>CM038794.1:119606791-120025068 GCA_021764765.1 Vicia sativa
AACGATGCAAATATCGATTTAGACTGACTTTTGATCAGTTAAAATACGACGAAATGATGCATATGCAATGACTGAATGACTGTTTTTTTATTTTAAATATAATGCAAGTAAAAAAATAGCAGGGTAAAATTTGGGGTGCAATAGTATGAAACCTTAATAATGAAACATGAAGAGAGAATTAATCAAATGCAAACACGATTTATCCATATTGCGAGTCATATGAGAATTATGGGAAAAACATTTTCAAATGAGGAACTAGTCGCAAAAATTATTAGATGCCGAAACTGTAGATGGAAACTCAAAGTCGATATATGAATCTAAGGATTTAGTGACCACACACACACACACTCCTTTTGAAAAATTGTAGGAACACGAGATATAACTAAAAAGACTTATTGATGACAAGATAAAGTAAAAAAATCGCACTAAAAGTCACAAGCATTAAGGATTTGGAGCTAGAAGGTAAATAGTGTCAAAGTAAATGTAATAAATTCATGTTTCAGAATTAAAATAATTCCTAAAGCACAAAACTTCAAGGCTCCGTATAAAGTGAAGTAAGTTACTGCTCATTCTTACATTTCATCAATGTGGAGAGAAAGAGCACATAAGATCAAACTACCATTAAAACCTAAAAAGAAAACAATCAAAGAAATTTCAATAAATCCCGAAGAAAAGAAAAGGGGGAGTACATTTCTTGGGATAACCATGATATGGAGTCCTCATATAAGTAAGAAGCAAACATCTGTCACATGGAAAATCATCAAGACGGTGAGGTAACCTCTCACTTTTCTTATAAGAACTTATTACACATTAGTAAGAAGCTAACAAAATAAAAAAGTAAATTAGAAAATATCATCTCTGTAACGCCCGAAATATTTAGTTAGAATTATTTAATTAAATTTTTTAAATAATTATTTTTGAATAATTTTGTTGGTTGCGTCGAGGAATAATACTGATAATAATAATATTATTATTAAGTCGTGAAGGGCCTCAAGAGTGGCGCTGGTGATAGTAATGTTGGGGGTGTGGAATTAAGCCCAATTTGTAATTATAAGGATTATTATTACTATTTAAATTAATAATAATAATAATAATTGGGACTTTCTGTGGAAGCAAACGTGAAATTGGGAACGGAAGAACAGAGAGAGAAGCGTAGAACTGAGAAAAGTTGGAACGATCAAGGATCCTCATATAAACCTTCAATCCAAGGTAAGGTGGGGTTCTTTCTATAATTGGGATATGATGGGAAATTGGTAGTTAGGGATGTATGATTCGCTAGGTTGTGTCGTATCTATGTGATTAACCGTGGAAAATCCCAAATTAGAATATATGATCTTGTATTCTGAGTATATTGTTGTTGTTGATTGTGTAAATTCTGTGTATGTGTTGTGTGGTTGTTAATTGTATGAAAGGAATGCACAAATTTTACTGCCTCTGTTGTACTGTGGTTGTTGGTGATGAATGATGTCGATTGGAATCGCAAAACAGTGAAAAATCAGGTTTTTGGATGAAATTTCGCAGCATGATGTGATACGGTGAACTGACTTTTTAGTTTTTGTATCGCAAATGTGCGGATAGCAAGAGTCGCCACCGACTTTTATTTTTATCCAATTAAGGGAAGGTAAAAGTACGGAAAAAGACCTTCGTTAGATTCTCGAGACGGAGAATGGTTATGAAAAGGGAAGGTATTATCACCCCTTTCCATCCGTAGTTATCTACGGGCTCTTAGTTGCTCTTAGATCACTTTAAAATTGTGCTTTCTGTGTGTTTGACAAAAATGTTTTGAAAAAGGAATTTCGCTTTGACTTTGTAATGATTCATGTAGGAATGTATACAAAGTGTTCGGAAATGTTTCGTTTTGAAAAGAGTTTGAATTTTGACAAAAGTGTGTTGTGTGGAAAGCATTTGATTTGAGCAAGCAACTAGATGTCTTATCACCTACTCAGAATTTGATCGTTTTCGTATTGTTTTACGTTTCTTTAGAATAGCGCTATCCATACCATTAGTTGGTAGGTAACTCTATTCGTTGGATGTGCCGGACATTCGGGGACATCGGATGGTCATAGGCAACTCGTAGGAAGTATCCTAGCACATTCGAAGGGACTATCATCATTTTTCGTAGGCGACAAACAAGGGTCAAGATCATGTATTCGGAGGTGATATCGTGGGTCTTATGATCTTTGTATCGAAGGGACTATTATGATTTGTTTGAAGGCAACGGTGCTAGAATACCTCTACGTTCGAGGGACATGACCATTTGTATTCGTAAAGGCAACGAGAGAGAATTACCCTAAGGGGTGCATGTGTGAAAGAGAGTGTGTTGATTCAGGTATTTTATCTTGAAAATTAGTGTGAGCTATGTCCAATTATCATCTTGCCATACACACCTAGTTACTAGCAATTTATAGGGTGCGAAAATTAAAATGCGGAATGTAAAAGCGGAAGGTAAATGTCCTACGCTATTACATAGCTTGGGGCGTATACATAATTTAAACTATGGAAAATAAAAACCTAATTTAAACTATTACATCCCATAAACAGTTACATTATTGGAAAAAAAAAATAAAATGATAAAGAAGAATCGTCAATCTGATCAACTCAGAAAAGAATGAGAAATCGGAAAATACGAGATGAATCGAACAAGAGAAAAATGTTAGAAAAATGCAAATTTTGAATGAGAAAATATGACATGCTGGAAATAACATAAATATGCTAAAATAATTTTTGGGATTTTTGAATGCAATTTAATAATTTAAAATGAATTAAAAGTAATTAAATGCAAAATTATGAATAAAATAAATATGCATGCAAAATTATATTTTTTAATTTTATAAATTAAATAAACATTTTCAGAAAATAATGTAAAAAGAAAAATAATTTTTGATGATTTTTTAATGCAGAATAAAAATTATGAAAAGAATTAAAAATAATGCAAAATATTAAAATAATATGAAAGTATAGAAAATAATGCAAGTTTGGAAAAAAGAATGAAAATCAGTCCTGGCAGGGATCGAACTCATGACCCTTTGAAGCATCTGGGAACAGGAAGCGCCTTTACCACTACGCCATGTGTGCAAGTGTGTTTGAAATCCGGATCGAGTAAAAGAAAGACAAGTGTCATCTCCTTGGCTCCTCGTCCGCGCGCGAAGCTTCATCGTCCCCGATTTGAATTTTTGAAGCTAGCGTCGGTCATTGTACGACGCTACAGACCCTGGCAAATTGGAAAATCAAGCACACATAATATAAATAATTTCTAAAGGCATGGTTCGATTCCCGAGATCATTCCAATGCATTGGTATAGGTCTCATGATCCAATTTTTCCGCTATGGAAACCCTAAATCGTGCTCAGAACCCTAACTATGGCATCTCGAGTTTCCACCATGAAAATGCAATTAAAGTACCCAGAAAGCTTGCAATCTTCCTACTAATCACAAAAACAAACACAAAACATGTTAAGGATGCATGAAAATTAAAATACGATTTTGGATTTTTCAAGAACAAACCGATTTCGGATTTCACGATTCTGGATGGTTTTGATCAAAGTAAAGGTCTGGATCGACTCAAGAGGTATCAAGGAATGTGTTGGACACCTCAAAATCGATTGAAAACGGCTGGAAGTATGATTGCCACTTGCTTGTTTGCCACGGTTTTTTAAGCTTTATGTTAGGGTTCTTGAGCCAATTTTCTCCTCTTTTCTTGATAGGTATGCATCATACATTTATACTGGATGGATTTGGAATGGTTTTGGGAGAGAATCAATCAACATTCAATGCAAATCAAATTTGATTTTGGTACAAAATCAAATTTTCAAAATTTGATTAGTTTTCAATCCAATCTTGCCATATTGATCCAATTTCAAATTTGTCGGCCTTTGTGAGTTCTTGGTCTCAAGGAAGGAATAAAATCAATTTTGCAATTAATTTTGATTTTATACTTTATTTTTAAATTTAATTTGTATTTAAATGAATAAATTCCAAATTAAATAGAAAAATAAAATAAAAATTCGTGGCATTGGGCTTGGATATTCCTAATTGTATGAGGAATAAGTTTGGATGAAGAAAAAGCAAGCCCATTTGCAAAAATTTGATTTTTAGAAGTATCTCTCTTCAGGCATTCTTTCAAATTCCCAACTTGTGAATGGTGTATCTTGCTCAATTTTCCACATTTTTGAGTGTTCTTGGACTTTTTGAAAAGCTCTAAGAGTCCTCTAACCAACCGTTTTGGTCTCATCGCAATTGGAGTTTCCATGCTCAATATATCTTCAAAACAAAAAGTTGACTTTTGTTGACATTGAAAATGACCTGTAATGTTTTGAGCCATACCTCTCAAATTAAGCATTTTGTGGACATTCTTGTGAGACATGAAGTTGTAAATAATTGAATTTCCTTCAAAACAAGAGGTGGTGGAAAAATTTCTGAGAAAGTATGAGAAAGTTATGATCAGTCAAAGTTCAGTTGACTTTTCATCTAGAAACCCTAATTTAGAAAGTTTGACTTTTGAGCAAATCTTGAGTTTTCTTGATGAATCATGATCAACCCTTGATCAAATGATGAATGTAACTTCAAAATGAGGATGTTGACCATAAATTATGAAGTTTGACTGTATGTTGACCATAGTTGACTTTTTGTCCAATACAACTGATTTTCAACCATCTGAGCAATTGTCTGAGGGAACTTGACTTGTAAGGCTTGAAACTTGACATGGAGGATCTTTGAAGCATATGAGGAGGCATGAAGACCATTGGAGATGTTGGAAGTCCATCTTGACTGAGGAATACCAAACCCTAGTTTGGGTTGATTGTCTAGGAGAGAGTTTGTCTGATCAACTCTTGAGGAATCCTTGAGTATGGATGTATGAAATATCTTGAGAGGATGGAGGGCAAATTTTGGGGTATGACACATGAGTCGATCCATAGAGTTATGTATCGATACAAGCTGTTATGATTTTAAAAAAACCAGAAGCATGAAAACAGCTTGCATCGATACAAAAGGGCTTGTGTCGACTCATGGGGCTGTTCTGTGGGACTTGTATTGACTCATACGTGGTATGTATCGATACAAGTCAATTTTGTATCGATACAAAGGGAGCTTGCATCGACTCATATTGAAGAAAAACAGAAAAATAGAAATTGCAGAACGTATGAGTCGAATCATACGAAGCTTGTGTCGATACAAGCTGAGTATGTATCGATACATGGAGGTTTGTATCGATGCATACTGAATAGAAACAAAAGAGGAATTCTGGAAAATTATTTTGGTCGTATCTTCGCGACCGTAACTCCGTGTTTGATGCTGTTTGAACCGTTGGAAAGCTGAAAACATGGGTTATCCTATTATAATGCTTTTAAGTGTTGTAGGTGAGAATTCGGATGAATTGAAAATAGTTTCGTTGTGAATCCGTTGTTGTTGTATGTCATTGTTGTTGAGGCCTAATGGCCAACGTTGATGGTTACGTTGTGGATTATGTTGTAGTTGTTGTTGTATGCTGTCTAAATTCATTGCATACATATGTTACATATTGTGTTGGTCTATGTGGACAGAATACATTGAGTCGTTAGGGGCGATGTTGTTTACGTTGAAGGCTTACGCCTTGATGCCTCGAAATTACTAGCAATGGAATTACGTTGGGAGTTTCACTCCGTTGGTACCGCATGCATGTGCATTGGTCAAGTCGCATGTTATAACACTTTATGATACTGTTGTTGCGATAATCGTATTATGTTGTTGGGTATGATTGCTAGTTATTGTGGATGGTTGTATGTTGTGACGAGTAGATGTGAGTTACCGTTGATTACTAGTATGATTACAAATGGTGATGCTATATGATTTCAAACTATAGATTGTTTATCATAACTTCAATTATATGGTTTGATATCTCACCCTTTACTTGTTTTCGCCGTTACCTTTATATTGGTAACGTGCAGGTGATCAGGAGGAGGAGTCTTTGCTGATGTAGTTCCGGTTTAGTGTCGTCTGCTCTGATACGTAGCACTCGGGGAAAACGCGCGTTGTTTCTATTATTTCGTTGTTTTATGTTGAAGTTGATCTTGTTGAATAGTCATGAAATGTTTTGTTTTGCGTTGTAGAACCATTTGAATTCTGATGCATGTTTAATGAACTGATTACGTTGTTAACCATTGAGTAGTGCTATGTATTTGTTGAAGAGATAATGACATGTTTACGTTATGTTAATGTTGATTTGTGGCATTCCGATTATGTGGATTTTAATAAACGATGATTTTTGAAAACTCTGATATTTTATTAAATAAATATGTGGGGTAGAATTGGGGTGTTATAATCTTTATCTCCAAATATATTATCTCTTCCCTAGAATTGAAAAAGTAAAATCTATTGGAAGAAATAGAAAGTCTTAGAACGAGACAAGTTAATATAATTCAAAACTTCTTCCTCATCTTACACAGTCTTAGATGAATCTATCATGTATGATCAATGTGTCATTTCAAAAAATAAAATTTACGATCTTCAAAATACACTTGATAGATTCACTAAAGATAGAGAAAACTTGAGTCTTTTGTAAGGTAACTTTAACACAGTGGGAGAACTGACTTAGTTGTTTTGTGTTTTATCACAAGTGTTGTGGTTAGCAAGAGTCGCCACAGACTTTTCTTTTATCCAATAAAGGAAAGGTGAAAAGAACATGAAAGAACTTTTATCGATTCTGAGTTCGGGAGGTAACTATGAAAAGGGAAGGTGTTTGCACCCTTGCCATCCGTAGTTATCTACAGGCTCTTAATTGCTTAGCTCACTTTTGAAAATGATTTTGTGTATGTGTGATTTGTTTGAAAATATTTTGACTTTGACTTCGTAATGATTCTTGTATTAGTCCTCAGAAATGTATATGAAGTGTTTGAAAATATTTGTTTGAAGATGTGAGGTGTGAAACGTATTTTGATTGAGCAAGAAATTAAGAGTGACTACCCACTCGAAAGGTCATTCTTTGTTCTTTTCCTTATCCTTTAGGACAGTGCTATCCATACCATTAGTTAGTAGGTAGCTCTATCCGTTGGATGTGAAGGGACAAGTGTAGGGTAATCGTATGGTCATTGAAGGAAACATTGTAAGGATACCTTAGAATTTCGAAGGGACGAACATCATTTATTCGTAGGAAACTACCGAGGAAAGAGATCATATATTCGTAGGCAACATCGAGGGTCATCGAGGGACTATGTGCTTTATGATGATTTTGAATCGAGGGACTTTTGCTAATGGTACCCCTACGTTTGAGGGACATGACCATTTTTATCCGAAGGCAACAAGAAAGGATACCCTAGGGGTGCAAGTGTGCAAAGTGATTCAATTCAGGTATTTTATCTCGAGATTAGGGTTATTCTAAGATTGATTTTAGTCTTGCCATACAAACCCTAATTAGCATACATCTAAGAATTTAAATATTTACGGGAAAGTAAAGTGCGGAAAGATAAAGGTCCTACGTTATTACATGACTTTGAGGCAGATACATAATAGGAGGTGCGGAAAAATAAATTACCTAAGCTATTACATCCCATGAGCAGTTACATAATAATGAGAAAAAACTGCGAGGAAATTAAATCTACGCTATTACAAAAATGACCTTGCAACCTATACATCGATTTCTAGAATTTAAATGAGAATCAAGCATAAATAAATAAGGGGAAAATATTTTAATGAAGATATAAGTGTTCTAAACCATAATTTAAAAGGAAAATATTTTGGATATTTTTTGAAATCGATTTTAATTAAGAAAAACCTAATTCTAAGTTAATTAGAAGTTAATTAAGAAAAATAATTTAAATGATGAGAAAATTGAAATGTTTTTGTGTCAAAAAATAAATAAATATTTTATTAACCTAAAAATAAAATCAAAATATTTTTTTAGGGTTTTAGAATATAATTAAAAGAAATTTTAAAAAGAAATTAAAAGAAGTTAAAAATCAAAAGAAAATAGAAAAATGTGAAAAGAAAAGGTGTTAAAAAATTGAAATGGAACCCCAGGGTGTTGAACTCATGACCCTGGGGTGATAGGTTCAAAACTTAGCCACCAGACCACTTGCCTATGTAAGTGATACCTGCAGAAATAAAAAAATATTGAATTTTTTTTGCAAAAGACAGGGATCGAACCCACGCCTTGAGGAACAAGAGGACGAAGTGCACGCGTTCTATCGCTGGGGCGACACCAATTTCACACACACACACACACACACACACACACACACACACATATATATATATATTGCTTCCAGAACTCAACTATTAAACAAAATGCACATGCGGGACCCATGGTGTTTAAGCCAACCAATTGATACAAGCCAGGCATGCCCTGGCCGGTTGACCCCAAGTCAAAGACGCCAGAGGTGAATTTCGGTCACCTTCTCCGATCAACCAAAATGCCAAACCTGCAAAAATCAATCAAAACGAAAACGAAAACAACCCAGATCCACTAAATAAGGTGCTACGAATCTAGTGGTGGCATTGATTTGATTTGAAACGGCCTGTAAATAGGGTTTCGACGAAGCAAAAGCTTCATTCCCTAACAATGTCAACTCCTAATCCCTGCACTATAACTCATGCACGATGGTTCTAAACATTCACAAACATTAGTATGAGGATGGATACATGCATCGAAATCATTTATATTGCATAAAACAAAGGTTTGAGATTCAAGAAACCTTACCAACTGGTGCAACTTTGTAGGAACGGTTCTGGGCACGATTTCGCTTGCTTAAGGACTTGGATCAATTGTTGGAAGGCTCAGGAGTATGAATGAATGATTGATTTCGATTGAAATAGGCTGAAGAATTGCTTTTGATCTTTCTCTAAAACTTTGAAATTTTGAAAGCTTAGGGTTTGTAAGAGATCAACAATCCATCTTTTCTTTTTCAGGTTCCAAAGATATATAGAAGTGAAGAGTTAGGTCAGAAATTTGAGAGAAAATATATTGCATTAATTGGAAAGTATTTGATTGAAAAATCAAATCTAAAACTTCCAAATTTGCTCAATCTCATGCCAATCTCTTCTTGCACGATTTTTCCAGCTTTCATGGGTTTTCTTGGTCCTTAAGACACTTAAGTCCAAGGCCTTGCACGAATGTTCTTTGTTTTTGTATTTTATTTTAATGAACTAATTCAAAAATAAATAGTAAGAGGGTGTGTGTCTGGGCTAAGAGGTCATGGAAAATGTTATAAATAAGTTTAGATCATGAAAACATAGACCCATTTGGAAAATTTTCAAGATTGATCAATATTTCTTTCATGCATTTCTTCAAAATTTCCAAACTTACATAAACCATATATTACAAAATTTTTATCATTCGAGAGTGATCTTGGACTTTTAAGAAAGCTTAAGATGTCATTTAAGAGATCCCTTTGGTTTCATGTTCATTGAAGCTTCCATGTTAATGTACACCTCTTTGGAAAAAGATGACTTTTTTGTTGACTTTTGAAAGGACCTATAATGTTTTGACCCATATATCTCAAATGAAGCATTTTTGGGCAAACCTTGTGAGAGACAAAGTTGTAGAGAATTTAATTCCCTTTAAAATGAGATTTGGTGGAAAAATTTCTGATGAAGTATGTGAAATTTATGCTTGGTCAAAGTTTTGTTGACTTTCCCTTAAGAAACCCTAATTTAGAAAATTTTGACTTTTGATTAATTCTTGAATTTTCTTGATGAATCATGATCAAACCTTGATCAAATGATGAATGTGACCTCAAAATCTTGATGTTGACCCAAAATGATGAAGTTTGAGTATATATTGACCACATATGACTTTTTGTCTAATACAACTAATTTTCATTCATTTGAGCAATTGATTGAGCAAACTTGGGCTATGAGGCTTGAAACTTGACATGGTGATACTTTGAAGCATATGAGGAGACATGGTATTCACTTGAGCCATTAGAAACCATCTTTGTCTTGAGAGAACAAAAACCCTAGTTGTGAGTTGATTGCTTAGGATAGGGTTTGTGTGATCAACTCTTGAGTAATTCTGAAGCATAGAGATGTATCTTGTTTCCAAAAATGGTAGGGAAAATTTTGCGATATAATAGTTTCCCTATTAAATCTTCTTGTACCTGAGGGGTTAGATTGGTGTGCATGCCTTTCGTGACCTGAAGGTAGAAGATGATTGAACACTCGAATACCCTGAAATTTGCACTTGTTGGTGCGTGGAGTGAAACCGCCGACTGACGATATACTTGGATGGGCTAAAGGATGCCATCTTGGTGTGTAGGTGGAGATGGGCTTAAAGATGCCATCCGGAGAAACCGATGACGAATTTGTATCAAGTAAGTCGTACGCTATACTTCATTCGGAATGGTATTCTTTATGATAGCTCTGTTGGAAGAGGAATGCGTCCCAAGGTCATCTTTGAAGGGAAGTATTTGTATGCATTGATTTTTAACCAGATATACAGCGATCTGCAGGTGGAGAATTATGACCTGAAAAGGCATGGTTTTTTTTATGCATATTATGATGTATGCAATGTATGATGATGCTCTTGAAATAACAAGAAAGATATATGCATCTTGTATGTATATGTTTTGACTTTTTTATAAATGATGTATGAATGCATATGCTGCTGTATTTCAAAACATATCGATCTTTATGAAGATGATTTGTCGTTTCATCGAGATTCCCCTGCTTTAGCCTGAGGATGTTCCGTTGAGGATCCTCGACTTCTACTTGGGGAATAGAAGTATGACCGTTGAAAACCCTGAATGGGGATAAAAAAGATGTAGGTTCCTCTGATGCTTTATCTGACCAAGTTTTGGGTATGGATACCGACTTTATCGGGGAATAAAAGCCTGGGTAGCCATTGAGGATGAATGGCCAGGGATTTAAATCCGCGAGTAGTGTTGAGGAAGTAAATCTTTGTCGGAGAATGACATAATAAGTTGGTAGTTGTCTTGCTACTGCTCGAGGACTAAAGTAGATGATCACTACTCGGGGACTGACGTGATAAGTTGAGACGAAATGTAGATGATCACTGTGTAGGGACTGACGTGATAATGTTGAAAGTTGATTTGTTAATGCTCGGGAACCAATGTAACAAGAACGAATGTAGATGATTACTGCGTTGGGACTGACGTGATAATTTGAAAGTTGATCTGCTACCGCCCGGTGACTAATGTAACAGTAAGAAAATGTAAACAATCACTACTCGGGGACTAATGTGATAAGTTGAAAGTTGATATGTTACTGCTCAGAGACTAATGTAACAAGTAGTAATGTAGATAATTGATTAATCACTATTGTGAGAGGAAGACCTTTCTGAGGATATGATAGTGTAGTGAGTTTGTTAAAGAGATTCGTCTTTGTCGAGGGTGTGATAACCCTGAGGGAATTGTAAGAGTCCTTATGTGGGAGTATTTTTTGTGACACTAGCTCTGTGGGGATATGTTGGTGACTTGAGTCGTTATTCCAATTCTTGATCCCGTAGTAATTGATGTTTCAATTTATTTCGCATATATTGATGAGTAGTAATTTTGTCAAATGCATATGATCATTCAAAGCAATCATTGGACTTGTGCAAACAAACCGAGAAAATAAAGTTTTGAAATTGAAAGGGAAGTTATATCGATTGCAAGAAAATGGGTTGTGAATTGGCAACAGGTACAAAGAGATGATATCCTAGTAAGAGGAAATCGTCAAAATATTGAAAACTTATAAATTGATAAAAGCTATGTGGAAACGAATTTATCGAGTTTCAACTCGCTATTGCTCATATATTTTCGAGTATCTCATCTCCTTGCTGTCAGAAGAAGGTTACTGGATTAATCTACTCCATTCGATCATGAAGTTGATAACAATGTAGTCCTTAAGTAGATGCCGTGACGGGACATAGTTATACGCTTAAATCCCTAATTTTTTTCCTGGACTACCCTTTCAGTTTTTAATCCACCGGGATACCCTTTTTTGCCCAAGTCGCCTTTGAAGGTTTTCGACTTGTCGAGTGTACAGTTTTCCCGAACCCTTTTGGTTTGCCGGGATGCCCTTACTTTTGCTTAGGCCACTCAACCTAGCAGGTCTCTTTTATGCGTAGTATTTTTTGACTATGTCCGTGTTCACATGGTGTGGAAGATCTTCTCCACCCATAGTGGTCAATATCATGGCTCCACCAGAAAATACTATTTTGACTACAAATGGTCCCTTATTTATGGAAGTTCATTTGCCCCTAGGATCACCTTGCGGTAGGATGATGCGTTTGACTACTAAATCACCAACTTGGTATATTCGGTGCTTTCCTTTCTTGTTAAAGGCTGTGATCATGCATTTATGATATATCTATCCATGGCAGATGGCTGTGAGTCTCTTCTCATCGATCAAGTTTATCTGGTCAAGCCGAGTTTGGATCCATTCATCTTCGTTTAGCTCTGCATACTTCATAAATCTAAGTGAAGGTATCTGAAACTTGATAGGTAAGACAACTTCGATACGATATACGAGAGAGAACGGGGTTTCCCCGGTTGACGTTTGTACTGAAGTGCGATAACCATGAAGAGAAAATGGTAACATCTCGTGCTAATCCTTATATGTTACTGTCATCTTATGTATAATCTTCTTAATATTTTTATTGGCGGCTTCCACCGTGCCATTCATCTTTAGTCGATATGGAGAAGAATTGTGATGTTTAATCTTGAACTGCGTGTAGAGTTCGATGATCATCTTGTTGTTAAGATTGGTACCATTGTTTGTGATGATCTTTTCGGGGATGCCATACCGATAGATAAGATTATGCTTGATGAATCATGCTATAACATACATAATAACATATGCAAACGAGGCTGCCTCTACCCACTTTGTAAAATAATCAATGGTGACGAGGATGAAGTGATGTCCATTGGAAGCGGTAGGTTTGATTTCTATAATCATATCAATGCCCCACATTGCGAAAGGCCTAGGAGCAGTCAGAACATTCAACGGTACCGGAGGCACATGTACTTTTTCAGCATAGATCTGACACTTGTGACAAGTTCGGGAATAACGATAGAATTCAGCTTCCATACTGGACCAATAGTAACCTTCTCTCAGAATCTTTTTAGCCATTGTATGTCCACTGGAGTGGGTACCAATAGTTCCTTCGCATTTCTTCCATAATTATTTCAACGCCCCTTATCTACACATCAAGTAGAGCAAAATCGTGGTCTTGTATAGAATATTGTTACTTAGAAAGTACTGGTGGAGAACCTCCTCGAAATTTCTTGTCGCTGATGATGTCCCTCAGTACTCGAGCCCCGAGGTATCTCTTCACTCTCAGAAACCAAGGCTTTTCTTCTACTTCTTCAAGATCAAGCTCATAACATTATGCCGATTTTTCTAGCCTTTCAATTGTAATCTGAGGAGCTTCATTGTCCCATCTTATTTTGAACATAGATGACATGGTAGTTAATGTGTCTTCCAACTGATTCTCTTCTCTTGAAATATGCTTAAAAGTAATTTCTTCAAGTAGGGATTAGATCAACACATGTTCTAGATACGTAATGAGATTGGATGCTTCGTGTCCCATTCGCCCTTAATCTGACTAATCACCAAGGCTGAGTCTCCATACACTTGCAAAAACTTAATCCTCAAATCAATAGCAGCTTTGATTCCCATGATTCATGCTTCATACCCGACCATATTGTTGGTGCAGTCGAAACATAGTCTAGCGGTGAAAGGTGTATGGCCACCCTTGGGAGAGATAATCATAGTGTCAATACGCTGCGCTGCTAAGCTCCATCAAAACCATGGTCCATCAGATCCTGGCTCAGTCCTTCGCTCGTCAAGGTTCTTCGTAGTTCGTGAATTAACATGATATTCTCGTCGCGGAACTCAAAATGCATAGATCGGTAGTCGCTCACGGATTGATGTGCTAAGTGATCCGCTACCACACTTCCTTTGACGCTTCTGGTAGTGTATTGAATGTCGACCGGCCAAGATCATTTGCCTTATTGATATTCTTCCGAAAGAGTAGGCTTTCAAATATATATTTTATCGGATCCATATTAGATATCAATAGAGTAGCATGAGTCAACATACACTGTCTTAGTCGGCGAGTAGCCCAATCCAAAGATCAATAAGTTTTCTCGAGCAGTGAGTATCTTGTTTCATAGTTGGTAAACTTTTTGCTAAGGTAGTATTTTGCATACTCTTTTCGACCAGACTCGTCATGTTGCCCCAATACACACCCCATTGAATTCTCTAATACTGTTAGGTACATGATCAGAGGTCTTCCTTCAACTGGCGACATCAGAATAAGAGGTTCTTGGAGGTATTCCTTGATTTTGTCAATAGCTGCTTGACAATCAACGTTCCACTCCACTACTTGATATTTCTTCAATAATTTGAAAATTGGCTCACAGGTAGCTATCAGATGCGCAATAAATCTAGCAATGTAATTCAAACATCCTAGGAAACCTCTGACTTCTTTCTCGCTGCGAGCAGGCAACATTTCTTGAAAGGCTTTAACCTTGGCGGGGTCAACTTCAATACCTTACCAACGACAAGAAACCTAGGATTTTACCGATCTTACTCCAAAGTTACACTTGCTTGATTCAATCTCAATCTGTATTTCTTCAACCTATCAAAGAACTTACACGTATGATCAAGATGTTCTTCTTCAATGAGGATCGAGTTATCATGTCATCGATATAGATTTCTATCTCATGATGGATCATATTATGTAATAAAGCTACCATGGCGTGTAACACCCCTTCTAATTACCCGCTTATAAATAATAATCGTAGTATTTAATCACAAATCAAGAGGCCACAATTTAAATAATTCAAATCAATCAACACATTGTCATAAGCCACCGAGGAATAAATCTTTAAATAAAATGTACTTAAGTTATGTTTAAAATGAAATGAAACATAACAAATTCCGAATACTCCATTTATATTTATTCCAGGATAATAACTCAAAACGTAATTCAAAATCATTAAGGCTATCCAATAAAGGATTTCAAAACAACGCTTTCCTGTTACATCTACCGAGCACGACATCGACACGCGCGGTTTAACTAATCGACTCAACTCTAGAGCTATCCTCACCAACCCAAGCAGCCTAATCACTCGGATCCGAAATTGTTAAAGTAAGGGTGAGATTTCTATTCAATATAAAATGCATTATACGTTTTTAAATACAACAGAAAAATCGAATACATTAATCCGTTAATCAAACACATAATCATAGTCAATTCACAAGGCATCTCACACAATGATCATGTATATAACAAACAATGGAAATTGCAACCGAAACCATCCTAGCATGTTACAATCCCATATGCAATGCAGACTCTATGCATGTGGTACCAAAACGTGAACCGAGTTCACCCACGCACCATTTACATGTGGAAAGACAATGAATCCATGATTCGCCCACAACCATTGGGTCAAGAATCTAGCCTCACCACCTCTACATCCGGTAAGTCTATTGGCTCGCTACCACTTCCGCACAATGGAATGAACCATTAAACAATGCGCATGCATGCATCATAAAAGCATGCACCATCACTTACGATCATAATATCAATATAATCCACATAATGCCAATTCACCAATGTATCACATTCAATCATAATGAATATCAAAATACAACATTGTAATGATTAGTTCTCATCCCAGAACTCGCACTATCCGTATTAATTCCCATTATCCTTAATTATCCGTATTTTCAAAATCGGAGCTCGACTTTTAAAATAATTTTGGAGAAAATAATATTTTTCCTTTCTAAAAGATAGTATTTTAGATTTAAGAAATAATCAAAACGCACTCGAATCGGTTACGGTTTAGAAAATATGAATTTTTGAAGTTTTAGAAGTTTTGAAATATATGTGGTAACCCTCACCGAGAACCCGGTTCCCACAATTTGAAAATAAGCTCCCCATGGAATTTTGTATGGGGAACCCGGTTCCTCCCCACTGGGAACCGGTTCCCACGTGCAAAATGCCCAGCTTTTAGGCTCAACACTGAACTCTCCTCCCCATGGAACCGGTTCCCACGACCTGTAACAACAAAATCTGCTACTTTTGACAAGTCTATGCATTCCTTATCATTTCCAAACTTTCTAACACAAATTGTGACATTAGGAACACCAATTTACAACCATTTTACACCATTATAACATCAAACAACATAGTTTCATCATCCTTATTATTTATTCGACGCACTAATGATCTAATTCCATACACCGACACAAAATAGGGTTTCATTCTACAAACCTATAATCAATTTCCTAACATACCCAATTACCCGGTTGATTCCCAAAACCCATAAGGCATTAAAACCGAATGAAATCACCCTTACCTCGATGATCTTCGATTTCTTGCTTTTTCCTCTTCTCTTCTCTTCTCCAATTCCACGTGAAATAGCTTTTTCCCAAAAGACCTTTTCCTTCTTTTCCTTTTATATTCCTTTTAATACTCCTTTATTATTCCAAATAAAATACATAATTAATAATTAATAAAAGTAGAGTGATTTACCTCACACCCACTATTTACTCGCACACTTCCAACCATTCTTTCTTCAATTAATCCAATTAAATCCAAAATATAAATACTTTAAGACTTTAATTAAATAAATAATTAAATTCCCATTTATTTAATATTCGAATTAAATCGGGTGTCACAACTCTCCCCACTAAAAAGTTTTCGTCCTCGAAACATACCTTAGACTAAACTGGATACGAGTCATTCATCCGACTCCGCTCCCAAGTGACATTCCTTCACCGGTCCTCCCTGCTACTCGTACTGCTATCTCTTTACCACACAATTGCTTTCACTTTCCGATCCTCAACTCGCAGTACCGCAACAACAAATTATCCCAAGCACCAGACATCATCTACTTGAATCTCATGAGACGGATCCGCAATGTACCTCCTCAATCGAGACACATGGAAAACATCGTGCAAATTCGCAAGACGGCGGTAAAGCAACTGATAAGCAACCTTCCCAACTCTCTTGGTAATCAAATGGACCAATAAAGCGGAGTCAACTTTTGACTTCAAAGCTCGACCAATACTACCATCTGAGTAACCCGCATGAACACGTGGTCTCCTTCATCAAACTCAAGATCTTCCTCCTCTTATCATGATAACTTTTCTCACGACTCGGAAGTTCTCATCTTCTCCGAATCATCTTAATCTTTTCTCGAAGTTTGTTGAACGATCCTCGTCCAATCACAACACTTTCTCCAGATTCGCACCAACACAACGGTGTCCGACACCTCCTACCGCATAATGCCTCAAACGGAGCCATACCAATGCTCGAATGAAAACTATTTTGTAGGTAAACTCTATCAACCAAGTAGCTATCCCAAGCTCCACCTTTTCTAACACACAAGCCTCAACAAATCTTCTAACGATCGAATCGCCCTCTCCGTCTCGAGCATCCGTCATGGATGATATGGAACTCAATCGAACTTAGTACCCGAGCTTCTTGCAACTCGCCCGTAACTTAGAAGTGAACTCGGATCTCTATCCGACACAATGCTAGACTAATACCATGCAAACTTACAATCCTCTCAACATACACCGCCAACCCTCCATCGATAATCCATTCTTATCGAATAAAGTGAGCAGACTTTGTCAATCGGTCGACAACAACCCAAATAGAATCACACCGTTGTCCTTGGCAACCTAGATACAAAGTCCATAGAAATGCCATCCCATTTCCATTCTGGAACAAACAACGGTTCCATCGCTCGACGACTTCTCGATGTTCAATCTTTGATTTGACAAACCAAACACGCATACACAAACTCGGCAATTTTTTTTCATTCCGTGCCACCAAAATAACTTCTTCAAATCATGGTACATCTTAGTAGCACCAGGATGAATACTAAATCCACTACGGTGTCCTTCTTCCAAAATACTTTTCCTAATTTCAGCGACATCCGGAACACACACTCTATCACCAAATCTCATAACGCCATTTTCATCGATTCGGAACTCACCTCCTTGACCTTGGTTAATCAATGTCACTTGTCCACCAAACCAACGCCGACGCCTGCCCAATCTCTTCCAAAATACCACTAGTCAGCTTCAACATGCCCAATTTCACACTATCCGGAGTAGTTTCACATACCAAACTTAAGTCTCTGAATTGCTCCACTAAATCCAATTCACGAACCATTAACATCGACATATGCAAGGACTTCCCTCCAACGATTCGCCACAACGCTTGCCTTACCGGATGGTAATTCAAACCAAATCATAATCCTTGAGAAATTCTAACCATCTCTCTCGCCTCATATTCAACTCTTTCGATCAAAGAGATACTGTGCTCTGTGATCACCGAACACTTCAAACCGTGAACCATGTATAATGCCCATAATTTCAAAACAAATACAACAACCGCCAACCTAAATCATGAGAATGGTAATTCCTTTCATGAATCTTCAATTGTCTTGAAGCATAAGCCACAACCTGCCTATCTTGCATCAAAACACCTCCTAAACCCATCAAAGACGCATCACAATACACCACAAAGATTCTCGGGATTCGGAAAATCGTAATCGAGCACTAGTCAACCTCCGCTCACCCTGGAATCCTTCCTCACAACCGCATCCCAAACAAACGCTGATCCTTTCTCGTCAACTTAGTCAACGTAAGGCTAACTTCAAAATCCTCAATGAATTTCCGGTAGTAACCTCGCAAGACCAAGAAAACTACTTAATCAAGCATTCTTCGACGCCTCGAGATACCGCCTACTTTTGTAGGATCAACAACAATACCATTCTTGGAAATCACGTGACCAAGGAAACTCACTTCGCTTAACCAAAACTCTGATTTTGACAACTTCGATAAAGCCTCTTCTCCTTCAACAATTCCAATACAATCCTAAGATGCTTTGCATGCTCTTCATCATTCTTTGACTAGATCAAAATGTCGTCAATAAACACCACCACAAACTTGTCAAGATACGTATGAAATATCCTGCTCATATACTCCATAAACACACAGTGTGCATTAGTAACTCCAAATGGCATAATGAATATTCATAATGCCCATACCTGCTCTAAACGCGCTCAATATCTTCCGCCTAACACTAATCTGATGATATTCAGACTCGATCAATTTTACCACAAGCTCCAACCAACCGATCCATCAAATCATCAATCCGGCAAAGGATACCGATTCTTGATTGTCACTTTATTCAACCGCTCGTAGTCAACACATAGTCTCATCGCATCTTCCTTCTTCTTAACCAACAACACCCGCACCCCACCACAAACACTAGGCGTAATAAACTTTTCTAATAACTCTTCCAACTGCTTTTTCAAACTCGATAACTCGATGCATGCGATAAGGCACCATCGACACCGTCTAGTTCCAGAATCAAATCTATAGCAACTCCACTTCTCGTGTGGTAGCTCACTAACATCTTCCGAAACACTGAAATTCATTCACAATGTAATTCACCACTCTTAGCCTTCCCTTTCACTTCCGTCGAAGAATATAACATAAACACTATAGCACCATCTCTAACAACCGATTCATCTCGCTTAATCGACATAGTCACATCTTCAACTTTAGCTACCTCAGGAAATATGACCGCCTTCTCAAAACAATTGATATGAACCTCGGTTGAAGACAAACCGCCATTCCAAGGATAATATCAAGTTGTTCTAAAGGTAGGAACACTAAATCCATACGAACCCCATCGAAAATAACAATAGGACAATTCCTACAAACATATAAGTAGTCATTGAACCCGACGCAGAGTGTCAATAACCATACTTCCATCCAAATTAGAAATTTCTGTGTTCAATCTTTTAGCACAATCCAAAGCAATAAAAGAATGCGTCATCCAAGATTAATAATTGTAATTAAAGGTATGCCATTAATAAACATGTACTTTAATCAACCGATCATCCGCTTAACATCTGATCCCGATAAAGCAAACACTTTCCCCACCACTGCTTTTCTTTTGGCTTAGTACATCGCGAATCTAGTGTGTCCTTTCACAGCTTGTAACAAGTTAGCCTTCGGATCTGCAGAGATCAATTTTAAATGACCAAATCTTCCACAGCTTGTTGCACTTCCTTGCTTCATTCTTGCATTCAGAGCTCGTGACCCAATTCACCACATCAGTAGACTCACGAAAGAACCGTAAGAACCGTAGTCTCCCCACTAGGCTTCTTCCAACCTCCGATTGATTATTCGTATATGGCTTACCACGATCCATCTGCTCTTTCCACGATCAAGATAACTCGAGCATTCGACTTAGTGCTAGTAAGATCTTCTTCCGTAATCCTACTACAACAACCAAATCAGAAACCTTCTAATACGCCGATACCGACACCGCTGATCTCATCACGCATATTCTCAAACTTGATACATTTGGAAATTCTCCAGATCGTTAGGGTAATTAGCATAATACTTTGCTAATTCAAGAACTTTGTATACCACTCATTGACTTGTTGCCTTGCTTGAGCTCCAAACTCAATCTTTCTTACCCGAATGTCTTCGTGAGTAAAAGCTCTCTTGAACACCAAGTCAATGCAATTCCGCTTCTTCTAATTCGGCCTGTAGCAACCCATCACCATCGCTTCCTCGCAAGATGTGAGTACATATCTCACCTTCATCCCCTCAAGACAATCATTCACTCAAGATCCTCGATCTCCTTCAACCACTCGAGCACCCTGGATCATGTGCACCCTTGAACAATGGAGGATTATTCCTCCAAAATTTCAATTGTTCTGTCACACCAATCACACCTGCTGATTCCCTCCGAGCACTCGTGATACGGTGAACTCGACTTTTGTGTTTTGTATCGCAATGTGCGGATAGTAAGAGTCGCCACCGACTTTTATTTTTATCCAATTAGGGAAGGTAAAAGTACGAAAAGACCTCGTTAGATTCTCGAGTAAGGAGAAGGTTATGAAAAGGGAAGGTATTAGCACCCTTTCCATCCGTAGTTATCTACGGGCTCTTAGTTGCTCTTAGATCACTTTAAAATTGTGCTTCGTGTTTGACAAAAATGTTTTGAAAAGGCATTTCGCTTTGACTTTGTAATGATTCATGTAGGAATGTATACAAAGTGTTCTAAATGTTTAGTTTTGAAAAGAATTTGAACTTTGACAAAAGTGTGTGGTGAAAAGTATTTTGATAGAGCAAGCAACTAAAAGTCTTATTACCTACTCGTAATTGGTCGTTGATTATTTTACGCCCTTTAGAATAGTGTCATCCATACCATTAGTTGGTAGGTAACTCCATTCGTGGATGCGGACATTCAAGGGACATCGTATGGTCATAGAAGGCAACTTGTGGAGGTACCTAGCACATTCAAGGGACTATCATCATTTTTCGTAGGCGACAATCGAGGGTCAAGATCATGTATTCGTGAGGCTACATCGGGTCTTATGATCTTTGTATCAAGGGACTATGATGATTTGTTTTGAAGGCAACGGTGCTAGAATGCCTCACGCTCGAGGGACTTAACCATTTTGAATTCAGAAGGCAACGAGAGAAATTACCCTAAGGGGTGCATGTGTGAAAAGAGTGTGTCGATTAGATATTTTATCTTGAAAATTAGTGGCTATGTTGATTTTAGTCTTGCCATACACGCCTAGTTACTAGCATTTATAAGGTGCGGAAATTAAATGCGAATGTAAAGATGCGGAAAGGTAAATGTCCCACGCTATTACATGGCTTTGGGGCGTATACATAATTTAAACTTGCGGAAAATAAAACCTAATTTAAACTATTACATCCCATGAGCAATTACATTATTGGAAAAATTAAACGATAAAAGAAAAATCGTCCAAACGAGATAACCCGCAAGAAATTGAGAAATCTAAAATACGAGAGAAATCGAATAGGAGAAAATGTTAGTAAATGCAAGTTTTGAACGAGAAAATATGACATGCGGAAATAACATAAATATGTTAAAATAATTTTTGGGATTTTTGATGCAATTTAATAATTAAAATACAATTAAGATTGATTTAAATGCTAAATTATGAATAAAAATAAATATGCATGCAAAATAATATTTTTTAATTTTATAAATTAAATAAGTATTTTCTGAAAATAAATGCAAAAGGAAAAATATTTTGGTGATTTTTAATGCATGAGAAAAAATATTGAAAAGAAATTAAAATAGCATGAAAATATTAAATAAATAAGAAAATAGAAAAAGTTTGCAAACTTGTAAAAATCAAATGTCATGGCCAGGGATCGAACTGGGGACATTCCTTTCACAAACCCACGCCTTTACCATCTGATCTGGAACGCACGCGTGTCATTGAAACGGACGGACAGACACAAACACGCTGCCGTGCCTTGGTTGCCTCGCTCGCCAAGCTTCATCGTCCCCGATTTGAATTTTTTAAAACCGCGCCGCCATTGTTCGACGCCATGTGCCCCGCTACATGGAAAATCAAGCATACATAATATAAATAACATCTAAAGGCATGGTTCGACTCCAGGCATCATTCCGAACGCATTGGTACTATGTCCAATTTTTTCTATTTCGTGAAACCCTAAAACGGCACGGGAAACCCTAATCATGGCATATCGTGTTTTCGCCATGGAAATTCAATCAAAGTGCCCGTAATGCTTGCAAACTCATCACTAATCACAAAACAACAATGAAACATGTTAATAATGCATGAAAATTAAAACACGATTTTGAATTTTTCAAGAACAAACCAAACTCGATTTTCTCGACTTCGATGGATTTGAGCAGTGAGGGTCCGATCGATTCAAGAGGTACCAAGGAATGTGTTTTGATGTTTAGAATCAATTGAAACGATCCAAAACCAAGGCTCAAGTTGCTTGGGAGGCACGTTTTTTGAGCTTGGAATAGGATTCTTGAGTCAAATTTTCTACCCTAATTCGTGTGGTATGTATCATGTATATAGTAGAAGGATTCGTAGTTGTTTTGGGAAAGATTTAATCAATGATCAATGCTAATCAAATTTGATTTTTGTACAAAATCAAATCTTCAAATTTTGATAAATTTTCAATCCAATCTTGCCATATCCATCAAATTTCGAAAATTCGGCTTTTAATGAGTCGACCGATCCCAAGGAAGAAATAAAATCAAGTTTGCAATTAATTTTGATTTTATACTCTATTTTTAAATTTAATTTGTATTTAAATGAATAAATTCCAAATTAAATAGAAAAATAAAATAAAAATTCGTGGCATTGGGCTTGGATATTCCTAATGGTGTGAGGAATAAGTTTGGATGAAGAAAAAGTAGGCCAATTTGCAAAGTTTTTTATTTTTAGAAGTATTTCTCTTTGTGCACTTCTTCAAAATTGCCCAACTTGTGAATGGTGTATCTTGCTCATTTTTCCACATTTTTGAGTGTTCTTGGACTTTTTGGAAATATCTAAGAATCCTCTAACCAAAATTTTTGGTCTCATCTCAATTGGAGTTTCCATGCTCAATATATCTTCAAAACAAAAAGTTGACTTTTTGTTGACTTTGAAATGACCAGTAATGTTTTGAGCCATACTCTCAAATGAAGCATTTTTGGACATTCTTGTGAGACATGAAGTTGTAGAGAATTGAATTTCCTTCAAAACAAGAGGTGGTGGAAAAATTTCTGAGAAAGTATGAGAAAGTTATGATCAGTCAAAGTTTAGTTGACTTTTCATCTAGAAACCCTAATTTAGAAAGTTTGACTTTTGAGCAAATCTTGAGTTTTCTTGATGAATCATGATCAACCCTTGATCAAATGATGAATGTAACTTCAAAATGAGGATGTTGACCATAAATTATGAAGTTTGACTGTATGTTGACCATAGTTGACTTTTTGTCCAATACAACTGATTTTCAACCATCTGAGCAATTGTCTGAGGAAACTTGACTTGTAAGGCTTGAAACTTGACATGGAGAATCTTTGAAGCATATGAGGAGGCATGATGATCATTGGAGATATTGAAGTCCATCCGAGTCGAGAATTACCAAACCCTAGTTTGGGTTGATTGTCTAGGAGAGGGTTTGTCTGATCATCTCTTGAGGAATCATTGAGCATGGATGTATGAGATATCTTGAGAAGATGGAGGGAAAATTTTAGGGTATGACACACTCCAGCTAACATTCCCAAAGCCTCAAAGAATAGCATCATCGCTTTCTTCCATTGTTCAGAACATTACAAAACAATCTACATCACACAAGTATCGATTGTTACTTACACTAGTCGCATACTAAAAGGGATAACGACAATAAGACAAGACCGACTATGCTCTGATACCACTATTGTAACACCCCTTCTAATTACCCACGTTTTTATAAATAATAATCAAAGTATTTAATCACAAATCAAGAGGCGTCACAATTTAAATAATTCAAATCAATCAAATAGCTTGTCATGCTTTCATCGAGGAATAAATTTTAAATAAATGACTTAAGTTATGTTTAACAGCGGAAATGAAACATAACAAATTCCGAATACACCGTTTATAGTTATTCCAGGATAATAACTCAAAACGTAATTCAAAATCATTAAGGCTATCCAATAAAGGATTTCAAAACAACGCTTCCCCTGTTACATCTACCGTAGCACTATTAATCGACACGCAATTTAACTAACGACTCAACTCTAGAGCTATCCTCACCAACCCAAGAAGCTAATCACTCGGATCCAAATCGCTAAAGTAAGGGTGAGATTTCTATTCAATATAAAATGCATTATACGCTTTTAAACACAAATGTAATAATCGAATACATTAATCCATTAACCAAACACATAATCATAGTCAATTCACAAGGCATCTCACACAATGATCATGTATATAACAAACAATGGAAATTGCAACACTGGAAACCATCCTAGCATGTTACAATCCATATGCAATGCACTCTATGCATGTGGTACCAAAACGTGAACCGAGTTCACCCAACGCCCGCTTATATGTGGAAAGACAACGAATCCATGATTCGCCCACAACCATTGGGTCAAGAATCTAGCCTCACTACCTCTACATCCGGTAAGTCTATTGGCTCGCCTCACTTCCGCATAATGGAATGAACCATTAAACAATGCTCATGCATGCATCATAAAAGCATGCAACATCACTTCACGCATCATAATATCAAAATAATCCACATAATGCCAATTCACCAATGTATCACATTCAATCATAATGAATATCAATATACAACATTGTACGCATTAGTTCTCATCCCAGAACTCGCACCATCCCAGACATTCCCCATTATCCTTAATTATCCATACTTTTCAAAATCGAGCTCGACTTTTAAAAATAATTTTGAGAAAATAATATTTTTCCTTTCAAAAGATAGTATTTTAGATTTAAGAAATAACGCCAAAAACGGCACTCTAATCGGAGTTACGGTTTGAAAATATGAATTTTGAAGTTTTAGAAGTTTTGAATATTGGTAACCTTCCTCACCGAGAACCCGTTCCCACAATTTGAAAATAAGCTCCCATGGAATTTTGTATGGGGAACCCGGTTCCTCCCCACTGAACCGGCCCCACGCAAAATGCCCAGCTTTTGAGCTTAACACTGGGAACTCGGTTCCTCCCCACAGGGAACCGGTTCCCACGACCGTAATAAAGAAAAATCGCTACTTTTGACAACTCTATGCATTCCTTATCATTTCCAAACTTTCTAACACGAATTGTGACATTAGGAACACCAATTTACAACCCATTTTACACCATTATAACATCAAACAACATAGTTTCATCATCCTTATTATTTATTCGACGACTAATGGTCTAATTCCATACACCGACACAAAATAGGGTTTCATTCTACAAACCTATAATCAATTTCCTAACATACCCAATTACCCGGTTGATTCCCAAAAACCATAAGGCATTAAAACCGAATGAAATCACCCTCACTCTGATGATCTTCGATTTCCTCGGCCGGCTTTTTCCCTTTCTCTCTCTTCTCCAATTCTACGTGAAATAGCTTTTTCCCAAAAGACTCTTTTTCCTTCTTTTCCTTTTTATATTCCTTTTAATACTCCTTTATTATTCCAAATAAAATACATAATTAATAATTAATAAAAAGTAGAGTGATTTACTCCTCACACCCACTATTTACTCTGCACACCTCCAACCATTCTTTCTTCAATTAATCCAATTAAATCCAAAAATATAAATATTTAAGACTTTAATTAAATAAATAATTAAATTTCCATTTATTTAATATTCGAATTAAATCGGGGTGTCACATGGCGCGCTGATACCTTGCACCTGCATTCTTCAATCCGAACGGAATAACCTTGTAACAGAAAGTGTCCCACTGTGTGACGAAAGTAGTTTTCTCTATATCTTCAGGAGCCATTTTGATTTGATTATAACCGAAAACCATCCATGAAAGAAAACACTTTATGTTGAGCAGTATTGTCGACCAAAACATCGATATGTGGAAGTGGGAAATCATCTTTCAGACTTGTCTTATTTAGATCTCATTAGTTTATACACATACACACTTTGCCATCCTTCTTAGGTACTGGTACCATGTTTGTAACCCATTATGGATAAGAAGTGACAACTAAGAAACCTCCGTTGAACTGCTTCATGACGTCAGCTTTGATTTTCTCAAACATCTCTGGATGCATTCGAACGAAACTTTTTCTTTTGTGAAGACACCTTTCTTTATTGGTAATAGTGTACTGTAATATCAATGTCTAACCTGTGCATGTCTTCGAGGACCAAGAAAAATCTCAATCTCGCAACATTTGATTAACCTTTCTTTGACATCGCCTCAACACCTCTTATCTTGATTTCTTTTATGTTCTCTTGGTACCCAAATTCACAACTCGATCGGCTCTTCATGCGGTTGATCGATCTTTCTTCTTGATATAATAATCTAGCAAGTTCTCCTAGCACTTCACAATCTTCCTCACCTTCGTCCCCGACTTGGTAGATCAGACAAGTCATATTTGACAATAACAGTAGTTGTTATTGATGGATCGAGAGGGTATGGATCTACTTATTATGGGTGTGTGTAAGAACACATAGCTAATTTTTTCCGAAAAATGTAAAGTAAAAGAAAGAATAGGGAGCGAAAATTTGAATGCAAAATTCCAATGATTTATTGAATGAAAATATGCGAGTGAAAATAATAACCTCACAACGAGCCATCGTGCTCTCGTAAGGCACTAGGCTTAAAGTCTTATTGTTCAGAATTACATAAAACTTAGAAAAACGTAAATAGAAAAAGCAATTACTCTTGAATAAAGGAGATTGATATAACATCCTTTGCCGTCCAATTGTTGAGTCCGCCGCCGATAGTAGGGAAGATCCAATTGTTGATGTCAAAATCACCGCCATCGTCTTCTATAGCGTGAACTCCATTTCTTTTGATGCGGGATGGAGGTTCAATGGCACGTTCGTGACGCACCATCATTTGACCCTTGGAAGTGAAGTCTAGACCAAACTTATCAGATTTAAAAGGGAAATCAGACAATTGACCCAAAATAGCCCCTTTTTCAACCAAAGCTCTTGCATCCTTTAGAGAGGCCATCTTCGGTGGAACTCTAGTAACCTTGGGAGTAACTGGAGCATTGATAGGCATTACTCGAGGAATTACTTCGAAAGCTTGATAAGGAGTTTCAATGAATTCACCCTCCATTTCAACATACTGGAAGGACTGCAGGTGGCTCACCATATACTCCTCTTCCCCACAGACGGTGACTATCTTCCTTTTCACCGGGTACTTCAGCTTCTGATGCAAAGTTGAGGTAACAACACCTGCCCCATGTATCCAGGGGCGTCCAAGCAGGAAACAATAAGCTGGACGAATGTCCATCACAAAGAAAGTAGAATCAAAAGTCTGGTAACCCACTTTGATTGGCAGGTCGAGCTCTCCAAGAATTGTTCTTCTCGAGCCATCAAAAGCTCTCACAATTATTTCACTGGATTTCATCACCACCTCTTTAACATCGAATCAGTCTAGATCACTATTTGGCAGGACATTCAGAGCAGAGCCAGTATCTACCAACACATGATACAGAGTAGTGCCCCTACACTCAATTGAGACATGCAAGGCTTTGTAATGTTTCCTTCCGGCAGGAGTCAAGTCAGCATCAGAAAATCCCAAACCATTGTCTGTGGTTAGGCTATCAATACAGTTTTCGAATTGATCAACAGAAGTTTCTTGTGGCACGTGATCATTCTTCAAGAATTTCACCAAGCTTTAGCATGAGCCTCAGAGCATAATAGTAGAGCTAGCATAGATATCTTGAACGGGGTTGACCCTAACTGCTCAACAACATTATAATCACTCTTCTTGATAATCCTTAGAATTTCCTCCATCTCTTGCTTGGAGGCGTCTTCAACAACTTCTTTCAGTACTTCTGTCTGGATGGGTGGAGTCACTTTTTCTTTTCCCCGAGCCTCTATAGTTGGATCAATAACAAGGATACGAGATGGCACAACAGTGTCGTTCAGAGGAGAGATTTCTGCGGATAAGACTTTTCCGGTTCTAGTCACTTTGCTTGATCCTGTAATGTTGTCGAAATCGGGAATTTGCCGTCTTCAATGGCCAATGGCTCCTTCTTGACGCCATGGTAGTAAACCTCGGCTCCATAATTCCAATGTATGGCTTTGTAAAAGGAATACGAAACTGGTCTGGGCGAGGTGATAATCAAAGGATCCACTTTGGGTGTCAGAGCAATCTTTACAGGACATGTAGAGGTGATCCTTATCGCTTTCACATTAGCATATTCTTTGGGATAGTCTTCATCTCCTCATCCAATTGCTTGGATATCTTCAATTGCAATCTTGGAGCTTTCAGGGGCAGTATATTTCACCATGAAATCAAACTTCCCACTCGGCTGCCCCAAGGTATCCCATGTTTCTGGTAGAATCTTTTCATGAATAGCATTTCTCGGTTGCCCATCAGGCGTTGGACACCTCTCCTCAACTATACACAACCATTGGATTGAGACACATAGTAGTCGCAATTGTTGAAACATCCACGAAATAGACCGACTTGTAGAAGATTCGTCTTAACAGTCATCAGGGGAGTAGTCAACTCACTCACAGGAAAAACAAAAGAGTCATCATCAATGGCATTGGCGCTCTTGCCAGGATCGGGAATTGGTGCAGTGATCATATTTGGAGTTTCAACGAGAGGGTCAAATTCAATTTCTTGAGCTTCAATCATATCCTGAATCTTGTTCTTCAGGGCCCAACAGTTGTCTGTGTCATGCCCATGACTATTGGAACGGTAGGCGCACCTTGCATTGGGATTTTATTTAGGAGACGATGTGTTGACATGTTGAGGCAGATCTCTCAAAGTAATCGGCTCTGCTTTCAGCATATGTTGCAATGCTTGAGCTAATGGTATATTGATCTTCGTGAACTGTCTTCTCGACATGTTTTGTCTGTGCGGATTGTCTTGTTGAGGTAGCACTGGCGCATGATTGGAGATCAGAACTTCCCCCAAAGATTGATGGCGATCACCTTTATCACGGCTCTTCTGGCTATACACAACATTGGCTTCTTTCTTCCCACCAAAAGATCTCTTCGCAGCACTTAAAGATGTTTCGACTTGAATCTTCCCACTCTTGATTCCATCTTCGATACATTCTCCTGTCAATATCAGCTTTGTGAATCCAACTAAAGAGTTTCCAATCAGATGATTGAAAAATGGACCTATCAATGTGCCCATAAACATGTCAACCAATTCCTTATTAGATAAGGGAGGTTTAACTCTTCTTGTTAGATCTCTCTCTATTTCTGAGCGTACTCTTTGAACTTCTCGTCACGACCCATAGACACATTCTGTAACTGCATATGGGTTGGTGCCAATTCAACATTGTACTTGTACTTCTTGTAGAAAGTGTCTTCCAGATCATTCCATGTATGAATGTGGGTATTTTTTAGTTGATAATACCATTCTGACTGTGCTCCAGACAAACTCTCTTGAAAGAAAATCATCCACAACTTCCTGTCTTCGGTGTGGGGTTGATCCTCCAACATTGACTTCAGATGAAGCTTTGGGAAAATACCATCATATTTTGCAAAGGCAGAACTTTGAACTTATGGGAATCACCACCCCGAACCGACTCAAATTTCAAAGTTCAACTATGATATTTTCATTTTCCACAAGATTCGACGGTCTTAAAGTTGTTTGTATCTTCCTCACTAGAGGATATTATTCATTCATGTAGTCTTCTTTCTTCCTCTTCTTCAGCCCATGATTGCTTCCTTCACCGGCCTTAACACTTCCTTCGCCCACCACTATCATTATGGAATTCAAGTCGCCGATTACCTTGACCGGACTCGAACCTTTGCCCATGTTGAGAATAATACTAATCATCTTCTTCTTTTCTTGGTGATGAGCTCTTTCAAATCTTCCTGCCCCTTGGCCAAGTTGGTGAACATCTCTTGGAACTGAGCATTCTGAGCCTGGAGATCTTTGATAGTCTGTTCAAGAGCCATTTCTGCGAAAAAAACAACGAGAAAATAAGAAAACCGGCCTTCGGAGTATCTGTTATAAAATGATATGATATGGAATTTTATGCAATGTTTTCAAGGACCATAGGAAATTTAATTTTGATAAACAAAAGGAACAAAAAAATTTCATTAGTCAATTAGTGAATACAGAGGAATGTTCAACATAAAGTAAAAGCTCATAGTGCTTAAGTCTCCTAAGGACGCTTCCACTTTGTGTTGACATAGGCATTACTATTTTATTCCTCATTGAGTAGCTTTTTCAGCTCCAATACTCTTGCCTCACTTGTATAGCACTAATCATCGAATGTGTCCCTTTCCTCTTTAAGTTGAATCCAGGACCTCTTCAACTCTTCAAAATTAGTGGGCATATCTGGATGGAGAATTGTATAAGGCTCATCGTCTTCCAAAACCGGTTCCAAAATTACTAGTAGAATAGCGGGATACAACACCATAAGACTTTGAGTGGGAGCTCGTACCCACTTGAGGTAAGGTTCCCATGGAATGGATTTTTTATGCCCCAAGGTCTTGGTATCAGTCTTCTTTACCATGCCCTAAGCGTGTATGAATCTTCGATGGTAACCTTGGAGATCGTTGTCGTTGTCAAATACAATGCCTTGGGCAAGCATATCATGAGGACCATCTCTTTGAGCATAATTAAACTTACGTAGTGCTAGAAAAGGATTGTAAGTGATACCTCTCTTTATGCCAAAGAGTGGTGCATTAGGTAAGTCCCCACAATGTTCAATGAAAGTGAGACCTTCTTAATGATAGAGACACCAACGAATATCTGAATGAGAAAGTGACATCAACCTTTGAGACCATCTCAGACCTTGTTCATTCTTCATTACTGGTCGGGGAAGGTGAGAAATAAATCACCTACATAATAATAGTATGCAACACATGAGAGTCCCTTGTATCTTCATAGTACGAGTGTGCAGAGAATGCAGAGTATCTCCGAAAAGTAGGCACCAAATTATGAGTGAGGAATATCTTAATAGTGTTCACGTCTATGAATTGGTATGAATTAGGGAATAACACCAAACCATAGATTAATAAAGCCAAAATATCTTCGTAAGCATGGAAACTTATAGCCTTTAAGAACTCTCGAGCCTTCTTTATCAAAAACTTAGCAAGCAAACACTTCACTCCACTTCTTGTTTCCTAATTAGATTCAATGTCTGACCGCTTCAAGTGTAAAGCTGCTGCAATGTCTTCAAACCTCATAACTTTTTCTACACCGGTGAAAGGTATCTGATTAAGAATGGGCATCCAAGTAGCTTAGAGAATTCTTCCATGGTAAGTACCAACTAATAGTCTGGGAAGGTAAAGCAATGATGCTTCAAATCAAAGAACTGGAATATGATGCTCATCATATCTTCTTCAAAATCGGAGGTAACCAAGTCGAGTAGATAACCATGCCTCTTGATGAATTGAGAGTGGTCAGGAACTTCTGAAACTAACTCTTTGAGTTGAGAAGGTATCCCCACAAAGTTGATTCAGATAGTCTTTCTGGAAGCCATAACCCTATAACACAAAGCAAAAGTAAATCCCTAGGACCTTGAAATGGTTAGAAATGTTATGATGTTATGATGTCATGATGTCATGTTTAAATAGCAAGCACAAACAAGTCACATAATAGCCCTAGGTTCAAAGGCTTGCATGAGGTATATAGGTGTCTACCCTTAACTAAAGTTCAAGTTGGTTCAAACCTGTCCTATAATAGTAATCAAGTTCAAATAATCTCATATCACAAATCTTTCTCGCAGGCTTTATTTCAGTGCGACAACCAAATGGCCGACCAAAACATCCCAAAAGTCGAATCTCAATGAGCGTAGTATCGAGTATCAACCAACTTCAGTCTGCACCAAAGTCGGCTATCTCACTACCTTATAATGCCCAAGATGGGTCAATTAGGGTTTTAGAAGTTTAGTTAGTGATGATGACATTATTACAGACGCTAATGTTTCCTCAACCGACTTGAGGAACATCAGGACATCCAAAGTGTCACACTAACCGTAGCCGTCATTTTAATCGTGTCGGTCTACACCAGACAGTCGCAATGATCTATTATTACTTGCCTAAGGTTCCTGGATCCGGGTGTAAGATCCTTACAAGAAATAATACCCAAGAAACACACCAAAAGTAAAATAGGCAAGTCAAACAAGTAAAATGATCTAAAGCCCTAAGGTAACCTCTCTTTAGGTGTATCCCCATTAAAGTCGCCAGTTCTGTAACATGGTGGGAGAACTGACTTAGTTGTTTTGCTTTTTATCGCAAGTGTTGCAGTTAGCAAGAGTCACCACCGACTTTTTTATCCAATAAAGAAAAGGTGAAATGAACAGAAAAGACCTTTTATCGATTCTGAGTTGGGGTGGTGATTATGAAAAGGGAAGGTGTTAGCAACCTTTCCATCCGTAGTTATCTACGAGCTTTTAATTTCTTGGCTCACTTTTTAAAATTTCTTTTGTGTCTGTGTGATTTGTTTGAAAATATTTTGACTTTGACTTCGTAATGTTTCTTGTATCAGTCCTTAGGAACGTATACGAAGTGTTTGAAAATATTTGTTTGAAGATGTGAGGTGTGAAAAGTATTTTGATTGAGGAAGCAATTAAGAGTAACTACCCACTCGAAAGGTAGTTCTTTATTCTTTTCCTTCTCCTTTAGGAAAGTGCTATCCATACCATTAGTTAGTTGGTAGCTCTATCCGTTGGATGTGAAGGGACAAGCGTAGGGTCATCGTATGGTCATTGAAGGCAACATTGTAAGGATACCTTAGCATTTCGAAGGGACGAACATCATTTATTCGTAGGCAACAACCAAGGGACGAGATCATATATTCAGAGGAAACATCGAGGGACATCGAGAGACTATGATATTTATGATGATTTTGAATCGAGGGACTTTTGCTAATGGTATCCCTATGTTTGAGGGACATGACCATTTTTATCCGAAGGCAACCAAAAAGGATACCCTAGGGGTGCAAGTGTGCAAAGTGATTCAATCCATATATTTTATCTTGAGATTAGGGTTATTCTAAGATTGATTTTAATCTTTCCATACAAACCCTAATTAGCATACATCTAAGCAGTTAAATATTTACGGGAAAGTAAAGTGTAGAAAGATAACAGTCCTACGTTATTACATGGCTTTGGGGCAGATACATAATAGGAGGTGCGGAAAGTAAATTACCTAAGCTATTACATCCCATGAGCAATTACATAATAATGAGAGAAAAAGTGTGAGGAAATTAAATCTACGCTATTACAGAAACGACCTTGCAACCTATACATCGATTTCTAGAATTTAAATGAGAATAAAGCATAAATAAATAAATAAGGGGAAAATATTTTAATGAAGAGATAAGTGTTCTAAACCCTAATTTAAAAGGAAAATATTTTTGGTGTTTTTTGAAATCGATTTTAATTAAAAAAAACCTAATTCTAAGTTTATTAGAAATTAATTAAGAAAAATAATTCAAATGATGAGAAAATTGAAATATTTTTGTGTCAAAAATTAAATAAAGATTTTATAAACCTAAAACTAAAATCAAAATATTTTTTAGGGTTTTAGAAAATAATTAAAACAATTTTTAAAAAGAAATTAAGATAAGTTAAAAATCAAAAGAAAATAGAAAAAATGTGAAAAGAAAAGGTGTTAAAAATGAAATTCTGGTGCAAGAGACTCATATGTCCTATAAGAATGTCGAGACATCTTATCTGACATTAAAACTAACACAGACAAGGTAGAGTAAACTGCAGGAAACAAAAAGAACACAACAGAATTGTTCACCCAGTTCAGAGCAACTCTCATATATCTGGGGGCATATCGAGCCAGGAATGAAGTCCACTATCACCAGTATTAATTCAGAGCTAAACTTCCCGTTTACAACCCCTCACTTAATAACTACCCAATGACCCATTCTACCTAGGTCCTTCCTGAAACTACCTTGCTAAACATCATCGGATAAATATCAATGAAGTCGACATCAAACGTTTTTTATCCCGCGAGAGGAAAGGAAAACATCGAGTAAACCTGAGAGGGATAAATCATGGTATTATGACCAAGAGATCAGGTAAGGGAGTGTGTTACGCGAGGGGAAGGTATTAACATCCCACACACATGTTGTACTCTATGGTATCCATTTATACTTTCTATCTAAAGGGTGTGTTATGTCTATCTATCGCTTAATCGCTACAATGCATGTGAAAGAAAGAAAATAAAGAAAACACGGGGAAAAGAATGAAGTATATACAAAATTTTGCTCGATCACAGCCCCGTGATAAGAAGCCTACATATTCCTTCGTGTAATGGGAAAGTCAGAGTACCGTAGTTTGGCTCATATTTTTTGGTGGGTAGCAATTGTTTTTATGGGAATTTCGATTCCGCATCCTCACAATTGCAACTCGTGCTTGGCGTTGCAGCTATAAGAAGTCTTATGCTCGGCCGCACGCACACTTAGAAATTTGTTTGGACTTGAAAGGGAACACCCTTTTTGAAAAGGTTTTAAACACAAAAAGAGCCAAGAGGCGAGGTTTGAAGTGAGGTTGGTTGCTTTTACCTTTGAAAAGGAGTCTAAACCATTATTAAATGTTTTGGTTTTCAAAAGAAAAGAAACAAGTTTTAGTTTTATTACATGCAAGGATGCAAAAGAAACTGGAAAACAAAGAAGGGAAACTAACTATCATGCAAAGATGGCCCTATGGTTAAGGATAAAAAGTCTAAGCTTAGAGAGTATCCTAACTAAGAAAACCAAGGGGAAACTATCCTAACATTCGCATTGGTTGAACGACCAAAGGATGAAAAAGGATTAAGCAAACAAGTGATTTGGCAGAAGCACACACACAATGCAATGCACAAATAAATGATTCACACATGCGCAGGAGAAGAAGGAAGTTTCATAGGTTACGATGGTAACGAGCATACTGGAGTCAACCAGGAGTCGACCATTCAATTCCCGAGAAAAGTATCACAACATGATATGAATTATTAAGTGTGAATAGCATATGAATACGGGTATCAAAGAAATAAATGTGAACCCCAAGAGAAGGTGTGGAGAGTTAGAATAGGGGACTCTTGCCACTTATATTATTGACTCGACAAGGAAGCAACACGATTCGTGTGTGCTGAGCTGACACAGATTAGAAATATGTGGGGGTTGATTGCAAACCTTTTCTGTGTGCCCATCATATCATCATCACATACAACACCTGTTGATATCATCAGAAGTGGGACTTTGCTTGGTGGTTCCGCTTAGCGGGTTTCTTAACCACTCTTGACCTATGCAAGCACAAAAGTAAACATAATGATCAAAATAACTCCATATGCACAAAAGAGGATTTTAAATAAACCATACACAAGTAGCAAACAGAATTACCCTAAACTGGTCGTTAAATAAATTAGAGGGGTTCGTGAACATGCTCTAACTGCGTAAGCCCCATCATGCATCTCTATTCCTACTTCTCATGGCAAAAAAGGTAAAACCCTACTCATGCCTCTAGAAAAAGGTAAAATAATGCGACAAAAGGTATAGAATACCGAACGGATAACAATGTGAGCAATAGCAAAGAAATACTCCAAAAACTTCAAGCACCGACAAGCAATAAAAGAAACCGTGAGTAATCCGTGGAGGCATCTAAGCAATATCAAAAGGTGTATCCCACACATGAGGCAAATAACCCCGCACAAAATTGCAATCCAGATAATAGAATGCACACATGTGCAAGCAAGATATGTATCACACGTATCACAAATCAATCGTATAACCTGCACGAAAGGAGAACACTAACGATGCAAACAATAGAATGCACGCACATGTGTGCAAGCAAGATACATATCACATGTATCACGAACCAGTCGTATAACCTGCAGGAAAGAAGAACGCTAACAATGCAGACAATAGAATGCACACACTTATGTGCAAACAAGATATGCATCTCGCATATCCAAATCAAAACACCTGCATGAAAGGAGAATGCTAACAACGCAGACAATAGAATGCACACACATGTGTGCAAGCAAAAAGATATGTATTCTGCGTATCTAAATCAAAACACCTGCAAGAAGGTAAAAACCCAAAGATGCAGACAATAGAATGCACACACATGTGTGCAAGCAATAAGATATGTGTCACGCATATCTAAATCAAGTGTAAAAGGCTCAACGTACCTCGCACATGAAATAAAGTGTTAGAATTAACAAAGCAAGTACAAGAAAGAAAATACCAAATGTAAAACCGATTGTATATATGATAATAAACTAGTATAAGCATGTAAGAAGTGAAATAAAATCGCAAAAATCGGCTTGGGAAAGCACTTTTCCGAAATCGGAGCGAAAAGTCAACTTCTCGAAATTGATTAAAAATCGCATGGTTGCTTGCAAAAACGTAAACAGATTCAAAAATATGATCGGTTTTAATTAATTCCAAGTGGAAGCGACGTTTTTCAGACCTTAAAGGAACGGGGCAACGATAGCGTTTTAGGTATGTTGCACTTGAAATTTGGTTCTGAAACCATCAAAAACAGGTTTAGAACATGCCAAAACGTTTGGAACAACTATCGTTACCTTGAACCTTTGAGGAAAGATGAGTTCCGGTGAACAAAAATGCCTAAAAAGGCTTATGGAAAGTGAAAATTCATGTACCGAATTAATTTCCTATTTCATTCGTTTTGGTTTTGAAATGAGTAATGAATTAGAGAAATTCATGTACATGAAGCAAACAATTCAAAACTAATTAATATGCAATGATATGCAAAGAATTAAAGTTGTTTGGATGAAAATGAATGCAAAAATATGCATGAAAATGCATGTTTATTCATATATTCAATGATGTTTCTATGTGTGAAATGCAAATGCATGGCATACAAATGCAAGTGAATTATCAGTCAACCTATTCAATATCTAATCATAATGCAAGGCATGAATTAGGATCAAAAGCATCAAGAGTTCAAATGTTATAATGCATCAAGTAGAACAATCAAGAATGTATCAAGTAAGTAACTCATGAAAATGTGCATGAAACTAGGTCTCGACACACCTTAACATTCATGAAATCAAACCTAAACACATGGATTTGACACAATTATTCAACCTAAGTTTAGTCTAATGCATGAACATGCAATATGGATTCAATTCAATCAATTTCCTTCACATCAACACAATAATGTTCACAAATTGGATTCAATTCAATCAATTTCCAAACAACAATTCAAGAATCAAAATCAACAAACAAAATTCAATCAATTTTAATAAAAGTCAAACTCGGAAAATCAATTAAAATAAGCACTTATTTGAATAAGCTACTTACTTGTTCTTGAAGAATCAAGTTGAATTGTTGAAGAAAATGTCAAATACACACTTGAATTGATGATAATAAGATAATTGATGAAAAAATTGGAAAAGGAAAGCCTTACAACCTTGCTTGATGTTTGAACCAAGCAAGATAGGGAGGAAGAGGAGAAAAAACGAGCTACTCAAGGAGAGAGGAAGGGATAACCAGAGTTGGGAGGAGCACCAGTGAGAAGAGGCCGAGCAAGGAGAGCGCTAGGGCGGTCCGGTTGCGGGAGAAGGACCGGTGTAGGGAGTTCCGATCGGAACTCGGTCGGAGGGAGAGAGGTGTGGTCGCGGTGGGATGGTTGATGATGAGGTGTCCGGCGGTGATCCGGTGAGCCTAAGGGAGGCCTAAGAAGTTGTCCTTGGGGGGAAGGGGGTGCAAGGTCGTGAGAGAGGGAGGAAGCTCTTCCAATTTCACCTTTTGTTGCTCTTGACTTGATAGAAAATTGAGAGAGAAGAATGAAGATTTGGGAGCCAATTTTAACAAATGAATTTCCTCCCCTAATTTGTGAGAGGCAAAATATATTTATAGTATGAAAAATTAGGCCTTGGAGTGCCTTGGATCCACAATAAGGTCCAAATCGCGATTATCTGAAATATTTTTGTCTACAACCCAAAATAGCCAAATCTGTGCGAAATTTGAAGTCGGAAACGAAAAATGTCCAGACACAAAATTGCTTGCGTGAGTTAAAATTTCGACTCAATCAGACGAACAGACCAGGAGATACAAATTTTTGAAGTTAAAGTACAGTTTCCGGGCATCTGACACGTGTAGAATTTTTATAGCGCTCTTAAGAGAAATTGCCTCGAACGAGGATCTTCTGATCCAAGTTCGAACGCGAAGTATTTGTGACAAACGAAGCCAACGAAATTTACGAACTTTTGGCACCGGTACCACCTCGTTTTGATAAAAATCAGTGGAGATATTATTTTTCAAACATCGCGTATCAGATGAAAAATGCTCGGTTCGTCTCAAAATCGACCCCAGAGAATAAAAAACTTCTTTTAAATGGTGAGGAATCAGCTCTGGACTTGTGAATGAAAGTCAGAAAGGAATTCAATATGGAATTTTAGACACTTTCCCCGCTCAGTTTCGACGTTCCATATTGGAGTTTTGAACTTTTTAGCGCACCGAGAACACGATACAACACTAAAATTCAATTCATCCCACTTGAAAGATCAATTTCTTTGAGGACTTTCTTCACACAATTTGCTTCCGACTTGAAAACCAAAGTTATAGATAATAGTGATAGGGAATTTCTAGTCAAAAATCATCAGAAGATACCTGACGAGCTTATATTCATGCCTTCTGGAGCGCCCAAAATCCACCAAAAACCCAAAATTCACTTTATTAAGAAATGAACAAATAAATTTTTTTCTTAACGAAACGTCCTCCGATCTGAACAGATAAACTGGAGAACACACTGAAATGATCCTAATGAGTATGGAACCAAACTAAAATGACTTTCTGACCAGAAAATCATGCCTCAAGCATACGAAATAAAAAATATCATCTTTTGGTTGAAAATGATCTGAGACGGCCGAAATGCACAGTTTCTTTCAAGATTTGAGGTACTCTGAACCTGATAATCACATGATCAATGTTATGTATGTACATGCATGTATGTTTATGATAATGTGATTTTAATCCAGAAATACCAAAATGAAGAAGGTAAATTTTAGGGTACAACAGCTGCCCCTATTCAATTATCTTTTAACCTGGAGCGAGGTTGGAATTCCGCCTTCCAAGAGGAAAGGTAAAAGGTGATTGCATACCAATATGAACTCAATAATTTACACTCTGAATTCCAAAAATGTGTCGACACAGATAAACACGAGGATTGGAAACACTGACCAGACTCCGAAAGATTAGGGAGATGTTACGCCTAGAAACATGGGACACAACAAGGAAACGAAGGCTAGGAACATCGACTAGAATTAGATTAGAAAAAACACAGATCCCCTTGTACCCAGAAACATGGGTCCTAACAAGGAAAACAAAGACTGGGAACAACAACCAGACTTTGATCAGGAAAACACAGATCCCCTTGCGCCCAAAAACATGGGTCACAACAAGGAAAACAAAGATTAGGAACATTGACCAGACTTCGATGAGGAAAACACAGATCCCCTTGTGCCCTGAAACATGGGTCACAACAAGGAAAACAAAGACTGGGGACATCGACCAGACTTCGATCAGGAAAACACAGATAATTGTGCCCTGGAAAGGAGAAACAAGCATTCCTCCCGCTTAGAACATGTTGCTCCCGAAAACATGGGATACAAGAAGGAAATTTTACTCCCACAAACATGGGATATAACAAGAGTTTATTCTCTATTTTTGGGATTGACTTTATGTTTGGTTAAACTAATACAGCAGCAATAAGTTAAATAGTATTTATAACCTGTAAGGAGAAAGAAGGTTGAAGTTCTATTTAATGATGAAACATGTTGTGTTGAAATGATTCAACATCTGGAACAACATGTCAAAGAGGATGTCGAGACATCGGACATCACACTATTGAACTGTCAAAGTTTGTTACAGTTCTGGTTTAAATTATGCAGAATATTCTGGGAATATTATGTATCATATGTGGCGTGATCTTGAAGGCATATGTGAAGGTCCAAGAGATAAAGAGAAATATCAGCAAGGACCTTGATTGTAGGAGAAGTTATATGGTTGTTTTATCTCTACAGAAAGTTTGTTACTGCAGAAGTTTGTTACAATTATGCTATTATTTTGAAGGCCCAAATCCAGTTTGGTAATAGGTTATAAATAAGCAGTTGTAACCTAGTTTTAGCAAGCTAGTCGGTTTTATAAATATGTAATCTTTAGGGTTAGCCATGTAAGTGAACCACCCAGACTGTAGGCAAGAGGATTATTTTACTCACTCAGAAGCTGTGAAGAAATGAGTGTAGTTGTGTCCTTGGAAGAAGTTGTGAAGCAATTCCAAGTTTTGTTTGTGTCACATGTGTGACAGTTTTATATTGTGTTTGAACTGTGGTATCTTCAAACTGTTTTAGTTGTGTTTGGAGTGAGGTATCTCCAAGCTGATTGTGTTAGGAGTCAAGCAGTTGATGTAGTTACTGGTGTGATAGTGACTGATAGACATCACTAAGGTGATTGGAAGTGAGCGGAGGTTCTCATATCTAAGTGTGGTATCTTAGGTAGAAGGGTCATTGGGTAGTCTGATTAAGTGAGGTGTGAAAACATGAAGGTTTCCCTCTGAACTAATAATGTTGATAGTGAACTTCATTCCTAGCTTGGTATGCCCCAAGATGTAGGTTGGTTAGAACCGAACTGGGTTAACAACTCTGTAAGTTCCAAACTATATGGATTTGCTAAATTTTAATAAAACAAATAAAAGCATTAACAATGATTTGTACAGTAGGATTTCTAAGTTATAATTCTACCTAGAATGCCTGAACATGCTGCGTTGAAGAGTTTTAACATCTGGAACAACATGTCATATGCGATATCGAGACATCAGACATCAGGACATCACGCTACAGAACTGTCAAAGTTTGTTACAGTTCTGTTTTAATTAGTGCAGAACATTCTGGGAATATTATGCAACATAAGTGGCGTGACTTTGAAGGCATATGTGGAGGTCCAAGAGCTAAGGAGAAAAACCAGAAGGGACCTTGATTGTAGCAGAAGTTATCTGTGATTTTGTTTCTGCAAAAGTTTGTTTCTGCAGAAGTTTGTTACAATTGAAGCTGTTATTTTGAAGGCCCAAATCCAGTTGGGTAATAGGTTATAAATAAGTAGTTGGAACCTAGTTTTAGTAAGCTAGTCGGTTTTAGAAAGATGTAGTCTTTAGGGTTATCCATGTAAGTGAACCACCCGGATTATGGGATGGTCACTGATTTTTACCTTGAAGCCTGTAGGCAAGAGGATTGTTTTCACTCATTCAGAAGCTGTAAAGTAATTAGTGTAGTTATGTCCTTGGAAGAAGCTGTGAAGCAATTCCAAGTTTAGTTTGTGTCACTTGAGTGACTAATTTTGATTGTGTTTGAAGTGTGGTATCTTCAAACTGTTTTAGTTGTGTTTGGAGTGAGGTATCTCCAAGTTGATTTTAATAGGAGCCAAGATCGATGCGATTCTTTGGCGTGATGTAGACGATAGACATCAATGAGGTGATTGGAAGTGAGTGGAGGTTCTCATATCTAAGTGTGGTATCTTAGGTAGAAGGGTCATTGGGTAGTCTGATTAAATGAGGAGTGTAAGCAGGGTGGTTTTCCTCCGAATTAATACTGCTGATAATGAACTTCATTCCTGGCTTAGTATGCCCCCAGATGTAGGTTGGTTAGAACCGAACTGGGTTAACAATTCCTTGTGTTCTTTATTTTTTGCATTGTTATGCTTGATCATGCATAAAATCCTTAGCCAAGATGAATGTCTGAGAGGGAAGATTGTGAAGATCCGGGATAGGTCTCGACCTTAGGGAGGAGATCCTTATCCGACCTGGGTCTCGGGGAAAGAGATGAAGTCGGCCCAGTTCCGAGGAGTAGTCCGCGCTTTTCCGGATGAAGGATCGAGACGTTATGAAGATAAAGAGTTCTAGAGTCTTTATGAGACGTTACTAGTGAATGATTACAAGTCGTAACTAGCTCCTTGCCTTAAAGCCATGGTTAATGTGCCGGGCTTACTGGAAGGAGGAAATAGCTTCATGGAAGGACTGATATAAATAGGGCTCCCGCCAGCGGGATAAGCAAGACAATCATAAGCTTGGAACTTGAGTTACGACACTTGAGCTTCCAAATCTCTAAAATATCTTTAATAAGGTTTTTCCTGCAAGAACAATGCTTATGCCTACCTTTTGTGTTTTGTAATGTCGGCTCAGGATGTCATGACATCCTGAGTCTGGCCCTAATTAGAATTTTTCAATTGGTATCAGAGCAAGCATTCTGTCTGTTTCTGGATGAGGTCCATAGGGGATATTTTCTGGTTGTGCACAAGGTAGAAGATTGGTTAAAGAAGGAAGTTTATATTGTATGGTCCCTTGAAGTGGAGGATGAACCTATTTGTGAAGAACTAGACCAACCTGACTGAAGAATATGGAAATGCTAGAACAAGAAATTTAAATTCAAAAACTTCATGCAGGAGTGAAGAGTTTGGATTATATTGTTTAAGCCTCAGCACAGAGATAGCAATTATTAAAACCTTCATGCGGGAGTGAAGACATTGATAAGGTAATCCTTGTGTTTATAAATTACCACATGGTCAGGATTTTGGTTGGGTCTAGAGTGTTGCTTGATGAAGAAGCAAGCATATTGTAGGGTTGATTTATTTTCAATCCTTATTTGTCATGCTTACAATAAAACTGTGAAGTAAGCATTGTGTAAGTTCTGTTGAAGTATAGCTATTTTCCGCTACATAGCTTCTGATACAACCCCTATAGTGAAGGAAGAATTCTAGGGTTATTCTCATTCAAACAGAATATATGGAAAATTATTACAACTATAGTAAAAGTTTCAAAGATAGTTGAGACCTCTCTCAAGTCCACTCATAAAGGCATGGATTATTAGAGTTGATGGGAATTAATTGATAAAATGATTCTCATATTCATCTGCAAAAATTTTACCTTGAAAACCTTCATGGATGATGGGTTCCTAGAAGATGGAATGATGTTCCATCGATGTTTGAACATTATTACTGGTATGTAGCTATCAGTTGAAGAACAAATTTTCTAGGTGCTAAACTAATGTAGTGTGAGTACATATGTTTGGAACCTACTCCTGATCTGGAAGAGGAGACATCTGCTTATCTGTTGATCAGGACACAATCAACAAAAGCTTCTACTACAGATATCAGTTTATTTCCGACCTAAGCTTATAGGAGTATAGAAGTAAAGCTCTATGAATAAAAGAAGATTCATAAAGGTATACCTTCAGTTCCTTTATGTATAATCAAGATGATCATATATCTGGTATTTTCTTTTGGTCAAAGGAACCAGGTATGCGAATTCTATTCATGACCATAAAGCAGACTTTGGAGCTGAATATTGTGTCTCAACCATAGTGAAATATGGTCTTGAATGTTGACTACCCTAGTTATTATCTAGAAATGGTAGTGTCAATAAGAATCAAGGAAGTCAGATTGCTATGAAGAATCTAACTACTTAAGTGTCATGCCATTGAGTCTGTTCCAGAAACCTAGATGAAGGAGTCTCTTCTACAGGTACAGACAGAGACATCCATCATCTCAAAACCAAAATGAGAGTCTGAAGAAAAGTTTATTGAGATATGGCCTATACTATCCCTTGATATGTTTGGATGCAAAGTTGCTTATCATCATGTCTCTTTAGTTCCACCCCAAGTATTATGAATAAGATGTTATGGATGCTAACCAAGAACCATAATGGATGATGTCGTATCAAATGTCAAAACATCATCTTATTGTCTTCAGTTATTAAAAATTGTTTATTGCCGAGAATATGCAAGCGTGAAGAGGTAATTAGTAAGAATAATATAGTGTGAGTAGTTAATTCTAACTGACTAACTGATAAGTGCTTTGACGGGAGACTTAGTACTTATTAGATATGCAGCGTGAATGCAAGATTCATATACTCTGTCGGGAGCTGAGTATTTGTATGAAGAATTCATGGACTAGTGTGAACTGAATGTTAAAGTTCACTATTATCTTCACAAGTTTAGGAAGTGTGGCAATGTTATCTGGTGATTATTTAAAGAATTGATTCAACCTAGGAGAAGATTACAGATGCTGTTAAATATCTTGATGGGAGCTGGATATTTGCTAAAACTATATGGAATTCTAAATCAAGAAGAGAAGAATAATGTGATGTATAGAAGAGAATATTCTACATGAAGATGTAACATCACAACTATTGAAGACACTGGAGACATAAGGTTCAGACTTATCTGTTGAAGACAAAATTATGGTTATACACATAAGGTTTCTTCTATTACAAGTTACAGAGTGTGGAAATCTGAATCTTGTGTAGAAAGCAAACTAAGGATTCCTAATTTGGAAACTATGGAAAATTCCAAATAAAGAATACTTCAAGGACAAACATCAAATATGTCCTTAATTTGTATATCTCAGGGGGAGTAAAGGGTATGGAGATCATCAAAGACAATGTAATTCTGCTTCTAATCATATGGAAAGTCTTTCAAAGACTAATCTTTTCAATATAGAAGAACAATGTCAAAGAAGAAGTCAGGACATAACTCAAAACATGTTTTATCCTTGACATGTTTTATCCTTGAAGACCAGCAGGGAAAGTTCTTAAAATTCTCATCCAAAACATGTATTGATGGTGTGTATCACTTGTTCTAACTTAGTGCATATTTCAACCAATGCACAAACTCACCTAAAGTAGTTCTTATTGAAATAACATCTCTTGATCAAGACAATTATTACAATCTAGGTATGTTATTGCTCAAGTATTTAGAGTCCTTTTCTTTATTGTGTCCTTGTTTGTGTCTCTCATACCTTTCGTTCAGATATGAGTAAAGTTAGAGTCTATATAGGTTATGTCTGTCAACTTGTGACAAACATTGGGAAAATGGGTAGTGTTCAGACATTGTTAAGTCTGAGGTCCTTCTTTGCACTTGTTTTTGCAAAGATATTAAATAGGTTTCATTCAGAGTCATTATGTTTTCTGTATTAAGTCTTGTTTTGAGTCTTGAACACAATTTGTTCCTTGTGTTCTGAATTATCCAATATAGATATATGGTTCTCTATGTCTGTAAATGGATAGTCTAATCATTTGTATCAGTTAATCGAGTCTCCTCTTATGTCTAAAAGAGGAAGTTGTATAAGTCAGTGTCAAAAGTAGTTCTAATGTCGAGGGGGAGTATTTCACACTTCTTTCCTCATACTGTGTGAATGTGCCATAAAATGTAGAAACATAAATGACATTGACAATCTAATAATTTTGAAGATTGTTGATGAAATCAGATTCTTTTTCATAGCCATGCAGAAAGAAGTTATGGCACTATATGGTCAAAAGTGAAGAGTGCCCCACAATAGAGAATCCACTATTATGACAAGTGAAGTAAGTGGACAATGTCTGACCGAATGTCAAGACATTACTCAAAACATGTTTCTGCATGGACATGCTAAATGATGTGAATTTTATGCATGCATTGGGACTATTTCAATCTCAAAAGAAACAGTCAAGAGCTATTAAAAGCATTCAAGGGTAGACTGGACGGTGCTCAGCAAGTCAATGATAGATTTTCATCCTGGATTAACGCACTTTGAACAACAAATTAATATGTCGTTAATTCCTAAGAAACTGCTATCCTATTTATAAGAGATATCAGTTTTTCTCCATCCACAAGCAAATACTAAACCACACTCCATCATGAACTTCATTAAGGTTTGGGCAAAATGTGCTTGGATTTGGTTTTGTGAAGGATTTCATTGTCAAATTAAAGCTAAAAAGGGGGAGAGAAATAATGTCACATAGGAAATACAACAGAAGAAAGAAAAGCAGCAAAGAACAAAAAGATATCCAGATCACAAATCTAGTCGTAACAATTCTGAACATGTTGTGACTTGTGATCTGAGTTGTGAACACAATTATGACTTGTGTTCTGAGTTTCCTAAGAGAATTTAAGATTATCCCTTAAAAGGAAGCCTATCTCCTATGTTCCTCTTTTTCCACCCTCAGTAGGAAGAATTGGTCCATCATTAAGTGGGAGTATAAGTTATCTTCTTCCTCATGTACACCAGGACTTTCCTTCCGTTTAGCCTTGACGGAATTAATGGGAATAGTCAAAAGCATGAGGAGAAGTCAGACTAGATGTTGAGACATCACCTTCAACAGGCAGGCCATCATCTCAAACCGGTAGACCATCTGATGAAGAAGTTTCTCGTCTCCAAGATCAAGTTGTGTGACAAGACTACAAGACATACAGGGTCCTGAACTAAAGACTGTTGAAGATCCTTTAAATTGTTAATTTTTAATTATAAATTATAAATTGTATATTGTTGCTGCTACTTTAAACTGCCTTTATTTGTAATTATTTGTTTTAGCTAAAATTTGCCAAAGGGGGAGTTGTAAGTTCCAAATTATATGGATTGGCTAAATTTTAATAAAACAACTAAAAGCAGCAAAAATGATTTGTACAATAGGATTTCTAAGTTATAATCCTATCAAAAATGCCTGAACATGCTGTGTTGAAGAGTTTCAACATCTAGAACAACATGTTATATGAGATGTCGAGACATCAGACATCAGGACATCACGCTACTGAACTATCAAAGTTTGTTACAGTTCTGTGTTAATTAGTGCAGAATATTCTGGGAATATTATGCAACATAAGTGGCGTAAATTTGAAGGCATGTGTAGAGGTCCAAGAGCTAAGGAGAAAAACCAGAAGAGACTTTGATTGTAACATAAGTTATCTAGGATTTTGTTTCTGCAAACGTTTATTTCTGTAGAAGTTTGTTACAGCTGAAGCTGTTATTTTTAAGGCCCAAATCAAGTTAGGTAATAGGTTATAGATAAGCAAATGTAACATAGTTTTAGTAAGCTAGTCGATTTTAGAAAAATGTAGTCTTTAGGGTTAGCCATGTAAGTGAACCACCCGGATTGTGGGATGGTCAATGATTTTTACCTCGAATCCAGTAGGCAAGAGGATTGTTTTCTTTCACTCAAGTTGTGAAGCAATGAGTGTAGTTATGTCCTTGGAAGAAGATGTGAAGCAATTCCAAGTTTATTTTGTGTCACTTGAGTGACTAGTTTTGATTGTATTTGAAGTGTGGTATCTTCAAAATGTTTTAGTTGTGTTTAGAGTGAGGTATCTCCAAGCTGATTTTAATAGGAGCCAAGCAGTTGATGTAGTTGTTGGTGTGACAGTAGATGACAGACGTCACTGTGGTGATTGAAAATGAGCGGAGGTTCTCATATCTAAGTGTGGTATCTTAGGTAGAAGGGTCATTGGGTAGTCTGATTAAGTGAGGAGTTTAAACAGGGTGGTTTCCTCCGAATTAATACTACTGATAGTGAACTTCATTCATGGCTTGGTATGCCCCCAGATGTAGGTTGGTTAAAACCGAACTGGGTTAACAATTCCTTGTGTTCTTTATTTTCTACATTGTTATGCTTATGCCTACCTTATCTGTTTTGTAATGTTGGATTAGACGTCACGACATCCTGAGTTTGGACCTAACCAGAATTTCTCAAACTCCTTGTGTTCCTTTGTTTTCTGCACTGTTAATTATATGTTATACTTTGTATGTTTTACAATGTCAGATGTCACGACATCCTAAGTCTGATGGGACCAGAATTTCAACAAGGAAAGTGTTGCTCCAACAAACATGGGATACTCCCGAAAACATGGGATACAAAAAGAGTGTTACTCCCAAAAACATGGGATATAACAAGGAAAGTGTTGCTTACGCAAACATGGGATACTCCCGAAAACATGGGATACAACAAAAGTGTTAGTCCCGCAAACATGAGATATAACAAAATAAAGTGTTGCTCCCGCAAAAATGGGATACTCCCGAAAATTTGGGATACAACAAGAGTGTTAGTCCCGCAAAGATGTGATATACAAAGGAAGGTGTTGCTCTCGCAAACATGGGATACTCCCGAAAACATGGGATACAACAAGGAAATGTTACTCCCGCAAACATAGGATATAACAAGGAAGGTGTTTCTCCCACAAACATGGGATACTCCCGAAAACATGGGATACAATAAGGAAATGTTACTCCCGCAAACATGGGATATAACAAGGAAAGGAAGACTAGGAACATCGACTAGACTTTATAAGGATATAGACAGGTTAAAGAAATCAATCGCACTAGGATTTTCAACTCACCAGCCCAAACAAAGGATTAGGAGCATCACTAGGGACAAAGATTATTGGTCATGGCTTATATTTCCATGCAATGTATGAATTTGTTGTGAAATAATGCAATGTGATGATGAATGCTTGCGAAAGATAAAATTCAGTAACTAGTGACCACATGTCACATTATGATCAGGCACAAATGGCAAGCTTCACTAGGGGAAAAACACATAAATGAGCTGTCAAAGCAAGGATACCACCATTGATTTGGAGATCACTAGAAAAATCCAATAACAAACTTCCTGGGGAAGTTAACCATTGGATAGCAACTACACTGAAAAAATGACTTCCTGATGAAATCCATCATTAAATAATGGCCAAGTGGGGAAATTATCAGCTAAACAGCGGCCCACCGGGGAATGATCGGAAACACTTGAAGAAGAGCTTCCACCGTTACATCTGTCGAGAATATCATAATCACTACAAGGCTTCATCCGGGGATGAAGATAACTGTCTGCACATCAATCTGCTGGGGAAAGTATGATGTGGGCTTTGTCAAGCGACAACTCCATCGGGGATTCCCGTTCACACGCTTCACCTGGGGAGCGAAACGAGGTATAACCCCACAGGGGATATCATGGGTGGTTGATTCGTTAGCAATCCGGTGGGGACGACAACCCTTTACCGATGGTTCAAACCCCGTCTCCACCGGGGATAAAGGTCAAAGCCTTCTATTAGAGCAATTTGACAATACAACGAATATTCACTGGGGATTTGGCCTGGAATAGGTAGTAACAACCTGCATTGGGGATTTACACCCTTCTTTACGATGATACTCTGCCAACGACCTTGGGATTTGCTTCTTTTCAAAAGATAACCTCCACTGGGTAACTTCCGACATAATTCACTGGGGATGAGGTGATATAATTTTCTATGATTTCAAACAGTCAAACAATGAGGAATTTCAATCAGGGGTACCATGCTGATGATAACCATTGAACTCGACCGTTCCAGAAAGTATAACCTCACTTGGGGATGTCTCATCAGTGCTCACTGGGGAAGAGATGCTATTGACTTTTGCGCTGGTACATCGACTACCTCACAAAATATAAAGATTCCTGCAACACAATCGTTAGTAGAATGCCCCAGGTGTAATTTGACAACCTCGTCTGCCACCCGGGTCACGCAAGTTTCAAAGTAAATTCAGAAGTTTCTTATCATGGTAGAACCTCTAATATTTTTAAATGCAATACTTTATCATAAAACTTTGAACATATTTCGCAATCAAAACAGTGAAATACAAGAAATTAATTGACAAAAAGACTCGTTTTATTGATTGAGAATGGGCCATTAAATAGGAAAGTACAATAAGAGGCAATTCCTGGAATGAGGCAATTGCAAAAGTAAAATAAGAGGAAAAATTAAACGCATGGCAATGCGACAACAGATCCTCATCAGGTTTCAACCCTGCTATCACTTTTGTAACCCCGACTACCTCATCACTTTGCTTTTCCTAAAAAGATGATTGGACTGATCGTTGCCCTTCGGAATGGCCATGATGTAGACATGAGGTGCGACCGTTAATCCGACGCGGGATGTAAACACTTTCTCTTGTTTCCTTTCTCGACTGAACAAGTCTATGAAAAATATTTCTTGACTACATCTGCGTTCACGGGTAATGGAAAATCCTCTCCATCCATTGTTGTAAGCATCATGGCACCGCCAGAGAAAACTTTCTTGCAAATGGTCCTTCGTAATTCGGCGTCCACTTGCCTTGGGGATTTCCCTGAGAAAGAATTATCCTCTTTAGAGGTCACCTGGATTGTAATACTAAGGTCGCACCCTCTTGTCAAATGTTTTTCTCATTCTCTACAGATAAGTCTGCCCATGACAAACAGTCGCTAATCTTTTCTCATCAAGAGGCACAACTGGTCCAACCGATTATGCATCCATTCATCTTCATCAAGCTCTGCATCTTTCATAATCCTCAAGTAAGGAATCTCAACTTCCATTAGGAAAACCGCTTTATGCCATAGACTAGAGAAAACATGATTGCCCTAGTCGAAGTGCGCGCAGTAGTCCGGTAACCATGCAAAGCAAAAGGCAACATCTCATGCCAATCTCGATAGGTTACTACCATCTTCTGCGCAATCTTCTTTATATTATTATTTTTTGCTTCTACAACACCATTCATCTTCGGGCGATACGAGGATGAGTTATGATGTTTAATCTTGAAGAACTCACAAAGTTCCTTCATCATCTTATTATTGAGATTCGACCCATTGTCGGTAATGATCTTATCAGGAATACCATAACGATAGATGATATTGTGCTTGATAAACCTGGAAACCACCTGTTTGGTGACATTCTCCTAGAATGCAGCTTCGACCCACTTAGTGAAGTAGTCTATGGCAACCAGGATGAAGCGATGTCTGTTGGACACGGTTGGCTCAATCTTTCCGATCATATGAATGCCCCACATAGCAAACGGCCAAGGAGAGGTCAAAATATTCAAAGGCAAAGGCGGAACATGCACCTTGTCAGTGTACACTCGGTACTTGTAACATATTCTGGTATGATTGAAACAATCAACTTCCATAGTCGACAAGTAATATCCAACTTGAAAAATCTTTTTAGCCATAGTATGCCCACTAGAATGCGTTCCAAATGAGCCCTCATGCATTTCTTCAATGATCTTTGCAGCTTATTTCTTATCAACACATCCGAGTAACAACCCATCATGATGTCTCTGGTACAACACACCGTTACTGAGGAAAAACTTTACTGAGAACCTTCTCAAAAATTCTTATCTGTCACAAATTCTTCCTCAGGATACTCTTGAGTTTCAAGGTATCTTTTAACATCGTAAAACCAAGGATTACCATCCTTTTCCACATCAACCTCAAAACAAAAGGCTGGCTCATCCAATCTTTGAATGGTGACCGAGGGCGCTTCATTAGCCCATTTGACTTTAAACATGGACGCCAGGGTAACCAAGGCATCAACCAAATTGTTCTCTTCTCGCGAAATATGATTGAAGGTGATCTCCTTGAAGTAAGGAACCAACTTCATTACATGTTCACGGTAAAGGAATTAGATTCGGGTGACGGTCTCCCAATCACTATTGATCTGGCTTATCAATAGAGTTGAATCTCCATACACTTTCAAATGCTTGATCCTTAAATCAATCACAACCTCAATACCATATATACAAGCCTCAGACTCATCCATGTTGTTTTTACGATCAAAGAAGATTCTACCTATAAACGGAATGTGGAAACCACATGGGGAAGTGATTACAGCATCGACACCATTACCCAAAGAATTAGAGGCACCATCGAACACCAATGACAATTTCGATCCTGATTTGGTTTCTTCTTCTGTCCAGGAATATTAAAATCCCTGATATACATGATGTCCTTGTCCGGGAACTCAAATTTTATAGGTTGATAATCATCCACAGGATGGTGGGCAACATAATCCGCAAATAAACTACTCTTGATTTCCTTCTGAGTAGTATACTGGATATCATACTCTGTCAAATTCATTTGCCATCTGGATATCCGTCCTATCAAAGTTGACTTTTCAAAGATATACTTGATCAGATTCATCTTGGATATCAACAAGGTAGTGTGAGTCAACATATACTGCCTTAGTCGGCGAGCAACCCAAGCCAAAGCACAACAAGTTTTCTCGAGAAATCAGTATTTTGTCTCACAGTCGGTAATGTTTTTCTCTAAGGTAGTATATTTCATGCTCTTTTCGACCAGACTCATCATGTTGTCCCAACACACACCCCATTGAGCTTTCAAGCACTGTCAAGTACATAATCAACGAACTACCCTCAACGGGATGCATGAGTGTTAAACCCCAAATTTTGACCTAATATACCACCTTACATTTGCATTGTTGCACAACTAACAGTTCAAACATCATTAATCAGGTATAGCACTCACAGGTCAAAACTAGGGTTTCACCAGATTTTCATCTGATTCAAGAGCTAACCAACTAGGGTTTGAGATTTTCTCACTGCATTTGATCTATCTTGATCAAATCATCAGCTTTCAATCCTCAGATATCCATTTTCTTCACTGATCAATCGAGGATCGACCAATTAGGGTTTTGATCGGGCATGAGCATTCTCTGACTTTTTTAGTAAGAAATGACTTTTTTGGATAGAGATTGGTCATTATATCTTAGATACAACATCTTGACCTAATTTCTGGATTCAAAACATCACAGAGGTTCATAGAATTCATCAGTCGTTTTCAGAAACATCTGATGAAAATTCATCTGCACAGAAAAGTCAAACTTTGATTTTTGGTCAAAATTCTCAAAACAAAACTTTTTCCATCATCAAAATACTTCAAATAATCCATCATGATCATAAAAAATCAAAGAAATTGGAAAAGTCAACAAAAAGTCAAAAGTTTTCATACTTAGAAATTTTTCTAAGTGTTGAAATTTCTCATTTTTTTCCAAACTTCAAGCCATTTTTTCACCAAGTTCCAATTGGAATTTGAAAAAACTCAAAACATGAAAGTTGTAGCTTGTGGAAAGATCTTTCCAAATGTCCAAGAACTCTCAAATCCATGGAGGCTAGCTATGTCTTTGAAATTGAAACATAAGGCTCCATGAAACTTGATTTTCAAAGTTCAAAACATCAAATTATAGGTCATTTTTGTGTTTCTTCATCTAGAAGCTTTCTAACCTTGCCAAGTGGATGGATGAACTGATAAATATCAGCCTAGAGTGATAATTGAAAGGATTGGATCAAAATGTAAAAATATAGCACATGTTGAAAAAAGGAAGTTTCCTTTTTTGGTAAATTGTCATTCTTGCCCCTTAAGCTTTCTTTGAATATCCAATTGCCATGTCCTTGTTGCCTAACAATTCAGAACCTCTTGCCTATAAATAGCTCCCATTTCAAGTTCAAATTCACACCAAAGCTTCACAAATACAAGCTTTCTTTCCACTTTCTTGAAAATCAAGTATCATAGAGCAAGATTGCCAAACATAGCATTTTTCAAAATCCCATGAAAACATGATGAAATTTGGTGTCCAACATGTTTCATGATCATAATTAAACTTGTTCCAAACTTAAAATCAAACTGAAATCAAGTTAAAATCATTTTTCACTTTTCATCTTTTCAAAACTTCAAAACTGCCTTATAATTCAATTTCCGCTTGGCTTGATCAATTGTTGTTCTAATGATTCAAACACGATCCATATACATCATAGACATGATGCAGATCAATCACAACAATCGTAACTCCATTAACATCAAATTCGAGTTCCTGTTGTCGACTGCAGGTTGACTTGAGTGGAGAGATTGGAGCAAGTTCAAAGCAAGCAAGCTATCCTCACAGATCCATACATGCCGATGAAGCTTAAGTGATCAAGAAACAACCACGGAAACACTCTAGCATCGTTTTCGATCTTCACTTTTCCAGGTATAAACACGAACTTGGTTCTCATAATTCTTTGAATCTTTTGACAAAAGCTCTTGGCCATTCTCTTTCTACACTGAAAACGACCATTAGCCCTCAATAAAATCAAACAATCATGAACAATACATCATTTAATTTAAGTTTTTCAGATTAGGGTTCATAAGTGTTCTTCGAACCAAAATCATTCTAGGCTTGAAATAAATGAAATTAACAACCATAATCATATTCGTGGTGCAAAATCGACCAACTTTGATGTTTACATCATTGGATTTCATTAAGAAACGAAGATTTTAGGTTGAAATTGGTAATCTGAAAATCAAAACACAAACCCAGAAAATTCGCGCGTGTTCATGTGTTCTTCATTTTTAAATTTTCAAACTTTCCAATATCATGTCTACACGTGTGATAATCCACTAACACTCAGCGCGTTTGGCTCAGTTGGTTGCTTGCTTGCTCTTAAGGCTCTGTGACACGCGTCCACCTCATGGTCATGGGTTCAAAACCCAGCAATACCAAATTTTTTACAAACTTGTCATATTTTCATGTTTTTTTATCAAACTTCAACAATTTTTTTAACCAATCAAAACTTCTCATTTTGAGATGATTTTTTGCACACTTGTCATTTAATATATATATTTTATGATTATGTCAAAAAAATCCAAAAATATTTTCATCTGATTAATTTTTAATCGAAAAGCACGTTCGAACACTTTTCAAACCTCCTTAAAAGGTGAATTTTTCAAGTTTTCGACTTCCGATTCTTTTCAAAACTTCTCATAAATGAACTTAACATTTCAAAACATTTTTCAAATCATTTTTCAAAACATTTCATCAAACTTGCTTCTTTTACCATGATCAATCTGATTTAAAACGATAAAACAAATTCGTTCTTTCTCGACTTTCTCGATCGATCATGGGCCTCCCTTATGGTGTAAGTCCCAATCCTTTATGTACATATTTAGTTTTACTTGTACATACTCAAATAATCATTTTTGATATTCAAACATAAACAAATTTCTTTCGTTTGTTTTCATTCGCTTGTCTATCTATGAATCCATTGGTTCTAAAGGAAGTTTTCTCCTGAGCAAATTTTCTTTTTGACCAATGGGCCTCCATCACGGTGTAAGTCCCATAACATTCTTTTATGTACATAATATTTCTTTGTACATATCAAAAACTTTCCAAACACATACAACTTTTTATCTGTACATAACACGGATACTTTTTTCAAAACCTTTATCATACATAACACGGATACTTTTTTCAAAACCTTTTATCGTACATAATACGATACTCTTTCTTTGAAAATACTTTTACGATAAACTTTGATCAATCATTTCTTTCATCTGTACATTTTACATGAATACCATTGGTATTGAAAGGAGCATTATTCCCGTGGCTGCTTTCAAATCAATGGGCCTCCCTTATGGTGTAAGTCCCAACCCCCTATGTACATCCATCTTTCTGCGTACATAAAAACTCGTTCGTGTACATATTCATTTCCTTGTACAGACAAACTTGTAAATAATCAAGTTACACTTTTTAAACGTTCGTTTCACAAACACTTGTTTATATTTCATAACTGCTGTAAATAAACATCATGCATTGTTTATATTTCCTTCATAAACTCCTGTGAATACATATCACACACACACCTGTTTATACAAAATGTCTAATAAATAACATAACAATTAGACTAATCAATAGGTTTCCCAGAGTTTAGCCTCCGCTTGGGCTTCATACAAGACAACTCATCACCAGTTGAGTTTAGCCTCCGCTTGGGCTTCATACAAGATAACTTATCCCCAGCATGGGTCAGCCTTCTCTTGGGCTTTGTACAAAGAAACTCTCCCCACAGAGTTAGCCTCCGCTTAGGCTTCATATAAGACAACACTCTGTTGAGTCACCTCCTCTTGGGCTTCGTTCAAAAAGAACTCCTCATTGAGTTTAGCCTTCTCTTGGGCATCATACAATGAAAGAGACAGGAAATCTCTTAACAGCCTCCTATTGGGCTTCCAATACAAAGAATCACCCGCGCTAAGATAGAACCCTGAAAGGATGGTTTCCCGGTGAAATCACTTTCAAATTCCCCAATGAGTAAAATTTCCCGGTGAAGTTGCTCTTATTCAGAAAAGGATGGTTTCTCGGTGAAATCCCTTTCAAGCCAAAGACAGCCATACCCTATAGCTTCCTCTTGAGCTTCATACAAGGACCCTCGATGACCCTCGATGACCCTCGATGACCCTCGGAATGCCTCCTCTTGGGCTAACAATACAAGGACCCACGGGCTTCTTAAAAGCATCCCTTTAATCCAATCAATTTCTCCTTGAGATTTAGACATCTATCATCTCTATGGAAGAAGTATCTCATCTATCACATCACATACAATCAAAACTTTTCAAAACTTTTCAAACTTTTCAAACTGTTTTCAAACAAAAACATCTCTTAACAGTAAGTGGTAACGCTTGTACACTCAAGCAAAACACCCAATACTTACAGTTAAAAGATTCAATCATCTTTTTCAAACATCTTTCTTAAACATGTAAGTGGTAACGCTTGTACACTCAAGCAAAACACCTAATACTTACGACGAAAGATTTTAATCAATCAAACTTTTCAAAAAATGTATGTGATGAAATAGATTAGATACATTTTTCATTAAGATGACATTTGTCTGTCTCTTACTAACCTCCCGTTGCTTTCCACTAGCATAAGTGGGAACTACGATTGCTCTGACTTTCTCAACATCCTTTTGAGAATACGTAGGCACAAGGTCTCATCCTTGCCGAGCAAATTTCTATCTCTCTCAGACCAAACAAACCATAGAACCCAGATCCGAGCTACAAATGCTCGATTCCCACTAGGATATGTATGCAGAAGATCCACAGATCTTTGCGAGCACAATAATAACAAAACCTAGAATCCCACATAATCTATTGTTTCTTAAAATCCAAAGGAGAAACTTTCCCAATCATAGAAATAGCAATTAAAACACACAAACATATCAAATATATTCATATATAAAGCTGTAGATAACTACATATATTTAGGGTGCTCCATCTATTCCCTTTATATACCAATCCCCTTACTCGAATCTCCCAATGCGTTATGTCTAGTTTGCGCTAGTCGTTACGCATACCAATATCAATTGAGGGTATTTCAGCTTTCCCCTTTTTCATAATCATTAAATCATCTTTCTTGTGTTGAAAATAATAAAGCTTGATGCTCGCGGCATCTTTATAAACAAATCAAAAGATTTAAATCGTTGCGTACCGGAAGATCCGAACTCACGCTCGCATCCTCAGGCGCGTCACCTTTTAACGCGAACAATGAGGATCGGAGGTTCCTGTAAATACCCCTTATTTTATCGAATGCGACTTGACAATCGTCATTCCCTATGACCACTTGTTCTTTTCTCAGTAATTTGAATATTGGTTCGCACGTGGCCGTCATGTGAGAGATAAATCTAGAGATGTAGTTCAACCTCCTTAGAAAGCCACATACATCTTATTTTGTTCTTGGTTGAGGCATTTCTTGTATAGCTTTTATCTTGGTAGGATCAACATCGATACCTCTTTCTCTTACAATGAAACCTAATAACTTTCCAGATTGCACCCTGAAAGTACACTTGTTGGGATTCAACCTCAACCAGAATTTCCGCAATCTATCAAACAACTTTTGTATATGCACCAGGTGCTTTTCTTCATCTTAAGAGTTTAAAATCATGTCATCGACATACACTTCAATTTCCTTATGAATCATATCATGGAAAAGAGTCACCATTGCACGTTGATAAGTTGCCCCAACATTCCTCAATCGGAAAGTCATCACTTTATAACAAAATGTACCTCACGGGGTGATAAAAGTTGTCTTGGCCATGTCCTCCGGCACCATCTTAATCTGGTTGTAACCCGAAAAACCATCCATAAACGTAAACACTTTAGAATGAGCCGTATTGTCTACCAACATGTCAATATGAGGAAGCAGAAAATCATCTTTAGGACTTGCCCTGTTCAAGTCTCGATAGTCAACACACATTCACGAACCCCGCATCAAGCTATTTTTGGACTTCCTCCTTAATCTTCTTAGACATCTCAGGATGAGTTCTTCGAAGCTTTTGCTTAACTGGAGGACAATATTCTTTCAATGGCATCTTGTGAACAACAATATCGGTGTCCAACCCGGGCATGTCTTCATAAGACCAGAGAAAGATATCTGAATACTCCCAGAGTAAATCAATCATTCTTTGCTTCATACTGTCTTCTAGAGAAGCCCCAACTTTAACCTCTTTGAGCATATCAACAGTGCCCAAATTTACTTTCTCGATTTATTCTTGATGCGGTTGGATAACCCTCTCTTCTTGTTTCAACAATGTTGCTAACTCTCCAGGGAGTTCACGGTCTTCCTCACCTTCTTCTTCGGCTTGGTTGATCGGATTATCAAAGTCATAAGAAGTGATAGCAGAGTCGTTATCGAAGGTATCCATTAGAATAGTGGGATTAAATCTGCATGATTGATTTTTTGCTTATTTTATATTTTTGGATGATAAAAAGAAAAAAAATAAAGCATTGCCATTTTGAATTTTAAAATTGTGATGTACAATAGAAAGACAGAGAACAAAATATTTGAATGAAAAAGACGTTCATTATTTAATGATAAAAACTTGCATGAGAAAACAAGGGGGTCTTACATATGATTCATTGTGCCTTGGGCAGAGTAAACAAATTATTGCATGATAAAAGAAAACAAAAAAAATTACTTTTTGACTATCGTGACTAGGACACAGTATTCAAAAGTCCAATTATGCTCGACACCTGGGATGCTTGGGAGGATCCACTTATCGATGTCGCATTCATTTTCAGAGTCATCAATAACATTCATTTGTCTAGTACTGACACCGATGCTTGAGAACTTGATGGGAGTAGCCATATTAGGCGCTTTGAGGATTTGTCGATGCAAAACAGGATCGAAAGCCATCCCGAACTTGTTGAACTTTGGTGTCACTTCCACGACACTGCCCCAACCGTTAGGGCATCCACCAACGCAACCTTTGCATCTTTCAGGGAGGCCATAGAGGATTCAGGTTTATCTTTTTTCTTCTCCTTCCGCTGAGGGGTCTTGATCATGTGAACAATTTTGAATCCCTGGAACGGGGTCTCATGGAGTTCCCCATCAATCTTAACATATCTGAACGAGGTAAGGTGATTCACTATGTACTATTCTTCAGCACAAACTATAATAGTCTTCCCATTGACATGATACTTAAGCTTCTGGTGGAGAGTGGAAGTCACTGCCCCAGCTTTATGGATCCATGGACGGCCAAGTAGGCAATAATAAGCAGGTTAAATGTCCATGACAAAGAAAGTAGTTGTAAAAAATTGGGACCAATCTTAATAGGGAGGTTCATCTCTCTGAATACTGAACATCTTGACCCGTCTAAAGCTTTCACCACTAGATCACTGGGCCGCAGCTCAAGACCAGAATAATCAATTTTCATCAGAGCTATTTTCGGAATCACATTCAAGGATAAGCCTATGTCCACCAGGACGCGAGATAGGGTAGTTCCTCTACACTCCGTAGAAATGTGCAAAACCCTGTTATGGTTTCTTCCCCCTGGAGGAAGATCAAAGTCAGTGAAACCCAGGCCATTGCTGGAAGATATACTAGCACATACGTTCTCAAACTGACCAACAACTATCTCTTGCAGGAAAAAAAAAGGCGGCAATCAACAATTTCATCAAGGAATTCTTCTGTGCATTGGAATCACGCAACAAAGAAAGAATGTAAATCTTAGAAGGGGTCTGAGAGAGCTGATCAATAACACAAAAATCACTTTTTCGGATGTATATCATGATTTTTTCATTATCTTTTGCCAAATCAAGATTAGCGACTTGTAGATCAGGTTCCTTTGTTGCATGCTTCCCTTTAACTTTCGCTAAAGCATCTACATTTGTTGGCACATTAGGAGCAGCAAAAATCCGACAACTTCTAGTCACTCTGCCACTACTGGAAAAATTAACAGAGTTAGAAACATCAAGTTCATCATCCTTATCATTAGAAGAGGACCCATCTTCCCGTTTAACTCCATGATAATAAACATCCGATCCATAGTGCCAAGGCACAACTTTATCGCTAACATACGGAATAGGACCAGGTCTCGTGATCATTAACGCAACAGGCTTTGCAGGTGTGGAGATGACATATGGAGTGTAGGGAATGGAAATCACAGACACATCTTACACTTCACCTTTGTTCCCCTTTTTAATCTTGTCAAACTTTAACTCACCCCTGGTGATCAAATTCTGAATACCAACCTTCAAACTTTCACAACCATTCAAACGGTTTTCACAATCAATACAATAACGCTCACAGCCTGCGAAGATGCCTCTCTTAATCATATACTTTTTGACAAAGGGTAACAGTGTCTTCACCAAATTAACATCCATGATAAAATTCAGAACTTCACCGTCCTCCATAATAGCTTGAACTAGTCCTCCGGCATGTTGCGGCATTGGGTTTTGAATGACATTAGGCACGGGCTGCGGTTGCTGGGAATCAAATTGGATAGCATTTGACTCAACCAAATCATGTAACTTACACTTGAACGCCTAACAATTTTCAATACTATGACCCGCAACACCAAAATGGAATGCACAATTAGTATTTGCATCAAAGTTCGTTGGATGTCTATCATTAGGATATGGCGCAGGTGCAGGCCTTACAATCACCAATTTAAGATCAAGCAAACGAGTAAGAATCTCAGCATAAGACATTGGAACAAAATCAAATCTTCTAGGTGTACAGTTATTCTACTGTCTTTGATATTGTTGGCGTCATGTTGAGCCCGCGGCTAAGAGGCAGAAATAGTCACAACATTTACTTGGGCCTTGCCCCAGTTTCCCCTGTCATAAATAGCACTGGTCTCACCTTCCTTCTTCCTTGGGTAACCACTTAATGCCTTCTTTGTACCAAAAGAACTTTCACCTTCGGTGTACTGAATCTTTCAAAATTTCAAACCACTTTCAATCCTTTCACCATACCTAAGCATTTCAGCAAAGTTAGAAAATGTACTACAACCCACATAGTAGTGCCCAGAAAGAGTGCTAGTAAACATGTCTATCATCTCTCTCTCTCCATCATAGGTGGCTGAACTCGAGCAGCGAGCTCACGCCACTTCTGCGCATACTCCTTAAATGTTTCACTGGATTTCTGAGTCAAGTTCTGCAATTGAGTTCGATTGAGGGCCATATCGATGTTGAATTGATATTGCTGAATAAAGGCATCAACCAAATCACGCCATGTTCTGATGTAAGTTCTTTCGAGGTGCATATACCATTCCAAAGAAGCTCCAGATAAACTTTATTGGAATAAATGCATCAAGAGTCTTTCGTCCTCAGTATATACCGCCATCTTACGGAAGTAAGCAGTGATGTGTGTTTTCGGTAAAGTTGCACCGTTGTACTTATCAAAAGTTGGAAATTTTAATTTCGGAGGGAGCCTAATCATGGGCGTAAGCCCCAAGTCTGAAAGATCCAAACCAGACATCTTTTGTCCCTCAACAACCCTTAGTCTCTCTTCAAGCAGACGGTATTTCTGATCCTCAGTTGGGAAAATGGCCTCACTTCTATTAACAGAGTATACCTCTTCATTTCTATAAAACTCAGAACCCTGAGAGCGAGGGCGGCCTCTACCATGATGCCCCTACATCTCATCATCATAAAAGAAGTGTCCCGGAGGAGGAGGTGGTGGGAATTGACCATTGTTCAGGTTCAGACCCTGATCACGACGGTGGTCATTAACAACCAAACCATCATTGTTCTAAGGGTCGACCACACGCGGATTCCCTGTAGAGAAATCATCTAACGGGTTATCATGATGCTCAACCTCAAGACGAGGTCTTTCCACTAGAGATCTCAATTATTAGTGGCCTCGGTTCATGGTAGTGATCACTTCCATAAACTGATCCATTTGTGCTTCCTTCTGCGGCTTCATTGCTGCCATATCTGCTTGGATTTTCTCCATTTGTCAACGTTCGTTGCTTCGCATTGAGTAACTGTGGAAGGTTGAATTTGCAACTTTCTGCTATATAAAAGTAGAAGCCAATGATAAGAACTCTGAGCAAAACCTGTTATGCATGATATATACATGAATGAATGAAATGCATGCAATGACATATTTGAACATTTCCAAGACTCTAACACTTTGATTCAAATTTTGGGCGAGGCCAATAAACGAGATAATGGATACTGAAATCATTGATTATCATTAAATCAAGATAAAGAAGTCTACAAATAGTCTGAGCATTTGTTTCTGCATTCATACAATAAAATGAGCAACCCCGTCAACAAGCCTGATGGTGATTCTTCACAAAATTCAAATAAAGTATACATCTAAATGTCTGACATAGGATACCCCTTAACATCTTGTATTCCCATCTGAATCTTGAGTCGACCAATCTCCTCCATAGCAAGAGACAACTGAACATCTTTCTCTCTGAGCTAGGCTTCGTGTGCCAATTTTTGATTGCACATTTGTTTCTTTGACCCTTCGATCTGAGACTTGCGTTTCTTCTCCATATCAGCTTTGGAGGTCTTAAGGATCTCACAATCTCACCTTTTCTGCTTGTACTTCCTTTCCCAACTAGCAACAAATTTCTTGTACTCTTCCACGGGGATGGGAGGATCTTCAACTCTGAACCTCTTCCTCGTTAGATCAGACGTTTCTCCTTTGAAATACTTGAGCTCGTGAACTAGTTGATTCTGCTCTTGAGTAGCAAAAAGACAATTCATTGTTAATGCCTCTTCCTCTTCGAGCAGAAGACGGTTTTGAGCACGTACCCGCTCATAATCCCCTTTTGAGACAACATCTGGTACTAACTCTTGAGGGTGGAAAGTTTCAGATCCTATAATAGAAGGCCACTGACAATCACTATTTCTCTCTTTGATAAATTGGATGTAAGAAGCATAGGCTGTAGAATATTTATTGCCAAAATACTACCCTCCTTCAAGACGAATACTATTCCATGCTTGAATAGCCTTAATCATCGATCCAGTAACATTAGGCACATCATAATATAGAGTTTCCCTCACAAAATCCTCGTCGGGAGGTCCCATCAAAGCATGTCCTAATTGCCTCAATGAAAGAGTTGGATTGTAGTTGATACCATCCCTTATGCCCATGAGAGGGACATTAGGGAGATCCCTGCAACAGATGATAATCTTCTCACTCTCATTTTTGGACATATCACGCCGATACCAAGCAATAACTTGAGATGTGAGACCCATCAATCTTGGAATCCACCTCATAGTATGTTGGGTATCAATAAAAGCACCACTATGGGGAAGAAAGCCTTGGAACCAATGATACAACAATGGCGCACAACAGTGAACAGTTCCACCTTTCCCTTTAAAACTCCTAGACTGTATGGAATGATAGACATCTCCTAAAAGAGTTGGAATAAGGTTCTTATGAATGAATATGAAAATAGCGTTCATATCAACAAACTTGGGCTCATTTGGAAACAAAACCATCCCATAGATGAAACAAGCTAAAATGGCATTGAAACTCTCCCAATTATTCTTGGCAGCTTTGGCATTGGCTTTTCGCAACAGGAAACCCAAATGAAAACCTCTTACAGCTCCCTTGCTTGCAACATTAGCTGACACCATATATTTCTCTATACAAAGGGCTTCTCCATGGAAGCATGGAAAGACACTTGATATAGTATAGGAATGTCCAAGATATTAGAATAATCTTCCAAATTTGGCATCAACAAGTAATCGGGGAACACAAAACACCTCAACTCACCGTCGTAGAAGTGGAATAAGGCCTGGAGACTGTCCTTCTGATATTCGGTAAGAGGAGACTTCAACGATGTCAAAATTCTTCCATAATATTTGGTGAAGATGCTAACATTCTCAGGCGGAGACTTATTAGCCAACAAAATAAGATTCTCAAGAGCAGGCATAGGAAGTTTGTACACTGGATGACGTCACTGATTGTTCTTCTTTTCAGTATCCATCTTCCATAACGGCCCGACAACTAGACTCAAAGGCTAGAAAAATCCTGGAAATAAACAAATATGTATGTTAAAATATGCAAATTAAAAGTTTTTGTGAATGCAATGCGTCAAGGTCATATCTTCTGTATATTAAACCTTTGTTGTACTGATAACAGAATCCTCGATCAAATGTAACAAGATCAAAGTTCCAGCGTCAAATTGGAACTCCGCGGAAAATACCAGAAAATACTAGAAAATACCAAGATTACGGAACACAGAACCTCATATCAAGGAACCAACATCAGTACATGTAATAATGATATCCTACCTACCTCACAAGGTAATTCTAGACAGAACGGGGGTCCCTAATAATAACCAGAGTCGACGATCCTTTATCGAGCACTTTGTTGTCTACACAACAGGGTGTAGGGCGAAAGCACCGTCAATCGAATCTCGTCTGAGTTTGGTACTTCAAGCCTCCTCACACGCACCACGAGATGCGGGATTCGACATGAACATCCATCTATCCTATATGTCACTAGCCGGGGTAGGGGACCTTTTACCTCATGTAACTCCCACCCAATCAAGAGAACAACCAGTACAGCAGCAACCAATATACAGGATATGTGAAGCGATAAAATGCCACATATAATGAAATGCAAGACATACAAAGGATGATGCCATAAAGTGAGTAAATAAATAAACACCCAATAGACATGAAAATAAAAGCTAGGATTGACTCTTAATCAGACCAGCAAGAGGTCTAGACGATCCCCAATGAAGTCGCCAACTAAAACTACCTAGCGAAACATCATCAGATAGAATATCAATGAAGTCTCCATCGAACGTTTTTTATCCCACGAGAGGAAAGGAAAACATTGAGTAAACCTAAGAGGGAGAAATCATGGTCTTACGACCAAGAGATCGGGTTAGGGAGTCTGTTACGCGAGGGGAAGGTATTAGCACCCCACACGCCCATAGTACTCTACGGTATCCACTTCTACTTTCTATCTAAAGGGTGTGTTATGTCTATCTACATCTTAATGGCTATAATGCATGTGAAAGAAAGAAAATAAAGAAAACACGGGGAAAAGAAGGAAGTGTTTACAAAATTTTGCTCGATCACAGACCCGTGACTAGATGCCTACGTATTCCTTCGTGCAATGGGAAAGTCAGAGCGTCGTAGTTCGGCTCACTTGTTTTAGTGGGTTGCAATTGTTTTTATGGGAAGTTCTATCCCGCGTACTCACAATTGAAACTCGTGCTTGAAGTTGCAGCTATAAGAAGTCTTATACTCAACCGCTCGCACACTTAGCAATTTGTTTGGACTTGAAAGGGAACACCCTTTTTAAAAAGATTTTAAACACAAAAAGAGCCAAGAGGCGAAAAAGGTTTAAAGTGAGGTTGGTTGTTTTTACCTTTGAAAAGGAGTCCGAACCATTATTAAGTGTTTTGATTTTCAAAAGAAAAGAAAATAAGTTTTAGTTTTATTACATGCATGGATGCAAAAGAAACTGGAAAACAAAGAAGGGAAAATAACTATCATGCAAAGATGGCCATATGGTTGAGGATAAAAAGTCTAAGCTCAGAGACTACCCTAACATCCTCATTGGTTGAACGACCAAAGGATGCAAAGGGATTAAGCAAACAAGTGCTTTGGTAGAAGCACACACACAATGCAATGCACAAACAAATGATTCAAACATACGCAGGAGAAGAAGGAAGTGCCATAGCCTGCAATGGTAATGAGCATACCAGAGTCAACCAGGAGCCGACCATTCGATTCCCGAGAAAAGTATCACAACATGATATGAATTATCAAGTGTGAAGAACATATGAGTGTGGGTATCAAACCAATAAATGTGAACCCCAAGAGAAGGCGTGGAGAGTAAGAATAGGGGACTCTTGCCACTTTTATTATTGACTCAATAAGGAAGTAACATGATTCACGTGTGCTGAGCTGACACAGACTAGAACTGTGTGAGGGTTGACTGCGAACCCTTTCCATGTGCCCATCATATCATCATCACAAACAACACCTGTATATCTCATTAGAAGCAGGACTCTGCTTGGTGGTGCCACTTAGCACTTTGCTTAACCACTCTTGACCTATGCAAGCATAAAAGTAAACACACGACCGAAAGTACCTCCCTATGCACGGAACAAGACATTAAACAAACCATACACAAGTAGCAAACAAATTGCCCTAAACGGTTCTTTAAATAAATCAAGCACTCTGGACTTAAATTTCTAACGATCTGAGGATAACCATCCTGACTTCCCGACATAGTCTTCAGATTCACAAATCATTTACCTTGTGAATAAACTTAACCTGATCAACAACAAAGTAGGGTTATGCCCCTGTATAATACATTGCCCCAGTCTATAGGGACTTCGACGAAATTTTCTTCAAGAGGGCTTTCTGAGATTTGTATCATCAAGATAAATTGCCCCAGTATCATGAACTTTGATATGGTTTCAACCACGTTGAGATGACAAATTATGACTGCTCAATTCTTTGAGAGATTCTTCAAATCTTGACATAACTGCCCCAGATCGGTGAAACTTGAGATTGATCAGCATAATCGCCTTAGATCGGCAAAACTTGAGATTCTTCCCAACTTAATTGCCCCAAATTGGCTTATCTCTAACTCAACAAAGTATTCACATGCTTCTTCCCTTCAGGGTAATCAAATTCAGATACTTCATTTTCAGCTCAACGGAGCACTACCACTGGATTAACTGTCTCTGCTCGACGAAGTCTCGGCAAACCGTTCCTTACCACATGTTCATAGGGGAATGAGAAATCAATAGTATTTGGATGACAACATCTTCACAGTGTAATTTACCTACATCCTGACAGTAGGTTAGCATAAAACCATATTTCTCAACTTGGAGTGCTTCGTTCTCAAACAGATACTTGAAGTGATTGGTCCCTTCAAACCAACTGGAAGTAATACACCACTGCTCGATAGAGATTTCTGGACAATCAAAACTTCCACACAATTTGCTTCTGGTCCTTTTCACCCAACAGAGTCACTAGAAAGCATGCCCCAGATTAAGATGATTCTTCAAAAGGCCACTCAACAGAGTCTCGAAGCCATTTTCCCCTCAGGACAATCAAGATGTTCATATGATTCTCATTATGCAAGCTACCGTGATGTTTAAGCACATGTTCATATGCAAAGAATGTTTTATCCTAAAAATGATAATTCTAATGTAAATCATATGATTGTCTTTAAACAAAATCTTTTATTGAAAAGACGTTGAAACATCGCATTTTTTGCACAAAAGATAACAAAAGTATGGATTGATACCAACTCAATAGTTATAGCTGGCCTCCTAGGAGTCAGGTTACCGTCCTCTCGTTACGATTTTGCTTTCGAATTAACCATGCTTCAGTTAGGCCTTTTAAGGGTCGTAATGTGGCCTGGTTCACGATTTTTTTAGAAAAAAAGGAGTTTTAGGCTCAAAATATTTGGTGCACACCCCCTTCGTGATGTTCTCTAACCCTAAGTTCAGTTAACTCGATATGAGCAATCATCTCTCACAAGAGGAAATTGATGGTTGAGGAACCACTGTAGTTTCTTGGTCACACAACTTTGACTTTTGCGGAGGATGAGGTTTATTGGACATGACAGTCATTCATCCTTTTTTCTTTAGTGTCTGATCACAAGACTCTCTTCTTCACTGAGGACATTATTTGATTATCCTCTTCTTTCTGGATTTCCAATGTGTTTTCCCAACATTTGTCCTTTCCTTTTTTTTGCCTAAGCGACTTATTACCAAGTTCGACTTAGCGAGCTTTTTGTCACCTCTTTTTTATATTCACACTTTTTGAACAAATTGTGTGATCTTGAGACTTTAATTGATTGGAAGTGATTGTGACTATCTGAATCCTTGGTAGACGATGAATAGCCATTGGGGTATCGTATTCTTTTGATGCACATGTTTTACCCTAATTTTTACCCTTAAGATTCACGCATGCTTCATACCATTACATTACACAAAGATCAATTGGTCTCTCTCTCTCTCACTCTTACCTTTGGGTTTGCCTTTGGGATATCACAAAGCACCATTGAATGTATATGATGATTGATGTTTGACTAACAATAATGTGTGTATACTTCACTCTCTAAATGTTGTAGGTGAATGGTGCACAAGTCTCTTATTCAAGGAGTCAATAGGTTCGTGTGTTTATTTTCATGCCTTTTCTCCTCAATTCTCAAGATTTTTGAAAGTATTGTCTCCCATTGAAGACTTCTTTTATCATATACAATGGCCTCTCATCTTGATTATATACTTCTTTTTTAAAATAGATCATCAAATTCAAAGAATTCATCATTCTATGGCCATCAACCTTAAATTAGGGTTTTGAACTTCTGAAGATCATATCTTGGTATTTGTGTGAAGTTTGTGGATGATTTCAAAGTCATGTGATTCTTAATAGGACTTCTAATATAAGTATGCTTGGATCCAAAGAGTTTGATTGATAAGAAGATTAATTTAGAAGTCTATGATTGCCCACTCTCTCTATTGATGCTTCATTTATCTTGTATGACTTTAAAGGATCATAACTTCGTCATCCCTTGTCTCCTTGAGCTCATTTTTCTTTCACAATGAACCTAAGGATGTCTAATACTACTTAGTTCAATTGGAAAGAAGGGAAAATGTTTGGAAATTTGCCTATGAAGTCAAAATATTACAAGTCCTTGATGATTTTCTCAATTGTTGGTTAATTAACTTCAAAAGATCATATCTTGATCATCATTTATCACCTTGAGGTCATTATTTTTGCACAATAATCTTGAAGACATGAAATTTATACCCATACAAGTTTTGAATATTGAAAGTGTTTGGAAGTTTCTTGAAGAAATCAAAAGATTATATGTTATTTTGCTGACTTTTGAACATATTTTGGAGTCACAAATTTCCTCAACATCAATGGAATTTGGGTGTTGATAGGTCTCTTGACCAAATCCACCAAGAGAGTTGATTGATTTTGACGAAGTTAGACCGAATATATTCATCTGATGCAAAATAAACTTGGAAATTATTTCTTCCTCTTCATCTTATTTTTCTTTTGTCCCGATTCGGAGAAAGTGATCAATTGGTGGCATTAAATTTAATGCTCTAACATAAGCCCCAAAAGATTATCTGAGCTTTGATCTTAGTTCAACACCTATGGCGCTTGTCGTGTGGTCACGTTGATTTCTAATCAAGCTTATGGCAAGTTTCCACTAACCTTGTCCATTTGAAATTCTCAATCATCTTTGATCAAGTGATGTGATAATTCCAAAATCGGTGATATACTTGACAAAACAACAATTGAAACTTGTCGTGTGGTCACGTTGATTCTATCAAGCTTGTGGCAAGTTTTCACTCGTAAGTTTCAAGATGGTCACCTTATTGACGACTAACAATTAACACGTCGATGATATACTTGATAAGTTTCAAGATGGTCATCTTGCTAACCTTTATTAATTTCTTTTTATTTGTTCACTCTTTACTTCCCGCATTTACTTTTATGCTCTTTATTTTTATGCACCTTTAATTTTAGCATTTACATTTCATGTCATTTTTTTCCTTTGCTCACTTGAGCATTTTATTTTCTTATTATTTTGAATTTGCTCACTTGAGATTTGTTTTCCTTTTCTAAAACACTTAATAATTCAACCTCAACATAAAAAACTTTTAATTGGACTTGGTTATTATCCTTGTGCTTAGAGCTTGATCTTTGGACTTTGGATTAGGACTTCTACCTCAACTTGGAGATTTATGTGCCCTTGGTGTTACTCTGTCTTATCTGGTTATTATCTTTGTATGCAGGTTATCTCGTTATACTCGATTAAGAGTGGATTTCCTCCAAATATAGTCGTTACTCTACCCATTTTTCTCAAGACAAGAGTTCACCTAAAAGCATCGATTCATCTGAAGCTTGGTTTTTTTGTCTGGTTATTTGTTGCTTATGTGGTAATCCAAATGATGAGATATAGTATTGGCTATTGATGTCAAGTACTAGTCTTCTCACTCGGTTAGATCTTTCTTTACCCTTACCTTTTACTTTACGCACATTGGTTAGCCTCTTCATCTCCTCCCCATTCTTTAATTTTCAAAATCATTCCTCTTTTTCAAAGGATTCTTGTTTTCAAAACTCGAACCGCTTTCATAAAAAACTTGGACTTAGGTCCATGCAATTTCAAACTTCTTTTTTTAATAAACTTCCAATCCATTTAACAATACTTTGACTTTTCTTTTCATAAGACTAAAAAACACCTAACCTCATTCAAACTTTTTTGAGCTCTTTGTGGCTTTTCTAAACTAACATTTTTCCTAAAATCAACCAACACACAATTTTGGTTTTTTTTAGCCGAACTACTTGGTTTTGATTTCAACATTGCACATTGTTGGTATGTAGGCCTGGAACTTATTGGAAGTTCTATCAAACCAAAAATTATTAAAAAATACTTCTTTTCTCCCCTCATCCATCTTGTACATATACTCTTTTTTAGCACACATATACAAATTTTCAAAAAAGGTTCCTATAGAGTACTGTAGATGATTTGGGTGCCTAACACCTTCCCTTTGCATAACTGACCCCCGGTCCCAAATATCTGGCCTTTTTTAGGATTTTATTCTCTCTTTTTCCTAGTCCTTTGGATAAAATAAAAGCGTGGTGGCGACTCTTTTGTTAATTTTGAGTTAAGTCAATTCAATGGCTTATACTCGCAGTTTTTGCCGCTACAACACACTATTGATACATGGAGATTGACTATTGTGGTTTCTAAACCTTTTGGAGGATAACCATTGTTGTATCCTAAGATGCACACTCTTGATGAGTTTTGAACGCTCGATCAGATTTTTAATTGAACACTACCCTGCCCCGGGTTAAAAATGAGAGTTTTTTCTGAACAGAAAAGAAACTCCTACTTCGAGGCTCAAAGGGGTTAACGAGTGTCTATCTCCCTTATATCTCCGGTTTTTGAGGATTTGAAACAATGCATGTACATCATTAGCAAGGCTTTTACTCGAAAGAATACCATTTGAGATTTATGGTAAATTATTCATCATCCTCCATCCAGAGGTTTTGCTTTATTAACAAGAGTCGTGTATCAAAAACATGGTAAAACAAATAAGAGTGAATACGAGTCGATTATTTCAAGACAAGCATATTCAATGCATTAAGATTAACATTCGAAAGATGAAAATGTTTTGCATACAAGTAGGTACAGATCAAACAAGCAAGATTACAAATGAGAATGCAAATGAACTTTGAAATTTCCACATTGAGGAGACTATTCTCTGTATGGACTTGTTGCTTTTGACGATGAATTTTGTAGTCTGGACACCATTGAGGCATAGATTCCCATTTTAATATGATGTGAACACAACAGTCTCTGAATTGATCCAGTCTCAGACTTTGTCTCGGGCTGACACACTATATTCAACTGAATGGCCAAGTGCCCCTGCATGGTAATCATACTAGCGTAGAGATCATATCCCTCATAACAACAAGAGATGTCATGATCTCTCTACTTGGTTACTTCGATGGAAGCTCAAGCAAGGGAGGGAACAGCTGATTTAGAGTGATAGGTGTTGCACCAAACTCTTTTTATGATTCCCTTGGCTCTTGATGGCCTGGATGAGCATATGAATTATACTCATTCTAATTAATCATCTGATTATCAAGACCTAAAATAGGAAACAATTGTTGGAAAGGATCTTCTGGACACACTGGTCATGCATGAGATTCATGAGATACTCCATGAGAATGAACAATCAGACCTCTGGGTGGATGAAATATGATTGACCTGTAAGTCCACATATTTGGGTTAACCACAAATGCCCCTGTATTGAGCGAGTCCTGGATCCTGGCCTTCGACGCCTTTCAAGTTCTCACAATGGGACATAAGTACCCTACATGATAACCATAGGTGATTCTCTCAAAATATAGGATGAATGCTTTACGAAGCGAACTTGCATACTAAATTACCAAGCATCTTCTACTTCACGGAAGAGATATTCAATTGGGGAGAAAATAGTATTGAAGCAATCTTCTAATAATGGATTGGAATTTTGGCAAAGAAGTCAGATAGGTACTGGACTTTGAATTTCAACCTCTTACAATCTTCAATAACACGGCCAAGCTCCCCAGGATAAGAGACACATCTAGAATTTGCACCAAAATCAAGAAGAGGTTTATTGGTGAAGGATCCAAAGCACGAAGCTTAATCACTAAACTTCCAACGGGAGAGAAATTAATTGGGTATAAGGAATTGTAAATAAATCCACACACTTCTCGGGCTTCTTCCATATCTGCTGGCGAGCTTTGCCTTACGAATTCACTTGAAGATTAGGAACTATCTGCTGACGAGCAAACTTGCAAACCCAATGTTATGGAAGAGATCCACTAATTACTCCATGACTCATCTGAGATCCAACAGGATGGGGAGAAGTAACAACTTTTGTCGCACGCAACATATATCATATTATTTTCACTTGTTGGCACTGTTTTCGGAATCTTCATGACCGAACGCAACCAAGTCTTTAACTGATGACTTTACAAGAGTCCATAACCAAGGATCAAGGTTTGCAGCTTGCATGTCCGCCATAAACAACCCCATCTGATTTTTCAATTCATCCAATTCCCCACAAAGTTGCTCCATCTGATCAAGGAGTGGTGAGAAGTCAAGACTTGCAACTCTGAACAGAAAATACCAGATTTGAATAAAAGATATCCACAACTTCGAGTACCTAATAGGGATGCATGAAAAGAATGCATATGCAACTTAGATCTATACACATGTATTTTTTCTAACATTTCTTTCAGAAAAATAAACATGCTATGATGCAAGTGCATTGACCAGGAATTCCAAAGTTTCGCGTAACAACGAGTAACATCTGCACAATCGGATGACATTTGTACAATCCTCTGGATAACTGCTACATAATCCCTAAATAGGGTGAAGATATCAGGATCAAAGGTTCATCACCAATTCTAGATACCATAGAAAATACCAAAGAACCAAGTGTCCTAGAACCAAGTATCAAAGAACCACACGGTCACCAACAAAACTGAATGTCACCAACAGAACAATATAATCACCATCAAAATAAATATTCACCATCTGAACATGGTCTCCAACATTACCTATGAAAAATATGATCCCTCCCGACTCACGGGTGAAACTAAGGTTTGGGTAAGGCAAAGGTAACTCCAGGATCAGGTTCGCCCAAGAATACTACCATCGTAACACCTACGTGAAGACGATAGCACCTTATTTAAACCTCCCCTGAGCATGGACGACATGACCGCACTACTAGATCTACATTTGTAGTCGTCATATTCCACTCTAGTCCTATGTATTCCTATATGTCGCTCATAGCCTGGGTATGGGGCCTTTTACCTCATGTAACTCTCACCCAATCTAGAATCAGATCCAGCACAATAGTAGATACATTATATGGAAGCGATAAATTGTCACATATGATGCAATGCAAAGCATACAAAGGATAATGTGATAAATATGGTAAATAATTAAACACCCAATAGACAAGAAAGTAAAATCTATGATCGACTCCTGGATGGACCAGCAAGAGGTATGGACATCCCCAGTGAAGCCGCCAACTGAAACTACTGGTGAAATCATGGGATAGAATATCAATGAAGTTTCCATCGAACATTTTTTATCCTACGAGAGGAAATAAAAACATCGAGTAAACCTGAGAGGGAGAAATCATAGTCTTACAACCAAGAGATCTTATAAGGGAGTCAGTTACGCGAGGGGAAGGTATTAGCACCCCACACGCCCTTTGTACTATATGGTATCCACTTCTAATTTCTATCTATTTGGTGTGGTTATCTATTTACAACCTATGTCTAAGGAAAAATGAATGAACGCAAAGTATTATGTACAAAAATAAAGTTTTTTTGGTCGTTCCTATCGCGGTTACGAACCTTTGTGCCTGCGTACCCCATTCGTGCAATTAGGGATCCAAGCACTATGTAGTTCTCCTCAAACATTTTGGTGGGTTGCAATGTTTTTTATGAGAAATTCCATTTCGCATCCTTGCGATTAGGATTGTAATTCGTGCTTGGCATTGCAACTTATCGTAAGTCTTACACTCGGCCACTCACACACTTAGCAACTCACTTGGATTTGAAAAGGAACACCCTTATTAAAAAGGTTTGAAGTGAGGTGAGTTGCTTTACCTTATCGAAAGGATTTTATTTTATTAACATGTTTTGAGATTTTATAAAGAAAAATGTTTTAGTTTTATTATGCAAAAAGGGAAGAAAAACATCTAAGGGAAACTACCTAGCTATATCCCTAATATTATCATACAAAGGTGGCCCTAAGTGAAGGATGAAAAGGGAAAATGTCTACCTATGTTGGCATTCAAAGTATGAAAATCCTAACGTCTAAGCTCGATATCTACCCTAGTTTTATACCCCAAAATTTGCCCTCCCACTTCTCAAGACAATTCACATCTCAATACTCAAGGATTTCACAAGGGTTGACCAAACAAACCCTCTCCTAAGCAATCAACCCAAGCTAGGTTTTTGCCATTCTCAAGTCTATATGGAATTACAATGCTCCAAGTGATCATCATACCTCAGCATATGCTTCAAGGGATCACCATATCAAGTTTCAATCCTTACAAGTCAAAATTGCTCATCCAATTGCTCAGATGGTTGAGAATCAACTATATTCGACAAAAAGTCAACTGTGGTAAACATACAGTCAAACTTCATGATTTTTGGTCAACACCAACCATTTGATCAAGGGTTGACCATGATTCCTCAAGAAAAGTCAAGATTTGATCAAAAGTCAAAGTTTATAAATTAGGGTTTTTCAGACAAAAGTCAACAGAACTTTGACCAGGCATAACATTCACATACTTTATCAGAAATTTTTCCACAAAATCTCATTTTGAAGAGAATTAAATTCTCTACAACTTCATATCTCACAAGCTTGGGCATAAAATGCTTCATTTGGAAGTTATGGATCAAAACATTACAGGTCTTTTTAAAAGTCAACAAAAAGCCATCTTTTTGAAAAGAAGTGTTCATGAGCATGGAAACTTCAATGAAGATGAAACCAAAAGGGATGTTTATAAGACATGTTTAGCTTTCTAAAAAGTCCAAGAACACCCAAAAATGTTAAACATTGAGCAAGATACAAGTTATGCAAGTTGAGCATTTTTGAGGAGGTGCATAAAGAGAAATACTTGAGAAAATCAAAAATTTTCCAAATGGGCCTAACTTTTCTTGATTCAAACTTGCTTCTTATCTGAATTAGAACCTCCAAGCCCAAGGCCACGTCTTTTATCTTTTATTTTTATTTATTTTGGATTTTTATTCATTTAAAACTAATTTAATTAAAATAAAAGATATAAAATCAAAAATTAAGTGCAAGATGATTTTCTCTCATTCTTGAGGTCCAAGCAAGCCAATTAATTTGATTATTTTGAAATAATGAAGATTGGCATGAGATTTGATTGAAATTGGCTCAAAAAGGAAATATTTAGTTTGATTCCAAATCAAATATTTTCTCATTGATAGGCATGTGATTTCTTCATAATTCTTGACCTAATTCACTCTAGTATATATACACACTGATTCCAAATGCCACAAAAAATGATTTTGATGCCTCAAAAACCTTAAACCAAGTGCAAAAACCGTGCTCTCCAAGCTACATAGCAACCAGGTTTTTGCTTCAATTCAAGCCATTCTAAGCCTTGCAATCAATTCCTGGAGGTCCTCTGATCCATCCCAGACGTTCACAGATCGCAAAAGCATCCAAAAACACGAAATCAAACTCACGGTTTGCACAACTTTTATCCAAATTCAAATTCTATGTTTCGTGCATTATAAATACGTTTTGATTGCATATTCATATTCGTTTTGATGTTTGGAATGTTTCTGTATGGATCGATTTAAGTTTAGGTACTGGAACCGAGATATGTCATGGCTAGGGTTTACGAACTTAGATTTGGGATCCTTCGATTCAGACAAAATTGGACCAACCTAAGGATATATTTGTGACCAGGGGCTTAATTGCGATTGATCCATGTATTCACCATGAATTTATGTTGCATTTTCTGAATTTTTGAAAGTTGCAGGTGTTGTAGTGACGGACAAAGCCGTCACTAAAGGATTTAGCAACGAATTGTGTCCGTAGGTAAAGGTCTTACCACCTCAACGAAAACGACGACCCCTGCGCGTGTTTTCTATTTTTGAATTAATTTTCAAAACTTATTTCCCTTATATTCATTCTGTTTCATTCTACTAACACCAAAGTAGGTTGGCTTAGTTGGCAAGGCAGCGCGCGTGTGAGAGGGAGGACCCTGGTTTGAACCTTGGCTCCTACAAATATTTTTTATCACTTGCAAACTAACCATGTTTTCTCTTATTTTTTTCATATTTTCTTTTTCTAATTTAATTTCTTTTCAAACATTTTTCTAACACATTAAAAAATCACAAAAAAATATTTTCTTTTTGCATTTAGGTCAGAAAAATGCTTATTTAATTTTTTACATAAAAATAATATTTTTCATTCATATTTTAATTAATTGTTAATTAATCGAAAAAATAACTTTTAATTGTTTTTCTATATTAAAATTAATCCAGAAAATTCCCAAAAAATATTTTCTCATCTAGTTAGGTTTACTAACCTTATTACTTTTTCCTAATTCAAAAATCTTTTTCAGTAACATTATTTTCTCTCACTTGCAATTCGATTCTTTTTTTTCCGATTATTGTAATTGCTTCCAGGTTGTAATAGTTAGGTCTATTTTCTCGCATTTTCTTTTCCAATATTATGTAACTGCTCATAGGATGTAATAGTTTAATTAGGATTTTACTTTCTGCACCCCTCAATTATGTATCTGCCCCAAAGCCATGTAATAGCGTAGGATTTACTTTCTGCACTTTACATTTTCGTAATTTACTTTCCGCACCTATAAACTTCTAGTAATTAGGCATGTATGGCAAGATAAAATCAACATAGCTAACTCTAATACAAGATAAAATATCTGAATTTAGCACACTCTCTTCACACATGCACTCCCTAGGGTATTCTCTCTCGTTGCCTTACGAATAAGGGTCAAGTCCCTCGAACGTAAGGGTATCTTAGTACGGTTGCCTACGATATATCATCACAGTCCCTTCGAATTAAAGATCATAAGTCCCTCGATGTTGCCTACGAATACATGATCTCATCCCTCGATTGTTGCCTACGAAAAGTGATGATCGTCCCTATGAATATGCTAGGATACTCCTACAAGTTGCCTTCTATGACCATCTGATGTCCCTTTACATCCAAGGAATAGGGTTACCTACCAACTAATGGTATGGATAGCGCTATTCTAAATGAAAGTAAAATAACACGGAAACGACCGTTTTGAGTAGGTAATAGACTCTTAATTGCTTGCTCTATCAAAACACTTTTCACACCTCACACTTTCAAAACTTTTCAAACGCTTTGTATACATTCCAACGTGAATCATTACAAAGTTCTTTTCCAAAACGAAACATTTCCAAACACTTCGTATACATTCCAGCGTGAATCATTACGAATTCAAAGCGAAATGACTCCTTTCAAAAATCTTTTCAACCACACACACACAAACAATTTCAAGTGAGCTAAAGCAATTAAGAGCCCGTAGGTAATTACGGATGAAAAGGATGCTAACACCTTCCCTTTTCATAACCAACTCCCTTACTCAGAATCTAAACGAAGGTCTTTTCCTGTTCTTTTCACCTTCCCTTAATTGGATAAAAGAAAAGTCGGTGGCGACTCTTGCTATCCGCAACATTTGCAATCAAACGCAAAACAAACCAAGTCAGTTCTCCCACCATGTTACAGATCTGGCGACTCTGCTGGGGAAAATAAAGAGAGTTTACCTTCGGGTCTTTAGATCACTCAAAATTGTTTGACTTGTATGCTTTACTTTTTAGGGCTGCTTGGGAATTATACTTGTGGGGGATCCTACACCTGGATCCAGGTTTCCTTAGGTAAGTAGCAATAAATCGTCGCGGCCGTTAGGCGTATACCGAAACGGTCAACATGATGGCTACGTTAGTGCGACACTTTGGATGTCCCGATGCTCCTCATATCTAGTTGAGGAAAGTATTTGGCGTCTGCGTGGTGTCATCAACACTAACTCAACTTCTAGAACCCTAATTGACCCATCTTGGCCAGTAGAAGGTAGTGAGATGGTCGGCTTCGGTGTAGACTGAGGTTGGTTGATACTCGATGCTACGCTCATTAAGATTCGACTTTCGGGATGTTTCGGTCGACCACTTAGTAGTCGAATTGAAATAAAGCCTACGAGAAAGATCAATAATATGAGATTCCTAGAACACGGTTACTATTATAGGACAGGATAAACCCGCTCAAACTTTGGTAGGGTAGACACCTATACCTCATGCAAGCCTTAAACCTAGGGCTATTGTGTGAATTTCTTGTGATTGCTATTTGTTTAAACATGGCATCATGACATCATAACATCGCATCATCATATTATTTCTAACTATTTCAAGGACCTAGGAATTTATCTTTGCTCTATTTTGTAGGATTATGGCTTCCAAAAAGACTATCTGAATCAACTTCATGGGTATACCTTCTCAACTCAAAGAATTGGTTTTAGAAATTCCCGATCATGCTCAGTTCATCAAAAGACATGGTTATCTGCTTGACTTGGTTATATCTGATTTTGAAGAAGATATGATGCACGTCTTATTCCAATTCTTCGATCCAAAACATCATTGCTTTACAATCCTAGATTATCAGTTGGTTCCTACATTGGAAGATTTCTCTAAGCTACTTGGGATACCTATTCTTGATTAGATACCATTCACCAGTTCAGAAAAATCTCCGAAGTACGAAGACATCGCATCAGCGTTACATCTAAAGCGATCAGACATTGAAGCCAATTGGGAAACAAGAAACGGAGTTAAGGGGTTTGCTTGCTAAATTTCTGAAAAAGAAAGCTCGAGAATTCCTCAAAGCTATGAGTTTCCATGCATTCGAAGACATTGTGGCCTTGCTAATCTATGGCTTGGTACTATTTCCTAATCCAGATCAGTTCATAGATGTGAACGCCATCAAGATATTCCTCACTCATAATCCTGTGCCTACTTTGCTTGGAGACATTCTATATTCTCTCCACACTCGTACTATCAAAAGGCAAGCAACTCTCATGTGTTGCATACCGTTACTTTCCAGGTGGTTCATTTTGCACCTTCCTCAATCAGTAATGAAGAACAATCAAAGATTGAAGTGGCCTCAAAGGCTGATGTCACTCTCTCATTCAGATATTCGTTGGTGTCTCTTTTCTCAAAAGGACTTCACATTCATTGACCATTGTGGGGAATTCCCTAACGTACCACTCCTTGGCATAAGGGGAGGTATCACTTACAACCCTTATCTAGCTCTCCGACAGTTTGGTTATGCTCGAAGAGATGGTCCTCATGATATGCTTCTCCAAGATATTGTGTTTGACTACAACAGCGATCTCCAGAACTATCATCGAAGATTTGTGCACGCTTGGGGCATGGTAAAGAAGACAGATACCAATACTTTGGGACAAATACGAAGTGTTTGGAAATGTAATACGAAGTGTTTAGAACCAAATGCAACATTTGCGATCAAACGCAAAACAAAACAAGTCATTTATCCCACCGTGTTACACCTAGTCGAGCGGTCCTAGGGGAAACTGTCCTAATATCCACCTTGGTTGACCATCTAAGGGATATAAAGGGATGTAGCAAGCAAGTGCTTTGGCAGAAGCACATAAACAATGCAATGCACAAACAAATGATACACACATGTGCGGGTATAGATGAAAGAAGTCCCATAGCCTCAAGGTAGAAAATCATTGAGTCAACCAGGAGTCTTTTTTTGAAGGAAAACCATAGCCACAACGAGACAGACCGTGCCAGCTAGGAGTTTCCTCATGGGAGAAAGGGATTCACGCCTTGATATGAATTACCAAGTGTGAAGAATATATGAGTGTGAGTATCAGCGTGTCAACGCGAACCCCGTGACAAAGCGTGGAGGGTAAGAATAGGGAACCCTTGCCACTGTATAATATGACTCGATAATGGAAGTTTCACGATTCACGTGAGCTGAGCTGACATGGACTGAACTGGGCGAGGGTTGGTTGCTAACCCTTTTTCGCGTGCCTTTAATCATCATCATCATTATAATTATTAGGACTTTAATGGTGGTGACATATCAGGTTACCTAACCACTCATGACTCTATGCAAGCACACAAGTAAACACTTATTGAAAAGTACCTCCTTGCACGACAGGATTTTAACCAAACCAAACACAATTAGCACACAATTTGTGGAATCGCCCTAAACGGGTCCTTAAATAAACCATAGGGGTTCCTGACATGCTCCAACAACGGAAACCCCATCATGCATCTCTATTCTAACTTCTCATGGCAAGGAAAGCGGTAAACACTCTATTTCTCATGCTCTCTAGAAAAATGGTAAAAGAAAGTTGTAAAAAGGGTAAGAGAATACCAAACGGACAACAATTCGTAAAAGCTAGAGCAAGCAAAAATACTCCGGAAAACTTTGTGCACTGCTGACAAGCAATAAAGAAATCTGGTGAGCAATACGTTGAAACACCAATAAGCATGGTCGGAATGTGTGTCGCACACATCCAAATAGCAAGAGAAAACTTGTAAGGGATAACAATCCAGACATACAGACAAAGAGGTGCATATCGTATATGATATCAAAATGTGTGTCGTACATATCTGAAGCAAATAAACCTGCAAAAGGATAACAATCCATAAAATGCAGACAAAGGGGGCGTCTATCGTAGGCAATATCAGAATGTGTATCGTACACATCTGAAACAAATAGACCTGCAAAAAGATAACAATCCAGACAATGCAGACAAAGGGGCGCCTATCGTAGGAAATATCATAATGTTACCGTACACATCTGAAACAAATAAACCTACAAGAAGGTGAAAACCAAGCAATGCAGACAAAAGTGTGCCTATCGTAGGCAAGATCAGAATGTGTATCGTACACATCTGAAATAAATGAACCTGCAAGAAAGTGAAAATTAAGCAATGCAGACAAAGGGATTCCTATCATAGGAAAGATCATAATGTGTATTATACACATCTGAAACTAAATAAAATAACATGCAAGAGATAACAATCCACAATGCAGACAAAGAATCAACACACATGTGTGCAAGATCGGGATATGTGTCGTACATATCCAAATCAATCAAATAAATCTGCAAGAAGGTGAAAACCAAATAATACACACAAAGAATGCACACACATGTGTGCAAGATCGGGATATGTGTCATACATATCCAAATCAATCAAAGAATAATCTCAAAGTACCTTGCACAAGTAACAAAGTGTTAGAAATAACAAGGAAAGTGCTTATCGGAAGAAAAAAGCTCAAAAGTGATTATTCACAAGCTAATATACTAGCATAAGCATAGAAGAAGTGAAATAAAATTTCAAAAACCGGCTTGGAAAAGCACTTATTCAAAATCGAAGCGAAAAAGTCAACTTGTCGGAATTAATTAAAAAACGCATTGTTGCATGTAAACATGTCAACGAATTCAAAAATATGATCGGTTTTAATTAATTCCGAATGGAAGCGACGTTTTTCAGACCTTAAAAGAACGGGGAAGCAACTATGTTTTAGGCATGATGCTCTTGAAATTTGGTTCCGAAACCATGAAAATTGGTTTTAAAACATGCCTAAACATCTATGACACGTATTGCTACCTTGAACCTTTGGGAAAAAATGAGTTTTGGTTCACAAAAATGCATGAGAAAGATGAAAATCATGTATCAATTTAATTTCCAATTCTCACTTGTTTTGTGTTTTGAAATGAAGTAGCGAATTGGATATTAAATCAATTACATCATGCAAACAATTCTACATGATTGAATTTACAAATGATATGCAAAAACCGGAATTTTTTGAATAAAAAAAATGCATAACAATGCATATTTATTCATGTAATGAAGCTTTTATGGATAAAATTCATATGAACATGTAAATACATGCAAGCAATCAAATGATCAACCAATTTCACATCTCGACATAACGCAATGCATGAATTAAAGTCACTTCAAAGTCAAGAATTCATCATGTTTCAATGCATCAATTCAGTCAATCAAGAATATGCAATTTAACTCATGAGTATGCATTAAACATACACCTCGACACACTTTCGTGTTCACAAAATCAAGCCATAACATGTGAAATTGATTCAATTATTCAATATAAGAGTTAATCGGTGCATGAACATGTTATTCCAATTCAAACAATCAACACAAGTGCCTTATGTACAAAGAAATCAACTCATGAATGTGATATGTTGAACAATTTTACACCTCGACACACTTTCGAGTTCAAGAATCAAGCCTAAATCATACAACTCCAATTCAATCAATCAAGATATGGATCAATTAATGTATGTACAAACAATTCCTCAATTCAATTTCAAGAATAAGCAATTTGCAAAAATAACTTAAAATAAGTGCTTATGGAAATAATCCCTTACTTAAATTTGTATAATAAATGGAGAATTGAAGAAGAATTGAAGATGAGAAGGTCAGCATCACGATTGGAAGAGGAGATCTCGCCAGAAATTCATGCGATGGAAGGAGAATCACCACCGGAAAGAAGCCGTGTAGTTGGGAGGCGGAGGGTGCGTCAAGCACGTGAGGAGGAAACGGAGGGACACGTGGCAGAGAGGAGATCCGCGGTGACTGGTGGATAGAGAAGGTATGACGGTGGTTACCTTAGAGGGAGAGGAAGAAGTTTGAACTTTTTGACTTTTGTATTCTTGAGAGTTGACAGAAAAAAGTGAGAGAAAAAGTGTTTTTGGAGTGTACTTTTAACAAATAAAACTTCCTCCTTGATTTGTGAGAGTGAATTTTTATTTATAGGTGTAATTTTTGGGATTTGGAGTGCCTTGGATCCAAGATTAGGCCCAAATCGCCTTTATCCGACAAAATTTCGTGAATAATGCCAAACCTCGAGAACCGTGCTGAATTTGAAATCGGTCACAACATGAAAAATGTCCGAAACAAAAAATTGGTTATGAGAGACAAAATTTCGACTCAATCAAACCAACAATTGAGGAGATATCAATTTTTGAAGTTTCAGCTCACTTTTCGGGCATCTGAAACATGGAGAATTTTAATAGCGCCACATGAGGAAAATGCTTTGAACAGTGATCTTCTGATCAAAATACGAACTCGAGATGTTCTCGAAGATTGAAGCAATGGAATTTGTAAACTTTTGACACCAGTCCCATCACATTTAGATGAAAATCGAGCGAGATATGATTTTTTGAACATTGCACATCAGATGAAATAATGCTCGGTTCGACTCAAATACACCTTCAAAGAATAAAATTATGGTATTGATCCGTAAGGAATTAGCTCTCGGGCCGAACATGAAAGTTGAAGACGATGTCGATACAAAATTTTAGACACCAGCCCCGCTCAGTTTCGACGTTCCATCCAATGAATTTTTTAGTGTACCGTAAACACGGTTCAGCCATAAAACTTAGTTTATTCCGCTTGAAAGATTGATTTTTCCTGAGACTTTCTTCACACAATTAGCCTCCAACCTGAAAATGAAAGTTGGAGATAATATTGAGAGGGACTCTCCAGTTGAAAATCAATCGAAAATACCAAACGAGCTGAGAGTTATGCATTCTGGGGCCTCGGAAAACACAAAAGAAACTGAATTCCACTTTATTAAGAAATGAACTATCGAAGTTCTTTCTTGACGAAATGGCTTACAATCTGAATAGATGAATTAGAGAAAACACTGAAATGGTTCCAACGCCTGTAGGACCAATCCCGAGACAACCTTCTGACCACAAGATCATGCATCAAGCATACGAACCACCGATAAATGTCAATTTATAGTTCAAAATAGTCAGAAAAAGCTGAAACACGTCGTTTCCTTTGTAAACTGAGATGCTCTTAACCTCGTAACCCCGAGATCAATGATATGCATGTATGTTTATGATAATGGATCTATAAGCCAAGAGGTTAAAATGAAGGGGGTAAATTTTGGGGTACACCAATATGGACAAGTGTTAACCAACACGGGGTAGCCATGACGTAATGTGTAATATCACAATAAAAGTTGAATTAAAATGACCCAAAATTGTACATGTATCAACCAATTGATTTATTAAACTCCACAAAGTATTATTTAAGAATTAAATTCAAATATGCATGTAAAAATGGTGTTGCGAACCGCCCTACATACATCTCACAAAATTAACAAAACTTGATTTAAAATCAACCGAAATTGATATTGGTACCAATAATACTAAATCAAGATTAATTATGTATCGGACATAAATTAAATTAACAGTTAACATGTTTTTCATTTATGAGACAACAATATGTATCAACATAAAAAAACTGAAAATTGATATCAGAACCATAAAAACTCATCAACAATGGTCCTTAAACGACCAAGAATGTATATGTAATCAACAAATGAATAAAAAATCAAAATGTACATGATAAAAGAAATTATGGACAACACTTTATACATTTCGAAATGAACAAAAATAACATAATAAAATCAACCAAAAATGCTATTGGTAGCCTTCAAATACCAATCAAAGAACATGTGCATCGATCCCAGATTACAACACAATTTGGAGCACATACATACACTCCAGGAAGCACTATCATGAGTTGATAAATGTTCGAAAGTCTGTTTTCTAAATAAGTATCAAGTAATGAATTATGGCCTAAATACTCCAAATACTTATCGAAAATTAAATCTGCATTAAAACCACACTTTTCTGATCACAAATGGTAAAATTCAAGTGTTAACACAATTCTTGAATCGAAAAGTTTAATATTGAAAAATTGAATTACAATTCAATTCAATTCAAGAATTATGCTAAATCATGAATTTACAAATTATCAACATCAAAATTCAATCGGAAACAACATTCCATCATTAACTCTCATGAAACTATGATTAAAGTGTAATTCAACTCATGGAATCTGGAAAATTCACACGAACAACAATTAATCCAAGGATATCTATCCTATTCCACGCATAATCAACATCAATTATCTAATTGAAATTCAAATCAACTCATGCAAGTTCAATAATCAATTATTTTATAATCAATTTAATCACAAAATCAATTAATCAGCACAATCAATTATTGTAATAAGCACTAAAATCAAGAATTCGAAGTTTACCGTAAAATTGAAGAAGAGTTTGTGTCGGAATCTGAGTGCTACGATGGAAGAAGGAGGCACGGTGATCCCTGACTAAGGGGGAGCGCGGCGGATTGCAGAGGTGCTGACACGTGGCATTAGAGCCCGACGCAGGGAGGTCAAAAATGGACCGTTCGGTGGCTGTCTCATGAGTACTACAGTGGCTGATCGGAAAAAAGAGGGATAGAATTGGAGTTTTGTGATTTTGGACTTTGAATGTTCTTGAGTTTTGGGTGAAGATTGTAGAAGTTCTTGAAGAAATTTAACAGAATTCAGAGAGAAATTTGTTTGATCTTGAGAGAAATTAAGAAAATCAATAGAAGATGTTTGTGAAAATGAGCTAAAAAGAATATATAGTGAGCCAATTTCGGCCTAATACGCCTTGGATTGAATTTGGACCTTAATTTAAATCCCAATGTCAAAAGAAGGACGATTCACAAGGAGATCGGGATTCGTGCAAAATCCAAAATCGGGCTCAACAGCAAAATCGAAGATTGTGAAATTTGTGATGTGTGGTCGAATGAACAAACTCAATCGGATAAATGACAAAAGTGTTATGAATCTTTGAAGGCGTGCAGATGTTGAGCCAATTTAACTAATGTAGATTTTTTCAGGTGCGAAATACGCTTCGAGCCACAAACTTAAGCCATTCAAGTAAAATGCAAACTTGGGCCCTGAAGAACACTTGAAGTTAACAAAATTCTAGACACTCATCCGTGAGAACCGTTCAGATACAGTAAAAATTATGGGAGTTATGAATTTTTGAACATGCACAAACCAATGGAACGAAAATCCAATTTGCTGTAAATTTTCTCTGGTAATTCGACCTTTCAGAGGTCGTCCCCTGAGTATTGGCTTCCGATTTTAACACGAGAATCAAAGAAGGCATCAAGACGGATTTTTCAGTTGAAGAAACATTCAAAAATATTGTACGAGTCTGGAGATATGAATTTTGAACGTTTGAAAAGTAATGGTTCAGACAGATTTTTAACTGACTAATTCTCAGAGATCTTGCGTTTCGGGGACCTTCCGCATAGAAATAGCTCTTGATCCGAACATGATACTTGTCAAGGAATTAATTATGAAATTAATTCCAAAAGAACCACTCAAAAATATCGAACAGGTAGACAGTTACGATTTTTTGAATGATCAATGAACCAGCGAACCAGAAATTCCGTTATATCCAATCTTCACGAAATTTGCAATTTTGAGACTTTCCTTCCAGAATTGGGATATGACCCCAACATATAAGTTGAAGAAAATACTGAGACGTTCCTAATGCCTAAAGAACCAACCCAAACTAACCTTATGACCAAAAGTTATGAATTTTGGAATCGAATCGCAAAATATCGATTTCAGGTTCAAGTCATCCCGAACTGACTGGAACGCCTGGTTTCCTCTACAATTCAAGACACGTTGGAATTTATATGAACTTGGAATCATTAACACTTGGCTACTAATTGATTAGATAGCATGGATAATGCTCTAAACGCCTCAAATTGACGAAATAAATATTTGTCGTAACTTAACGAGACTTGAAAGAAGTATCTGTCATGCCCTAATTTTTTACCTAAGATACCATCTCATATCATCCACATATGCATCATTTCATCACTGATAAATTACAAAAAAAAGATAGCTTGTGTGCTTGTTTCTTGTGCTAAACCAACGTTTTGAATCAAGAATCATTCATCAGTGCAAGATGTAACCAATTAGGGTTTCGTTCTTCATTCATCTCAAATGATATATCTTCATCAATAATCAACATTTGATCCTCAAATTCTAATCATTTCATCAAGTTCAACTTTGGATTGATCAAATTAGGGTTTTGATCGAGGATGGTGCATCATTGACTTTTGGCTTAGTGCATGACCTAATAGTTTGGAACATGATCTCAATATCACAAATATAATAGATTGACCTAATTTCTTGGCTCAATATATCTTCAAGGCCATGGTTGATTGATAGTGGAAGATTTGAATCATTAGACAAAAAGTCAACAGTCTAGACAAGTCAAACTTTGACTTTTTTTGTCAACTTTGGAATTCAAAATTTCTAACCATCAAGACATTTGCAATTATTCAACTTGATCATCAAGAATATAAAATATGGAAAAAGTCAACAAAAAGTCAAGACTTGAAATTTTTCTAAACACTTAGAAAAAATTTCAATGTTTTTACAACTTTTTTCACCTTTTTCACAACCATTTTCACCAAGATCCAAACTGATTCAGAAAACTTTCAACATGAAAGTTGTAGATGTTGTTACAAGCTTTTTAAAATGTCCAAGAACATGAAAAAAAATATTGTGAGGAGCTAGGATTTTGGAATTTGACATTATAGGTCCTTAAAATTGCATTTTAGGCCATTTTGCAGAGTTTTTTCAAGCAAATAAGATAAGATCTTATCTTATTCTCTTCCAAAAGCCAAGTTGCATCCAAAATATCTCAAAAATCATAATTGAATAAGGGATAAGAACACTTGAGTGATTTAACCAAGGTTAAACCTTTTTTAACCTTATGCATTAATGGTGAAAATTCTTTTCTTATCTCTTAAGGCCAATTTGCAAAAATATCTCAATTGCTTGCCTTAATCTCAAACTTCTTGGACTATAAATAGAGGTCATTTCTTCATTCAAGTTCAAACCAAAATAATTACAACACTTGTTTTCCCACTTCTTTCTTAAGTTTCAAGTTTCTAAGTTTTAAAGGAGTTAGAATTCCAACTTCCAATCCTTGCAAGTTCTAACCAAATTGATGCTTCAAACACTTTCTAAACATCATTTGTAAATTGTTTGAACCATTCACACATCACAAAACCATCCAAAACTCAGAATTGTTCTCCAACTTCCATTAGTGCACATATTGAGCCTTAACAAGCAAACTCTCAATCCACTCGTGCGTTTTCAATTCTAATCATTCACAGAGCTCCTATAGCTCATATAAAACTCATTCAAACCCTAAAATCAGAACTGATATCGTGCCATTCACACCTCCTCATTCATAAACCAGAAACCTGCAACTTGAGTTGGTGGAGGAGATTCAACAAGTTTCAAAGGGAGTTAGGGATTAGAATACACTCAGGAAGGTTCAAGGAAGCTATTGGGATCATCACTTTACATCTAGAACACTTCTAGCTCATAATTCGATTCTCACTTAAAGAGGTAAGTGTCCAAAATTTGAACTCCTATATTCATGCATCACAGATAAAAAAATAGGATTATTATCATGTTTCTACACATATGAGGATCATTAACCCTCAATCAATTGTCATCAATCATACAACATTTACGATTTCCTGAGGTTTAGATTATATTTAGGGTTCCTCTGGTTTAACATGAATTTAGTGATCTTTCACTAAAAATAAATAAAACTCAATGGTACTAATTGATTCCTTGTGAAAAACCGAGCAACTTTCATGTTTGGATCTTTCCATTTGATTGAGAAACAAAGAAGTTGTGAATCAAAGAAGATGGAGGTTGAAAATGATGAAGATGGCGCCATTTTCAAATATTTATGGGTTTCATTTTTAAATATATATGTTTGTTTGCGTTTAAATAAATGGATGTATCGCCACCCCAGTGGTAGAACGCGCGCCTTTAAGTCTCTCAATGCCTAGGTCTGGGGTTCGAATCACCCTCGCCCCAGACTTTTTGTTTTATTTTTTCAAAACATTTTCAAACCTTTGTTTAACTATTTCATTAACTGGACGTGTTTATATTACAAGCCATGCGCGTGGCCCAGTGGTATTTCTTTTGATATGCAAGCTCAAGGGCGTGGGTTCAACTTTCACCAAGTCCAAAACAAATTTTCACCACTATTTTTCTTAAGTTTTTTTAACAAACTTCACAATTTTCAAAAACCAATCAAAACTTATCATTTTGAGATGATTTTTTGCACATTTATTATTTAGTATGTCTATTTTATGATTATGTCAAAACATGCCAAAAAATATTTTTATTTGATATATTTTTATTAGGTTAAAAATAGTACTTTTTAAGTATTTTTAAATACTTTTAAAATGTTTCTTCTTGATTTTCTTTAACCTAATCTTTTTCAAACACTCATGTGAATAAATTTCACCCCTTTAAGTCTTTTAAAAATATTCACAAAATGTTTTATTGACTTACACACCTCTTATACCATGATCAATTCGATTTATCCCTTGAAAAGTACAAACTCGACCAGGTTTCTTTCTCGTAAATCTTTTGAACTCCAAATCAATTTGATCATGGGCCTCCCTTAAGGTGTATGACCCATTCCTTTGTATATATTCAAGTATTACTAGCTTTATTTGCTTGTCTTATCTACTTCTTTATATATTTCCTTCACAAATTCCACTGGTACTAAGAGGAGCATTATTCTCAGTGAAACTGCTCTTATTCCAGTGGGCCTCCCTTAAGGTGTAAGTCCCAATCCCTTGTATATATTCAAGTATTTCTAGCTTTATTTTCTTATTTTATTCACTTTTTTATATATTTTATTCATAAACTCTTATGAATGCACGCACACGCTATGTCTGCCAAGCGCACACACACTTTGTCATATATATACTTGTTCATGTCTATTTATGTCATTGAAACTTAGTATAACAACTAGGTTCCCCATAGCCTCCTCTTGGGCTTTGTACAAAAGAACTCCCCTGTTGAGTTGGCCTCCTCTTGGGCCTCATACAAGAAAGAGATTTGGAAATCTCAAACATCTTCCTCTTGGACTTTATACAAAGACTCTCCTTAGCTAGGATAGAACCAAAGAGTATGGTTTCCTGGTGAAATCGCTCTTAAAAATAAATTCATCCATACTATATCCTTCTCTTGGGCTTCATACAAGGATCCTCGATGTCCCTCGGATAGCCTCCTCTTGGGCTCACAATACAAGGACTGTCGATGTCCCTTGAATAGTCTTCTCCTAGGCTCCATAGAAGGACCCATGAGCTTCTTAAAAGCATCCCCCCACAAATAAAAACACTTCCCCTTAGAGATGAGACATGAATCATCTCTATGGAAGAAGTATCACATCTATAGAATCACATTCAAATCAAACATTTTCTCAAACAAACATCTTTCTCATTTTAAGAACTATAAGTGGCACACTTGTATACTCAAATTAACGCCCATTTCTTACAATGAAAGATTCAACATTTTCTCAACAAAAACATCTTCTCATTCTAAGAACTATAAGTGGTACACTTATATACTCAAGTTAATGCCCATTTTTTACATTGAAAGATTCAAAATTCAATCTTCAAATGTGTGTGATGAAATAGATTAGATACATTTTTCATTAAGATGACACTTGATGTTGTCTCTTAAAAAACATTGCTTCCACTAGCACATAAGTGAGAACTATGATTTCTCTGACTTTCTCAACCTCCTTTTGACAATACGTAGGCACAAGGTCTTATCCTTGGCGAGCATACTTCTTTCTTACTCAAACCACATAAACCCTAGTTACCCTTAGCTCTCGAGCTACAATTGATTTGATTCCCTCTAAGGGATATGTATGCAGAATATTGCAATGATATTTGTGAGTATAATCATAACAAACCCACTTAGGTTCTCACCCAACTTACATTCTTAATCCCCGAAGGAGAAACTTTCCCAATAGAATAGAAAATGAAACATAAGCATAAAAAGGATCCTATAGAGTACTATAGATACATAGGGTGCTAATACCTTCCCTTTGTATAACCTAATCCTCGTACCCAAGAATATCTCTCCCCGTGCTTTACATTTAGTTTCATACTTCTCGCATTGCATACTTTTTTAAGGGTTGTGCAACTTTTCCCTTTTTCTTTTTTGGAAACAATAAATTTTGGTGGTGGTGACCTTTTAAATAATTTTTTTTGAGCTAGAGAGCCAAATCCCGATTTGGCTCCCTCGTTCTCCGATTTTCACCATGATAGTATCTTGATCCCGTAACCATATAACAAATGATATGCAGGTATGCTCATGGTAATGGAATGTATGCCAAATAAGGTTAAAATGAAGAAGGTAAATTTTTGGGTACAACAATTCCACTAACACCAAAAGAATGAAAATGATTTGGGTACCAAAGGTATAAAAGTCAAATTGTGATGCAGATGATGATACCGAGAGTTGCTCTTCAAATCACACAGATGAAGAAATAAATATGTTACATTGTTCCAATCATACATGGGAAGAATTCTCTTTGCATACTAAAATAAGATAAAATAATTGAATCTTTGATTTTTGGTAAGATTCCTAATCTTACCCTTTAGTTATTCAAATTGATTAAAGCTTTATTGCACAAATTACTTAATAAGTTGTGTAATAAGGGTAATAGAATATGTTAAATTCTTATATATGCATATTCTTTAAAAACCCTTAATATTTTAAAACTTCCCTTTGAAAATACCATTAATGTAGAAGAATTCTTACATGTTACCTTTGGTGAACTAACCCCTAGTATGAGGAAATGGAGGTTGTTAAGTGTGCATGTATCCTTGAAAGAACATCCTTGGAAGATGGTGTTCAAGATAAATAAAAATATCAAGTACATAAGAAATCTCGATGCCCAAATTCAAAGACTCAAGTTGAAAAAGTACACTTAGAGAATCAATGTGTATCTTAAGAATGTAGGACCATTAAGGATCATTTCATTCATAATGGATAAATTACTAAGGGAATTGCATCTCAACACTCCCTTACCAAGGTATATAACCCTATGGATTTTTTTCCAAAAATTGAGCCAAAATAAATTGATGGAGCAATCATCAAATAACATTTATCTCTTTCTATGAAAGAAAGGTTAAATCAATTTGAACAAACAACATTTGGGAACTCATTCCCAAACTAGTTGAGTAATTGAAACCATAATGGATCTTTCGCAACAAGCTTTATGTTTTTGGAAATGTTTTGAGAAATAAAACAAGACTCATTTTGAAAGGTTACAATCAACAAAAAATCATAGATTTTGATGAAATATATGCCACTATAAGATTCTTTGCCCTGATATCCTTCCTAAAGTTTTGATGAAGACAACACCAATGATTGATGAAGTCGGTAAAGTCAGTGGGAATGTCTCTGATGATGATGATCAAACTTATGTGGAAAATAATCTTGAATACTTTAGAGTTGTGAAAGAGAGTAAGTGTGAAAGCTTTCCTAATTGTGTATGTTTAAGCAACCTGAGTTTTTTAAAACTAAGGAAGTAAATCCTTCTATACCAAGGAAACTCACACATATACACAGAAGTTATTTTTAACTATCAAAGATCTTAAAAATGATTTAAATCCCGAGCCAGTTGATTAGGATACTTCCAGGTTCCCTTTTAAAGAATTTTTAATCTAACCAATTGATTGGGACCTTAAGCTAATTGATTGGAAGAAAATCATTTGAACTAAAAAATCGATGGGGACCTTAAGCCATTTGATTGGATGAATTTTTGAACTACCAAATTAATTAGGGCCTTTAGCCAAATTATTGGAAGAATCATAAATGATTGTATAATTGATAATGATAGTATCTTAATGACTGATAATAATTCCTTATCCAAACTTTCCAAAATGGGCCAAAAAAAATTTATTTAGGTCACCTAATTGATTGGGACCTCAATTCAATCCATTAAGGCATGAAATTCCCATAGATCGTTTCCTTTTTTTGGATTTTCCTCCTCCTATATTAAAGAGATTTGCTTCCTCTTCATTTCACAACATTTCTCTACAGTTTTAATTTTCTATGGTATGTATATATATCTCTCTCTCTCTCTCTCTCTCTCTCTCTCTCTCTCTCTCTAAAAGAAATTGTTTGAGTGAAGTGCCCTTATGGTTACTTCTAAGAAGGTGATTCTCATGAAGAATAGAGTCTGGTTCTTGATATTAACTAGTCTTAAAATCTTTGTTTGGTTCTTAAGATTAGCCTGGAAAATCTCTAGTTGGTTCGTTGGGCATCCCAAAGTAAAAGCTTCCTATGTAGTTGGGGATAATCTATTGTAAAGATCATATTGTATCAAAGGTTTGTAGGCATAACCTGTAAAAGCTCAAAGTTTTAGTCTAAATGTCAAAAAGATCTCTTAGAGACAAGAGCAGACCAACATTCAGCTGAACCTGGATAAATATCTGGTGTAATCTCTCTAACCCTTATCCTATTTAATTTCTTCTATTTATTTTAAATTTTTCATATGTGCTGCTATTTACCCTATCCTAAATGTTTCCCTGCATAAAATATGTGAGCTAGAAAATGTTTGAAAGCAATAAAGACACCACTCAAATTTATTTTTTAAAAGAGAAAACGTTGATAAAACCCTTAAAAAATATGGCCATCACAACCAAATTTAGCTTCAAGAGTCGGTTCCATTTGCACCTACAAAACGCCCAATCTTCATTGGCACCTACCTTAAGCCAAATCTTAATTGACACTTACAAAAGCCCAATCTTCATTGGCACCTAGCAAAGTCCAACCTTCATTGATACTTACCTAAAGCCCAATCTTCAATGACCTATTCTAAAAAGCACAATATTCATTGGCGCCTACCTAAAGTCTAATCTTCATTGGCACCTACCAATGCCCAATCTTCATTGGTACCTATCAAAGCCCAATCTTCATTATGACTTATCAAAGCAATAAAGTCGCCATCAAAGTTTATTTTAAAAGGTAAAACATTGATAAAACCCTAAAGAACAAAAAATATGGTCATCGCCACCAAATTCAAGTTTGGGAATCAATTTTATTGGAACCGACCAAAGGCGTAATATTTTTTGGCACCTACCTAAATCTCAATCTTCATTGGAACCTACCAAAGCCCAATCTTCATTGGCAATTTTAAAGTCTAATCACTACTAGAAAACATCAAATTTATGGAGTGAAATTTTTAGGTGATAATCACCTCAAAAACCAATGTACTTTCAGGGTGTATTTCACCTTGCAATGTACTTTTTATTTTAAAAAAAATTATATGTTTTTCAATCTCGCATCAATGAGAATAGGCTTGTTTATTTGAGGATAAAATAACGTGCATCTAATTATTCCCTTTTTAATCCAAATTTATACGGGAAAATATAAGAATTAAAACGATCAAGTTGTGCATCTTGCATCTCGCAAGCTCGTCGATTAAAATAAATGTACATTTATTTAATGATTTCATTCTTGCACTTAAATTATTAATTTATTAACAAAAATAAATGGAGCGAAAAAATGATATTCAAGATGAGTTGCCGATTTTTATGAAGAAAATTAATATTTGAACTTAAACAAGACGTATACGTCTTGTGTTCGTTTACTCGGAGATAAAAGGATGTGCATCTGATTATTATTTTCTTAAATCCAACAGAAAGGAAAATTTTGTGTAAACAAAAAAAATATGAAAATAGATTAAAGAAAATATTTTTTTTAAGGGAAAAATACCAAAAATATGAAATTTGGCCAGATGATGGGTGACTGACAGACCATCATGATGTCAATCCTAATGACAGTCGTCATGTGTGCATGACGGTGTCATCAAAGTAGAAAGATGGGTGAAAGTTGTCACTGATGCTGACAGACAGACCGTTATGGATGCATACCTAGACGACGAGCGTCATGCATGGGCGACAGCCGTCAACACTTACAAACCTGCATTTTTTTCTTTTTTCCGTAACCTATATGCTTTGTTTGGATCGTAAAAGAAAGTAGGAGGAAAGAAAATAAAAAGAAAGAATATAAAAGATATGAAAGTGAGTAGAAAATAAGTGGAATATGAAATGATTTTGAAATTGTTTGTTATGAATGAAAGTGAGAGAAAAGTGAGAGGAAAGAAAGTTTTGTATTCGTTGAAATGAATTAACACCCTTATTTAAAATAGGAAATTTTATTCTATACAAATAGATTATTAAATCATATATAAAAGTTACAATATATTTATATAAGAAAAAAGTAAAGACTATAAAAAAAAAATGGTATAAAACAGAAAGAAAAAGAAGGAAAGAAAATTTGAAATTTAAAAAATTGAGGTATGGTTGGTATAATGTGAAACAAGTACAGTAAAAAAAATATAAGACATGTATAATAGTATGCATGCAAAAAAAAAAATCATGGCATGGAGTATTTTGTCTTTTGAAAATTTTGATGTTTAATTTTAGTTTCCTTCTATATTTGAGGGGAAAGTTTTTGGGGTGTGTGGTCTACAAAAAGTAAACTTTCTTTCCACTCTGACAAGAAACCAAACCATGGAAGCCCATTTTTCTATAAACTTTCTATCCACTCTACTATCCTTCTACTCACTTTCACTTGAAACAAACAAACAATGTGTAACTCTCTTTCTCTCTCACACATTCAACCACCCATAAACAACAGCAATGGCGGAATATTTCTTTATAAACACAAATAAACTTAAGGCAACAATATGGTTTATTTATATAACTATATAACAATGATAGCATGGATATTTTCAAGAATAACAAAACTTCTGCTAACTTTAACATGGGTATTTTTATTTGACAACAATAAACTTGCAACAACTAAAACATAAATATTGCAGCAAGTTCATAACAACATAAATAATACAACAAGTTTATGTGTTGTCAAGGTGGTGGTTTGAGTGTATGAAAAATAGTTCTTGTTTTGCAAGGTTAGAGAAAATGATGAATAATGTGAAAATGATGTTTCTTGCTAATTTTAAATTCTTTTTCTAGCAAAAAAAATATCTAAAGAACTCCCCTCTTTATGAATTAGAAAATGTTCTTTTATATTAAGCAAAACGAAACTTTATTTTGCAGACAAAAAATGTGGTGTGGTTAGTGTTTTTGTTTAGTGTTGTTGCTTTACTGTCCCGATGTTTTGTGGCCTAATATAAATTGGGCATCTAACCTTAAATTTAAATTTATTTTTTTATTTACAATTGTGTTTTTGTGTTAACTTAAAGAAAGAGACGTGGTTGTGATTATCATCAGAGATGGTGGCGCGTGGTAGTAGATATGTGGGAGACAACAATTTAAAAAGTTAAAAGAGAAATATATTTATAAAAAAATGAAAATTTATTGAGGAATATGATGTGTATTTTATATTATATTTGATGAAATCAAAGAGAAATATTTTTTATATTTAAATTATAAATAACATTAAAAACTAAAATATAATTTTAAATATGTTAATAATATTTGACTAATAGAAATATGATTTTATATCTGCAATGTTAATATTAAAGTGTTTTGATTAATAACAAATTAAATTTAAAACTTGTAAAATATGAGAATATCAGTTGAACCTATCATTTTTAAAATAAAAGTTAAAAATTTGTTTTTAAAATTATTTTTAAAATAACAAGACTTTCAAAATTTTAAGATATAATAATAAAAGACTCAAAATTTTATTTAATTTCATATATAAATATAAAGGAAGTTAAACTAATTAAATAAAATTATAAATCTTATAAATACTATATCAAATTAGATTAACTCTAATTAAGTTGTTCAAAATAATTTTAATTTTAATATTTTAATCTATTATATATTTAATTATGTTGACTTAATTAAAACAATACTAAAATTTTTAAATTTTAATTTATTATTACAAAATAAAATTTAATAATTTTTTTAATAAAATAAAATAAAAATGTTATAGAACTAAACATAAATGTATTATATTTGATCATATAGATGTAATAGTAATAAATAAATTTGTTATTTGAAATCTGTAAATTCAAATTTAAATATAATTTTTGTATATTATTCAAAATTTATTTTTTAAAAAATTGAAAATTTGCTGTAACCAAAACTCAAACAGTGTCGGGCTACCACATTATATTGTTTTATTATATATATATATATATATATATATATATATATATATATATATATATATATATATATATATATATATATAAATTGTTACTATAATTTAACTAATCACTTGATTTTGAAGTCTTCGATTTTTTGAGTTCTAGACCATATATATGATTGCCCTGGTTTAAAGAAATCCTAAAAATAATAATTAAATGACTTAAAAGAGAATATTTATATTTATTATATAAAAGATTAAAATGAAACATAAATTAAGTTAAAAAGTTAAGAGATCAAATAATATAGGGTAATTAAAAAAATTAAATTTGAAGTTTTACTGTGTGAAAGTAGTATATAAGAAGAAAAAAAATGCATAGTATGATAAATAGCCGCTCATTCTGTCGTCGTTATTTAGAAATTTGTGACCAAAATAATAGAACACACTCCCAACATGTGTAATAACCAAAAGTACAAATAATTTTTTCTCCATTATATTATACATTATCTTTGCTAGTACTTTTTTTTCCATCTCTGGCAAAGAGTTTTAAAAATTGGCAAGATTAAAATGTAGTAGAAGCATAAGCATGAGATGACAGAACTGCAATGCACACATTGTTTTGCAGGCGTTATTGTCAACCTGTATGGAAAGAAAATTCACATGATAGGAAGAAAAAGTAGCATACCCCACTTACAAAAATCCACTCAAATGCGTTTTGATTGGCCTGCCTTTCATTAGGCTCCATCGCGTGGGTCGGCGTGTCTCTTCCTCTCTCTCTTTTCTCTCATTATTATATTTATTGTTTAGTAAAAAAATCTGTTAATTATTATCAACTTTTTTGTTTTATATTGAAAATATTCTCACTAATGAGAAACCAGCGGGCATGACGGCTGGTAACTTTGTCTCCTAGATTGTTCTAGATTGGGATGGTGTGAAATGTTTATGGAAATGCATATTTAATTCTATTTCCCTTTATTTTTGTAAAAAAAGATAATTTTTTAAATTTATTAAATAATAAATATATTTGATCAGATTAAACATATTATGATTCAATAACTTTAAGAAATAAATTATATTTTATAAATAAGATTAGGGACACTATTATCGCAAGATTTTCAGCCAAAGCACTCTTAGGTGGCTCTAATGAAAACCTACCATTCAATAATTAGGATAATATAGGTAATACTACGAAATCCTATTTTTGGACTCGCTGTTCATTGTCTTTTGTAAGAATTACGATTATTTCACATTCTCGCAACAATAGGATATGAGTTCTAATATTAGGTCTAGAATTATAAACTAAGTTGAAAAAATTCAGTTTTATACTTGAATACTATTAGAGATGATAATATTGATTGGACTAAACTTCCTATTAAGATTTCAAAATAAAAGTTGATGGTACTTACTATCTTTAGACCATGAATGATTGATTTTAGATATTATTTTTCTGTTTTAAAATGAGTGTAGTTTTAAAAAAAAATATTTAAAAATAAATATTATTTTTACTTTTTAATGTAATAATTATAATAACTTTTTCAATTGTGTCATATTTTTATTATTTTGTATATTAGTTCTAGTAAATTAATAAGACTAATTAGTAAAAATGCAATATCTCATAATAATATGACTGTATTTTTTAATCTGTATGCAAAAATTTTAAACGACACATTTTAAAATAGAGGAAATAATATTTTTGTATTGGTACCTTTTTCTCTAGTGATGGCAAACAGACCCAAATTCACAGGGCTCATCCGCACCTAAATCCGAGTCAATGAGTAAACATCCGAGTTGATTGGTTTTGGGTTCGGGTGCCACCCGATATTTCAGGTGTGGGTTTGGGTTCATTCAAATCCACACCCGAAACCTGAAACCTTAAGACCTTAATTTTAATTGTAATGTTACTAAACTTGATGAAAAATTGTAATTTAATTCCTTAATTTCTTTGAGAGACCTTGATGTAATTTTTGTGTTTCGAATTTTAATGTTATTGTTGTATGTTTTGTATTTTTGTTGCGGGTTCGGGTTTGGGTGGAAAAACTCAAATCCAATAGATGTGGGCGTGGATATTATTTTTCCACCCAAATAACCTTTGGATTCAGGTGATGACTTTGAATATGGGTTTGAATAGTGTGAAACCCGCACTCAATCCGACTCATTATCATCCCTATTTCTCTCTATCTCTCTAACTCAATTATTTTCTCTAAATAAATGATATATATTATTTACTCATTCATCCGTACTAAATAGGCTAAAGTTATCAAATGTAGCAAAAGAAAAAACAGCTAATCCATTCTCCTTTAGAGACACTATGGTAATTTTGTGAAAGTTTAATTACTTCAAAGTGAGTTCAAATAGTTCTATTTTTTCTAAAATTGGGATCCTTTCGATAAGTACTTATTTGAGGCCTAATATTGATGTACTGAACATTATATTTGAAACGAATTCACTCATTAGGAATGATAGTTGTATTCATACTTAAACTTGCAAAAATTGCCTACAATTTATAAGGTAAAAACACATTAAAATGAGTATTGACGCCGACACGAATAACTATCCATTAAAATATAGTGAATGAGTGTGGGTACGAGTATCTTAGGACTCACCTACTTTATATTCGCACAATGTATATTTATATATTTTAATTAATATTTTCATATAAAAAATTATGTCTATATCTTTACAAGAAATACATCACAATTAAATTACACTACTACAACTAACGCTTATAATATCAGACGTGAAATGTGTTTTACCTCAACTATCAAAGCGAGGTAAATAAAGGTATCATGAAAAGTCTTCACTTAACACTTCGGTATTTTAAACAACAATGTTATAATTGAAAAGATCATGATTACATATTTATATTTTCTACATTTTGTTGCGAGCGTCATAAAGATGTCAGTTTTATTTATAATATGAGGTAATAAGGTAATCATTTACCTCAATTTTATGTAATAACCGATAAATTTAAAATGAATTTTTTTGGCTGTATTTATCTATTTCACTGGTCTATATCAATTTTTTCCTGTATCATTTTTTGCCTGTATCATTTTCATTATCTTGTATCATATCATTATAATAAATCTATGAACATGTCCATATCATTTTTTTCACATAAAGTACAAAATATGTAAGTTTTAAACCAAATGTGCAAATTTACATTGTTATCATCAAGAGAGAATACATTGTTTGACATGATCATATATACACATCAAAATAGCAAAATTTATATTCATATACAAAATAATATTATAGAAACCGAGAAAAACTATTGTTGTGGTTGTCGAGCCTGATAATGATATAAGAAGACATTAATCCAACGTGATCGGATGTCATCAACACCTTATATTTACACAATGTATATTTATATATTTTAATTAATATCCTCATATAAAAAATTATGTCTATATCTTTAAAAGAAATACATTACACTTAAACTACACTACTACAAATAACGCTTATAACGGACTTAAATATGTTTTACCTCACTATCAAGGCGAGGTAAATAAGGTCGTCATGAAAAGTCTCCACTTAACATTTTGGTATTTTAAACACCAATGTTATAATTGAAAAGATCATGAGTTCAATCCATTGAATTACATATTTTATTTTCTACATTTTGTTATGGATATCTTATAGATGTCTTTATTTATAATTTGAGGTAATAAGGTATTCATTTACCTCGCTTTTATGTAATAACCAATGAATTTAAAATGAATCTTTTGGCTATACTTATCAATGTCACCGGTATGTATCATTTTTGTCTATACCATTTTCATTGGCTTGTATCATATCATTATAATAAATTTATTAACATGCCAAGATCATTTTTACGAAACTATAAAATATGCAAGTTTTAAACCAAAAGTGAAAATTTACATTGTTATCATCAAGATTGAATATACTATTTGACATGATTATATATGCACATCAAAATAACAAAACTGTTCATATACAAAATAATATTATAGCAACCAAGAAAAATTATTCTTGTGGTTGTCGAGCTTCATAATGAGATAAAAGACACTAACCCAACGTGATTGGATGTCATCAATATCTTCGATTGATTATAGTTTTGGATGCTAAGCTCTTACAATTAGAACAAAATTTAAACTATGATAAGTTAAAAACACCAACATTAGTTTAAAAAGTGTGTGTGTGTATATATATATATATATATATATATATATATATATATATATATATATATATATATATATATATATATATATATATATATATATATATAATGCTCCAAGATAATATGGAGCATATATCTCATAACATAATATTCACAAGAATGGTCGTCGGTTTGTTTTCGCCACTGCAAATTGTGACACCCCGATTTAATTCGAATATTAAATAAATGGGAATTTAATTATTTATTTAATTAAAGTCTTAAGTATTTATTTTATTTGGATTAATTGGATCAATTTAATAAAGAAAGGATTGGAGGTGTGCAGAGTAATTAGTGAGTATGAGGAATAAATTACTCTACTTGTACAAATTATTATTTATGCATTTTATTTGGATTAATAAAGGAATATTAAAAGGAGTATAAAAAGGAAAAGAAAGGAAAAGAGGAAGTTTTTGGAGAAAAGTCATTATACGTAGAATTGGAGAAGAGAAGAGAAGAGAGGAAAAGCTGACGCCGAGGAATTCAAGAATCATCGTGAGGTAAGGGGTGATTTCTTTCGGTTAATATGTCTTATGGATTTTGGGAATCAACGGGGTAATTGGGTATGTTAGGAAATTGAATTATAGGTTTATGGAAGGAAACCCTATTTTGTGTCGGTGTATAGAAATTGGATCATTAGTGTGTCAGATAACTAATAGGAATGAATAAACTAAGTTGTTTGATGTTGTAATGGTGTAAAATGGCTTTAGATTGGTGCTCATAATATCACAATTCGTGTTTGGAAGTGTGGAAATGATTATGGATGCATAAAGCTGTCAAAAATAGCAGATTTTACTGTTACAGGTCGTGGGAACCGGTTCCCTGTGGGGAGGAACCGGGTTCCAAGTGTTAAAATTCAAAATCTGGCATTTTTGTACATGGGAACCCCTCGGGAGGAACCGGTTCCCATACAAAAATCCAGGAGGCTCATTTTCAAACGTGGGAACCGGTTCTGGGGAGGAACCGGTTCCCATACAAATTTCCGGAGCGTGTATTTTCAAATTGTGGAAACGGGTTCTCCAGTGAGGAACCGTTACCACCGTATTTTTCCAAAACTTCTAAAACTTCAAAATTCATATTTTTCAAACCGTAACTCGATTCGAAAGCCGCTTTCGTTATTTCTTAAAATTAAAATACTATCTTTTAGAAAGGGAAAATATTATTTTCTCCAAAATTATTTTAAAAAGAGTCGAGCTCCCGATTTTGAAAAGTATGGATAATCAAGGATAATGGGAATTTAATACAAATGGTCTGAGTTACCGGATGAGAACTAATGCAATGTTGTGTTTTGGTATTCATTGTGATTGAATACGATACATTGGTGATTGACATTAAGTGAATTATGTTGAGATCAAAATCTGGGAATTGGTTTAGATTGTTCTGACAGGGTGAACGAAGACTGACGCTTGTGTGTTGGTTTCCTTGTTGTCTATTCATGATTGTATTGGTATCATGTGTTGTTGTCGATGTTGTTTATTCATGATTGTATTGATATCATGTGTTGTTGTTATTGTATATACCGTGATAGTCTTATCGATTGAAGAGTGCGCTTGGCATATTTATGCTTTGTGATAATTATTTCATGATTATGTTGTTATCATGCGATATACGTTGATGTTGGCATTATGTGGAATTATGTTTTGATCATAATCCGTTGAATTGATGTTGCATGTTTTTATGATGCATGCATGAACATTTGTTAAATTAGTTCATTCTCATTGTGCGGAAGTGAGCTTGCAGAGCCAATAGACTTACCTGGTTGGAGGTGGTGAGGCTAGATTCTTGACCCCAATGGTTGTGGGCGAATCATGGATTACACTATCTTTCCACATGTAAACGGAGCAGTGGGTGAACTCGGTTCACGTTTTGGTACCACATGCATAGAGTCTGCATTGCATATGGGATTGTAACATGCTAGGAGGGCTTCCAGTGTTGCAATTTCCATTGTTTGATATATACATGATCATTGTGTGAACTGTTTCGTGAATTGCTTATGACTTTGTGTTTGGTTAATGGATTAATGTATCCGATTATTCTGTTGTATTTAAAAACGTATAATACATGTTATATTGAATTGAAATCTCACCCTTACTTTAACGATTTCAGATCTGAAGTGATTAGCTGCTTGGAGTTGGTGAGGATAGCTCTAGAGTCGAGTCAGTTAATTAGTCCGCGTGTCAGTGTCGTGCTCTGGTAGATGTAACATTGGGGAAACGGTTGTTTGAAATCCTTTAATGGATATTTTTAATAGTTTTGAATTATGTTTTGATTATATATCCTGGAATAACTATGGAATGATGTATTCGGGATTTTGGATTATGTTTCATTTCCGTTGTTTAACATAATTTTAAGTATGATTTATTTAATGATTATTCTTCAGTGAAAGCATGACAACTGTTTGGTCAATTTTTATGATTTCAAATTGTGACGCCTCTTAATTGTGGATAAAACTCTGATAATTAATTCTATAAAACGCGGGTAATTAGAAGGGGTGTTACAATAGTGGTATCAGAGCATAGTCGGTCGTTGTGACCTGTCTTAATGTCATTATCCCTTTGTATACGAAGTGTGTACAGACCGCCGGTACTTACTTTTCCGTTGATTATTGCAGGAGTAGTGTGAAACTAAGTGGGGGAGAAGAGATGCTCCCGGATATGTTCCGATTGTAAGTCATTGGTACGAGGTACTGCTTGAAAAGACAGTGCAAGTGTGGTCAAAGCTGTTGGAATCGTTTGGACCATGGGTCATGGTTGGAAGTGCAAAAAGGTAAGTACGATTCTGAGAACAAAAAGTGTTGGTAATGATGGTTTATACTCCAGTATGATTATCGGATGTCTATTGACAAATTGAGGACTTGATTACCCTTAATCTCTTGTTGATAGTAGACGAAATCGTATTGGATGGTATACAATTGTCTTACTATCTAATTGGGACATAAAGTGATGAATATGAATGAAGTTGGTAGAAGCTTGTGAACCATATGAGTGGACGAAGACTATAATAAGGATAACGAATTGAGATGGATGGTTGGAGTTGCGTAGATATTAATGGTGGTGCTGTGGTGTTTATGTTGTACTCTTCGACGGAAGTGAAAGGAAAATCTAAGAGTGATAAATTACCGGTAGCGAAGAATTGTTTTGAGATTGCTCCGAGTAAGTTGAATTACCAGTGGTGGATGAATTTCCAGAAGTGTTTCTGGCAGATGTTAGTGAGCTACCACCTGAGAGAGAAGTGGGGTTTGTTATCGATTTAATTCCTGGAACTAGACCGGTGTCGATGGCGCCTTGTCACATGTCGGCATCTGAGTTGTCTGAACTGAAGAAACAGTTGGAGGAGTTATTGGAGAAGAAGTTCATTCGGCCTAGTGTTTCACCGTGGGGTGCGCCGGTATTGTTGGTTACAGGCAGTTGAATAAAGTGACAATCAAGAATCGGTATCCGTTGCCGAGGATTGATGATTTAATGGATCAGTTGGTTGGAGCTTGTGTATTTAGTAAAATTGATCTGAGGTCTGGATATCATCAAATTCTTGTTAAGGCGGAGGATATTCAGGAGACTGCGTTTAGGACGAGGTATGGGCATTATGAATATTTTGTTATGCCATTTGGAGTTACTAATGCACCTGGTGTGTTTATGGAGTATATGAACAGGATATTTCATTCGTATCTTGACAAGTTTGTGGTGGTGTTTATCGACGACATTTTGATCTATTCAAAGAATGATGAGGAGCATGCAAAGCATCTTAGGATTGTATTGGAATTATTGGAGGAGAAGAAGCTTTATGAGAAGTTGTCTAAATGTGAGTTTTGGTTAAATGAAGTGAGTTCTCTTGGTCATGTAATTCCAAGAATGGAATTGCTGTTGATCCTACGAATGTAGAAGCAGTATCTCAGTGGGAAGCGCCGAAGAATGCTTCAGAGATTCGTAGTTTTCTTGATCTGGCAGGTTACTACAGGAAATTCATTGAGGGATTTTCAAAGCTAGCGTTACCGTTGACTAAGTTAACAAGAAAAGGGCAAGTGTTTATTTGGGATGCAGATTGTGAGAAAGGATTCCAAGAATTGAAGAGGAGGTTGACTAGTGCTCCGATTTTAATTTTGCCGAATCCGGAAGAATCTTTCGTGGTGTATTGTGATGCGTTCTTGATGGGTTTAGGAGGTGTTTTGATGCAAGATAGGCAAGTTGTGGCTTATGCTTCGAGACAGTTGAAGACTCATGAGAGGAACTACCCAACTCATGATTTGGAGTTGGCGGTTGTTGTGTTTGTGTTGAAGTTGTGGAGGCATTATCTGTATGGTTCACGGTTTGAAGTGTTCAGTGATCATAAGAGCCTGAAGTATCTCTTTGATCAGAAGGAGTTAAATATGAGGCAGAGGAGATGGTTAGAATTTCTCAAGGATTTCGATTTCGGTTTGAATTACCATCCTGGTAAGGAAAACGTCGTGGCAAATGCGTTGAGCAGGAAATCCTTGCATATGTCGATGTTGATGGTTCGTGAATTGAATTTAGTGGAACAATTCAGAGACTTGAGTTTGGTATGTGATACCACTCCGAATAGTGTGAAGTTGGGCATGTTGAAGCTGACTAGTGGTATTTTGGAAGAGATTCGAAATGGGCAAAAGTCCGATGTTGGTTTGGTAGATAAGCTGACATTGATTAACCAAGGTCAAGGAGGTGAGTTCTGAATTGATGAGAATGGCGTTATGAGATTTGGTGATAGGGTGTGTGTTCCGGATGTTGCTGAGATTAGAAAGAATATTTTGGAAGAAGGACATCGTAGTGGATTGAGTATTCATCCTGGTGCTACTAAGATGTACCATGACTTGAAGAAATTATTTTGGTGGCCTGGAATGAAAAAGGAAATTGCCGAGTTTGTGTATGCGTGTTTGGGTTGTCAGAAATCAAAGATTGAGCATCAGAAACCGTCAGGACTGATGGAACCGTTGTTCATTCCGGAATGGAAATGGGATGGCACTTCTATGGATTTTGTGTCTGGTTTGCCTAGAACGACGAAGAACTGTGATTCTATTTGGGTGATTGTCGATCGATTGACGAAGTCTGCTCACTTTATTCCGATAAGAATGGATTGTCCAATGGAGAGGTTGGCAGAATTGTATGTTGAGAAGATTGTAAGTTTGCATGGTATTCTGTCTAGCATTGTGTCGGATAGAGATCTGAGGTTTACTTCTAAGTTCTAGACAGGATTGCAAGAAGCTTTGGGTGCTATGTTACGATTGAGTTCACAGATCATCCGCATGATGGTCGACGGAGAGGCGATTCACCGTTAGAAGATTTATTGAGGGCTGTGTGTTAGAGAAAGGTGGAGCTTGGGATAGCTACTTGTCGTTGATAGAGTTTACCTACAACAATAGTTTTCATTCGAGCATTGGTATGGCTCCGCTTCGAGGCATTGTATGGTAGAGATGTCGGACACCGCTGTGTTGGTACGAACCGAGAAAGTGCCGTGATTGGGCCGTAGATCGCTCAACAAACTTCAAAAAGATTAAGATGATTCAGAGAAGATGAGAACTTCTCGAGTCGCCGAAAAGTTATCATGATAAGAGGAGGAAGGATCTTGAGTTTAATGAAGGAGACCACGTGTTCATGCGAAGTTACTCCGATGACCGGTATTGGTCGAGCCAAGTCAAAGAAGTTGACCGTTTCATTGGTCCGCTTCAGATTACCAAGAGAGTTGGGAAAGTTGCTTATCGATTGCTTTACCGCCGCTATGAATTTGCATGATGTTTTCCATGTATCTCATTGAGGAGGTACATCATGGATCCGCCTCATGAGATTCAAGTGGATGATGTTCAAAAGGGATAATTTGATCAGCAAGACTGCGCGAATTGAGGATCGGAAAGTGAAGCAATTGCGAGGTAAAGAGATAGCGCTGGTACGAGTAGCTTGAGGAGGACCAGATGAAGGGAATGTCACTTGGGAACTGGAGAGTCAGATGGAGGATTCGTATCCCGAACTTTTCGTCTAAGGTATGTTTTCGAGGACGAAAACTCTTTTAGTGGGGGAGAGTTGTGACACCCCGATTTAATTCGAATATTAAATAAATGGGAATTTAATTATTTATTTAATTAAAGTCTTAAGTATTTCTTTTATTTGGATTAATTGGATCAATTTAATAAAGAAAGGATTGGAGGTGTGCAGAGTAATTAGTGAGTATGAGGAATAAATTACTCTACTTGTACTAATTATTATTTATGCATTTTATTTTGGATTAATAAAGGAATATTAAAAGGAGTATAAAAAGGAAAAGAAAGGAAAAGAGGAAGTTTTTGGAGAAAAGTCATTATACGTAGAATTAGAGAAGAGAAGAGAAGAGAAGAGAGGAAAAGTCGACGCCGAGGAATTCAAGAATCATCGCGAGGTAAGGGGTGATTTCTTTCGGTTAATATGTCTTATGGGTTTTGGGAATCAACGGGGTAATTGGGTATGTTAGGAAATTGAATTATAGGTTTATGGAAGGAAACCCTATTTTGTGTCGGTGTATGGAAATTGGATCATTAGTGTGTCAGATAACTAATAGGAATGAATAAACTAAGTTGTTTGATGTTGTAATGGTGTAAAATGGCTTTAGATTGGTGCTCATAATATCACAATTCGTGTTTGGAAGTTTGGAAATGATTATGGATGCATAAAGCTGTCAAAAATAGCAGATTTTACTATTACAGGTCGTGGGAACCGTTCCTGTGGGAGGAACCGTTCCAAGTGTTAAAATTAATCGCATTTTGTACATGGAACCGGTTCCTGGGAGGAACCGTTCCCCATACAAAAATTCTGGAGGCTCATTTTCAAAACGTGGGAACCGGTTCCCTGTGGGGAGGAACCGGGTTCCCCATACAAATTTCCAGGAGCGTGTATTTTTCAAATTGTGGGAAACGGGTTCTCCCAAAGGAGGAACCGATTACCACTGTATTTTTCCAAAACTTAAAACTTCAAAATTCATATTTTCCAAACCGTAATCGATTCGAAAAGCTGCGTTATTTCTTAAAATTAAAATACTATCTTTAGAAAGGGAAAATATTATTTCTCCAAAATTATTTTAAAAGAGTCAAGCTCCCGATTTTGAAAAGTATGGATAATCAAGGATAATGGGAATTTAATACAAATGGTCTGAGTTACCGGATGAGAACTAATGCGTGCAATGTTGTGTTTTGGTATTCATTGTGATTGAATACGATACATTGGTGATTGACATTAAGTGAATTATGTTGAGATCAAAATCTGGGAATTGGTTTAGATTGTTCTGACAGGGTGAACGAAGACTGACGCTTGTGTGTTGGTTTCCTTGTTGTCTATTCATGATTGTATTGGTATCATGTGTTGTTGTCGATGTTGTTTATTCATGATTGTATTGATATCATGTGTTGTTGTTATTGTATATACTGGTGATAGTCTTACTGATTGAAGAGTAAGCGTTTGGCATATTTATGCTTTGTGATAATTATTTCATGATTATGTTGTTATCATGCGATATACGTTGATGTTGGCATTATGTGGAATTATGTTTTGATCATAATCCGTTGAATTGATGTTGCATGTTTTTATGATGCATGCATGAACATTTGTTAAATTAGTTCATTCTCATTGTGCGGAAGTGAGCTTGCAGAGCCAATAGACTTACCTGGTTGGAGGTGGTGAGGCTAGATTCTTGACCCCAATGGTTGTGGGCGAATCATGGATTACACTATCTTTCCACATGTAAACGGAGCAGTGGGTGAACTCGGTTCACGTTTTGGTACCACATGCATAGAGTCTGCATTGCATATGGGATTGTAACATGCTAGGAGGGCTTCCAGTGTTGCAATTTCCATTGTTTGATATATACATGATCATTGTGTGAACTGTTTCGTGAATTGCTTATGACTTTGTGTTTGGTTAATGGATTAATGTATCCGATTATTCTGTTGTATTTAAAAACGTATAATACATGTTATATTGAATTGAAATCTCACCCTTACTTTAACGATTTCAGATCTGAAGTGATTAGCTGCTTGGAGTTGGTGAGGATAGCTCTAGAGTCGAGTCAGTTAATTAGTCCGCGTGTCAGTGTCGTGCTCTGGTAGATGTAACATTGGGGAAACGGTTGTTTGAAATCCTTTAATGGATATTTTTAATAGTTTTGAATTATGTTTTGATTATATATCCTGGAATAACTATGGAATGATGTATTCGGGATTTTGGATTATGTTTCATTTCCGCTGTTTAACATAATTTTAAGTATGATTTATTTAATGATTATTCTTCAGTGAAAGCATGACAACTGTTTGGTCAATTTTTATGATTTCAAATTGTGACGCCTCTTAATTGTGGATAAAACTCTGCTAATTAATTCTATAAAACACGGGTAATTAGAAGGGGTGTTACACAAATAATTTTCATTATTGTCACAAAATACATGCAAATAATATAATGTCAAAAAACAACAATTAATATACTTACTTTTGGATAAATATAGACTGCCTTTTTATCCATAAGACTTTTTGCGCATTAAATTCCTCTATCGCTCTACATGTGTCAGTTAAAATTAAACATTAATAAAAACTATTATGTTCTAAAGTGAAATTCGAGTATAAGAAATAATATCACTTACCCATTCAAAGTGTTAACCTCAATGTCAGGAAGTGTCAAGTGCACCGAGCAAAACACAACTATATTATTTCTCTTGGGACATATAATAAGTAGTTATTAATGTCCCTTGCATAAACATTCAAAATATTTAATAATATGGATAAAATTGATTTATAAATGAAAACACAAATTAATATATACTTACTTGTGGTAAAATGGAGAAATATAACAATATTTGATGCTCCATCTCTCCGTCAACTTCTCTTGTAAATAAATTTTGATTTCGTGTTCTGGAAAACTGCGAGTAAAACCAATCTTCGCAGCATCTAAGATACAATACTGTTTAGAATCTTCATTTCAACACAAACCTCATGGATGTACCTGCAAAGTCAAATATTTACGTTAAAGTACAAGAACGTATGAACATAAATAAAAATTAACATAAAACTATACGTACGAGCTCCAAATTTTCCATATCAAATTGTCTATTTCCTCATCTCCCTTCAAAAATTCATGTATAGTAGTCTTGTTAAGAAAGAACAACTTTTGTGGATCATGCTTAATTTAATACCCATAATTATGATTTTAATACTCGACATAGTCTCTAAAGGCTATCTTGATTTGGTTGTGGTGAGGGTTCAATACTGCTCTAGTTGGCAGAAAAACTATGTGTCGCGCTTGTACCACACATAACTTTCTCAACTACATTCTCTTGAATTTTCAACTGATTTGAATTTGTGTGGTTGAATATACCCAACAAACTAAATTTCTTCATCATAAAAACAACATAAATACAATCCAAAATTGAAATACGCAAACAATAATAACAACAACATACAACTTATACCTCAAGAACATCGCGGGTACACTTCTATGACACCTTCCCCTTATTCATCCTCTCTCACTCATTTTTCTCCTTATAGACACTCTCTCGCATAGTATGCAATAACTTCTCACTGTCCTCCTCCAATAACTTCTCTTGCACCTTCTGCAACAACCTCTCCTGCTCCTCCTCCAAGAACTTCTCCCACACCGTCTGCAACCATATCTCCCTCTTCTCTTACAATAACCTATCATGGCTCTCCTTCAACTTGTCCTTGGCCTTCCCCAAATCAATAACAACAATATCTTCAACCTATCTCTTACAAATTTTCTCTCTAGATGATATAGTGTGTCCAAAATATACCTTGAAGCCAACATCTCTACCAAGACCATATACACGCCCATGGTGCTCCTCGACTCTAATCGCTTCTACCAAGATGTCATGACAGCCTTGTGAAGTGAAGAGGCCAACCTTGGTTTATTCAACAAGATAATCCTATAAAATATGACATTTCATCTTGACCAAATTGATTTAACTAAAATAAATAATGTTGAAAAAGTTATCTACTTACAATCCTTTGGGCCACTTTACGCGTAGCATCTAATGTCTACTCGCCATATTTTATTTTGCGTGTCCTCTTCCATTTCTCGTGGCGTGATGGTGGAGATGGACTTTGATCAAGACTTATATAATCTCCCAACTCTTCATCCTTTTTTTTTCTTTTTTCGTCCGTCAAATTTTTTTTCATGTCTTTTATATCCTCTACGAGACTACCTATGAGTATAAATATTTCTAGCTCAATTTTTCTTTCCTTTTTTTTCTCTTTGCGAAGAAATCAAGAGTGGCGCGAGAGTCTACAAATTTCTCCCAACTATCTTGATCATTAAATGAATACACCTCGTATGAAAATAATTCTTTATCTTCTCCGTGTTTAATATAATCATGGATGAGTTGTGTCTTAAACCCCCTCCAACGCTCACCATAAAAAGCAAATATTTTTTTCACGTACTTATCATTTAGAGTAACAATGAACACATCCCATGTTTATACAATAGAGATGTTATTAGCATTAAACAAAAATATACTTGTAAAACAAATGATAAAGTACAAAATAAATACTGTAATATCAGTTCATATATCTTCTATCAATTCATCATCAACATCATGCCAAATATATGATCCAAAAATTACCAGCATGTTCACCAGAAGCTGTGTTGGTTTCTGCGTCAACTCTAACCTATCAACAAATACTAGTTTCATTTGCTTTTTTCACCTTTCTATACATCGTAGCACCTCTAGTTTTTCTTTTATGTTTTATAACAGAGTTTGCAGTAGATGTTGTATGGAAAGTGCTTGTCGAATCGGCCATGACAATCAATATGAATCAAACAATAACATTTTAGTCAAAACAAACAAAGAAACCCTAAACAAAATGATCAATAAATAAATAAACGAAGAAACTCTAAACAAAATGATTAGTGAAAAACTAGTGTTAATGACTATCAAGATGAATCAAACTAACATTTCAGTGAAGAACAAACTTGTTGCTATGATGAATATCTATTGGAAGATTTTTAATGAATATCAACTTGAAAATGGCCTAGATTTTTTGTGAAATGATAGTGACGAACTAACGTTTGAGTGTGGTTAGGTAAATGAAAATTTGAAACTAGATAGTAGTCTACAAGTCTGAAGTATTTCATGCAAAATAAGTGTTATGTCAGTTTTACACAAAAATCGACGTCATTGTCTTAATTAAAAACATAAAATATAAAAAAAAAACTTTATAGCTCCATATTCTGGGAATTCATTTAAAAGATATATCATGCCGGTTTTTGTAAAAAATCGAGAGGTTAAAACATATCAGATAAGTTATTAAAATAAGATTTTGAAATTAGTATTATAAAATTGTTAATGCAAAATATATTACCTCTCAGTTGGATCTTGTAGCCGAGGTAAATACTAATAGAACAAATAAAAAATAAAAGTGGAAATTGGAAAGGCGTCAAGTGAGAAATACTTATTAAACAATTGGAAAAAAAACATAAAATGCAATAACGGGGTGTCGAAGCAAGTTCTCTTATTGCTATTTTCCCTCAATTTTATTAAATATTCAAGGTCTAATATTTTTTAATTAAAAAATAATAATAAAACATGGCGCTCTGAGGACATATACCCTCATTTTTTCATTGTTCGAGGTGTAAGTTTCACATGAAAACGTTATTTGTTGTCATGTTATTACAAATTTTAATATAAATATTCTATTCAATAGTAAAATCTTTGAATTTTTGGTTAGTTTTGTCAAAAAATTAAAAAGATATGATATCTTTTAATTGATAGATTTTTTACTAGAAATACTAGTAACATATGCGGGTAACGGTACTTAGATACCCACATAGTACAAATATAAAATTTAATGCCCACGCGGGTATAAACTCTGATATATTTTTTTTGGGTTGAATATGTTTGTGGTCCATATAAATAACCCAAAATTCAGTTTTAGTCCCTATAAAAAATTGTTTCTAAGAATGATCCTCATAAAGTTTTATGTCCACACTTTTGATCTTTGTCGTCTATTTGGTCTAACAAAAGCTGATATGGCACACATCGTTTCTTGCCACATCACTTAAATTCAAATTTCAGAAAAATACCTGAAATTATGAGGGTTTCAAGCCTCCCTAAAACCCATTTGCAAAATGAAAATTTTCTAATTCCAAAAGACAACTTGCCACATGGTGTTCCAAAGGGCGCATAAAAGAAGCCTTCAAGAGGTTTGTATATGATATTCACTTATGGGTGTTCCTCAAACTAGTAAGTAACGATCATGTGAAAATTCATGTATGGCAAAAGAGATTCCTTTCTTAAATAAGTACAACTTCTCCTTAAATTCTTCAATGACCTTAGGCTTACCCAAACATGCTGATCGGAAAAATAGCAAGTGTACTATTTTTATCGATGTAGTAATAATGGGGTTTACCCCGAATATTGATCTCGAGGATTGCGTAAGAAATATTGAGTTGAATATATAATTCAATTGAACAAAAATAATAGAGTTGATATTGGTTTGTGATGAAATCTCTAAAATGTAACAATTAACAGAAAGTAGAAATTGACTTTTTCAAATAGTGAATAATATGCTAGGGTGAGTATACGATTTGCCCATTCTTGACATTGACTCTTTGAATTTCTGAACAAGTTCATTAATGCAATTACTAGTTCTTAAGATTATTTTTCCCTAAGTCCTTAGAAAGAAACCTTTACCAACTACCCTAATTCTAATGCCCATTAAGAATTAGAGAAGAAAGTAAGCATTTTTATTATCAAGAATTCTCCAGGTTATCATAGGACTTCCCTAGTCCTAGGTGAAACATGCTAAAACATGTCCGTTTTGAAAATCCTAACACGACTGTCCAGTTCTAATGTGTTAAGAAAAGTTAACCCTATTGGTCCGATAGAGCAAAATAATATAGTAAACAAAACTCATAAATTGATATTAATAAACCTTAACATTGATAAACAAAGAGACTAGTATTCATGTTTGACAAATCAAGGACACCCCCTAGCATTGGGGGGTTTATCCTCTCATAATATTCAAGAAAAACATATTGGAAAATTTAGACATTACAAGAATATTGGTTCCTTTGATCTTCAATGGTTGCACCCCTTGAATCTCTCCGTCTCCAAAATCCTTGATGAAGCTATCTTCTCTGGTTATGAAATTCTATCGTATTCTCCAAAAAAGTCCCAAATTAAATCTCAAAAACTCCACTAAATGGTGTCAGAAGAAATTCCAGCCAAGTAGAATGTCTAAAGTGCCCCTCAAGATCAAGATTTATTAAAAAGAAGGAAAATATAAGTCTTGACGCGTCTACCAACACGGGCCGTGTTAGGCCACACGGGCGCCCGTGTTGGTCCTCTGATATTTGTATGGTAAGCTACAGACCCGGTGGCACGGGCCATGTTGCGCCACACAGGAACTCGTGTCAGCTCCCTATATTTTGTATGGGCTTTGGCACGCATTCTAACACGGACCGTGTTGGGCCACACGGGTTGTGTTAGCTTCATATTCCTCTTCTCTTCATCTTTGGACCTTGCTCCTTCATTCATCCTTGCGCTAATACCTTAGATCATTCAACTGCACCAGAAACATAAACACTACCAACCAAAAGCCATCAAAAGCATCTAAATACTCAAAATGCACAAAAATATTATAAAACCGACAAACATGAAATACTAAAACAAAAACAATAAAACTCAACTCAAAGTGTTACCGAATCGATAGATTTAGATCGAATGCGTGACGAAAACTAGGTAGAAATGGTGACCGATCATATGTATAAGCAAAGGAGAAACTCATCCTTTCAAGCACTATAATTTAGCTAATAAAATTTCATGCTCGCATCCCTGGACATCTCTAAATTTCACAGCTTGAAGACTGTATGTCAAACAATCTGGACAACCCCAGAGTTAAGGAGCTTATGGTTGATTTTCAATATTCCTTAGTGATTTGTCATCAAACAAAGTTAAAATAAGACAAGATATAAATGTTAAAGTATATAATTTTATAAAAAGAAGATAATTACCAACCCTAAAAATTAGAGTATTGAGAGCAGGAGAATTTTGAATTACGCTCAACAAAACTTCAATACTAACAAAGCCAAACTCCAAATAGCCCAACATTGAAAATTTAGGCAGAATAGCCACATTTCGTGTCAAAACATCTGACAAACTGATTTGTTTTAATAAATGGAATACAAAAACAAATTCACATGTTTATCTTTGGTTATATGGTTAATGATGTGTATTAATAAGCTCTTATTTGGTTTTGAAAGTAGGATTATATTTCAATTATATTCGATTAAGTATGTAACTGAAATGATCTTACCACAACACATCTGTGAAATTTGATACATTTCACTTGGCTAAATTGTTTGAGAAGTAGACAAACATACAATTCATTTTCTTGAACGTACAACCCATTTAATTAGGTAGATAAGGATATCCTAACAGGCACCATAGAATAATGCCTCTGTCATTTAGTGGCACAAGTATGATATCAGGATCACATATTGCTTTTGTTTTTCTCCAGCATATACTGCAAGTACTAACTATTAAGTTTTTAAAGTTGTTATGTTAACAGCAAATAATGTCTTTATGATGATAATAGAGAAACAAAAGGCCATAGTTGTTTTAGCAACAAGTTTTTAAAATTGGAAATGCAGAGGGGTTTGTCGGTATATTTCGAGGATGAAACCACAAGCTTGTATTGTACTCTAAAAGGTTCAATACTTGTGTACATGTGTGTGCCAAACCAAATTGCATGCTTATATTAATGTGTATAGTGTAAATGAATGATGTCAATTTGTTATTGATGTGAGTAATATTGTGAGGATGAAACCACAAGCTTTTATATTACAAGGATTTATCGGTATATTTTTGGTACATCCACTCATGAGCTTGATATAATGCTATAGCTTAAGCTTGATCATAGTAATCTCAATATTTTTTTATAAGAAACCACAAGCTTGTATTGTATCATAAAAAGGTTTAATACTTTCCATTAAATGTGGTAACATACAGTTAATTCTGCCTATAGGTTCATTCTCTCAGACATTTCACCAAACAACTTCTGAGCATTTTTATGGTTGTCCGTTTCAACACATCATTTGCACAAATGCTGTGTTTTGATAATAACTTAGCATCAACCAACTCATTAATCAACCTGTAACTAACAATTATTTTAGAGAGGAACAAGATGAAGAATATGAAAAATAAGAGAAATGAATGTTTGAGAGAAAGAAGTGAGGAAAAAGGTGAAGAACATGTATAGATAAACTCAATTTAGGTAGATAAGCAAATTAATATCCCTGTATGTCTATAATTTAGCATCTCATAGGTATGCTTTTGGAAGAGTTGATGAGACTACACATTCAGATTCTCTTAGAGCTACCATAACTGAACTTGCTTTCACTTTCAAATTTAGGGAGGTTTGAAACCCCCTCAAACTAACATGTTGTATTATACTTTGACTTTAAGTGATGTGGCATGCAATGTGGTGCCCCACGTCAGCTTCCGTTAAACTAAATAGACGATAGAGACCAAAATTATGGGCGGAAAACTTTTAAAAGATCGTTTTTTAAAACAAATATTATTGGGACTAAAACCAGATTTTAGATTATTTACAAAGATGAAAAATATATTTAACCCTATTTTTTATTTAAAACTATGAATATGAAACTACCTTTACTATTTCATACTGATAATGATGAAACATTTTATTTTTAAATATTATTTATTTATTATATTTTAATAATTATTATGTGATCATACATTTTTATATTAGTTATTTAGTAAATTAAGAAGCTTAATCAATTAAATGATCAAATAAAATTAAAAGGTAAATTAGATTTTTATTTTAAAATTAATTGATTAATTAGTTAAATATGGGTTGGATGATACATTTAAGAGTAATGAAAATCTTAATCAGCCATCAACTTGTAGACCAAACATATGTAAATAATCTCTTATATCTATCTGAAGTGAGTTTAAGGCATTAAAAATATCAGTTAAAGAAGAATCACAAGTCAACGGGTGCTTGTCATTCACTTCTCTTTTCTTTGCATTTCAGTAAAATATAAAATTATCGTGTTAATAATTCGTTTACCCAAATATTCCTATACTAGTCCTTGATAAATCAACATGTTATATATATATATATATAATCGTTATTATTGAACAAGCTTGTATAATTATTATTAAATTAATTTCAACAAACTTTACTTCTCTTTATTTACATTATCTCTTCAAACTCATAAAATTAATATAACTTAATTTTTTGATTGAAGAAGAAATAATTTCTAAAAAAAAATTATTTTATAATTATTGTCAAAGATTCTTTTGGTAAGAGAAAGGGCATAAGCCCCAACAAATTAAACTACAATCATTTCAGATGTATCAAAACCTCTAATGTCACCATCATAAATCTCTCTAATAAATTCTAAACAAATTCTCAAAAATTATAATTTTTAATTTAGCTAAGACATCCGCACACCGATTCGTCTCTCAATTGAAAAATGTTAATTATTTTAACAATAAAATTAATTTCTTAATTTTTTAAAGGTAATTTTATTAAAGAAAATACTATTTTTTACGAATGTGAAAGGCAAGAATTAAACTAACCCTACCCATGTTTTAGTAAATAGTCAATTTTATATTTTTTTGTTAATTAACTATTTTGCCCATTCCTGTATTTCGTTTCGTAATATGTAGGAGGTCTCTTTTATTAACTTCATCAACTAATTTAAGAGTGTTTTTTTTTAGTAATATATATATTCAAAAAGAGATAATAAGTTCTAAAAATATTCGATTACAACAAAAGCACGAGAGAAATTCTCGGCAACAAAATGAAAATTACAAATCAAATGAAATTACGATAAATAATACAAAGAATCTTTGCAAAAATCGTAATAGCTAACATTGAGATGAATAATTTTACCAATAAACGACCATCTCCATGCCATTGCTTTAATGTTCTAAATAATATCAATAACATTCCATTTTTGGTTACGGAAAAGTAATTCGTTTATAGCCAACAAAATATTCCAAAAGATTGTCATCTATATACAACCCGTTTTCTGCTTGGACACTTTCTTGGTCACACAAAAATTATACCAAAAAACAAAACTCTTTTTTATAGATCCATCCAAAACATGTGATTTTTTTTTTTTTAAATGAACTTCCAATTCCAATTATTAGACTATTAGACCCAAACAAATAGTCTCATACTCTCATTAAATAAATATGTACATTTTATTAAAAATATTTAACTTAAATCAATTAATTCTCAAATCACATAATTAAAATTTCCCCCACAAAATATAAGCTTATGTTGGTTTCCTTATACAAAGTATAAAATACTCTTTCCTTGATAGTACCTACCATACATTATAATGTAATATACATTTATTTACACTATATTATACTCCAAATACTATACTCCAAATACACACAGTTTGCACTTTATAGTATGTGCAATTTCCACACAAATCCCTACATCATTAATTTATCTTTCTCACCAATCACCTTCTCCATCCTTTCCCTTTACCCAAGTTCCCAACTTTTTTGTTCTTTCTGAAACACTACCTCGGTTCACTAACTGGGTCATCCTCCAATTCTGTTTTAGAGCCACACAACACAAAGATTCGTCTTTGACTTTCAACTCACTAATAGGTAAAAACCACATCATCTTCTGTATATCATCAACTCTATCTTTACTTTACTTTTTCAAAAATTTGATTGTTCCTATTTCCTTGTTTTGCTCTGAATTGTTCTTTGTTTTTTAGTGGCTTTTTGTTGATTTCAAGGGGTGTTTAAAGTGGGTTGGTGTTGGTTATCTGTTGTGTGTAACATAGGTTACTGTGTTTATGCTTTTCCAATAAAGTTTGTGGCTTTATTGGAATCTGATGGAATTTTGTGCTACCCATTTGATTTTTATAGCTAATTTTAAAGTTTGGATAGTTCTAGGTATTTGGGTATATAAATTTCACTTGAAAGTTTAAATTTTTTGAGAGGCTATTAGGTTTGATTGTTCCACTTGTCTTTTGTTGACCTTGGTTGTCATTTCTGAATTTGCTTCTCAAAGGTTTGGAAGAACTCAATTTCAATCTTTGTTCTTTTTTTTCTTTCTTTCTCTCTATTTATATGATGTGATGTTTGTTCCTATTTTTTTGGATGTTCTTAACCTTAGGTTTTGTAGAAGTTTATTTAAGTTGTGTTTTTAGTACTTGCTTGATTAGTGAATTTTGTGTTTAACTAGATAGGTTTGTAGCACCTTGATGTTGGATTTTGTCTGTATTTTGTCTTAGTTTTGAACTTGATCTTAAACTTATTGATATTGTTTTTTTTTGTAGCTGTTGTTCTTTGCTAGGTTAGCGATTTCTGTGCTTTGATTTGATCATGGATTCTCCACAATCTGTTGTGTCACCCTTTAGAAGCTCAATTTTGGGTGAGGGTGAGAAGCAAAAAACTGATGTTTTTGTGCAAAGCAACAGTCCTTCCTCTAAGGAGATTGAAGTCAACGGGAAGGAAACTATCATGTCAAATGCCGATGAATGTGTTGGAGTGCTTGATGTTTACATACATCAAGCTAGGGACATTCAGAACATTTGCATATATCATAAGCAAGATGTTTATGCTAAGATTTGTCTTACAAGTAATCCTGAGAATGCGGTTTCTACAAAGACTATTAATGGAGGTGGAAGGAACCCTGTGTTTAATGACAATCTCCGTCTCAATGTTGGGAACGTTGATTCGTCTCTTAAATGTGAGTTATGGATGCTGAGCAGGGTGAAGAATTATCTCAAGATCAGTTGCTTGGTTTTGCTTTGGTGCCGTTGTCTGAAGTGCTAGTTCAGAATGGGAAGCTAGAGAAAGAGTTTTCGCTTTCTTCGACTGATCTATTTCATTCTCCTTCCGGGTTTGTTCAGTTGTCAATTGCTTATACTGGTGCTACGCCTGATGTTATGGCGATATCGGCAATGCCTGGTGAGGAGGCCAAACGTGCTGCTGCGCAGGACACGGAAACAGCTGAGTCATTGGCCAGAGATTTGGGTAAAATTGAGTTTCCAGATCCTAAGATCGCAAATGAAGATCACTTAATGGTTTCGGAATATTTTGGCATTTCGTGCGAGGAGAGTCAGTGCTCTGATAGCTTGGTCAATTCTGATGCTGAAAATCATAGTTCTGAAGCCGGTGTTCGTCTCGTGGAAAGCTTCTCAGCATGTAGTGGTGAGTCTGTGCAAGTGCAACCTCCTAAGGTTGATTCACCACCGAGCAGTGTGTCGACTAATGGGATTTCTTCTCCTTCTGCACATGCAAGCTCAGAATCTTCCGAAGCTGCTGCAGCTGCTAAGTCACCTGGTGATGAACAAGTTTCAGGCACCAAAGAGGTACAAAAAGCGGATGTCAAGGACGGTGAGAGTGATTCGTCAAGTGTTGCTCCGAATGAATTATTCCCTAAGCCTATTGTGACTGTCAACATAGAGCCAGAGCCGACGATGGTGCAGCAGGATATCGTTGATATGTACATGAAAAGCATGCAGCAATTTACAGAGTCATTAGCGAAAATGAAGCTTCCAATGGACATTACAAATGAACCAACTAATTCAGGAAATTCAAGCACCGATCAGAAACTACCGCAATCTAAGAATGCTAACTCCCGTGTCTATTATGGAAGCAGAGCTTTCTTCTGAGCTTTTGCGTCCTTTGTTTAAGGAATACGGGCATGTGACTGTAGGTTTTAGATTAAAAAAAGGGATTTGGATTCTCTGCAGTCACACAGTCGTGAATCTCGGTCGTTAGATGAGGGCTGGATCATATTTTAAAGTCAATCCAGTGAATTCAAAATAGAATCGTTCTGATCTTCATCTAACAAACCGATCCGTTGTGTGAGTGTGACTGTGTGCCTTCGTTGACTGTAGGAAATTCGAGTCCAGAAAACTGATAATAGCAGTGAAGTGAAATAATGTAGCATCTCCAGTGTGGTTTCTCCTTTTCTGTATTTCTTCTGATGTTGTAGGTTTACAGGGAATATAACTTTGTACTCTCACAGGCTTGTTGCTATCTTAACTGTTACATGAACTTTTTCTGTGTTATCTTCTTTCTTTGTCCTTTTTCATTTAAATGTCAATGATTGTGAAATTGAACTTTATAGCACAACATACTATTAATCATGTGTAGTAGTGATCATTTGGTCCCACATTCACATGGTGAATGCTAAAGTTGATGGAGCAAAATCTCCAGGATTTAACTTTCTTCTATTTCACATGCAAAAGCTCATGCCATGCCATAAAGTATCACGGGTATTTGCGCTTTTTCGCCTAAATTTTCCTTGTTCCAGTTCAACAAATACAGGACAGTCATGTTTTTCTTGATTAATTTGAAAAACTCTAAAAAAATGTATTTATATTAGATAATCTGATTCTAAAATGATGAAATCACGGCACTACTTCTAGAGTGACACATTGTGATTCTGCTAAATTCACCGTCAATCCAAATATAAATGGTTTAGAGAATTTCAGTACATTCCATATTCATGGTTTGAAATACAAACATAAGAAAACCAAAGAAAAAATTTGAAAACAGGGTTCCTAAGGATTTCTTCTTGTTTCATATAGGCACTTCAATTATCTCGGCAGATCTGGCGTACATGTGCCTCCTACAGATCCATGCAATCTGACCGTTGTCCCTGTATCGTACTCGCCACAGTCCGAACTTCTCTGCAATATCCTTCCCTGTGGAGCACTTCCTTTCTCTTAAGAAATCAACCATCCATTGTTGTGCTTCTTTCATGTCTTGTTGAATGCCCCTTGAACCTTCCGTGGACCTGTTTCTACGTCCGATAGCAGCAGCACCTACAACACCAGCTGCAGTTGCCCTGCTGCACCAAGAGTACGGAAGAGCCAGCCAAATGAGCTACTTCCTTACTCAAATCCGGTATCATTTGCCCCATTCCAGCTGCAAGATGAGCTCCTATTTTAAGAGCTAAAGTAACCATCACCATGAACTTCTTCATGTATGGAGCTAAAGCCTTCACAGCCATGTTATCAACTTGCATCATTTCACAGCCCATTTGATCTTCAACAACATGCATTTGTCCCCGGAACTCACATAACATGTGAAGACGAAGAGCAGTCATGCCAGAAACCACGGTGGTGATCAGTTTCCTTGAGTGGTTTTCTGCTTTCACGAAATAGAACATGTTCGGTACTTTCCTCTCCTCGACTTGAGAATTGAAGGTTGCTATGTAATTCACTTTGCGTTGAAGCTCAAGTAGTAGTCTGTGTTCGTAATATCTCATCCCTTGGATTTCTTGTTTCACGTCTCTAATTTCTTGTTCAATAATTTTAAGTCTTTGTAAAACTTCTTCGACCCCTTTTGCAATGCCACCAAAGGATGGTTCAACTTTTTCAGCTTCATTGCTTAAGGTTACAGCTTGATCTTGCCCTTCAGTGTTGTTTTCTGGTGGGATTTGCAGCTCCTGCGCAAGATTGTGTAGGTCATGATACCTGCGATGAAGCACTTCTCGGAAATCATCATCCGATAAAAGGTCTCGTGCAAAATCAAACCCTTCTTGGAGAATAGTCCTTCCGGAATCCAATACCGAGCTCCATGTGTGTTGATAATCATACATGCTGTCTGCCGGAAGTGAAAGGAGCGCATGTTTCAGTTGCTGCAAGGAAGCAAATTGAGTTCTTCTGTATCTAGGGGGTGTCAAATTTCGCACGCACTCAGGTCTAATGATATTTTCCGTCATTGTGACCCCATGGCAAACACTTTGAATCGCCGGGATTATAAGTTGTTGAATGACTCTTAAAGTTTCTGTCAAGTTTTTGGTGGAGCATGCGAGGATATTAATATAGTAACCGAGTTGACCTGCAAGCTCAACTCTGATGTAGATTCCATTAATGCTGATCGAAATGAGGTACTTCTCGAGACTGTAAGTTGCACCGTGTTGATTCATCAGAGACTTTATTCTGTTGTGAAGGTGAACCTACAACACCAAATAAGAAAATTCAATAAGAAAAATTGTAGTCAGGAAGAAAGAACATGATGGAGAAATTCTTGCCTGTAAGCGAGGGAAGAATCCCGGAGTTAGAAACATGTGACTTGAATCATCACATTCAAGATGGCGTCCGGCATAAAGGCAATCCGGTGAGCTTATCTGCCACCTCTGAGGCTTTCCTCTACCTTCTTCGAGAATGGAGGGAATCAATAATAGTGAATTTTGATCGGACGGATCTTGCTCGTAACAAAGTTCAAGTTTAAGCATCATTCTCACAAGGTCACTAGCTTCTAAGTTCTCAAATACCTTTGACCCGATACCAGGAATCGGACTTTGTAAACTTCCTCTTAAAATTTTCTCGAGTTCCTTCCTGCTAACGAATCCATTATTTTCCGAAGAATGTTGCTTTTTGACATTCAACTTTAAGAGCTGACCAAGTACTTCACCACAGAACCACTCATAATCTAAAATTAGAAACTCCAACTCGTCAAAATAAATCACTTCACCAATTTGATGAAGGCAAGTAGCAATAGCTTTTCGCCGCTTCCGCCTCTTTATTATAATGTCTCGACCGGATTCTCAAATACGGGACTTTTACTTGACACAGGTCACCAAACTCCTTCCACTTCATTGCTGGCTTGTTGTAATTCTCCGATCTCCACTCTGATAAAATCTGTATTAGATCGTTGCAAAGTTGATAAACTCGCGCACTCTTTGGAGAATTGTTTTGCACGCCTTCGGATGTGATGAGTGAGTTTACTAACTGATGCTGATGATCTCGCGTCGACCGTGAATACAGTTGGGTAGAATTCAACATAGCCTTGAAACTTGTCTCTCAATCTCTGAATCGAATCAACTGTTTGCTGCAGATTTTGTGATGATTGGTTGATTTTATCGAATTGTGTAAGAACAACAGCTACACTCGGTAGCATGCATTGTTGCACTGCTCTTTTCGAGTTGGAAACTATAAACCTTAGCCAATATTGCAAATCCTCTTCAATCTCTGCAGTGCTTTTTGGTTCTCGGTTACTCGGCTTCCTGAATAAACTCGATATGATAATGAAAACCGATGCACTACCGTGCCCCGGGAACATAAGATCGTGGAGCGAGAAAAACTCGTGTTGACCTGCAAGATTCCATATTGAAATCTTTGTATGCTCATCCTTGAATGTTTTAATCTTCATTCCTACTGTTTTCACAGCCTGCTCCACTGGATTCACTATTGTTCTAACTTGATCAAAATAAGGAAGTGCCGGCGAAGCCGAGAAGTTTTGTGATATTGATTGACAAAGTGTAGTTTTGCCTGGATATATGAATTTAAAGTATAATTATAATCAATTCTGTTTGAATAAACTATTTAATTAAGCGCTTATAGCATAAATGCTCAACCTTACCTGCATATTCTTGTCCACAAAAGAAAACTCTGCAATTCTTAGGCTCAGTCATTGGCATGTCTTTGATCAAATCAATTTCTGGTTCAGGATTCTCATTCTGGCCAAGTCTTTGATAAATCCCTACAGTCTTTCCAGAATTGTGTAAAGGTGTTCTTGAAAGATCAAGTTCTTCAATCCAAGGATTAATCTGCAATATCTCCATAATTATCTCCAGCAATGTCTCTCCTTGAACACCTTTACAACCTTGCAAAGACAAACATTTCAAACTCGCATTCTTCTCTAAACTCTTAAAGATTTTAACAAAATCATCCGGTCTCAAACTCTCATCATCATGTATCCCAAACCGCGTCACTGTCTCATTCGTCATTAGAAACCGCGTTATAGCTGCTAAACCGTCTCTTCCTATTCTTGTCCCCCCTCCTCCAAAAGTAACACACGTCAAACTAATGTTAGCCTGCATTTGCAACGACGAAAACCTACTCAGAGGACAAAGTAAATGCTCGACGCCTATTCCACCGAACAAATTCCCAGTTAGATATAACTTCTGCAGACTATGATTCTTGAATAGTCCAGCAGCAATGTACACAACACCCTTATCTTTAAGACTTGTTCTCGAAAAATTAACCTCTTTAAGCGTTTGGTTTTGTTCTAAAACCCATCTAAACTCCTTAGCACATTTCGATTTTATCTTCACACCAGTCATATCAAGTGATTTAACAGTCAAATTCATTCCTAAAGAACAAGCAACCCTACAAGTACCTGAAAGATTAAGCTTGTAAATCCTAAGTGTGTTGTTACCAGGTACAAACTCAACAACCTTAGAACTTATTTCGCCATTTCGTTCACCGCTCCAAACATGAACTTCCATAGCCCGATTCCTTGCCAAAACCGACGATATAAGAGGCGTAGCAGTGATGAAACTCGAGTCGAAGATTGTTAACAGTTTAAGAGATGGATTAACTTCAATCATCTTTGAAATCTCTTCAGCACCTCTTGAACCAATTGAATCTTCCCAAATCTGTAATTCCTCTAAACTATGATTCACCATAAGAGAAGAAGCTATTAATCCAGCTCCAATAGAACCAATACATGATTCTGAAAACATAATCTCTTTAATCACTTTGTTTTCCTTCAAAATCTCAGAAAGATCTAACATTGTTCTTCCATTGAACCTGTTTCTTTTGAAAAGAATTTGCTTTATGGTTTGGTGATTACTGAGAAGGGTTCCAAGGTTTTTTACCTGTTGTGACTCCCATTCAACTCTGTGGAACTCTAGGTTTCTTAAAGTGGAGTTTGTGGGGTTGGATGATGATGATGATGCTAGTGATGTTAAGAGGTTGGAAAAGTGGTGATGATTTTCCTTGGAGATGTTTATTGTTATGGAGTTGTTTGTTTCTTGGTGACAATGTGAGGTTGATTGGGAAAGGTAGAAGGAAATACTGTGGAGGTTTTGGTTCTCCATGTTGATTGCTTGAAGAAACCATTGTAGGTCTTTTAGGTTATGGTTTGATGACATTGTCACTTTAGAAGTTTTTTTTTCTCTAAGTTGTAGAAATTTGTTGTGTTTATACCCTAACATCAAAGAACTATAATTTAGAGTGAAGATGGTTTTGATTTTTGGAAGATAATGTACAAATATTTGACATTGTAGTATTTCATAGTGACTTTATGATAATTTTGGTTCAAAAAGCGTTTGCTATATTCTTAACTTGTGTTCATGATGGTATCACTTTAGGCAAAATATGTTCTTTTCACAATTGATTCTTCACGTATCCTACCTATACTTCTTTTTCATTTGGAAAAAAATTGATTTTTTTTAAATGTTTCATATGACATCTTTTTAAATATATATATATTTTTCATTATTAAATATAATGATTCAAATATCATAATATTTCTCTTTGGACATTGGAAAATTAATGTCGAGGATGAAGTTGTTAGAAGAGACTAAGATGAAGGCTTTATCTATGGGTTGTCTATGAAGAGAATTGTCAGGGTTGTTGAGTTAATGCACCCTCTACCATAATTAAGGGATCTCCATAGTGAGTTTCTTCTACTTTGATTTGACATGAATATCATCAAATTGATTTTTGGCCTAAAAATGTGTTAATTTAATCATATAGAGGGAATCAACTATTTGGTTTGATAAATAGTTGCAAATGACTGTTACATCCATCGTGGTTGATGAAAGTCCTTTTTTTCGAGGAGCTTCGATGAAATGTGGCTTATTTACCCATTAGTGTTAGGGGGTTGAGTTTTTACTTGACAATAAAGGTTGGCTCATACGCTTTTGTGGATTCTAGGTCCCAATATGGGTGTTACAAGAACATATATTGAGGAACAATGAGATATATGATATGAACTTTGATTTTCACAGATATTTGTGTGTTCTTAGTGTTGTGATTCTAGATTTTGACCTCAGTTGTTTTAATAGAAAAGACAATGTCTCTCCTAAAGCACAACATGTTTTGCCGAGTGCCTTTTTGAGTAAAAGTGTTTAGGACATGAAAGTAAAATTTGATATGACCATATGCGATTTTGGGTTGTTTACAAGTGTTCATAATTGTTTTTTTTTTCTATTTCTATTGATAAGTTATGCCAATATATGTCACTGATAGAGTACTGTACTATTCTTAGACATCACATTTTGATTCCCTTATTTTCTATTGATGAAATTTGCTCTATTTAATGGTAGAAAGGCTCACACATACCAATTCTCCTGGAGAGTGGCTTACAGACTCTGACTTACAGACTCAACCCTAATATTAGAAACTTTGCATTTTTGGCTGGTGCTCATTTAGATCACAAACACTTCCATTTATAACTTTTTTCCAATTGGATTTGGACTTTAAATCATAACATATCAGCTGCTACAGATCTACATAATCTTCTCCAAAAAAATAGGAATTTAACCATGACTTCATAATTTATCTCCATAATTAGAAAGTCAATATTCTTCTCAATTTCAGCTTGGACCTTCCAGTATTTAATATCAGGATAACATAATATCTCAATATCTTCAGCCTATGTAATCACTTAACAAAATCAATGAAAGACAGTTGTACCAGTCACAATGTCGAATTGACTCGACATAGGACATCTTATTTGACACGTTGCTTACCTCAATATTTTGCTGCTTAATTTATTTTACTAAAATTAATGCCAACCATATAAAAAGAATCTACTCCTCTCAGTTTTAAAAATAAGTATTTTTAAAATAATATTTATTAGCTTTATATATATATATATATATATATATATATATATATATATATATATATATATATATATATATATATATATATATATATATATATATATATATATATATATATATATATATATATATAATCGGTGGGAATTGAACTCTAAATAAGAGAATTACACTCATTTAACTAGTTGAGCTAATCCACTCAACATAGTGGTATAAATTCATATATATTCCGTTGAGAGATGGATAAATTTTTTAGTGTGAATCTAATTTTTAATTTCTAATCCTGATAATATATTTAAAATTAAAAATTAATGGAATGAAATAAATTGACTAACGAAAATATTTTTAAGGGGTTTAAAAATAATGTTTATTATATAAATGACCAATATGAAACCTTAAATTAAGTTACGAGACCCCAACATGAATTAAGCCTAATCTTTATTATATATAAAAGATAATCAAATATTAAAATTGCAAAAGGACACTTGTATAAGTTTAATCTTTGTATATATTTTTAAATGTTGAATTTAGTGTTAGAATTTTGGATCATAAATGTAACATTTAAAATGTTAGTGCAATTATTTTAATTAGTCAAAATTTAAAGAAGTCTAATTAATATAATATTAAATTTTTGGTTAAAAATGTAAAATGTAAAAGGCCAGGTTCTGGTGTAGATACTATAAGACAATATTTAATTTGTTGAGGGGCCAAATTAAAATATTGAAAACTAAAGAAATAACCTATGATTATTTAAATGGGTTATGTTCTCTATTTGTAGAGATCAAAATAAGTTTTATTAGGTTTTCTCTCTTGATTCACATTAGAAGAGATTCAAGGAACCTAAAGGAACTCCACAAATTGAAAAATCACATGTCCATAACCTTCAACGATTTCAATAGTAAACTCAGATTACGCTTCCACCTTTATTCTCTAATTAAATTCTGGTATGTGTTTAAGGGATGTGACTCAATGACATGTTTGATTCATCAAGATTAGTTTAGAGTTCTGTTCTTGATTTCTATATTGATAAAAATTATAAGGTTATGAACATATCTAATAAATGATATTAGAGACACCCATATCTAAATCAATGGAGTTTAGTTTTATTGATATTAGGTGTTGTACCCTAATTTTTTGACCTAATACCTCACCTCTTTTTTGCATCATTTAGAAATCATATCATTCATATATGCATCACTAAACTCATAAAAATACAAAGGTTTTGTTTTGGTGTGTTTTTTTATACAAGATAGGTGTGCTAGAGCAAGATGATCCAATAGTTAATTGATCAAGGACATATATGTTTCTCAGTGACTCAAGCTCCTCATTCATTTATGGTGATCAAGTAATATTATTTTCATCACAATCTCATCACATTGGGATTTCATCATTGAATTCATCAAGTGGTTGAAGAATATTAGGATTTTGACTCCTTAGACGAAAAGTCAAGAATTAGGGTTTGAGGTCTTCATTTATGTATCATTCAAGGCTGAAGGAACTGGACAAACTCATTTGATAGAATATCAATGAAGTCGCCATCGAATGTTTTTTGTCTCGCAAAAGGAGAAAGATAAACATATCGAGAAAACCTAAAAGGGATAAGACACGGTCTTGCGACCGAGAGATTGGGTAAGGGAGTCTATTACGCGAGAGGAAGGTATTAGCACCCTACACGCCCGTAGTACTCTACGGTATCCACTTCTAATTTCTATATAATGGGTATTTTAATCTATCGGTTAATCGCTACACCTATGCTATATGCTAAGGGAAATGCATGCGAAAGGACAGAAGAAAACAAAACACAGGGAAAAGAAAGAAGTAATTATGAAGTTTGCTTGATCGAACCCCGTGACAAGATGCCTACGTATTCCCTAGTGCAATGGGAAAGTTAGAGCGCTGTAGTTCGGCTCATATGTTTTGGTGGGTTGCAATGTTTTTTATGGAAAGTTCGATTCCGCATCCTTAAAATTGCAACTCGTGTCTGGCGTTGCAGCTATAAGAAGTCTCATGCTCGGTCGCTCATACACTTAGCAATTTGTTCGGACTTGAAAGAGAACACCCTTTTTGAAAATATTTTCAAAGAAAAAGAAGAAGTCCGAAGACAAAATGGTTTGCAGTGAGGTTGATTGCTTTTACCTTGAAAGGAGTTTGAATCATTATTAAGTGTTTTGATTTTCAAAAGAAAAGAAAATAAGTTTTATTTTTATTACATGCAAGGATGCAAAAGAAAGAAGAAAACAAGAAGGGAGACTAACTAGTTCTACCCCTAATGTTATCATGCATGAATTTCCCTAAGGTTAAGGATAAAGTCTAAGATTGAAGACTACTCTAGCCGAGCAATCCTAAGGGAAGCTATCCTAAGATCCGTCTTGGTTAAACGACCAAGGGATGCAAGGGGATGAGGCAAGCAAGTGCTCTGACAGAAGCACATAAACAAGGCAATGCACAATCAAATGATACACACATGTGCGAGGAAGAAGAAAGAAGTCCCATAGCCTGCAACGGTAACGAGTATACCGGAGTCAACCAAGAGCTTTCTTCCGGAGGAAAACCATAGCCACGAATATAAATAAACGTGTTAACCAGGAGTTTCCTATGGGAGAAAGGTATCACAACATAATATGAATTGACAAGTGTGATGATAATATGAGTGCGAGTGTCAAATCATGTGAGATGAGCTGACACAGACTAAACTGTGTGGGGGTTGATTGTGAACCCTTTCTGCGTGCCCATCATATCATCATAATATATCAATCGTATCATAAGCGAGACTTTTCTTGGTGGTTCCATATCAGGTTGCTTAACCACTCATGGCCTATGAAAGCACAAATGATAAACACTTACTGAAAGTTATCTCTCTTTGCACGGAAGAGGATTTTAAACAAACCATACACAATTAGCACACAAAATGCAGAATCGCCCTTAAAGGGTCTTTAAATAAACCAGCGGGGTTCCTAAACATGCTCCAACTACGAAAGCCCCTTCATGCATCTCTAATCCTACTTCTCATAGTAAAAGAAAGCGGTAAAACCCTACTTCTCATGCTCTCTAGAAAAGCGGTAAAAAGGAAGGAGCAAATATCAAACGGATAGTAATCCGTTAAAGCAAAAGCAAGATAAAAATACTCCGGAAAACTTCAAGTACTGCTGAAACGCAATAAAGAAACCCGGTGAGAAATGCGTGGAGGCACCAAAAGCATAATCGAAATGTGTGTCAATACACATCCGAAGCAAATAAAACTGCAAGAGATCGCAACCCAAACAATACAGACAAAGGATGTGCATCTCAAATGCACGGTCAAGAACGTGTATCAATACACATTTGACGTAGTTCTAATGAACCTGCAAGAGATTACAATCCAGACAAAGAGTACACACACTTGTGTGAAAGAACGAGATATGGATCCTACACATCCGAATCTCAAGTATAACCTGCAAGAAGGTGAAAACCAAGCAATGCAGAAAATGGAATGCACACACATGTGTGCAATAACGTGATATGGATTCTACACATCCACATTGATCCTATAACTTGCAAGAAAGGTGAAAACGAAATAGTGCAGATAAAATATGCACAGACATGTGTGCAAGATCGAGATATGGATACTACACATCCAAATCGATCCGATAACCTGCAAGAAGGGTGAAAACCAAACAAGCAAACAATAGAATGCACACACATGTGTGCAAGATCGAGATATGGATACTACATATTCAAATCGATCCGATAACCTGCAAGAAAGGTGAAAACTAAACAAGCAGACAATAGAATACACACACATGTGTGCAAGAACAAGATATGGATCCTACACATCTAAATGTCAAGAATAATGCTCAATGTACCTCGCACATGAAATAAAGTATTAGAAATAACAAAGCAAGTGCTTTAACGGAAGCACCAAACGCAAAACCGATTGTTCACATGATAATACACTAGCATAAGCACATAAAAGTGAAATAAAAACACAAAAATTGGCTTGGGAAAGTGATTATTCGAAATCATAGCGAAAAGTCAACTTCTCAGAATTAATTGAAAATCGCATTGTTGCTTGTAAATGAGGCAACGAACTCAAAAATATGATGGATTTTAATAATTTCGAGTGGATGCGACGTTTTTCAGACCTTAAAGGAATGGGGCAGCGAGAGCGTTTTAGGCATGTTGCACTTGAAATTCAATTTCGAAACCATCAAAAACGGTTTTAAAACATGCCAAAACATTGGGAACAAGTATCGTTGCCTTGCTCCTTCAAGGAAAAATGAGTTCCGATGAGCAAAAATGCCTAAAAAGGCTTATGGAAAGTGAAAAATCATGTATCAATTTATTTTCCAATTCTCATTCTTTTTGAGGTTTTGAAATGAGAGAAAATTGGATATTATATCCATACATGAGATAAATAATTCAAGATGATTTAATATGCATATGATATGCAAAATTAATCAATGCTAGAATGAAAAAGGATGCATGAAAATACATGTTTAATCATGTATTTATGTATTTATGCTACTTTCATGAATGAAAATACTACATGAATATGAATGAAATGCAAATGGATGGCATACAAATGCAAATGGATGACTAATCAACCTACACCACATTTATTCACGATGAAATGCATGAATTAAAGTCAAATGAAATCAAGAATTCAACATGTTATAATGCCTCAATTAAACCAATCAAGAATGAATCACCAACACATGAAAAAGTGCATAAAAACTAGGCCTCGACACACTTTCGATTCACTAAAATCAAGCTTCGACACGTGAATTCGATTCAATTATTCAATCTAATTGTAATCTAATGTATGAACATGCAATTTATGATCAAAACAATCAATACAAATGCATTATGCATAAAGAAATTGCATCAAGTACACAAATGCACAAAAGTCTACATCTCGACAAAATAACATTCTCAAATCAAGCCTTAATCAACACAATTTCATGCAATTAATCAAGAATCGGAATCAACAAAACAATTACAATCAATTCCACAATTCAATTTCAAGAAAAGTCAAATTAGAAAAATCACTTAAAATAAGTGCTTATTTGAATAAGTACTTACTTGAAAACGAAGAATCGGAGGAGAATTGAAGAATAATCGGAGAATCGAAAAAGAAATTGATGATAATGAGCCTTGAATTGATGAGGAAAACCTTGATCTTGAAGAAAGATGAAGAGGAAGGCCTTGATTACAGAAGAAGAAGGTCCAACCAAGCAAGAGAGAGCTAAGGAGGAGAAGATCGAGCTCTAGAGAGGAAGAAGGAGGTGAACTGGACGATTGAGAGCAAGGAGGTGGTGGGAAGACCAATCGTTGCTGGACCCGTGAGAAGAAAGAAAAGGAGAAGCTCGTTGCGAGAGGGAGAGATTGGACGGAGCTGGCTGCGGAAAGAGATCGCTGGGCGGAGGAGGTCGGGCGTCGGGAGGAGGGCAGCAGGCCGAAGGTGGTAGGTTGCCGGAGGAAGGTGGATGACCGGTGAGAGTGGTGGAGGAAGGGTGTTGCGCGGTCAAGGCAAGGAGGAAGAGCTTTGATTTTATTGTTCTTGAGTTGGGAGAGAATTGAGAGAGAAAAATGAAAGTTTTTGGTGAGAATATGACAAATAATTCTCCTCCTCTCGTTTGTGATAGGAAAATTTTATTTATAGGTGACAGATTTGGGCTTTGGAGTGCCTTGGATCCAAGATTAGGCCTAAATCACAATTATCCGAATTATTTTCGTCAACAGCCCAAAACATTGAAATCGACGCAGAATTTGAAGTCGGACTCTAAACAAAAAATGTCCAGAACACGAAATTGCTTGCGCGAGTCCAAATTTTGACTCACCCGAATGAACGGTTGATGAGATAAGAAATTTTGAAGTTCCAACACACTTTTCAGGCATCTAACACATGCAAAAAATTTATTGCGTCACTTGGGAATATTGCTTCAAACGAGGATCTCCGGATCAAAATACAAACTCGGGATATTCATAACAAATGAAGCCAACAAATTTTTTGAAATTTTAGCACTGGTCCCATCTCGTTTCGATAAAAACCGAGTGAGATATAAATTTTTGACTGTTGCGCGTCAGATGAAAAATGCTCGGTTCGTCTCAAAATCAACTCCCAAGAATAAAATTCTGGTATTGATTGGTAAGGAATCAGATCTCGGCTTGTGAACGAAAATCGAAGAGGACTTCGAGATGGAATTTTAGACGTTGCCCCCGCTCAATTTCGATATTCCAGCCATGAGTTATGAATTTTTTAGTGTACTAAGAACACGGTTCAGCCATAAAATTCAGTTTATCCCACTTGAAAGATAAATTTATTTGAAGACTTTATTCACACAATTAGATTCTGACTTGTGAATGAAAGTTGTAGATAATATGGAGAGGGACTCTCTAGTAGAAAATCGTTGGAAAATACCTAACGAGCTGAGAGATATGCCTTCCAGCGAGCCCGAAACGCACAATAAACCAGAAATTCACTTTATGAAGATAATGACCGATTAAAGTCTTCTTGACGAAACGGTCTCCGATCTGAATAGACGAATTGGAGAAAATATTGAAATGATTCCATTTTTCATGGAACCAACCCGAGATGACCTTTTGACCAGAAAATCATGCTTCAAGCATACGTACCGAAAAATATCAATTTTTGGCTCGAAAATAGTCTAAATGGTCGAAACGCACAGTTTCTTCCACACATTGAGATGCTCTGAATCTCATCACCGTCTGATTAATGATATGCATGCAATACCCCTATAAATTAAGTGTAAGCCAATTATTTATTGAAAAATAAATAGGGCGAATTTTGGGGTACAACAAAGGCTTCATTATCTCATTATCTTATGGACTTTAAGAATATCTTAACATGCGAAGGATTGCATCATGATCAAAAGTTCCCATTGAAATTGGAAAATTTGGATTCATCTGGTACAAAGTCAGCTGTAAGGTCAAACTTTGATTTTTGGAATTATTGGTCAACATGGAATTCTCAATTCAAGGATCATTAAAATATGGTTGATGAGTGAATTTGATCAAGAGCAATCAAAAGGATTTGACGTGACTTGTAATAAGGGTAAAGTGGAAATGTTTAGAATTTCACTAAGTGTTCATAATGTGTGTTTAAAGTGCATGACTTTGCAAGCTTTTAACTTCTTCATCAAACCACCATTTTTCATGCCCAAAAGAATAAATTGAAGATAATATTCCATACTACAACTTTTTCATAGGGAGTGATCTACAAAAAATGCATGGATTGAAAGATATGAAATGATAAAGTTGGCATCTCAAAGTTGTTAAAATATCCAAATACTTAGAATTTTATCTAAGTGTTTTTTTGAGCTTAAAGCAATAAATTTGGAAGGCCTTTTTCACCAAGATCCCGTTTGATTCAGCCCAACTGCTCAACATGAAAGTTAAAGAGGATGTTTCAAGCTTTCCAAAATTTCCAAGAGAATGAAAATATAATGCTTGAGCTAGGAGAACCGAAGTGATAAAGTTTGGCATTCACACTTGAATTAGAGGTCCATTTTATGACAAGTTCTTGACAAATATCCAAAACAAATCCCACATAATCTTTCTTTGCAGACCCTTGTTACTTCTAATCTCAGTTTAAATGATGTTTTACACAAATATTTGGTGCATTACACAACAATTTAAGCCATTGTCTAATTCATGATGCCATATTTGGAAGAAATTGCAAAAAGCCCCATATCCATTTGCACAAAGATGAACTTTTGCCAAAAACTCTTGCTTGAACCTTACAACTTATTTCTTCTGAGTACATTTCACCTCTACAGCTTAGATAAGTCACCCATATTACCCCTGAAACAAGAAATCGTCCATTGGAACCATACCTTTCATGTAAGCACCATTTGGGATCCAACGAAACCAAGAGCTTTACAAACTTTGTTTTTCTTCATCCTTAAGCCACCTCAATTTCTCTATAACTAGATGTTAGACAGGGACAACGTGTCTAGAGGTGGGTGAATAGATACCCAACTTAAAAAATCAAAAACATTTTGGCTTTCAAAATTATTTATCAGTGTATTTGAGCGGAAGAGTTTTTGAAATAAGTCGTCTTGTACGAATAGTTATTGGAAGCTCGGATATGAAAATTAAAAACAAATAGAATATGGATAGAAGATGAAAAAATGAATTAATAACTTTGAATCAATTTACAACTTATTGAACGTTTATTTCAAGTTACTATTAAGTCTATTTCCAATGGAAATTAATCAAAAGAACAAGCCAGATCAATTTGTCGAACACTTGGTGTGCAATTGAAATTTTTAGAATTTTCCCTTAAGTTGTGTTGATACAAAAAGAACTTATAATAAAAAATATCAACACTTGAATTAAATCAAAAACAGTTAGGAAAATTTCTTACAAATCAATTAATAACACAATGCTTCTAGACGAATTGATTGATGAAAATAAAGCAAGTAAAAGCGATAAGAAAAGAGACACAAGGATATGTATTCACAGTTCCCCACTGTCGTCCTCGCGTGTGAGAATGTCTGCGCCTAATTTCAATGGAATTAGAATAATTCTTACTAACCAAAAAGTTGATACAAGAGAAGTGTTTAAGAAAAACTCCACAAACCCTAAGCTTGTTGTTGATTCAACCCCTTATCTTTCTTTGATTTTGAGAAAGACCAAGTACACAATAGTTGAAAATCGTCTATCTAGATATTGCTACTCATTTTTTTACTTTATTTCCAAAGCTTTCACGCATCGTCAATTTTACCTATTCTACCATAAGACTTCAATTTGACCTTTCGTTCTCTCACTACTTCCTCTACATTCTTTATCTCCAAAGGTTCCTTTGTGTTCTTTATCCCTAAAGGGCTTCACTTGGCCGCAATCAACGTTGACCATCTTGCACGAAAACCCCCAAATTAATCAATAATCTTGGATGATAAACCCATGCAAATATCAACCTAATATACTCGGCTAAACAAGAACCTAATCAGATAATTTCAATCCTCGTCTAGACGAAACCCCAACAAAAAACATCATTACAATAGAGGATATTTTCATAATTAAAAGATTTGTAAATCATAATTATCGGTATGTGTCGACCTATAAATCATATTTGGCGACACATATGTTAAGTGTAAGTTGTGTGTGTCGACCTGAATAGGTTTATATGTTGACCAAACCACGTCAGAGGCTACATGATTTAACACAATAGTAAATGTGTCGATCTGAAATTCATATGTGTCAACATAAAAAATCAGAATTTTTGTAATTTCAGAAATGCTTCGGTATTTGTCAACCTGTATGATGTATGCGTCAATCCAAACAAGTTAAAAGCTAAAAGCTTATATACTGAGTTGCATGTGTCAACTTGAAATACATATGTGTCGACACATGCAATAATTTTTTTGACGAAACTCATTTTTCATGACTTGGATGAATCTTCAAATGATTTTTAATGGTTCCTAATGTAACACCCCAAATTTTCTATTTAGCATATATCAGATTAATTAATCATTTATTTAATTTGTGTGAGTAATTGTTTTAATCATTTGATGTATGTTGTATGTGACGGGTGAGTTAAGAAATATTTTAATTAGTGAGAATTGTAGAATTTTGGTAATTAGGCCTAATTAGGAAATGCGATTAGTAATGTGGGGGTTGTGAGGAATAATCTCATTAGTTTGGTTACTAGAATTGGTATTATTTTATTAGTTTAATAAAAGAAGAGAAATAGGAGTTAGTAAGAGGAATAGAACGAGAAAAGAAAAGACTTTCACGAGAAACAAGAGAAGAGCGAGAAAGAGGATAAAAGAGCAAGACATAAAAGTCAGTAGATTCAATATGGAACACGATAAGGGTGGATTTTCACTTAGTTATTGGGATTGTTGCTGATGCATGATGAGTAGTAACATGTGTAGGATCAATTTTACTATTTTTTTCTATGTCTTGAATCACTTAGGTTTTGATTGAGAATCCATGAAATTGATATGTAATTAATTATGTTTTGATGTTTCTATTTGAATATGAATGTTAGATATAGGTTATAGTACCTTAAATAGTGAAAAATCTTATGTTAAAATGTGTTTTAGGGTCAAGGAATCGCATGGGTTCGTTGTTGTTATCAGAACATATTTTTTGGGTTTTCGCAGATGGCGCTTAGCGTTTGATAGCGCGAAAGTTTCTGTAAGTCGGAGTCTTAAGCACGATTAGATCGACCTGGGAGATAAAATTTATATTTTTCTTAATTTGATACGAGGTTATGTTTCTTATGTTTTATAGTAACTAATACTTAATTTCATAATTTTAAAACTGTTTGTTTGATGTGTTTCGGGAGGCTATTTATGGATGACATGAAACATAATTAAATGGCTATAATACGTTTTTGTGAATTGATGTTGGAATATAATGATACTTTGTGTATTACTTTCTATGTTGTTGTTATGAAAGAGTGATATGGTGTTACCACGAATATGTGTGTGTGTGTGTGTGTGTGCAATCGTGTGAAAATTCAATGTGATGAATTATTGAGATATGCATGATTGTTAAGATTAGATAATGGTCTTAAATACTTATGGTTTTTGAGATTGCACATGCATCATTGTTTTCAAGAGTCAATGTTTGTTTGATCTGTGGGAGCTAGTGACTTGTCCCAAACCTAGAGAGAGGTTTGCAAGCTAAGAGAATGGACTTGGTGTGTTGTCGGTTTAGAGAACAAACCCGATTTAAAGTAAAAACCAAGAAATGATAACAAGAGATTGGTACCACATGCATGAGTATTGCATTTGAGTTGCATTATTTATATGGTGTCTATGCGTGTGACATGGAATTATGTGAACTATGTGAAATTGTTGTATTTTTGGAATTGAGATTTTTGCTAAATACTTTTGAACAATATGATAAATGGGAGTTGTTATGTATATAAATTATATGAAGTGTGGGAATGTTTATTTTATACATGAACGTTATGGATTATAGATTGTTACATAATTTCGATAATCATGTGACTTCTCACCCTTATATTAGAATGATGTTTTATACGACATCGCTCAGCTATGGAAGATTAGAGTTGCTTTGGAAAGAGTGAAGCTGAAGAAGCTATCTTTATTTCACTTTTCGTATTTCAATTTGAGTCATGCTCTGGTCATGTAACACTGGGGAAACGTTAGGTTCATGTTTTGGGAGAGATCCTTTATGTACTCTAATTATTTTGTTATTCTGATTTGGATTATATGATTAATTGTCTTTTAATTCCTAAGTTTATTAAATAAATGAATTGAGTTTGGGAATTAATTATTATATTTTTGATGGAAGTGATTCTGCTGCTACATGCTATATGAATGTGTATGGAAAGCATGTTATTTTAATACATTTTAAATGAGCATAACATGTGTACGTGATTACTTGAGGTATGTGTGATACCCTTGTTTAGGAAGCACAATTAATTTTACTTTGATTTATATATTGAAATATTCCCTAGGGTTTTAGAAGGGTGTTACATAAGTGGTATCAGAGCCTGATGAAGGTGCAAAAAACACAAGAAAGGGGGGGGGGGTGAATTGGGTTTTATCTTTTGAAAACTTTTCTTTTTTAAAACAATCCCCTTTGTAGTTTACTTTGCTTTTGATAAAGAGAGAAAGAAGATAAGAACACAATATTTTTATACTAGTTCACTTGATAACCTTAAGCTTCTATAGTCCACCTTTCCAGGTGATTTGCCTCTCTCCAACGAGGTCTTAATCCAAAAATCAACTGATTATTACACATGCGCACACCAACTGTATGTGACTAACACCTACACACACAACTGTATGTGACTAACTATCAACCTCTAAGACGCATTAGTCATAGACTTCTTAAGAATTCTGACCTACCTGGTCTCTTAAGGATCAATCAAACAATTGTTTGAATACAAAATTTGTTTACAAGTAAATATGGTTCTACACAAGCTAATATTTAAATAGATTTTTAGCACAATGACTTGACATAATTTACATCTTTTTACAAAGAGATAATAACAGTTGCGCATAATATATTTTTAGTGAATGAGCAGATGTATCTTCAAGTCTTCAAGCCTTTATATAAAGCCATGCATGAGATGTGACCATTGAGGGGTACATATGGAAATATCAAATTTGTGGCGGCTTGAGAGAATATGGGGGACAAGATCGTACACAACATCCTTCCTTTCATGGTAGTGGAATAAAATGTTTTGTTTGTACCATTTACTATTATACCATATTAACATTATCTTCTAACATTTTGTACTTTAGAGGCTTCTGCAAGCATGAGTAAGAAGAAAGAACATAACTTATGGTTAGTCAAAAATTCAAGTCTTTAGAGTCTTCATATCTTCCTCTTCAGAGTCCTTAGCACTTGGTTTTGAAAAACCTTGTATAACATCTAAGGTTAAAAGAGCTCCAAGTCTTCAGAACCACGTCTTCAGAGTTTTCAGTACTTGGTCTTAGAACCTTGTATCATTACTAAGTTTAGAAGAGCTTAAAGTCTTCAGAGTCTTTAGAGCCACGTCTTCAGAGTCTTCATCAGTTGGTCTTCAGAATCCTTTGTCTTCTAAAACTTAAGTCTTTAGCATCTTGGACTATGTTCACTCAAAACTTTTGTCTTGAGATCTTCAGACTAGTTTCTTCAGACTTATATATCAGAGTAACTTATCTTCAAAGCCTTCTGAAGCTTTCCTCGCTAGTTGTTCATCAGAACCCCTGTAGCTTAGAAGTGGAGCATTTTCTCTTCTAATTTCTTGGCCACGCCATTTATTAGAAGCAACATTTATTTGTCAATTCTTAAAATACAACAAACATTAGATTATCAAAATTGTTCACACAAATATACTCTTTGTTATCATTAAAACTTAGAGACATAGTTACAGAACCAAATATTATTCTAACAATCTCCCCCTTTTGATGATGACAAAACCATGTATTTTGATGACACGATTTTGTATAAAATTAGAAGAAAGTAGAAATAAGAAAGGTAAGGATTACTTAACCTTTACATTGAAACTCCCCCTGAATCACAAACTTAGTAAATATAAGAACTTCCGACTAAGGACCATTTGAATGCACATCTTCTAATTGAGATCTTGAATTTATAATGTCACTCAGAAAAATTCCAAATTCTCTAATTAGATCTTGACTTAGAACTAACTATTTCAGATTCTAGTTTTTAAGAGTCAGATGCATGATTTTCTTCAGATTCCAATTAAAAATCCTGAAAAAGAAAAGCAACACAATTCTACCAAGAAACAACAGTTTATATTAGTTAGAATATAAGAAGCATTTTTCTGAGAATTTGACCATTAAAAATCAAATTACTTCTTTAACTACTCCCCCCTTTTGTAATAATAAAAAAGTTTTAATTTTAAGAATGTGAAAAACATAAACAAAATAGGAGAATAGAGAAATTTTAAAAACATAGAGTTCCAACAAGAAGAAACCAAAAACAACATCAAGAGTTCTTAATCAAAAAACACATTAAAATATTCTAGAAGCAACGGTTCTAAGAGCTAGAGGGAGAAGGATCTAGTCCAGAAATGTTCTTGAGAATCAGCTCCAACATATTCTAAACGTTGACATTGACCTTCTTCTGATCATTAAGGCTTTATTTCACCTCTTTCTGGTCCGCTCTAATTTCTTTAATTGCAGTGTCCAGACGCTTAAATTTCTGATCAGTTGAAGATTCAACTAGAGTAACTTGAGATGATGCTTCTGCTTTCTTAGCTTCTACAACCAACCTTTCCTTTTCATCCCTGACTCTTTCTTCTTCAGTTTTAAATCTAACTTCTTCTTCTTGAGCACTTTGAAGAGCCTTTAATTCTGCTTCCTTTTTTTAGCGATGATCCAGAAGGCACAAATTCTTTCCATTTCTTCTTCTTTCAGCTTGACAGGCTCAACTGCTACCATCCTGGATGTTGCTAAGAATTTGAATATCATGTCAACCTCAGACGTCATCCATTCCTTAAAATGTGCCCATGAGGCATCCAAATATTTGTGAGAAGAGCTAATCTTAGCTTCTTCTTTGAGCTTAATGACCCTCTTTTGAGCCTTGTCTCTAAACATATTAATGCATGATTTATAATTGGAGACAAAACAAAGTCAACTATTTGATTTGTGGATTGGTGAGGTGGAATTAAAAATGATGCAAAAACATTATAGGTGGTTGATGTTGGAGGAATTATTGTAGAGGTGGATTTAGAGGTGGGAGTTAGAATGGTGGATATAAGATCAGAAAAGGATGTTGTGGTGAAAGGATTTGAGGTAATGGTAATAGAGGATAGTGATGCAAATGGTGGTAAGGAAAATGAGGGTTATTTGAAAGAAATGGTCAAGCTAGGATTGGTGGTAATGGATGAAGAAACATTAACAGTTTTAGGAGCAGAAATTGAAACTGAAGTTGGAGAGGATGACTTACTAGGGCGTTTATAAACAGCCATAATAGCATCATTAAGAAGTTTGGACGACTTCTTCTTCTTCTTCTTATTCTTATTCTTTTTCTTCTTCTTTTCAGAATCAGAGTCATCTGCTCTTTGCTTCCTTTTTACTTTAGAGCAGTCTTCTTCTTCTTCTTCTTCTTCTTCTTCTTCTTCAGATGTGATGGACACATCATGATCTGATTTACTCATTGATTCAACATATTTAGCCAACTCAATCAAATTTCTAGAGATAGTAAACAAATGGAATTTATCAATGGGAACTCCGTCTAAAATACCAGTCATGTCAGGCTAATGTTTCATTTTGACCTCTGAAATGATCTTCATATTCTTGAGAGTTTTCCTTATACATGATTCTCCAATGTTGGGAATCAAATATTCAGTATACTTAGCTTCTTCTATCAAATAGCCTACCAAACCACATTCTACAAGTATATATGTTATCATACGACCACATGGAATGTATGTAGGAACCTTGTTTGTTGGATCTACTGTGGTTCGATTTTTTCTGATAGTCTCTTTCAGATGACTAAAGAGAATAAAAGGAAGATTTTCCTTCTTTTTTATCATAAAAAAGTACAGTATGAATTGCTGATCAATGTTAAAGTAATCGGAAGAGCTTGTGGAAGGTCTAGGGTTTATGTAGCATAGAATACGTTTGTGCCAAATACTCAGATTGTCAAAGATATCCTTACTCTTGTAGTCTTTTTGTCCATCAGAGTAGTTTTTGAACAACTGTGATTGAAGATTTTTCTTATGATCATTAGACTTAAATTCCATTCCCTAAGTTCATTTCTCTTCCAAGAATTTCAATCCCAGTAATTTTGCAATGGATTTTTCTGTGATGATAATCCTTTTCCCAATTACATCAGAGATGATGTGTAGATCATCACGGTCAACATTCTTCCAGAATTCTTTCATTAAGGGTTCACAGGTGGGACCATGAAGCCTTTTGAATAAAACTTCCCAACCTTGAGTCTCGATTTCTTCATTAATATTTCAACCGTTCTTAGCAAGATTCTCAAAATCAACCATAAACTCTTCGAGAATTAGCATGCTTTTTGGTTCAAAGGTGCAATGAACTTGAAGAGCCTTCTGTGTGATATGGTTCTCATCAATTATTTTGCTTGAAGATGAACCGACAATGACATATATTGATGGAGGAGAAATTAAAGATGATGTAAAGGATGCTGTAATGGTGGTTAACGATGGAGCACTTGTAGAGACGTTGGACTTTGATGCTTGTTCCATTTCATGTGCAAACTTGACAGTTTCTTATTGTTTGATGCTCATCATGAGCATTAGTGAGAGATGGAAGTTAAAAGGATGATGGTTGTAGAAGAAAAACACTTGACACTTTTTGAGAGAAAAGGGTTTTAGGGTTTTAAAAACGAGTGGAGAGAAAGATGAAAGAATGAAGAGAAGAGAGTATGCTATATAAAGAATTATGTTTTTAAATATAAAGTGTTATAACCAAAAATAGTTTTGAAACTACAATAATTAAATATAAAATCTCAAAAAAATAGTTTTAAAATAATTTAAAGTGAAAATTAAAATAGCACAATCACGAGGAGAAATTAATGAAGGTAATCATGATAGATCAAATCCAAGAATTAGCATATACTATTCAAGATCTAGCTTAGATAGCGTGTGATGATTAAGGATAACCAAAGGTTCCACACGTTAATCACTACACTCAGTAAGAGACACGCTTGATATTCTCAAAATCTGGAAACCAAAATGTTTCCATCTGATCAGAGACACTTTTGACCAAAGCATCTTCTAATGTTTGAGATTAGAAACTAAAGAATAGAAAAAGTTACGCTATTAATTCAGATGAGTTTCCTTCTAATTCTTCACGGGCTTTTTTAAAACAAATATCAAATATGTTCTGACAATCACAATGCCTTCTGGATTTAAGTTCCAAATCTTGGAACATAAGCCTTTTCCTAGCTATTGCGGTAAGTATCCATTGTCTAGGTGCAATAACTAGTGTCTCAGAAGCACTGTCTAGAAAATCTATATCATAGATTATCTGATCTTTTGGTACCTATACTTTAGGTCCTTTCTTGTTAGTCTTTCCAAAGGTTCTTACACCTTTGGATTTTTGTGCAACAATATAGTCGTGGAATATGTACATAATATTTTGGTTTAGAAATTTCCTTCTGTGCAAGTGATTGTGGTGCAATAGAGTCTGAACCTTCTGATTATGGACATTCCAATTCAATGCAAGCAAGCACAAAATGTTCAGATAAAGGCATTAATTAGTTTTATACTCTTAGTCTCATTAATTGTCTTTGGTGGCCCAAAGTATCCTAAACCTTTAATTCTATTTCTACTAACTCCATAGATCATTGAAGCCATTTTGCTTCTATCGATGCTTTTAGCAAGGAAGTGTTGAAAAATCTATCATATATAAAGATTTCATCAGTGGTAGATATGTTAGAAGTTATATCTTCATCTAATTTAGAAAATTTACTTTTTAGAGCACCATTTGATTTTTCTAAAGAAAATAATTTTTCATTTAAAGCTAAAATATTTGGGTCACTCTTAGTAGAAGTTTCAAAAGCAGTCACAAAAGTCTTTTTCAGATCTTTGTAATTGCTTAGAAGTAGATGATACCTTTTCATAAGTTCAACTAGTCCTAATTCAAGGTCAAAATAAGATAAGGAAGAAAGTACCTCACTATCGTCATCAGAATCTGACTCTTTATCAAGAAGCAGTTCATCTTCTAATACTGATTCATTGGTACTGGTTTCCACCTGTAACACGGTGAACTGACTTTGTAGGATTTTTGTATCGCAAATGTGCGGATAGCAAGAGTCGCCACCGACTTTTATTTTTATCCAACTAAGGGAAGGTAAAAGTACAGAAAAAGACCTTCGTTTAGATTCTGAGTTCGGGAGAATGGTTATGAAAAGGGAAGGTATTAGCACCCCTTTCCATCCGTAGTTATCTACGGGCTCTTAGTTGCTCTAGATCACCTTTTAAAATTGCTTTCTGTGTGTTTGACAAAAATATTTTGAAAAAGGCATTTCGCTTTGACTTTGTAATGACTCATGTAGGAGTGTATACAAAATGTTCGGAAATGCTTCGTTTTGAAAAGATTTTGAACTTTGAAAAAGAGTGTGTGGTGTGAAAAGCATTTGGTTTTAGAGCAAGCAACTAAAAGACTTATTACCCATTTAGAATTGGTCGTTTTCGTACTTTTACGTTCCTTTAGAATAGCGCTAGCCGTACCATTAGTTAGTAGGTAGCTCCATTCGTTGGATGTAAGCGGGACATTCGAAGGGACATCGGATGGTCATAGAAGGAAACTTGTAGGAAGTATCCTAGCACATTCGAAGGGACTATCATCATTTTTCGTAGGCGACAATCGAGGGTCAAGATCATGTATTCGGAGGCGACATCGTGGGTCTTATGATCTTTGTATCGAAGGGACTATGATGATTTGTTTGGAAGGCAACGGTGCTAGAAGACCTCTATGTTCGAGGGACATGACCATTTTGAATTCGCAAAGGCAACGAGAGAGAATTACCCTAAGGGGTGCGTGTGTGAAAGAAGTGTGTTGATTTCAGATATTTTATCTTGCAGATTAGTGGGCTATGTTCGTTATTATCTTGCCATACACGCCTAGTTACTAGCAATTTATAGGGTGCGGAAATTAAAATGCGGAATGTAAAGTACGGAAAGGTAAATCCTACGCTATTACATGGCTTTGGGGCAGATACATAATTTAAAATGCGGAAAATAAAGATCCTAATTTAAACTATTACATCCCATAGACAGTTACATTATTGAGAAATAAAATGATAAAGAAAGAATCGTCTGAATCGGATCAACCTGTAAAGGAATGAGAAATCGGAAAATACGATATGAATCGAACAAGAAGAAAAAATGTTAGAAAAATGCAAATTTTTATATGAGAAAATTATTACATGCTGGAAATAATATAAATATGCTAAAATAAATTTTTGGGATTTTTTGGATGCAATTTAATAATTTAAAATGAATTAAAAGTGATTTAAATGCAAAATTATGAATAAAAATAAATATGCATGCAAAATTGTATTTTTTAATTTCAAAAATTAAATAAAGATTTTATGAAAATAATGTAAAAAGAAAAATAATTTTTGATGATTTTTTAATGCATAAATAAAAATATGAAAAGAAATTAAAATTGATGCAAATATTAAAATAAAAGAAAATAGAAAATATGTTAAGTTTGTGAAAAAGAAAAACCAAGCTGGTCTTGATGAGGATCGAACTCGTGACCCTTTGAAGCATCTGGGAACAAGAAGTGCCTTTACCACTACGCCATGTGTGCAAGTAAGTTTGAAATCCGGATCGAGTAAAACAAAGACAAGTGTCGTCTCCTGGTCTCCTCAACCGCGCGCGAAGCTTCATCGTCCCCGATTTGAATTTTTGAAGTTAGCGTCGGTCTTTCTTCGACGCTATGGTCCCTGGCAAAATCAAAAACCACATACACGTAATATAAATGCATTGTGAATACATGTATCGATTCGTTTTCATCCCCTGATCACTCTGGTATGCTTAGTTTGGTCCAATTTTTCCTGTTTGAAGAAACCCTAATTCGAAACCAGAAAACCTAGCCATGGTGATTTTCGTTCCAGGTCACTAAAACGCAATTGGGCTACCCAGATAGCTTGCAAACTTGATGCTGATCATGAACAAACAATCAAAAAGTGTTAATAATGCATGAAAAACAGAAATCGATTTTGGAAAAACAAGAACAAACCGAAATCGTGTTTGATGGATTCTTGATAGTTTTGAGCAATGTAAGGATCTGGAATGATTCTGGAGATGTCAAGGAATGTATTGGACACCTCAAAATCAATTGAAAACGGCTGGAAGTATGATTGCCACTTGCTTGAAGGTCACAGATTTTTGAGTTTTAGGTTAGGGTTCTTGAGCCAATTTTTTTCTCTCTTGATAGGTATGCATCATATATTTATACTGGATGGATTTGGGATGGTTTTGGGAAGGAATCAATCAACATTCAAAGCAAATCAAGTTTGATTTTTGTACAAAATCAAATTTTCAAAATTTGATTAATTTCCAATCCAATCTTGCCATATTGATCAAATTTCGAAATTTGCTGGCCTTTGTGAGTTGCTTGGGTCTCAAGGAAGGAATAAAAATCAATCTTGCAATTAATTTTGATTTTATACTTTATTTTTAAATTTAATTTGTATTTAAATGAATAAATTCCAAATTAAATAGAAAAATAAAATAAAAATTCGTGGCATTGGGCTTGGATATTCCTAATGGTGTGAGGAATAAGTTTGGATGAAGAAAAAGCAAGCCCATTTGCAAAAAATTTGATTTTTAGAAGTATCTCTCTTTGTGCATTCCTTCAAAATTGCTCAACTTGTGAATGGTGTATCTTGCTCAATTTTCCACATTTTTTAGTGTTCTTGGACTTTTTGGAAAGCTCTAAGAGTCCTCTAACCAACCTTTTTGGTCTCATCTCAATTGGAGTTTCCATTATCAATATATCTTCAAAACAAAAAGTTGACTTTTTGTTGACTTTGAAAATGACCTGTAATGTTTTGAGCTGTACCTCTCAAATGAAGCATTTTTTGGACATTCTTGTGAGACATGAAGTTGTAGAGAATTGAATTTCCTTCAAAACAAGAGGTGGTGGAAAATTTTTTGAGAAAGTATGAGAAAGTTATGATCAGTCAAAGTTCAGTTGACTTTTCACCTAGAAACCCTAATTTAGAAAGTTTGACTTTTGAGAAAATCTTGAGTTTTCTTGATGAATCATGATCAACCCTTGATCAAATGATGAATGTAACTTCAAAATGAGGATGTTGACCCAAAATTATGAAGTTTGACTGTATGTTGACCATAGTTGACTTTTTGTCCAATACAACTGATTTTCAACCATCTGAGCAATTGTTTGAGGAAACTTGACTTGTGAAGCTTGAAACTTGACATGGAGAATCTTTGAAGCATATGAGGAGGCATGAAGACCATTGGGGATGTTGGAAGCCCATCTTAAACTGAGAGATACCAAACCCTTGTTTGGGTTGATTGCCTAGGAGAGAGTTTGTCTGATCAACTCTTGAGGAATCCTTGAGTATAGATGTATGAAATATCTTGAGAAGATGGAGGGCAAATTTTGGGGTATGACACCACCACAAGAGCCACGCTGGCATGTTCTTCATCAGAATCTTCTTCTTCTGAATTTGAATCATCCCACGTTTCCATGAGACCTTTCTTGGATTTGAAAACCTTCTTGGGATTTCTTTCTCTTCTAAGTTGTGGACATTCATTCTTGTAATGCCCATGTTCTTTGCATTCATAGTAGATGACTTCCTTTTTAGAATCTCTTCTTTGGTCAGATGTGGACTCATGCCTATCTTTAAATCTTCTTGACCCTATGAACTTTCTCTGTCTATGTTTCCATAACTTGTTTATCTTTTTGGAGATCAGAGATAGTTCATCTTCATTTGAGTCCTCATCAGACTCTTCTAATTCTTCATCTACTTGATAAGCCTTTGTCTTTTTAGACTTTGACTTAAGAGAAATAGATTTGCCTCTCTTTTTTGGTTCATCTTCTTGAAGCTCAATTTTATGACTTCTTAAAGAACTAATAAGTTCCTCAAGAGTGGTGTTGTTGAGATCCTTCACCAGTTTTCAAGTAGTTACCATGAGTCTCCATTTGACAGTCAGACTTGTGATAATATTTTTGACGTGATCAACAGTAGTGTATTATTTGTCCAGAACTCTGAGTCCTGCAACAAGCATATGAAATATTGAAAACATAGTTTCCACAAATTCATCTTCTTCCATTTTGAAAGCTTTATACTTGTGGATTATTGCCAAAGCTTTTGTTTCCTTGACTTGAGCATTTCATTCGTGAGTCATATGAAGAGAATAAAATATGGACTTAGTAGTCTCTCTATGTGTGATCTTTTCATACTCTGTATATGATATTGAGTTGAGAAGGATAGTTCTTTCTTTATGATTATTCTTGTGCATCTTCTTTTGAGCGTCTGTTAGAGCGCTTCTGGGAATTTCCTTTCCTTCTGCATCTACTGGGTAGGTGTAGCTATCAACTACAATATCCTATAGATCCAAGTCGAATCCCAAAAGATGACTTTTGAATCTGCCTTTCGAATTATCAAATTTTTCACCATCAAAAATAGGAGGTTTTGCACTATATGAATCTCTTTCTTTATCAGAAGTAACTACAACAACATTATTGTTGGGAGCAACCATTGTTTTTCACATACGCACTCACACACACTGGGTTGGTACTGAACACTGTTAGGTGTTTGGTAAGAATACAACCTTTTTATCACTTTAGAACCGGAGCTTTGATGCCATATGAAGGTGCAAAAAACACAAGAAAAGGGGGTTCAATTGGGTTTTATCCTTTGAAAACTTTTCTTTTTAAAATAACCCCCTTTGTAGTTTACTTTGATTTTGATAAATATAGAAATAATTAAAAAGAAGATAAGAACATAATATTTTTATACTAGTTCACTCGACAACCTCAAGCTACTCTAGTCCACCCTTATAGGTGATTTGCCTATCTCAAATGAGGTCTTAATCCAATAATCAACTGATTATTACACTTGCACACACCAACTGTATGAGACTAACACCTGGACACACAACTGTATGTGACTAACTATCAACCTCTAAGACGCACTAGTCCTAAACTTCTTAAGAATTCTGACCTACAAGATCTCTTAAATATCAATCAAACAATAGTTTGAACACAAGTTTGTTTACAAGTAAATATGCTTCTACACAAGCTAATATGTAAACATATTTTTAGCATAGAACTTACAACTCTTTATAAAGAGATAATAACGTTTGCGCGTATTACATTTTCAGTGAATGAGCAACTATATCTTCAAGTCTTCAAGCCTTTATATAGAGCCATGCATGAGATGTGACTGTTGAGGGTTACATTTGGAAATATCAAATTTGTGGCAGCTTGAGAAAATATGGGGGACAAGATCGTACACAACGCCCGTCCTTTCATGGTAGTGGAATAAAACGTTTTGTTTGTACCATGTACTGTTGTACCACGTTAACGTTACCTTCTAATGTTTTGTACTTCAGAGGATTCTGCGAGTATGAGTTAGAAGAAAGAACATAGCTTCTAGTTAGTCAAAACTTTAAGTCTTTAGAATCTTCATATCTTCCTCTTCAGATTCCGTAGCACTTGGTTTTGAAAAACCTTGTATCACATCTAAGGTTAAAAGAGCTTCAAGTCTTCAGAACCACGTCTTTAGAGTATTCAACACTTGGTCTTCGAACCTTGCATCATAACTAAGTTCAGAAGAGTTTCAAGTCTTCAGAGCCACGTCTTCAAAGTCTTCAGCAATTGGTATTCGGATCCCTTTGTCTTATGAAACTTGAGTCTTTAGTATCTTAGAATATGTTCACTCAAAACTTCTGTTTTGAGATCTTCAGACTAGTTTCTTCAGACTTACATATCAGAGTAACTTATCTTTAGAGCCTTCTGAAGATTTTCTCTCTACTTGTTCATTAGAACATCTGTAGCTCAGAAGCAGAGCATTTTCTCTTTTAATGTCTTGGCCATGCCATTCATCAAAAGAAGAACCTGTTTGTCAATTATTAAAATACAACAAACATTAGAGTATCAAAATTGTTCACACAAACATACGCTTTGTTATCATCAAAACTCAGAGACATAATTGCAGCATGACATCTTGTTCTAATACCTAGTTGGTCAGTTAATGTGTTTATTCTCGTTTATATTCGATATGTGTATGTGGCACTATTGGTATTGTTTGCTCTAACGAGAATTTGTTGTTGGAAGTTCTCAGAATAATGGTTGGAGGAAGGAATGCCGATGCTATTACTGAAGCTTTGGCAATGTTGGCTGGAGCAATTGGGAAGCAATGGCACGTCAATATGAATGTTGGGAATAACAATAACAATGATGAGTTTCATGCTTCAAGGAAGTTTTAGAGGAATATTCCTCCAATTTTTGAAGAAGTGCATGAACCTAACAAGGCACAAGTATGGCTGAAAGCGATAGAGAAGATCTTTCGAGTCATGAACCGTTTAGATGTGGTGAAGCTGCATTTTGGCCCCCATATGCTTGAAAAGGAAGTCAGTGACTACTGGGGCGATACTAGCCAAATATTTGAAGAGGAAGTTTAAGTTACTTGGGGTGTTTTGAGAAGATATGTGTGAGAATAAGGAAATTGAGTTCCTTGAGCAGAAGTAGGGTAACTCAATTGTGGCAGATTAAGCCGCAAGGTTTGAGGAGATGGTTAAGTTTTTTCCTTATTATAATACTGCTAATTCTGAGAGATCCAAATGTCTTAAGTTTGTGAATAGTTTGAGGCCTGAGATCAAGCAAGCCATGGGTTACCAATAGATCACACAATTTTCTGAGTTGGTTAACGAGATTAGCGTCTATGATGAAGATAATAATGCCTATTCTACTCACTATAAGAGTTTGGATGAGAAGGAAGGGAATTGTTAATTCATAGGGAAGTCGTTTGTGACTCCTACTGATAAGGGGAAATAAAAAGATAGTTATGACAAGAAGCCAAGTGGGGGAGGAGCTCCTACTCCGGTTAAGTGTTTTAAGTGTGGTGTTGAAGAACATCATGCTCTTGAGTGAACAAGTGTTGAACTGAAATGTTTCAAGTGTGGCTGGTCAGACCATAAAGTTATTTAGTTCAAGGGAGAAGCGGGTGTGACTTTCTACAACTGTGGTGAGCAAGTGAATATTTTTACCAAGTGTGATAAACCGAAGAAGGAGAAATTTAGAGGAAAGGTGTTTTCTCTCTCATGTTCTGAGACTAGTGCTGAAGAGAGATTGATTAGAGGTACGTGTTTCATTAACGGTACACCTTTGATTGCTATAATTGATACTAGAGCGACACATTCTTTTGTTTTTTGGATTGTGTTAAGAGATTGAATTTTTAATTATCTGATATGAATGAACTTATGGTTATTCATACTCATGCTATGGGTTCAGTGACTACTTAATATGTGTGTTTTAATTGTCCATTGAGTATTTATGGTAGAGATTTTGGAGTTGACTTAGTCTGTCTTATGTTAGATAAACTTAATGTTATCCTTGGGATGAACTAGTTGGAAACCAACTATGTTTATATCAACTGTTTTGCTAAGACAATTATTTTTCTTGAACCTGAGAATGAAGGGGATTTATTTATGTATGCTAAGAAAGTGAATGAGTTACTCCAGGATGGCTCCAATATGTTTATGTTGATGGCAACCTTGAGTATTAGTGAAAACGGAGTAGTTGACGATTTGCCAATAGTTCATGATTTTCCAGAGGTAATTCTGGAAGAGATAGGTGATTTACCGTCAGAGCGTGAAGTGGAGTTTATGGTCGAATTGGTTCTTGGAACTAGTCTGACATTGATGGTTCCATATCATATGTTAGAATAGGAATTAAAAGACTTGAAGAGTCAACTTCAAGATTTGCTTGGGAAGAGATTCTTTCGTCCGAGTGTGTCATTTTGGGGTGCACCAGTCTTATTCGTTAAGAAGAAAGAAGGTTCTATGAGACATTGTGTGGATTATAGAAAACTGAACAAGGCGACTATTAAGGATAAGTATCCACTCCTGTGGATAGATGACCTGGTGGATCAATTGGTTGGTGCAAGTGTGTTCAATAAGATACATTTGAGGTTTGGGTATCATCAGATTCGTGTGAAGGCTGAAGATATTCAAAAGACTGATTTTAAAATGAGGTATGGTCACTATGAGTATTTCTTGATGCCGTTTGGTGTGACCAATGAACCAGGTGTATTTATGAAGTATATGGTTGTTTTGGTTGAAGTGCGAGTTTTGGTTGAAGCAAGTGAGTTTCCTTGGGCATGTGGTTTCAAGTGGAGGTTTTGTAGTTGATAAGTCGAATGTTGAAGCTGTATCCCAGCGGGAAGTTCTGAAATCTGTTTTTGAGATTAAAAGTTTTCTCGGTTTGGTAGGTTATTATCAGAAATTTATTGAAGGATTTGCTAAATTAGATTTTTAGTTGACGCAATTGACGAGGAAAGGTTAATCTTTTATTTGGAATTCAAAATATGAGTAAAATTTTCTAGAACTTAAGAGGAGATTGACGATAAGTTCTGCTTTGATTTTGCCTAATCTGACATAACCGTTTGTTGTGTATTGTGATGATTCATTAATGGGATTGGGACGTGTATTGATGAAAAAAATTAGGAAGTTGTAGGTTATGCTTCAAGGAAGCTTAAAGTGATTGAGACGAATTATCTAACGCATAATTTAGAATTAACTGTTGTGGTGTTTGTACTGAAGCTTTAGAGGTATTAATTGTTTGGATCGAGGTTTGAGGTGTTTAGTGATCATAAAAGAGTATCTATTTGGTAAAAAATAGTTGAATACCAGGAAGAGAATATGGTTATAATTGCTTAAAGATTTTGGTTTTGGTTTGAATTACCATTCAAGTAAAGGAAATGTAGTACCTGATGTATTGAGTAGGAAATCTTTGCATATGTTGATGATGATGGTTCGAGAGGTAGAAATGATTGAACAACTTCGAGATATAATTTTGTGTAATGAAGATACTTCTTATGAAGTTAATCTTGGTATGTTGAAGCTTACTAGTGGTATCCTTGATGAGATTCGAGAAGGTCAGAATGCTGATTTGAGTTTGATGGATCGGTTGAATTTGATTAATCAAGGTCAAGGTTGTGATTTTAGGATTGATGAAATTGGTATCACGAGATATCGTGATAGAGTTTTTTTGCAGATACACTTGAGTTGAAAAAGAGTATCCTAGAGGAAGGGCATTGTAGTGGATTGAGTGTTCATCCGGGTGCTACGAAAATGTATCAGGACTTGAGGAAAATATTTTGGTTACACAATTAGAAGAAGGAAATTGCAGAGTGTGTATTCTTGTTTGACTTGTCAGAATTCAAAGATCAAACATCAAAAACCGTCGGGTTTGATGCAGTCGCTATCCGTTCATAAGTGGAAATGGGATAGTATACCAATAGATTTTGTGTCCGATTTACCGATAACACCGAGTAGTTGTGAATCTACTTGGTTTATTGTGGATATATTAACAAAATATGCACACTTCATTCCAATGAGAATAAATTACCCATTGGAGAAGTTAGCAAAATTGTACATTAAGAGGAATGTCAGTTTGCATGGTATTTCGTCTGGTATTGTGTTAGATAGTGATCTGATATTTACTTAGAGATTTTGGGAAAGTTTGCAAAGTGATTTGGGTATAAAGTTGTGTTTGAGTTTTGCTTATCATCTGCGGACAGATGGTCAAACTAAGAGGACGATTCAGTTATTTGAGGATCTTTTGAGAGTCTGTGTATAGGAAAATGGAGGTGCTTAGGATATCTACTTACCTTTAATTGAGTTTACTTACAACAACATTTTCCATTCGAGTATATGGATGGTGCCGTTTGAAGCATTTTATGGTAGGAGTAGTAGGATGCTATTGTGTTGGTATGATTCAGGAGAGACTGCTGTCGTTGGATCGGAGATAGCCCAGAAAACTACCGATAAGATTAAGATGATTCAGGATAAGATGAAGACTTCTTAGAGTTGTCAAAAGAGTTATCATGAATAGAGGAGGAAATCACTTGTATTTTAAGAAGGAGATCACGCGTTTCTTCGAGATACTCTGGTAACTGGTGTTGGTCGAGCATTGAATTCGCGTAAGTTAATACCACATTTTATCGATCCATACCAAATTTCGGAGAAGATATGTGAGGCGGCCTATCAGATTACTTTTCCACTGTCGCTTGCTAATTTCCATGATGTGTTCCATGTATCTCAACTGAGGAAATACATTGTGAGGTAAAGATATTGCCTTAGTCAAGGTATCTTGGGGAGGACCGGCGGGCGGAAACATGGCTTGGGAGCTCGAGAGTCAGATGAAGGAGTCATATCATGATCTGTTCGTTTGAGGTAATTTTCGAGGGCAAAAATCTTTTAAGTGGGGGAGAGTTGTAACACCCCAAATTTTCTATTTAGCATGATCGTATTAATTAATTAATAGTTTAATTTGTGTGAGTAATTGCTTTAATTATTTGATGTATGTTATATGTGACATATGAGTGAAGGAATATTTTAATTAGTGAGAATTATAAAATTTTGGAAATTGGGCCTAATTAGGAAATGCGATTCAAAATGTGGGGGTTATGAGGAGTAAGCCCATTAGTTTGGTTACTAAAATTTGTATTATTTTATTAATTTAATAAAAGAGAAATAAGATTTAGAAGGAGGAATATAAAGAGAAAAGAAAAGAGTTTCATGGGAAAGAAGAGAAAAGCGAGAAAGAGGTGATAAAGGAAAAAATGTATTTTGGGGGTCAAGGAGTCATATAGGTTTGCTGCTGTTACCGCATCATATTTTTCTAGTTTTTGCATAGGGCGCCAGATAGCACGCTTAGCACAGAAGCTTCTGTAAGTTTGTGTTGTGAGCATGCTTAGCGCGACCTGAGAGATACAATTTTATATTTTTCTTAATTCGATATGAGATTATGTTTTCTTATGTTTTATAGTAATTAATACTTAATATCATAATTTTAAAACTACTTGTTTGATATGTTTTGGGAGGCTATTTATGGATGAAATGAAAGATGTTTATATGGCTATAATGTGTTTTTGTGAATTGATATTGGAATGTAATGATACTTTGTGTATTAATTTCTATGTGTTGTTATGACGGAATGATAAGGTGTTACCATGAATATGAGTATGTGTGTGTGCAATTATGTGGAAATTCAATGTGATGAATTATTGAGATATGCTTGAATGTTAAAATTAAAGAATGGTCTTAAATGCATATGCTTGTTGAGAATGCACATGCATAATTGTTGTCAATAGAAAATGCTTGTTAGTTCCATGGGAACTAGAGACTTGTCCCAAACCTAGAGAGGAGTTTGAAAGCTTAGAGAACATGCTTTGGCATGTTATCAGTTTAGAGAATGGACTCAGTTTAAAGTAAAAACTGAAAAATGATAACAAGATATTGGTACCACGTGTATGATTATTGCAATTGAGTTTCATTGAGTCACATGGTGTCTATGTGTGCGATATGCAATTATGTGAACTATGTGAAATTGTTGTATTTGTGGAATTGAGAATTTTGCTGAATACTTGTGAACAATATGATAAAATGGGTGATGTTATGTATATAAATTATATGAAGTGTATGAATGTTTATTTAATACATGAATGTAATGCATTATGTGTTGTTATATAATTTCGATAATTATGTGAATTCTCACCTTTCAGTTGGAATGATGTTTTATGCGACATCGTTCAGGTTGTAAAGATTAGAGTTGCTTTGCCAAGAGTGAAGCTAAAGAAGTTATCTTTAATTTATTTTTGTATTTTAATTTGAGTCATGCTCTGGTCATGTAACATTGAGGAAAACGTTCATGTTTTGGGAGAGATACTTTACGCACTCTAATTGTTTTGTTATTCTGATTTGGATTATTAGATGAATTAACTTCTGATGCCTAAGTTTATTAAATAAATGAATTGTGTTTGAAACTTAATTAATATATTGTTGATGAAAGTGATTTCGCTGTTACATGTTATATGAAAGTGTATGGAAAGCATGATATTAAATTAAGTGTTCAATAAGCATAACATATATATGTGATTGCTTGAAGTATGTGTGACACCCTTTTTTGAGAAGAATGAATAATTTTACTATGATTTATATTGAAATATTCTGTGGGGTTTTCGAAGTGTGTTATGTAACACCCCTTCTAAATTACCCGCGATTTATATAATTTATCAGAGTTTTAAACATATAACAAGAGGCGTCACAATTTAATTAATTAAAATAACCAAAACAGTTATCATGCCTTTATTGAAGAACTTATCAAATAAAACGGAAACACGAATTATGTTTAAACAGCGGAAATATAACATAAAAATCCGGAATACTTCAATCAATGATTGTTTTCAAGACATAAACCAAAACATAACGAAACAGCCAGTTTTAAATCCATAAAAATTCCAATCAAACGTTCCCTAGTGTTACAACTACCAGAGCATGACACTAACACGCGAAATTAACTAAGTAGCACAACTCTAGAAGTTGTCCTCACCAATTCCCAAGCAGCTAATCACTTCGAATCTGAAATCATTAAAGTAAGGGTGAGATTTCATCAAGACTAAAATGCATTATACGTTTCTCAAAAATAATAAAACAATCAATTCATTATTCACCCTTGTTTACAGCATTAGCATATGATTCACAAACACAATTCACACATTCATTATACATACAACAACAATTAAATGCAATTGAAACACTGGAATTCATCCTAACATGTTACAATTACATATGCAATGCAGACTCAAATGCATGTGGTACCAATCGTGAACCAAGTCCACACCCTATTCCGCTTACACCTCGGAAAACAGCGTCGATTTAATGATTCGCCCATACAACACTGGGTCAAGAATCTAGCCTCACTACCTCTATCCATTAGGTAAGTTTATTGGCCCTGCAAGTTCAATTCCGCACAATGGGAATGAACCATCAACAATGCTTATGCATGCACATCAGAAGCATGCAACAGTTCAAAACACAAAATATGAACGTACATCATTATTCCATTCATGATCAATAACAGCAACAACACATGCTAACAGATAATTCATGAATATAACATTAATCACAATACATGGGATCAACATACAACATTTACACGTAACGAATAACCACGAAATTACAATGTATTCGTATTACGGAACCATATTAATTCCTCTAGATCTAAATTATTGGTTTTGAAATTATTTTCATTAGGTAGTAATCGTTTTAAGCTTTCCAACGATACCAACTACGCCTAAATCGGAGTTACGGTCGCAAAGTTATGATCGGAATCGTTTTCAGAAAAATCATGCCCCTTCCTGACCAGCTTAGGTCGATCCATAAGCTCATGTGTCAATACATGTGCTGCTTGTATCGACACATAGGACGTATGCATCGATGCATACAGTTAAAAATTCTGTATTTTTAAAAATCATTTCAGTATGTATCGATGCATAAGCCTATGCATCAATACATAGACTGCATGTGTCGACACATGCTTCGTATGCATCGATGCATACATATAAATTTTCTGCAATTTTAAAAGTTGTTCAGTATGGATTGATCCATACGCATCTTGTGTCGATGCATAACTCTGATTTTCATCACATGGTTCGATGCATAGCTTCATGAATCGATGCATAAGCTTTCCACGCTTCTGGTTTCCACTTTTCCACTGCTTGCATCGATGCATAAGGGTATGTGTCGACCCATACTATTAGTTTTTCACCAAAAAACTCAATTTTCTCCACTGTTACGAATTCCTTTTAATTCCAATCATTACCAAACCTCATATGATCACAGAACATAATTAATACATGTATTTTTACATTCAATTAATTACAGGATTTCGTTTTCTAATTAGCCTATGATCATATTACGCAAATTCACCGTTCATCACAATTCTCATCAAGGTTTTACGTCGGATTATACGGTAGGGCACAACCTAGAATCATAATTCGAGATTTCTAACGGATTGAATTATTCTATCGATCATCGAAACCCATGAGGCATAATAATCAGATCAATCCCCCCTTACCTCGCGATGAATCTTCGAATTCTCGGCGTTTGACTTTTTCTCCTCTTTCTCTTCTCTTCTCCAACTTTACGTAGAATGCAAATCCTTATTTTTCCTCTTCTCACTTTTTCCTTCTATTCCTTTATTTATTCCTTTTTATTTTCCAAATAATAGAAATAAATTAGTTAGGATTTAGTAGAGCTTTTTACTCCACACACCTCCAATTCAACCTTACACCCCCAACCTTCCTTTATTTAGATTGAATAATTACATCCATGTAATTCAAAAATACCAGTAATTAAACCTTAAATTAAATTAATAATTAAATTTCTAATTATTTAATAATTGAATTAATTTGGGGTGTCACATGTTACACCTAAGATCTCTAATGCAATGTAGTGCCACAAGACATAAGGATACTGTCCACTATACTAAAATGATAGATTTCCGGGTTTTGACATCATGTAAAACATCTTTGACAAAGAAGTTTTACTCACAATAGATGCCCTCAAGTTCATTGCAAAACACACATGATTATTTCCCTCGAACACCCAAACACATAGAGAAAACTATAAAAACTCCATTCTTGTTCAAAAAATCTTAAGCTCGGATTCTTCAATCCTTGCAAGTTTCTTTCAAATTTTCCATTGAAACACCATCCATACATCATAAATAAAGTTATGTCTACATTATTTTGTGATTGTAACCTCCAAACCTTGCCATCTATTTTTCCCTCTTGCAAGTTGACTTGGTTGGGAAGATTCAGACACTTTCATCACAAAGTAAACATACCATTAATTTCTTGGAGGTTCAAGGAAGCTCATTGAATCATCACTTCAATTATGTAAGTGCAAAAAAGAGGCATTGAACCTTGCTCCAATAGGTAAATTTACGTGACTTTGAACTCACTCATTTAAGCATAATTTTGATTCATTATTGTGTCATTTATGCTTGAAATAATGTGAGGATTAAAAGTCTTATGCATTTGGGTTCTATTTGAGCTTGATTACAATTTAATTTTAGTTTGAAAAATTTTAGGGTTGAATTTAATAAAATTTAATTACATGTTTGAAATCCTCATGAAATTTCAAGCAAAATATCATATTTACTTTTTATTTTTGATGCATAAGACAAATTAGAATTTGACCATTTTTGAGAAAAAAGCTTACAGTAACCATGAAGAAGATGACGCGTAGTGGAAAAATTCAATTTTAAAAATAAATTTAATTTTATATTTGATTGAGGTTGTTATATTAATGAATAGGCATTGCGTCCTAGTGGAGAGAGTACTGGTTAAAGACACTCTACATACACAAGGGCGCAGGTTTAATTCACAATGAACTCCTCTTTTTCATTTTCATCTTCTTTTTTTTTTTAGTTTTTTGCATTCAGTGATTTTCTTCCCTATTTTATTAGCTTATGGTCTTTTACAAATACCATTGAGCGCATGACTTAGTAACTATTATTTTGTGTTGGAATCTCAAGGTCAGAGGTTCAACACCCCTTGGCCACAAAACCTTAATTTTTATCATTTGTTTCTTTTATTTTTGTTTGCTATTTCTTTTTCTTAATATTTTCTTCTTAGTTTTAGTTTAACTTATTTTATTTCCTCCTTTAGTTTTATTTTATCAACTGAAATATTAAAACACCAAAACATTTTAGTTATTTATTCAAAGTTTTGATTTGATTTTATATTTTTGTTTAACATATTAATTATTAAAAAACCAAAAATAGTTTCTTTGTTTAAATTATTTAAATTTTGATGTTTCTTTTTTTGTTTTTCTTTTAAAATATTTTTTCTTAAATGACTCTCTTTAAAGCTATTTCATCTTGTGACCTTGTCCTTAACCCTTGTAATATGTTTGTTTTCCTTTTTGTTAGTAACTAATATTCATATTTTGTTATATGTTATGTCAAAATCCAAGGAGAAGTGATATTTTTGTTGACTTTAAAGTCATGAACACGCGCATTGCTTTAGGTTTACTCTTGTGTGTTTACATTTGTATTTTACCCTTGTAATTATTGGTGTTTACCCTATGTATCCTCATGTACTCTAAATTTATTTTTGTACTTAAACCCTAAAACTCTTTTTAAAACGATCATCTCTTTCATATAAAAACTTTGACTTCAATACACTTAAGCATATCCAAACAATTTCAAAAGACTAAAAGTGATTTAACCTCACTCAAATTTTTTTGTCACTTGACTTTTCAATTTAAAACATTTTCTCAAAGAGATTGGATATAAATCCTCTTCACAGTTGATATATGATTCTCCCATCCTCATAGTAATGATTGAAGAAAATGTTGATTCTTTCCAGATAAGGAAATTAGTGGCAATTTGTTGATATTTATATCCAAGTTAGTAGCGCTTCCTTTATGATGATGCAATATCCATATTTTCATATTTGAGGTGGTATTAGTTGATAATTATCCTTAAGATGATTAAATATCTTTCCTCCTAAAATCAACCAAAAGAAAACCTTTTGTTTTTTTTACCACGAACTATGAGGTCATGATCCTTTATTTGTACGTAGGTATAAGACTATGTCTTTCCAAATGAAAAACATAATAAAACATAATTCTTTTCTCACCCCTCAATCATTTAGAAATCAACCAATTCTAACTAAAAACAGATATTATAAAAGGTTCTTGTAGAGTACTACAAATACATATTCATTCCCTTTGTATAAACTAACCCGCGTACCTTAGATCTCTTTATTACTTTGCTTTTAGTTTTACTTCTTGCATTGCATATTTAAATATTATGGTTTTGATCTTTTCCCTTTTCCTTGGAAACAATACGGTTCAGTGGTGACTTCTTGAGTCTTTGTGAGTCAAGTTTCTCAATAGCTTGATCTCCTAGATTTTTTACCATGAAAGAAATGGCGACTTCACTAGGGACTATTCACAAGAGCGTAGGAGCATAATTTATATTATTTGTTTTGATTATTATTAGTTTGCTTGTATATATCTGATGTTTTTTGTTGTTTTGGGGTGTTTTGGTGATTTTTTTTTGCAAAAGACAAGTCCACCCGGACTAAGTTTCACTTAAGAATTATGATGGTGGTATAATCAAAAGTTACATGACTGGAGTAATCTTGACATAAGTACCATATGATAACCCCACTCAGTGGAGGCCTCTTTGGGGGTGATAATTCTAAATAAGCCAGTTGTTAAAGCATTATTACTTTCAACCTGAGATCCCGGAAAGCTGAGAACCGTAGAACTATTAACCCATCTTGGCCTTTAGGATGTAGTGCGGTGGAAATTTAAAAGTAATATTGAATTAGCCGTTACACGATACTATACTCAGACGAGTTTTTCTTGAGAATATTATTTGTATTCACAAGTAGTTGTGTAAACAAGTAATATCTGAAAGAGGATAACGACTGAGAAATTTTAGAACCTTGTTCTACAAGTACTATAAACCCATAGTACATACCTTATGGTTGGTTCTTACTCATGAATCCATTCTCGTGACGTCGAACCTTTAAACCTTGTTTGTGACTTTGTTTGAGATTGTTGCATAACCATGCATTCATGTGTTATACCCTAATTTTTCCCCTAAGATCCTTTATCATCTCATAGTAGCATAATGCATCAAGATCACACAATAAAGATGGTTTTCTCTTATACTTTCTCCTATATTTGAGTTTTCTCTTAAGCAATCACCAAGAGCCCTGAAGTGTGTATCTTATGTGAACGCGTTATATGTTTGCTAACTTTTAACCAAAATCCAAAAGATGTATACATTTGTTTTGTTCTTTGTAACTTGTAGGTATGGAACAAAGTACCTCTCATTCACCTCCTAAGCTAGAGTTTTAAGGTTCCTCCTCAATCAAATGGTAATTCCTTGGAGTTAAAAACCTTGAGATTCAAGGCTATGTCATGGCATCAAAGCTCTTTGGTTTAAGAATATTTCTCAACTCTATTTGGTTAAGTTTGTCTCAAAGATTGAAGGTTGAGATCATTCAAGAGAAGTCATAGGTTCATGTGTTTATTTCCATGCGTTCTTCAGCAAGTTTTATTGAGAAATGAAATTCATCATCAAATTTTATTTCAAGAAGATATCATTGCAAGGTCTAGTATAGCTCATCATGCCATAACTTGAAAGGAAAGTAAAAGATTCAAGTTTGAACCAAAGGGTTGACCTAATTGTGACAAGTTCTTGATTCCATGTTCGCAAGTGCCTAAATTTCTCAATTCTCAATATTTTGAGGTGGTTCTTTTTCCTATGGATTCTTATCATCATCTACCACAACTTCTTTTCTCATGGCAAGATCCATTTTTGTAAGGAAACTCATCAAAAGTTTAAATGAGTTATAAGTTACTTATGTACTTTCTGAATAAGGGTTTGTTGACTTCCAAAAGACCATATTTTGCTCAAATTTTGAGATTTTTAAGTGATTACAAAACCATGATTCTCTTCAAGGAGTTCTTAACTATTTATCTTCAAGGTTCAAAGGCCAATTTGGAATGGGAGATTATTTGAATGTGAAGAAGATCACAAGTCCATTGGAAAATCCATTGAATTCTATGTTTAGGGTTCAAATGATTATAACTTGGTCAATTTTTGTCTCCTTAAGCTCATTATTTTCCATAATAAACTTGAGAGTATTTACTACAACTTTGTTTCAAGATGCAAGGCTTAAAAATGTTTGAAAGTTTGTTTAAAAATTGAAAAGATTATAGGTCATTTGTGGATTATTCAAGAAAATTTCATCAACTTCAAAGGGCTGTAACTTTCTCAATTTTTATGATTTTTGAGTGATATCAATTCCACAATTCAATTTGAAGGGTGTATTTCATTTCATCTTTAATGATCAACAACTAATTTTGAGTGGAAGGTCATGTAACTTTGAAGAACATTATAGGTAATTTTAAAGCTCCATACTTAGAATTTTTCTAAGTATCATGAATTTGTGTATTTTTCCTATTTTCAATCGGTCATAACTTCTAGCTCAGGTCACCAAATACTACCTTTCTTGGTACATTGTGAATATTGTAGGAAGATATTTCCATTATAAAAAGAATCATTCCCTAAAGTTACGTACATTGCTTGCCCCATTGATTTGAAGTTGGTCATTTGAAATTGAGATTTTCCATGATCAAAATTTTAAAACTTGTTTAATTTGAATTACAAGACAATTTAAGGTCTCATTTCGTGCCTAATCATGTTTAGCAATGTTCCAAAAGATATTGTTCACTTTAAAACGCATCATTTAGTTGAGTTTTGGCATGTGCAAGTCACACATTTCATGCTCACACTGATCAACTTGGAAAACACAATTTGATCATAATTTCTCCTCACCATCATCACCATTCAGTTTCTTATAAGTAGAGGACCTGACTCCTCTCATTTTCTCAAGCTTGAACAACCAAAATCACCCTGCCAAACTCTCTCCATAACTCATATTTATGAGTTTTCGATTTCTCATTTGCTTCACTTCTAGCTCTTATTTCTTGATTGATTCTTCATCCTTGAACTTCATTGAAGCTAACAGAAGAATAATCAAACCTTGAGGTGTTCTAAATCGTGCTATCCAAGTCAAGTTTCATAGCAATTTTTGTGGACTTTGTTCAGGTAGGAATTGGAATCAATTCTTCTAACTTAAATTACTAGAATGGTATATGATGTTCACTGAAGCTTGTTGATGGTTTAATTTTGGTTAATTGATGCATTTTATGCATCTATTTTTGAATTCAAAGTTTTCAAACATCTCTTATTTTTTCCAAATCGAGTATGCGACACTTTAAATAAATTTTCTGTGAGCACACCGTTGAGATCATCTTGAAGAGACGAATCCAAGGATACCACTCTTGAATGCTAAGTTTTTTGTTCAAGGAACCTGCAAATCACGTGTTTCAGTTGACTTTCCAACGATCTGAAGGTTGAAGGCAATGGAATGGACGTCTTCAACCAATCTGAGCTCCACACGTGTTTTTTGTTTTATCCATTTTTGTCAAAAGGGATTCAGTGGTTTGTTCACTAACGTCTATATCATGTACAACACGCCAGGCCCCTTGGATATGCTTACTACGCGTTTTGACATTGATCCAATGGTGCATATCTTTTGTTTTTATTTTTATATTTTCTAATTTATTTAATAATTTGGTGTGATTTCCAATAAAGACCATATCATACATAGTGCGTCAGATCCCTTGGATCTGCTTGCTAACGCATTTGGACATTGATCTAGTGGTCTAGATTTTTTTTGATTTATTATTTTATTTTCTGATTTTTATGTTTAATTGTTTTAGACTTTGAAAATTAAAAAAAAAATCATTTCTACTTCTAAAATTATGAAAAAATTAGCAAGAATACTTTTGATTTTTCTCTTTCTGATTTTGTTTTTTTTCATAATTTTATTTTATGGATTTGATATTTTTTATAACTTTTCTCATTCTTTTGATTTGCTTAAATTGTTAAAAAAAAATTCTTGTCATTTTAAATTCTAATTTTTTTTGGAAAGGTTTAATGACCTATTGACAAATATTGATGACCTCATATTATTTTAATTTTTTATTTTAATATTTTTTGTGAGTTTTAGATTATTTAACTTAATTCTTTAATTTTTGAAACTAGTTTTTGAATTTTATAAATTCTAAACTTTTTGTCAACACTTGTTGACATTTATTTGATCTTTGGGAATTTTCTTGAATTTTTGTTTGGTGTTTAGATACCACTTATGTATTTCATCAATATATATATATATATATATATATATATATATATATATATATATATATATATATATATATATATATATATATATATATAGGGTTAATACCTATTTTCACCCGACATATGTGGTGTATTTGAAAAACCCCCCTGCCAAAAAAAAGTTCCAATAGTTACCTTGACAAATTTTAAAAGTTTCATTTTTTACCTTTAGGATGCCACATCACCTAAAAGGCTGATGTGGCTTATTTTTTTGTTAAATTTGTATTTTTTGGTTATTCCACATCACATAATTCTCAAGCAAATGACCAGAATGCCCTTAGCTCCATTTATCTTAAAATCCAAAATTATTTTGCATTCTCCATGTTTCAATTCAGACCCTACGACGGCGTTAATGAACAAGATGGTGGCTCCGATGAACATCTGCGGCGGCGGGAGGTGGTGACGCTGCTTTTTGCTCCGATCAACATTTTTTTTACATCGCTAGCTTCATCTCCTTCTCCCCTCTTTTAATATGTTTTGGTTTTACAGATGATCCATGATTTATCCGGATCTTGAAGGGCTTTTCAAAACCCTAATGTTCCAACGCATTTCAATGACGAATATGGAGGATCCGAACCTTTGAGATGCAAAATCGGTCTTCTGAAGCAAGGTAAAGGGCTTGACGGCGACCTGTGGTCGCAACTTCGATTTTGATAACTTTTCTCTTCTCTTTCTCGAGATTTCTGAAGGGTTTGGTTTTAGGAAAGTGATGAGAAAAAAAACTTTAGGGTTTTCGGTTGTTTTATGTGCTTTGGTTTTTTTCTAGTTTGTATGAACAATGATCTTATTGTGATTCGAATTTCATTTTTGTAACTTCTGAAAGTTTTTCTGCTAAAGGAAAATGATGAGCAATTTCTGGGTAGATAACTTTCTGAGTCTTTGGTTTGAAAATTGAAGGGTGTGCTAAGGGAAAATGATGAAGAAATTCTGGGTTTCGATTCTTGCTGTTTGTTGCTGCTGAGTATGATATATCATGAACTGTTTTGGTTTTGTGCTTGTTGCGGTTGTGCTAGGGTTTGTGACCACTTTGCAAGGATGAAGATGAAGAAAGCAAACCCTAATCGTAGGGTCTGAATTGAAACATGGAGAATGCAAAATAATTTTGGATTTTAAGATAAATGGAGCTAAGGGCATTCTGGTCATTTGCTTGAGAATTATATGATGTGGAATAACCAAAAAATACAAATTTAACAAAAAAATAAGCCACATCAGCCTTTTAGGTGATGTGGCATCCTAAAGGTAAAAAATGAAACTTTTAAAATTTGTCAAGGTAACTATTGGAACTTTTTTTTTTGCAGGGTTTTTTTTTAAATACACCCCATATGTCAGGGGTGAAAATAGGTATTAACCCATATATATATATATATATATATATATATATATATATATATATATATATATTACTTTATTATTTTTATTAATTATTGACTTGGTTCTGAAGTCCTAAATTTCATAAACATCAATAGAACTTGGGTGTTGAAATGTCAAAAGACCAAATTCACCAAGATAGTTGAATTGATTTTGATAAAGTTAGACCTAGTTGGATTCATGTGATACATGGTTTACACTGTGACTTCCCCATTTCGCCCTTAATCTTATTCTCATTCTCCCCTTCCTATTGATTGTTTCTTAGTGGCCCAAGCTCTATGCTTGAAATTGTCTAAGTATGATTAGATGTTGAGCTATGACCAATAAACTTGAAAGCTCATTGTTATGAGGATTTGATTCTATCAATCCTCTAATGAGTATTCATCAACTTTGACCTAGGCTCAAGGCTCAAATCATCATAAATCATATCACGTGGATCCCCTCTCTTTTACTTGTTTGATTCTTAGTGTCTCAAACATTATGTTTGCAAGACCAAGGATGATTAAATGTTAAGCTATGGCCAATAAACTTGAAAGCTCATTGTTAGGAGGCTTTGATTCTATCAATACTCTAATGATTCTTCATCATTTTTGACTTAGCCTCAATGTTCAAATCATTATGGATAATTCATTTAAAAATTCTAACTTCTAACAACTAATCACTAACTACTAACAATTAACTTCTAACTTCTAACTTCTAACTTTATTTTATTCTTTTATTGCTTTCCTTTATCTTTCAACATTCATTCTCATGTTTATGTTTATGCCATTTTCTCTTTGCCCACTTGGACATTTTATTTTGTTTGTGCTTAAAACACTAATAAAGGGTTAAACCCTAAAATTTGTTAACTTGGACTTGGTTACTATACCCTATGCTTGGATATTCGATCTTTGACTTATGGATAGGATTTGGACTTTGGCTTGGAAAATCTATTACTATGTTGTTATTTTTTCTAAAGTCCTTGGGGTTTACCCCAAGCCATTGGGTTGAATATTCTTTGTGTGCATGTTATTCTTTTTGTGCTTATCTGTGATTGAGGATTCCTATGTATACAACTATTACTCTGTCCAATTTTTGTGAAAACTTTATTTCATCTGAGGAATTAGTTCATCCAAGAGTTGGTATTTGTCTGTGTATTTTATTTGGTTTGGTTTTAAATCTAAATGATAGGAATTCTACATCTACTTCTTTATGTCAAGTGTTGGCTTCTTGTTGGCTATCCCAATCTTTTCCCTAGATTTTACTTCATGTACATATGATAGTCCCTTCATCTCCTCCTATCTTCTTTAATTTCAAATTCTTCTCCCTTATTTTCAAAACTCTTCTTGTTTTCAAAACCTTTTTCTCAATAAACTGAAATTCTGGTGCAACGAACCCAGATGTCCAATAAGGATGTTGAGACATCTGGTTTGATATTAGAACAAATAGACAAGGTAGAAATAAAATACAGTGCAAAAAACATAAATAACACAAGCAAATTGTTCACCCAGTTCGAAGCAACTCTCCTACATCTGGGGACATACCAAGTCAAGAATGAAGTCCACTATCAGCAGCATTAATTTGGAGCTAAACTTCCCCATTTACAACCACTCACTTAATCACTACCCAATTAACCTTCTACCTAGGTTCTCTCTAGATATGGAATATCCCCATCCCACTTCCAATCATCTCGATAATATCTAGCAGTCATCATCTCAGCCACTACATCAATAACTTAGTTTCCAACAACTCTTCAACATCTGAAAAGTAGAAGACACACTTCTATGCCGAGGAGACATACTCCAATAAAAATACTCAACTATGACTCTAGCATAATGATATCATCTTGAAGTTTCTTCAAAGCTTCCTCTAAGAACATAAATCAACTCATTACTTCACAGCTTCTGAGAGAGTACACGATGACCATCCCACAAACTGGGTGGTTCATCGTGTAACGCCCGTTTTATTTAAATATTATATTATATTAATATTTTTGAATTACCGTTTGACGATTGTTTTGGCGATGAAAATAATTATATTAATCGGTATATCTATTAATATATTTGGCGACGTTTCGTTCGGTTCGGTAAAATATTATTCGGACCGATATTTAATTCCCCAGAATTTTATTAATAAATTGAGTTAAAAAATATGATTAGATGATATATTTAGTAGAAGAGGGGTATGTGAGAAATTTAACAAAGTTTGGCTAGTAAGACATATATCATATAAAAACATTTCCTCCACCCATTTCCAAACACAACACCAAAAACACAAAGTTTAGAAGTTTGGAGAAAAGCTAGGGTTTTGGTTCAGGAAGAAGAAGAGAGCAAGAAGAAGAGCAAGGCTTGGTTGCTTGGTTGAGGAATCATCAAGAACACTCAAAGCTTTCTAGGTAAGGGGTTTGATTTCTATCTCATATAGTTAGGGTTTGTTAGTGATAGTTTAGATTGGGGAAAAATTGATGGTTGGGTTATAGGGTTTTGTTGAGTGATTGTTGAAATATTTAGAAGAGTTGGATTTGTTGTAGAAATTATGAGTGTTTTTATTAGTGTTGTAGTGTTTGGATTATAGGATGAAAATAGGAATGAAAATGGAAAAGAAAAACTTAGCAGTAAAACTAGAAAACAGAAAAAATATGGAAACTGGAAAATACAGAAAAAACGCAGGGAATGAAAAACAAAGAATGGAATGGAAGCAAGGAGGGGGAGGCGCCCACTTCCACTAGTGGGGAAACCGTCCCCCTATGAGGCACCCACCTCCAATTGGTTAAGGGAAATGGGGACGTGCGTCCCTGTCCAGGAGAAGAGAAACAAAATTTTCTCTGTTTTTCCAGTTTCTGTAAATTGGTTTTCTGTTTTCTGTCAATAAGCTACCTGCATAATTTCCTTTGCAAATACATTCTGTTTTATTCTAAAATCCCAATTCCACCTAGTAATATTTGGTATCCATAAAATATAATTAGGGGATAAGATAGCCGATTAAATTTAGAACCCGATTATGTTCTGATTTTCCGATTTTGGTAAATTCGACGACGGAGCAAGTTGCTCCGAATTCAACGAAAATTGACGTGCTAGCTAAGTTTGACGTGTAGAACGTAGTGGTGAAGTTAGTTTTTCGAATTTTTGAGTTTTTACGGAACGATCCGAAATAGGCCAATTTACGGTAAATTGACCCGGATTGTGTTTTAGTCAATTTAAGACATATATGAACTATCCGATTTTGAAGTTGATGTTTATAAATTATGCCGGTAATCAAGAATGGCTTTCGCGACGGTTATTGGTGTTTTTATCTATTTTTCCGTTTTTGGAATTAGTGGATTAATTGATAAGGATGTTTGCGACAGTGTATTTAATTATGAATACTTGTTGTTTATGCGATGCGATGACATGTTTATTTGATATGAATAAATATGGCGATGTGGACTTTATGTCAATTGTGATGAGCGATGATGATGTGTTGATTGAGTGGTCTTTATTTATTGAGTCACATACATTGCATAAGCGACGAGGGCTTTTATGCCAAGCGACGATGGCTTTTATGCCAAGCGACGATGGGCTTTATGCCAAGTGTCCCTATTTATGGGCAAATCGACGGGTACCACATGCATAACATAGTCGTGTCTCATGGAGTCGGTTATGTTTATGATTGAGTTGTTTAACATTGAGTTCCTAATTGATGAATGATGATTGAATTGCGATGGTACATGATGTTTTGTGTTGATGTGAATATAATGATTATGTGATGGAGTTAAAGTGCTAATTTATACACTAATGCTAATTTGAAGTATGTAAACTTTTGATACATGTCGGCATACTTTATTTAACTTATATCAATTGTAATTCCAAAACTTTCCATATATGTTATCATGCTTTTAATTATATGTTTTGGAGTATCTCACCCCTTTACTTCTTTCGCCGTTGCCTATATATTGGTAACGTGCAGGTGATCCCCGAGGATGAGGAGGATTAGCTCAAGTCACTTTATTTTGTGTCGTTATGCTTTAATCGTAGTAACACTCGGAATTTGCGCGACGTCATTATTTTGATAGGATAGTTTGTGTATACTATCTTATGATGCTATAACCATATGTATTGATGAAAACATGATGTGATGTATATTTTGTAAACATATCCGCTGTGCTGTGATTATTCATATGTGTATATGATGAATTGTGAATGAATCGGTATATCCGACTTTTGATGTGCATTATAATGCTAATTGATGGAAATGCGAAGATGTGATACCACAATTTTATTAAATGGAATTTTGAAACTCTGATTTTATTATTAATTACGAGGGGTAGAATTGGGGTGTTACACATCGACCTACACAACCCTTATAATTTTACATAATGTATGACACGGGTAACACATCAGTACCGTGTGAACAACAGGTAATCATATCAACATCCTTGCGGATACACGAGTTTTTACATTTTTTTTACAATTAAAAAAATTAATGTAAAACTTATGTCAGTTGTACTACTGACTTTTTTTATATATATTTTTATATTTTAAATCATAGTCTAAAATTGAATAAATATTATAATAAACTTAATTCTTTTAGATCTTTCTTTTTTTAAACTTTTATGTAAAATTACTTTCAAATACTGATTATCAACTAATTTTAATTTTGAATACTTATTTGTCTCATTAGTTAAACTTTATATTTTTTATTACTACAAATCTATCAACCTTACAGATTTTTTCCTTCTATTTTTCACAATTTTATTTTTGCAAAATATGTGTTTAAAAGATTTTCTTTACGATAGTTGTTTTTAATAAATTGTAGCATTATCTCCAATTTATTTTTTCTATCTTTTAATAAACCATTCAAGGTCCACCCCTTTTGGCCGAGACATGCAAACACACTCTCCAGTTTCGAAGGTTTCAAGAATTACATCATCCTCATTCCCAGTCGAGGAGATGTTCCAGAGTGATTGAAGCGTAGCAATCTCCATGTCTTTATAGAACTTCGCTTGAAACCTAAAACTTCTCCACTAAACGATTTTCTCATTTCCATTAGGAGCTCCACAGAACCTGAAGAATTAGGGTCAAATCACGATTAGAGGTTAGAACGTCAGAGTTAATCTTGTTCATAACCCTCTCTAATTCCTCTACCCCTAGAACATCGCTCATCTCTCGCATGTATTCCTCCGACAAAGCTCTATGCCCATCATTATTCAGATGTTTTCTATGCCATAGGTCATCGCATTCTCTAATAATAACCATCTTGCAAAAGTAAAGGGAAAAATAAATTAAGGATAGGAGATGATTACCTGGAAGAAGCGTTCAAAGAGGATGCGAGGGGCAGATTTTAGGGCGGCGGTAGGAGAGGTTTTGTAGGAGAGAATGGAAAAGGAAATATTTTTTGAAAAAGGAAATGAGACGTTATAAAAATAAAACAGGTAGCGTGTTTTCATTTAAAATCCACTACTATAATCATTATACCTAAAAGTAGGTAGGTGACTGTTGCGCTAACTATAGCACTGAGAACACGCGCTTGTAGTCCATCAAAGCCGACGTATATCTCGACCAAGATTTATGTTTTCTTCTGTCAACCATAAAACTTCAAGGCATGAAGTCATATGCTCGGGGAGATTATGATCGTACATAAAATCCACAGACCCGAGACCTGTAGTCGGCTAGGCCTGGATAGGGGGCTCCACTCAGCTAGACAGGGAGATCGGAGGAACCGATGACTATGAGACGTAGGAATATGAAGAGACTGATGCCGAGCACACAACTCGACCCTAGAGGTTATGGATAGCTTGGCCATTATGGAGACGTTATGCCCAAGTCGGCCATCAAAGATGTAACCGCCGCTTTAAGTCTGACGGCGCGCGTTACACTTTGTAGTTATCATCCAAAGGCGGCGGACGTTACTTATCTTAAAGGTGACTCAGTTACAAAATGGAGAAGACATGTTCGTTACAGATACTAATAATAGAGGTCCTGATACTTCTATAAATAGGGCTCTCGACTGAGGGGTAAACAAGACATATAACTTGGAGCTCAAATAAACTAACTTAGAGCTATCAATCACTAAACATTCTCATAAAAATATTCTAGGATATGTAATATATATATTATTGATGTAACACCATTTTGATTAAACAATTATGTTTTGTTTTAAATATGTTTTTTCTTTTACAAATAATAATTTATTTTTGTAAAATAATTTTGTTTTTCTTATTAATATTTTAATTATATTTTAAAAATAAAAGACTACCTACTACACCAGTACCCGTGCGGACGACGGGTAACCACACCAATATTCCAGCGAACGCACATGTAATTAGACTAAAATACATATCAATGCACAGGAAACACACTTGTTCCGTGTGAACACATGGATGCCAAAGTCTGTGTGAATGTACATGTAAGTGCACAGGTAATACCTGTGCAAATTCATGGTAACAAATCAGTACCGTGTGAACCCACGGATAACCAGATCAAAATTCGTGCGAACACACGGGTAATCCAATCAAAATTCTTATAAATGCACGGGTAACACATCAGTACCGTGTGAACAACAGGTAATCATATCAACATCCTTGCGGATACACGAGTTTTTACATTTTTTTTACAATTAAAAAAATTAATGTAAAACTTATGTCAATTGTATTACTGACTTTTTTTATATATATTTTTATTTTAAATCATAGTCTAAAGTTGAATAAATATTATAATAAACTTAATTCTTTTAAATCCTTCTCTTTTTAAACTTTTATGTAAAATTACTTTCAATACTGATTATCAACTAATTTTAATTTTGAATATTTATTTGTCTCATTATTAAACTTTATATTTTTTATTACTACAACTCTATCAACCTTACAAATTTTTTTCTTCTATTTTTCACAATTTTATTTTTGCAAAATATGTGTTTAAAAGTTTTTCTTTACGATAGTTGTTTTTAATAAATTATAGCACTATCTTCAATCTATTTTTTCTATCTTTTAATAATAATTTGATATTTTTTAATTTATTTAAATTTCTATGACAATCTAGTGACAATTCAGCGGTCTTACTAAATATCAATCACTAGACTAATTAAAAATTATTTATTAAAATATTAATATGACTATTAATTTATCTTTCATAATTAATTGAATGATTGATATTTGTTCCTCTCATCTTTTATTATAAAAAATCTCCTATTTTATACACTATATATTTATATAATTGAATATTCGATTCAATTTTTTATTTAAAAATTTAGAAATATTGACTAACTATTTTTTGAATTTTTCTATTATAACAAATTATTATTATAAGAAATAACTATTCTAATTTAGGTATTGTCCATTTGTTTCATATCTCTTTCTTCCTTTCTTTTACTTAACACCGTCTCCATCTCCAAACTTATAATTAAAGCTTTAAGATGAGTAAATAAGTTGCCCCACCATTTTTATATCGTCTGGAAGTAGTAATAATATGATATTATTCACAATTCTTCTCTGAAACTCTAATAATATTTTAGGCGAAATTGGTTCAAAAAATTTAATTAATTTAAAACAAGTTAAAATACAAAATATTATAAGATTAAAAATAATTTGATAATCAATATGTATTTGAAATATGACAGTGTATTAAAAAATTTAAAAATGTTATTTTGACATTCATATTCATTTTGACACTACACCGTATATATTATTCACAAATACGTGAATAATAATTTTAAAATATTTTGATTTTTTAATATATATATATTTTAAATTATTTTGGTTAATCAAATATTAAAATTTAATTAATATTATATAAAGTTTGATTAATATATATTGTGACATAAGAAATTTTGTATATATATAAATTGGATTTCCGTGAAAAATATATATAAAGTTAGTTAATACAATTATAACTTGATTAATAAATTTTCAAACTTAAAAATAAATATCTTTTTGGAAATTCTTTTTTTTTAACTTATAAATATGATGACAACAATGTATAAATGTAAATATGCTCTAGGAAATGAGTGTTGCCTGTAAAAAAGAGTTAGTACCCTTTATAAAACTAACCATATCTACCAAATATAAGGCTATTAATGATTGTGGGGTATGAGCTTTTTGACCTTTGGGGGCCGGTGGAAAGTTTGTCCGTTTCTTCTTTAATTTCTTCCTTTCCCATTAGAATATAATGAAACATGGAGCCCTATAAAGCAGGGGGAAAGGGAGGCTAAGAAGTGTGGACAAAGTTAAACCTCTTCTCAAGGCACATAAAGGTCAAGAAATCCCTTTTTATTATTTAAATAAACTTTTGAATTACCAACAAGGGGGTCCATCATTCTCTTATCATGTTGCTGATTTAATTAATCAGCTCACATATAACAAAGATGAAAAACGAAGAGAGAGATAGCAATATAGGTTGCTTTAGAAATTTGAATGGAGCACTACATTAGAATGTAGATTAAAATTTTGTAGTCGAATTTAAATTTAAATATACATGGGATGATAAACTTTTTAGAACTAACAATAGATCTAAGAAAATTTTGCTATCTAGAAAAAATTATTTATATAGCATATCTTTTCATTAGTACAAAAGAAATAATATAACTTAAAAATTTATACTCGATATACTAAAAACGGGTGTAAATAAAAAATGCAGTGACAATTTTATAAATAAAACATCACTTTAAATATTAATGTGCGACAATTTACATCTTATTTTTAAAATCGTATATTTAAAAAAGGATGTAAAATAAAAATAAAAATATTATTATACTCAAGTTTCAATTACTCCAGTTAATTTTAAAACTGATGTAAATTTAAATAGACTTCACGATTTTATTTAATTTTAGAACTCCAAATAATAATCTAAATACATTTATAAACCACAATTTATTTTATTAAGTCTAATTAAGTCACTGTAAAATACAACCTAAACCCGGATTTATGTTCTAACAAACCCATTCCTTGTGGCATATTAAAACACTAGATATTTTGACGATTGATAATCACATGACATATGATGATGGATAATCATGACACATAAGAAAAGGAAATGTAAGTTTCAAAATCTCAAAATGATTGAAGGTAGTGTGGGATTTGAAGAAAACTTGTACATTATATAATATGTCTCTTTCTCTATCAATAATGCATGATGGAAGGCTATTAGTCAAAAAATGGCTCTGTCCTCTTTAGTGGAACAAGAAAAAATACATTTATAAAATCTAGTTGTCTGACATTGAAAAACAAGAACTGAAATGCCTCATGTAAGTGAATGAAGAACAATGTCCGTGCCATATACGAGTATGGAATGCTAGTTTGAGATTAATCTCTAAATTTAATAAGCTTGAGATCGAAAGAGATTTTCCTAATATGAAGTATCAATCATACACTCTTTGTGAGGCTTATCAAAAAAGGAAAATTTGACAAGACTTTTTTCATTCTAAAAATATTGTTTTCACTTCCAAACCACTAGATCTCTTGCACTTTGTTCTATTTGGACCAGTGAAAACTACATCAATTAATAGAAAAATATATGGATTAGTCATAGTCGAGAACTAAAATAGATAGACATGGTTAAAATTCCTAAGACACGAGAATGAGTCTCATTATGTGTTCTTGATATTTTGCAAACAAGGGCATCTTCAAAAAGATTTGCAAATTGAAACCATAACAAGTGATCATGACAAAGAATTTGAAAATAAATATTTTTTAATTTTTTTGTGAAGAAAATGATATTTTCAGTGATTTATCATGTCTTAGAACTCCAAAGCAAAATGAATTTGTAGAAAGAAAAAGTAGGTCTCTTCAAAAGAAGGCAAGAACCACATTTAATGAGGAAGTGTTGCAAACACTTATAGACTAAAGTTGTAAATACAATATGTTACATTTAAAATAGAATTTATATTAGACATATATTGAATAAGACTCCGTATGAATTGTGGGAAGGTAAAATAATCCAACTTTTCATATTTCTATCAATTTGATTGTACTTGGTATGTGATGAGCATCAAAGAACACTGCAATATGTTTGATTCTAAAGCACAAAAGTGTATATTGTTAGGATACTCTGAATATTCAGAGCTTACAAAATATATATCATTGAAACCTTAATAGTTGAAGAATCAATTCATGTAAGCTTTAATGAAAGAGAGCTTGACTATGAAATATCAAAGCTAGTTGAACACCTACATGATATCCTATTAGTCAAAAATCAAATCAATGAGTCTATGGCATACAAAGCTCTAGTTATGCGAAGTTAGACAAGAAGTATCTAGAGAACAAGATGATGCTAGTGTCTCTGGACCAATCATCAATGGAAGTATATGTTTTCACATCGAAGAACACATCTTAGGAAGAAAGGAAAATCCAAGAAAATCGATGACCTCTCACAAACCAAGATAAATGAACCTCTTTCCTTTCCTATTCTAATATACATATTTTGGTTTGTGTTGATTATGATACAAAATGGTTTAAAGCAATTTTGTGTCTCGTTAATGATGTCTCTAATGTGGTTAATTTTTTTTAAAAAGAGAGTTTTTTTTAGGTTTGGAGTATCTATAGTATTAATCAATGATGGAGGTAAGCATTTCTATAAGACCATTTACAATGGTTGAAAAACTCAACACCCACTTTTTCAACTCCCAACACTCCACATCATTTTCTCTTTCTTCCACCTAATAACTCAACACCCATTCAACTTTTACCCTCTCCAATGGTTTTTCACTCAACACCCTACCCCACCACTTTTTATTTTCATATTCTTATTTAAATTTTATTTTTATTTTTATGATTACATAAAATTACAATTATCGATTAAAATTAAATTAAAATAATAAATACTTAATAATTTATTTTTTAATTTTTTGTAATAAAAACAAAATTTATTTAAATAATTGGATACGATACAAATCATCTTAAATTAATTTAAAATACAACACACAATTAACGTAATTAGTACGTTACAAATAATTTAAAATGCAATACAACACACAAGTAACGTAATTAGTACGATACAAATAATTTAAAATGCAATACAACACACAAATAATTCAATCACGGAACATTCCAAACTTTGTCCATATGTGCTTCACTAGATCGGCTTGCAATTCTTGATGAACATTAGCAGAATTTTGAGTGTTAAAATGATTATTGGGATCCATTTCACTAAAAAAAGACACTTAACTTCAAAATAAACACTAATAATAAAATTAAGATAGTGAAAAACTTAGTTTTTTTTTCTGTGTCCAAATCAAATGAACCAAGTCTCTATTTATAGAGAAAAAAAATCATGAATTTTGGTAAAAAAAAAAAAAATTAATTTGCAACGAAATAATTGAGTTCAAAGTATTAAATGGATAAAAATCTGGTCAGCCAACCAGCCGCTGCCACGTCAACCCATGCGTCAGTGTACATGGTGTTGAGTTTTCTCAACATCTCTCTCCTCCAACACACACTCAACACTACTCTAAACACACCATTGCACATGATTTTGCCATGTTGAGTTCAATTAAACACACCATTGCACATGGTCTAACAAACAATTGGAGAATTTTCTATCAAAGTACAATGTGAACCATAAAATTGACACTCGTTATTATCATCTGCAAATGAGTGGACAAGTAGAAGTTTCAAACAGAGAGATGAATCAAATCATTGAAAGGAGAGTCAACTCATGCAAGAAAGATTGTTGAAGAAACTAGATGATCTATTATGGGCATATCATACTGTGTTTAAGAATCACTTAGGATTGTTTCATTATTAGATGGTGTACTTTAAAGCTTGCCAAATTTTTGTAGAACTAGTACAAGGTTACTGAGAATTTTTTAATTTTTTATTAAACTGGAACAAGTAAGAATCAATTAGTAAAGCTTAATGAGCCAGAAGAAATTTGATTTCAATGTTACAAAAATGCGATAGCGTATAAGATGGGAATTGAAAAGTACTATGATAAGACCATATTTAAGAGGGAATTTTATGTTTGGAAACAAATTTTAGTTTACTTTTTATTAATACTATTCCGAAGAAAACTTAAGTCTAAGTGGTCAGCTTCATTTGTCGTGAAAAACTTTATCACTATATGGGAAAATTACAAGAATCGAGGATTGCTTCCACCTTCAAGATGAATGGAAAGAGGTTAAAGCCTTATTGGAGTCCCATAGAATAAAGTATCATTAGTTTTGACTAACAGGTAGTTGTTAGTAATATGTCAAGCTATTGATGCTAACAAATTTGGTAAATCAAAACTAGGAAGTGGATCACATATAGTATCTAGGCTTTGGAGAACTCACCCACCAAGGTGTTTGAGAAGTGCTACCTAATTAACACTCACTTCAAGAAGTAAAAGGTTTCGCCTGAATTTGGCTACCTAATGTTGAATTCAAAGTTTTTAATGAACAAGGCATTCTTGGTTATTCTAGAAAAGGTCCATTAATTCATGGAGATCAACATTTAGAAGAACTCAAGTACTTGGAGTAAAATCACAAAATTCATGTCATTGTTTCACCATATCACAACAACTATACTTGTGTTGGTGAACTAGGTGGAAGATGTCTTTGTAGCCATTTTTCAGGTTTTTTATCCTTGACCTTAGCTTTGATTTATTGTAGATACTTAAAGGCAAAGGCAAGCACACCTTGATTTGCGATCCTTTGAGAGGTTCATGATAAAAGGCAACATATAATTTTATTTTTGAAGGTTGAGAAAAATACAAGAAAGGGGATTTAAATTGGATTTTTAAAAACTTTTTGATAAGATGCTTCACACAAACAATTAAGATAAACAAACTAAGAGACAAAATTGACACAATTGGTTTATACGGGTTCACCTTAAATAAGGCTACTCTTATCCACCCTACCAAGGTGATTTCGCATTCAAAAAGTATTTAATCCACAAATCTTGAAAGATTACGAAGATCGTCTAAGTGTTAGAAAACACCTTAGTCCTCTCAAGTACACAAGCTAACACTTAGTCACTTGAGGAGAAAAAAATAGTTTTCAAAAGATTACAAATAGAAAGTGTTTACGATAGTGTTTCTTGAATAAGCAAATAGAAACCAAAATTAAGAAAAATTGATTACACAAAAATGAGCAACAACTCTTTGTGTTTTTTATTTTGTCTCGGTAAAATATTTTTATACGTGAATGATTCCAAAAGATATCACGTTGGATAAGTGTATCAAGCAGTATCAGAATCAGAACCCTGACTTCAGAGCTAGAAGCAAAAGCTTATCTGAGAAGCACACATAAATCCTTTTCTAGAGACATTCAACATTCAATAGAACTGCTATTGTTTCTTTAGAAGCGGGTGTCATAGTTCTTTTGAGGCGTGCCGTAAATGATCTTGATGATATTTTTCAGATAACTATCCATATTCAATTAAAACATCAGATCTGCATACTTAAGAAACTTTTAGAGTACAAAATTGTTACATATAAAATATATGTATTGTTATCATCAAAATTAAAAATTATATGCAGAACCAAATCTTGTCCTAATAATATCCCTCTTTTTAATGATGACAAAACCATGCATTTTAATGGAACAATGTGTATGAGATTATATCATAAAAGACATCAGAGTTAGTTAAAGAAACTCCGTTGAGATAAACAAGATCCCCATAAGTATAAGACTTATGATAATTTTAAAGAGTAAGGGATATCATAGTGTAGTTAACTTGCCAGGACCTGATTTAAGCATTAAGTACACTTATCAGAGTTTGAATAATCAGAACCTTTTGAAATTTTCGAAGTTCATTATCAGAGTTTGATCCATTCGCTATACTCAGAGTGTTCCTGAAAGCATTTTATACTTTTTTCCATATATAATATGTTAGAATGTCATGTAAACAATGAGATTAAGAGAATTAGATATGTATAAAAATCATCACAATTTTCTCCCCCTTATTGTCATAATACAAATAAGAACTAATTTCATAGATAAAACAAATATGGTACAAGAGAAAAACATAACAAAAAAATAACTTTAAAGAGAGGCCTAATGTGTCTAAGAGTTAGAAGGAGGTGGTATCCTCTGACAAGTTGAGCAAGCATGTTTTGAATATTGTCGTTGATTGTGTTTTGCTTAGCGAGTCTCATTCTGACTAATTGTTGTTCCTTCGAGAATCCTAATAATAAAGGGAAAAAGACTAGCTTTAGAGCTATATTTACCCTAGAAGATTTTGCTTCTTCTTTCTCAACAACTACCATTCTACCAACTTCTATTTCTGCAGCTTCTTTCTTAGCGGTTGCTTTCTCAATGACCTCTTTCTTAGCGGCCTCTTTCTCAACTACCTTCTAAGCTTCTATAATCTGATATCTCTCTTCCAATTCCTTGACAAAGTCATATTGGATATGGATAGAGAGATTTTTTATTCTCAGAAACTCAATAATCATCAGCTTGTTTAACCGATTCCAACTAGCATTCAGAAAAGAAGGGTCATTGCTAGTGATAAACTCCTCATGAGCTTCTTTACACTCCTTGAACTTAGAAATTAATTCATCAAGGTTAGGGATAGGATTTTGAAGGTCACAGGTATGATGATTAGAATTGGTTTCTTTATCAAAGACAGTTTCATCAGAAGGCGTTTCGTATGAGCTTGAGGAATTATAGGTTATGATGTCATTGTTCAGGTTAGGTGACACATGATTAGAATGTTTATAGGTGTTGGTTAGATCCTGGAATGCTAGAGCGATGCTGGTAGTGGGTATGAAGAGAGTGTGTGAGAGTTGACTGTTTGGAATGAGTAGAGATTCTAAAGTAGTAGCATCAGAAGTTGGTAGAGATGTGATGATGAATTATGGAGTTTCAGTAAGGTCGTTGATGGTTAGTTGAGATATGGAAGTGGTTTTTTCGGAAGATGAGAAGGCAAAAGAAAGTAGTGATTCAGAGAGTGTAGGTGTGAAAGTGGTTATGGGGATAGAGGTTTCTGCCAACTATATACATTTTTCCTTCTTATTCAGTGTCTTCTTCTTATGAGATGTGTCATGCTTCCTTTTTAGAACATTTGGAGATTCGTCTAGAAGAGAATCATAATTTATTCCGAACACATTGACACCTTCAGCTTCAAGACCTTTGAGATAAGCATCTAAAATTTACGGTGGGTCACACTTTGTGAATAGATGATATTCATCAACTTGTATGAATATCAACTTGTATCCTTCGATCCTTTAAACTCTTGCAGTCTTTAGGAGTGCTTGGTTTAACCAACACCTATGTTTTGTCGATACTATCCATGCTTTTGAGATTCTTACTCTTAAAGGGTTTACCAGTTTCTACAACAACATCTTCCATGAGATTTAGATTAATTAAATCATTTACCAGACCATTTTCAATCGAAATATCTGAGATGAGTCTATCCAGAGGGATGTAGTTATTGTTAGACTTCCCATGGTTTCTCGTCTCAATAATAGAATATCTCAGATAATTGAATATAATAGATGGAAAATGTATATTTTCTCCCTTCATCAGATAATACAACATGTATTTTTTATCTGAGTTTACATAGTGAGATGAGCTGGAAGGCGGTCTGAGATGTATACACCCCAAAATAATTTTGAACTTCACATGAAGATTCTTAGTTAGATAAGACGATCTATCTTCGGATACCACTTGCTTGTTTTATGTAAATATTTTTGGAGTTATCTTATTAAGCATAAATTTTGACTTAAAATTCATACGATAAATTTGTTTTCCTCTCGTGTCCTCCATTCCGAGAAAGGTAGCGATATACTTCAAAATGCACAAACAACAACACCAAGTTTACAACAGATTCATATATGAAGATATTTAAAGGATATACAAAGAATAATCACCGACTGGAAGCTTCGATTATTGAAAGGTACATCACAAATGAAGTTTTTGAGTTTTGTACAAACTATTTGTTAGAAGCAGATTCTATAGGAATCCCAAAATCTCGTCATGCTGACACAGACGAAAGAGGTATTCAAGGTCTAAATGTTAAGTTAATGGCTCGTGATTTAGTTATTCAAGCGTATTTCTATATATTGAATGTTATAGATGAAGTTCAACCTTTCATAGATACTCACGAAAGACGTTTGAGGACAAAATATCCTTGAATGAGTGACAAGTTGTTGTTGATTGAGCATAACAGAAGATTCATAGATTGGTTTAATAAAAGTGTATCTAATGATCGTAGTGCATCCAAAATACTTAAATGATTTTCGTACGAGCCAAAATTTTGTTTCATTACTTGGACTTCATACGACATTGGTCATTATACCTTTTATACAAAATCAAAAGATGATCGTAGTACAATGCAAAATAGTGAGGTTATGGTTGAAGCCTAATCGATGTATTTCTCTAGTTCGAAAGATAAGAATCTTGTATTGGCAACTACCACATTTTATGGTGTCATTAATGAGATTTGGGATATTGATTATGTTATTTTCAAAGTGGTTTTATTTAAACGCAAGTGGATTCCCAATAATAGTAATGGTGTGCATATTGATGACTTAGGATTCACCCGGGTCGACCTTGGCAAGACATCTTTTATGATCGATCCATTCATTATGACTTTTCAAGCAAAACAAGTTTTCTATGTTACCGACTCATCGGAAATATCGGGGAAATGGTCAATCATTCTCCAAAGAAAACACATTCCTCTTAGTGATAAAAGTCTTGATATTCCGTCCACACCTCTTTACACAACACAAGTTCCTACCTCATATGATGAAGTTGATGGAGACATTGACACCAAGAGACAAGAAACTAAAACACAAAGTTACAATTATGTGATGTCATGTAATGTGTAAAATGTAGGTTATTTGTTTTGATAAATTGTAGGAAGTTTGTTCTGATACAATTAAATATGATATAATTATGTGATATTATGAATATGATACAATTAATATTGTTATGATAACTTTATCACAAATGTGAGTTGTATTTCCTGTTGTGATATGGTGAACAATAATACAAGTTAAAAATGGGATTAATTATAAAAGCAGAATAATATTTGTTAATTATGCCGAAAATGTAACAACAGCTATATATTATAACTGTTATAGTATCTCACGCGCTGTTCAAAAAATATTAAAATGGCGCAGCTGGTAATCGAACCTATGACCATTATTTTTATCACAAGAGTCTTTTGGAAAACCTGTTGTAATAGGGAGTGTGCTTTCTAGTTTATTACAATGGTTACTAGGTCGTGATTTTTAGTATCATATATACAACGACACTCTACATAACAATGTCCAGACCCATGTGAATATATATCTTTCTCAATCGTTGTTAAATGGGTTTTCCGTAGTACTGTTTGTTAAGTTCCTCGGTCAGATCCAAACCATTTCCCTTGGATACTCAAAATCCCCCTAGAAGTTCATAAGGTACATCTATTTGATCAAAGGATGTTGAAAAATTAATATGAGCAGGACGATCAAGAATATGTTGTTCATGAGGTTGTTGAAATTCAAATTCTGGTACAGTAGACTCAGTTGTCCTATAAGGATGTTGAGACATATGATATGACATTAACACTAAAACAGACAAGGTAGGAATAAAACAACATTGCAGAAAACAAAAAGAAATAACAGAACTGTTAACCCAGTTCGGTTCAAACCAACCTACATCTGGGGGCTACCAAGCCAGGAAGAAGACTTCACTATCAGTAGTATTATTTTATGTAAACAACCTCCGGTTTACAGATAAACAAACCTCCAGTTTACCTAATCACTACCCAATGAAACCTTTATCTTAGAAGACCATCTAAGACAAGAGAACCTCTGCTCACTCCCTAGTGATATCTAACAGTTGCAAACCCCTGCAACAATAACAACCTATTTGAAGAACCCTTCTTCAAACCACAAAAAAAGTCAAACACTTTTGACACACATATACTTGGAATTGCTTCAAATCTTCTTCCACGAACACAACTCAATTCACTGCTTCACAACTTCTGAGCGAGTAAAATAATCCTCTTGCGTACGGGCTTCGAGGTACAAATTAGTGACCATCCCACAACCCGGGTGATTCACTTACATGGCTAACCCTAATGTTTAAATCTTTCTATTCTTGGATAGCTTACCAAAACTAGGTTACAATGTCCTTATTTATAACCTATTACCCAACTGGATTTGGACCTTCAAACAATAGCATAACAGCTGTAACAAAATGTAGAAACAAACTTTGCATAAAACAAACAGCAGAAAACTTTTGCTATAATCAAGGTCTTCAATTTGATTTTTGTCCTTAGCTTCTGATTGAATCTTCTATACCTCCACATATGCCTTTAATTACACGTCACATATGATGCCTAATATTCCCAGAATATTCTGCACAATTTAAAACAGAACTGTAACAAACTTAACAGTTCAGTAGCATGATGTCTGATGTCATAACATCTCTTTTGAAATGTTGTTCAAGATGTTGATTTTATTCATCACAACATGTTTAGGAATTCCAATAGGACTTACAAGATATTAAATATCCTATTGTTCAATACATTGTTCCTGCTATTATTTGTTTTATTAAAATTTAGTCAATCCTTAAAATCAAGGAACTTACAATCTCCCCCTTTGGCAAATTTTTGCTAAAACAAATAAATACAATTACATCAAAACAACAACAACAATTACAATTAAAACTTTACAATTAAAAAGTAATCTCCAGTAGCTCATTCATAGTTTTCTACACACAACTTGAGTTGTAGACGAGCAAAAACCTCATCAGCAGTTCTTCCAAGGTCTGCGCTGATGGCCTACTAGTTGAAGATGATGTCTCAACATCTAGTTTGACATCTTCTCATGTTTTTGAATCTCTCCATTGAACCAGTACATGGTAAATAGAGGGAAAGTCCTAGTGCACACGAGGAAGAAGATAACGTATACTCCCCCTTAAGATAGGAACCAATTCTTGTCACTGGGGGTAGTAAAAGAGGACCATGGGAGATAAACTACCTATTAAGTAGGAACCACTAATCAATTTTTAGAATAAGAGGAAACTCGAGGAGTATCCTAAAATTCTCCCAGGTAACTCAAAACACAAGTCACAATTGTATTCAAAACTCATATCACAAGTCACAAATAATTCAATATGGTATGTTGTGTGACTTAATTTGTGACTTAGACATAGTTTCGCTCTCTCCTATTTCAATTTTCTTGCTTTAATTTCTGTGTGACATTACTTATCTCCCCCTTTTTAGCTAAAATTTGACAATGAGGACCCTCACCAAACCAGATCCAAACACAACTTGCCCAAACTTTAACAAAACACATGCCAATGAAAGGTTGAATGCTCACTTGTGACTTAGAGAATAGTTGAGATCTCTTATAAATAAGGTATCATTTTCTTATTGATTTGCACGCCTCCCTTTATTTTATTTATTTTGGAATTAATTCAAATTAATCCAATTTTAATTAAAATAAAATGCAAAAATCAAATCAATAAATGCAAGACCTATTATTCAGCATTCTTGAGATTGAACAAGATTGATCCCAAAAAAGTAAGTTTTGAATCAATTCCAAATCAAATATCAATCATCATAATTGGCATATATTGGATTGCAATTCTTGAGCTAATTCGTTTTACTATATATGCACATTAAGTCCTGATGATCAAAGGACGAAAAATTGGCAGCCAAGAACCCTAGACAAAACTCAACAAAAACGTGACTTTCAGAAAATCATTTGAGATCTGTTTCCATCATTGTCTGTTATTCATAAGGCTGAACACTCAGTAAGATATTCTCAAGAATTACCTTGTTATAGTTATCACTTTGCTGATAATTGGTAATATCTTCAGAACTCATACAATTTACCATCACAAGGATGATGATAATCGGTAAATGAGTCTTCGTTTCAAATTACCATAAACTATCACTAGGATGATAATTAGTAATTACATCTTTAATTACCTTGAACATTGTCACAAGACTGACAGAAGGTAATCTCCTCGTTTCCCAAAGCGAAACAAATATTCACTTGCTTTGTGAATTTATTTTCCCAGTGGAACATATGCTTGTTTCCCAACAAACATGATTCTCCTTTCTTAGACAGATTGATGCATCCTCACAATTATTTTTTCCCCAGCATGTCACTCTTTGATATCTCCTGGGTAAACTTTCTACAATCATTTTGCATCATTCGCATTTTTGGTATTATGGTGCAAAATTTGCGTATTCTGATATTTAAGTCTCTTCATACTTATCGAGACGGAGATTTTCATCTTCATATCTCAGGTTAAAGAAACTTAAATAGGGGCATCTGTCATACCCCAATTTTTAACCTAAGATACTACATCATATCATTCACATATGCATCATTGCATCATTAACAATTTCAGAACAGGATAGACCGTGTGTTTGCTCCTGAAGCAAAATTAGGGTTTTAATCAAAATTTTCATCTATTCAAGATATGATCAATTAGGCTTTGATTCTCCACTCACCTCAATTGATCTATCTTAATCAATCATCAACGTTTGATCTTCAAATTCCCAACATTTTCTCAAGATCTACCTTTAATCGACTAATTAGGATTTTGATCGAGGATGGTGTATCATTGACTTTTTGATCAATGAATGACCGATTTGATTGGATATTGATCTTAAAATCATCAATGCAACATATTGACCTAATTTCTTGGTTCAAAACATTCCAAAGATCATGATTGATCATCAAACAAATTTCGAATCATCTGATGAATATTCAACTGTTCAAAAAAGTCAAACTTTGACTTTTTGTCAACGTTTTCAAATCCAAATATTTTCAATCATCAATAAATTTCAAATTATCCATCATAATCATAAAAAATAAAAATGTGTGAAATAGTCAACAAAAAGTTAAGATTTGAAATTTTTCTAACACAGAGAAAAATTTTCGAGTGTTAAAAACATGATTTTTCATTACTTTCATTGCCATTTTTCACCTAGATCCATTTTGATCCAAGAAAAACTCAAAATATGAAAGTTTTAGATCTTGTTACAAGCTTTCCAAAATGTTCAATAAATTGCAAAAACACTTTGTGTAGCTACGATTTTGAAATTGAAACTTAGAGCTCCATAACCATATTTTACAAGTCATGTTTTGCAAATCCTTCCTTCTAGAAGACTTCTCAACAAAATAGATTGGATTTGAAGAAATAATATCAGATGAGAGTGATTAAGATAAGGATAAGATCAAGTTAAAATTTTAACCATGGTTAAAAGTATATTACATGTGCATTTATGGCAAAAATGTCTTTCTTGCCCATTAAGGCAAGTTGTTAAATTTCATGCCAATCGTTGCCATTATAGACAAACTTCTTTGCCTATAAATAGAGGTCTATACTTACTCTCAAATGACCCCAAAGCATTCCTAAATAAGCTTTCCTTCTTTATTTCTTGTTTTTCAAGTTTCAAGTTTCTAAGTTGGAGAAATTGCAAAACTCCAAGGCTTGCAATTTCTGAGCAACCTAAGGCTTAAAACATTATCTAAACATCATTATAAAGTTGTTGAAGTCCTCAATCTATCCCAAGAACTATCCAAACTCAGAAACCACCTCCAACTCCATAAACATGTCATTTTGAGCCATAACTTCCAAATTTCCAATCCACTCGTGCATCTTCCAATATTTCACTTCAAACACCTTCTATACATCATATAGAAGTGATCCAAACCATCTTTTCATCACTGTAAACTCAGAATCATCAAATTCGATTCTCACTTCAAGTGACTGCAATTAGACTTGGTCAGAGTGATCTAGGCCATTTCAATCCAAGCTAAGCATTCATACACAGTCATAAGGTCCAGTGGTGTTGTAGCAATCATCAAACTAGCTCTGTAACACCTCCTTTGAAGAATCAGAATTCAACTTGAATAGGTAAGAGCTTGAACTTTAAACTCTTTAATTCTTGCTTTCCAGTTCAAAAATGGCTTAGACATTTTGTTTTTGCACTATCACTAATCATTAACCCTCAATCAATTTCACAAATCATGATCCATACACGATTTCATATTGATTTGTTAGAATTAGGGTTCTTTGTGTTCTTGCGAAAAATAATGGTCTTAAACTCAAAATAAATGAAATTAATCACCACCATTATATTCCTGAGTTCAAAACGGGCAAGTTGGATGTTTTACAACTTTTAATTTCATTGAGAAATGAAGAATCCATGGATTGATGAAGGTTGGAGAAGATGATGGTCGTACGCGCGTTTTTATTTTTGATTGATTTAGGGTCTTCAGAAGTTTCATCTTCTGATTCTTCTTTAGAAGTATCATCTTCTGACTCTTCTTCAGAAGTTTCAACTTTTGACTCTAACTCTTCTTCAGAACTTTCAAGTTCTGACTAATCTTAAGAAGCATAATTTCCTTGAGATTCTAACCCATCTTCTGATTCTTCTTCAGAAGTTTCACCTTCTGACTCTTCTTCAGAAGTTTCATCTTCTGACTCTTCTTTAGAAGTTTCATATTCTTACTCCAATTCAAAAGCTTCATCTTCGCACTCTAACTCTTCTTCAAAACTTTCAAGTTCTGACTCATCTTCAGAAGAAGAATTTCCTTGAGATTCTAACTCATCTTATGATTCTTCTTTAGAAGTTTCATCTTCTGACTCTTGTTCAGAAGTTTCAACTTCTGACTCTTCTTCAGAAGTTTCAACTTCTGACTCTTCTTCAGAAGTCTCAACTTCTAACTCTTTTTCAAAAGTTTCAACTTCTGACTCTTCTTTAGAAGTTTCAACATCTGACTGTTCTTCAGAAGTTTCATCTTCTGACCCTTCTTCAGAAGTTTCAACTTCTGACGTGTCTTCAGCTTCAGAGTCATCTTCTAACTCTGACTCTTCTTTCAAAACCTTCATTTTTCAACCATTTGCCAAACCATTTTCAAATATAATCAAATTAATGCGTTGTTTTAACAAGCCACGCGCATGGCTCAGCTGGTAAGCTTTTGGTCTTGAAATCATAAGGGCGCCGGTTCAAACCTTGGTGACCACATCCCTTTTTTTATCAGTTGTTTCCTTCACATATTCAACAAACTTCAACATTTTTAAAAAACAATCAAAACATCTCATTTTGAGATGATTTTTTGCACACTTGTAATTTAATATATCTATTCTATGATTATGTCAAAAAAAATCCAAAAATATTTTCTTTTTGATATATTTTTATTAGGTTAAAAATGAGACGTTTTTGGTATTTTGAATACTTTTCAAAAATGTTTTCTTTCAGATTTTCAAACCTAATATTTTTCAAAAGCTCTTATGAATATCCTTCATTTTTCAAAATCATTTTTAAAACCTTTCAAAAACATTTCAATAAACTTACACACCTCTTTTCTATGATCGATTCGATTAATCTGTGAAAATATAAACCGAACTAGGTTTTTTCTTCGAAATTCTTTTTAACTCAAAATCAAATTGATCATGCGCCTCACTCACGGTGTAAGTCTCAACCCTCCTATGTACATACTTATTTCCTTGTACATATCCATCCTTTTGTGTACATATTCTTTTCCTTGTACATATTCAATCATCTTTGTAAATATTCAAGTACAATTAGCTTTGTTCCGCTAATTTTTATCCGCTTGTTTATACACTGATTCCATTGGTATTAAGAGGAGCATTATTCCCAGTGAAAATGCTCTTAAACCAATGGGCCTCCCTTAAGGTGTAAGTCCCAACTCCTTTGTATATACCAAAGTATACTATCTTATCCGCTCGTTTTAAACACTTGTTTATATTTTCACACATCATTTGTCTATATTCAAGTTACACTTGCTTTAATTGCTAGTTTTGTACACTTGTTTATATATTTCCTTCATAAAATCTTGTGAATACACACACAAACACACACACACACACACACACACACACACACACACACTTTGTCATATATATACTTGTTCATGTTTATTTATCTCATAACAACTAGTATAACAACTAGGTTCTCCATAGCCTCCTCTTGGGCTTTGTACAAGATAACTCATTTATTGAGTTAGCCTCCTCTTCGGCCTCATTCAAAAGAACTCCCCTGCTGAGTTAGCCTCCTCTTGGACATCGTTCAAAAGAACTCCCTCGTTGAGTTTAGCTTTCTCTTGGGCATCAAACAAGAAAGAGACCTGGAAATCTCTTAACAGCCTCTCATTGGGCTTCCAATGCAATGAATCACCCGCGCTAGAATAGAACCCTAAGAGTATGATTTCCCAGTGAAATCACTCATGAATCCTAAGAGGATGGTTTCCCGGTGAAATCACTCTTAAAGCCAAAGCCAGCCATACCCTGTAGCTTCCTCTTGAGCTTCATACAAGGACCCTCGATGACCCTCGGAATTCCTCATCTTTGGCTTACAATACAAGGACCCATGGGCTTCTTAAAAGCACCCCCCTAATCAATAATCAATTTCTCATAGAGATTTAGACATGTATCATCTCTATGGAAGAAGTATCTCATCTATAACATCACATACAAATCAAATACTTTTTAAAACACTTTTTCAAACAAAACATCTTTTAATTGTAAGTGGTAAGGCTTGTACACTAAAGCAAAACGCCCAATGCTTACAATTAAAGATTCAATCATCCTTCAAACATCTTTCTTAACTTGTAATTGGTAATGCTTGTACACTTAAGCAAAACACCTAATACTTACGATGAAAGATTTAATCAATCAACTTTTCAAAAATGTAAGTGATGAAATAAATTAGATACATTTTTCATTAAGATGACATTTGTCTTTGTCTCTTAATAACACCCTTTACTTCCACTAGCCTAAGTGGGAACTACGATTACTTTGACATTCTCAACCTCCCTTTGAGAATACGTAGGCACAAGGTCTCACCCTTGGCGAGCATACTTCTTTCTCCCTCGAACCGAATAAACCTTAGTTCCCTTAGATCCGAGATACAGATGCTCTGATTCCCACTATGGGATATTTATGCAGAGGTTCCCAATGTTCTTTGCGAGTATAATAATAACAAAACTTAGGACCCCGCCTAACCTACCTTTCTTAAAACCAAAGGAGAAATTTTTCCAAGAATAGAGTAGCAAATTAAAACACACAAACGTATCAAAAATATTCATATGTACAAAAGATTTTATAGATAACTATATATATAGGGTGCTAATACCTTCCCTTTATATAACCAACCTTCTCACCCTGGTCTCTCCCCAATACGTTGCGTCTAGTTCACACTAGTCGCATCGCATATTATTATTTATTTAGGGTATTTCAACTTTCCCCTTTTCCATCTTCTTTTCTTGTTTGGAAACAATAAAGCTTGATGCTTGCGACATCTTTTAAAAAAAATCAAAAGAGTAAATTGTTTTAAGCTTGAGTTTCGAATTCCAATTTGATTCCCTCGTTCGTCACTTTTTACCGCGAATAGTTACTAAATGTTTACTTGGTGTTTTCTATAGTACATAATATTTAAGAACCCTAATTTTGATCTTTCATGATCACCTTTGATTTTATGTATTAGAGACTATATTTTTATATGATGTCATGACACTCTAACTTGTTAATTTGATAACATTGGTTAAAGTTCCTTGCAAGATCATGATATATACTTATTATAGGGTTATGTCACTTCCGTAGGACTTATTAGTCTCAATTATCCTTTTCAAACTTGATTTATATCATCCATCATTGATTTAGACAAGTGTTTTCCATCTCTTGTGATGTTGATAATCAATTAGGTGACTTGTTTTGTGTATTGATGTTTTATCTTCTACATTTATTGCTCGTGAACCTCATATTGAGTTATCTTATTAAAAAATTCACATATGTATTAATTATCTAATTAAGGCCATTTTGTTTGATCTTTATCAATTGCCTTGAATTTGACTAGTTTTGGTGTTTTCAAAACCTAATTTGGTGTGCTATTGTGTACAAGCCTTCTTCTTTGCTTGAGATACATTTGTTTGTGACTTGTTTATCTCTTAAGCTACTGACCTTGCATGTGCTAACATCATTTATTCCTAGCCTCCATTCATATGTGTTTGATGCATGTTTGGTTTGCCTTTGGCCTTCTAATTGCTTTTTCTGCTAGTTTTTCTCTTGTTTGTTGAATGTTTTGTGTATAAGATTTGAATGAATTTTGTTTAGGTGTTTTGATTATCTTGTCTATGATAATGAACTTGCATTATTTATTAGTTCTTAACTTTGTCTCTTGGCCATGATTAGCTATTTGATTTGTGAATTCGTTTTAAGTTGACTTTTAGGGTTGAATCATGACTTCTTCCTTTGATAGTTTTGTGGTATTAATGCATGCTAATTTATTTTCTGCTTTGTGCGAGTTTTATATATAGGTCTTCATCACTAAAATCACTCTTATGTTACACTTAGCACAAGTATGCTTGAGTACACATATGCATACACTTTTGCACACACTTCACCATACACTTTTGGGATACACGTTCATGCTTTCTTATGATAATTTGTTTGCGAATATTCATGATGATTGTATATATGATATGAATGTTTTCTTACCATATTAACCACTGAATTTCATTTCTTGATTTCTTCTGAAAACTCACTTCTCTTCATCTATGCACTACCATGCTTCATTTGACTTTTAGATGCATTTTAGGTCAAGTTTTTCACTAGTTTTTGTACTAGTATGATATATGTACTCTTTTGAGTTTCTTGTAAGTTCATTGTGTTTAACACAAGTCTTGCATCATTATATTTTTCTTATGATCTCCCTCTTATGTGACACTTAGTACAAGTATGCGTAAGCACACACACGCAGACACCTTTGCCAACACTTGTATGGATTGAATTTATTTTTCTAAGTGATTTGTTTGTGAATCTTTTTTTCATACATGTTTGTATGATTTTATTGATGTATTTGTGTGTTTGATTATGTATTTTATGACTCTTAACTTTTCATGATTCATTTCCATTCATCTATGCCTTTTCTTGGTTTCTTTTGACTTGTAAACGCTTTTTGGGTCATAGTTTCGACTAGTTTTTGTACTAGTGTTGTAATTGCAACTTTGTGATGTTTTTATTTGTGATTTGATTGTGAGTTATTTTGTGTGATGTTTTTACTGTAATCACTTCATCTTGACCCTCTCTTGCATGTTATGTATGTCACACACTTGTATTCACTTCACCACACATAATTGTTGCATGTTTACACACTCTTGTGGAATTTTTGTTCATGAATTTTTGTGTCTTTGTTTGAATGACGTAAATGAAATGTTAACATGTTAGCTACTAAATTTTATATCATTTTACATTTTAATTCTTCTTTCATCGTATGCTTTTTAGGATTAGTTTTGGTCTAGTTTGTGTACTAATTTTGCATGTGTGTCTTCATAGTGATGATTGATATTTGTTTATGGTTTTTTTAAACCTTTTATATGTATGTTATGTCTATTGACCTCAATTCACATGAAACCTTTTATGATTATTCACTCACTTGTTTCCACTCCTACTTCTTCACTTCTTTCTTTGCATTTGTGAGTGTTTGGTTTTTGTGCTTTTGCCAAAGCATTTTGTTTGCTTCTTCCCCTTCTTCGCATTTGGTTTTCTAACCAAGATGACTGATATTATAGTTTTCGCTTAGGATCACTCAATTAGATTAGTTATCGAGTTTAGACATTAGGTAGACAATATATGTAATCCGCCTATCCATACCCATAACCTAGGAACAACTTTGTATTATAATAATTAGGTTCTAGAAATAGGTTAGTTTCCCTTAGCCATTTTACATTTATCCTTTGGCATCCTAAAAATTAAAACCTTGTTTTGTCAAGTGCATTAAGATACCTTAATTATATGACACTTTTTTCCAAAGTAAAAGATACAAACCAATTTTCTTAGACTTAGGATGTTTCGTCGTCCCGTTTGCTACTGATGTTTCGTCGTCTCGTTTGCTACTGATGTCTCGTCATCCCGTCTGTTGCTAACGTTTGTTCGTCCTGTTTTTAGCTGATGTTTCGTCATCGTTGTTTGATGTTTCATATTCTAATCTAAAAAAGACAAACCAACAAAAATAAGTGAGTCGAACTACGGTGCTCTGACTTTCCCATTGCACGAGGGAATACGTAGGCATCATGTCGCAGGGCTTGATCAAGCAACCTTTATAAATATTTTATTCTTTTCCCCGTGTTTTCTTTCTTTTATTTATTTACTCTGTATTTTTTTCATACATTATACCTCATATACATATATAGTAAGACCTTTGCACTCATTAGATAGAAAGTAAAAGAGGACACCGTAGAGTACTGCGGACGTGTGGGATGCTAATATCTTCCACATGCGTATCTGACTTTCTTAACCGATCTCTCGGTCGCAAGACCATAATTTCTCTGTTTCAAGTTTACTCAATGATTACCTTTACCTTTCGGCGGGATAAAAAAACATTTGATGGCGACTTCATTGATATATATTTATATTCTTTAATTTTTCGGCCGGTTGTTTCAGTGGGCCATTGACATGATCGAAAAGATTGAGCTGACTGCTTCTAATGATCATCGTTTTATTCTGGTTGTGTTAAAGACCAAAATGTAGATATTTTTGTCCACAATCTTGTGGTCCTTTACTAAATCCTTTGTAAATTAGTAGTATTTTAGTTGTTAATTTGATATAAATATAACTTTTTTTACCAAGTTTTATGTTCATTTTATAGGTAATTGAAGTGGATTCTTGAAGTACTAAAGTTTGGGCATGCTTGGATCAAGTTGGACCAGCCAAAAGAGCCAATTTTGAAGTTTTGAACAGTCAAGTCCCCTGAGCGTAAATTGAAGCGTGCTTAACTATGACTGCTCAGTCATAACATATTTGGAATTCTAAGGCTGTTGAGCGGTGTGGTCCCGCTGAGCGTGGGCCACTGAACGTGATTTTATTATTTGCTGAAGGCACTGAGCGCGGTCACGCTGCTGAGCACGGATACCGGTCGTGGTTACTTCTATAAGTACCATGCTTAGATATTTTCTTCACCAACTCTACCTTTTCCATCCAAAATCAGATTTACGGCAAAGAAGAAAGCTATTTTCTCCATTGTAACTCAAATTCTTGGAAGAATATCTTGAATATTTTCTTCTTTATTTTCCATCCATGTTCATTATCATCTCTCCATTTCTTGCAAGTGAAGCTACCATGAGAACGAGTAGCTAAATTTCTTTGTGTCAAGATTAGAGGTAGTTAACCTAAATTTTATGTATTTCTTTTGATCTCTTGGTGTATGAACTTGGTGGATGATATATATATGTTGAATATCTTTGTTTTACTTTCGTTTTATGCTTTGGATCATGATTGAGAAATATGCTTCAAAGTTGACCTAAGATATTCTTCTACTAAGGAACAAATGCTAGATATAGATTTGTGAGTTAGTATTTACTTGTATTGAACTTAAATATTATCATGTATAGTTAGAGTGAGACATCATCTAAAGATTAACATGATAAAACTTACAATATTGGTTAGAAATCAACATTGAGAGGATACATAATTATATCAATCATCAACTAGTTCATCCGCTTGATTAATTGAATTTATATGAAATTAGATTAATGAAACTAATATTGACATGCCTTTACCAATTGAAAATCAACCAAAACTCTCTTTAATCCAAACAACTATCTTTTGGAAAGAATACTAAACTTGTTTGGTCGAAATTTATGATTTTGGTAGTTAGAAAACAAAACCTTTTTGTTAAAAAAATCTTAAAATACACTTTAACTATTGAACACCGGTAATATCACATCAATCCCTATGAAAAAGCCAAGATCGATGTGTACTTTTGTTCAATTCTCGGATGCGGCTTTTTTTGGGAAAACTTAAGTCAAAATGGTCGGGTCCGTTTGTAGTCAAAGAGGTCAAAGATTATGGAGCTATTTTGTTGGAAGACCCGAGAAACAAGAAAGAGTGGACCGTCAATGGGCAAAGGTGGAATGTGTATGTTGGCGGCGAGATAAGCCGGGAAATTTCAGCATTATACTTTGATGATCCTTGATCATCTTGAATAGTCGATCTCGAAACGACGTTAAACAAAGTGCTTTTTGAGAGGCACCCCATTCCCACTATTGTCAATCATATTTCTTGCAATTTCTCTTTTCCTCTCAATATTTTCATGTAATTTCAAGTGATTTCAAGTTGTTTTCAGTTTTCCCCCAAATTCCTTGCTAATCATCCATCACCCTCAACCCAAGGTAAGTCAAATTTCTTTAAGTTTTTGTTTTCAATTATATGTTTAGGGTTGTTTGTGTTTAGAGTAGATTGAATTGTGGTTAGGATTTGAATAGAAGGTCTTTAATGTAAAAAATTATACAAATTTGTGTTAGATTTTAGAATGTTAGGGTTAGGTTCTTGTTAATCTTGCAATTTAGGTTGTGTAAATGCTTCTACATAGTACCCATTGTGCTAGCATGATGATTTAGGGTTTGGGTATGGTTATTGTTCAAGGAGGCGCGCTCAGCGGCCTCACTTGTACATAATTTTATTTTTTCTGTTTTTTCATTCTGTTCGGCTTTTGTGTGATAATTTATCAATTAATTTTAGCGTGTTTGCATAATTTTCTGTATAGTTTATATTGACATGGTATGTGTTTGGTTTTTGTGGTGTTTTCTGTTGTATTTGTGCAGATGAGTTCTAGAGGAAATGAATCTAAGCGATCTAGGTTCACTTTTGATGGGTCATTATCTCGATCTAAACAAGGAGCTAATGCTCAAGATGCAGAGTTCGATAACTCTAGGTTCATTGGGCCACCTCAAGATGTGTGTTTTAACAGTTTGCTCAAATGTCAAATCTTATGAATCCTCAAGGCACTTACAGGTACTTTGTGAATGCTGTTGAGGAGAGGAAATGGGATGCTTTGTTATCTCCTCCCGTTAAGCTGAACTTTGATTTAATTCGCGAATGCTATGCTGGTCGAAAATGTTCGGTATACTTGCATTTCATATGTACGGGGGAAAGCAGTTTCATTCACAAGGGATGCCATAAATGATTATTTGGGGAAGCCCCTTATGCTTCAAAGGGGGAAAAAGTGAGAATATCAGAAATAGGTGGCCAAGAGGGATTGGAAATTAGATGATGTAGATCTAGTTTTAGGCCTTACACCTAACCATGGATTTCATCTGAATGCATCTAATCAACCCGTTCATTTCAAAAATCAAGACATGAATCCAAAAGCTCAATTATTTTTAATTTTTCTGCTTAATAACATCAAGACGAGAAGTCATATTTCTACTATTCCGATTGAAACCTATTTTCTTTTATATGCTATGGTCATTTCAAATGAGCTTCGAAAAATTTCTATTAGTGGTCATGTGCATGGTACCAAGACCCCGATGACTCTTGGATTTCCAGGGCTTATTATGGGGTTATGTAAGAAGGATGGTGTGGTTATGCCTGAGGTGGCAACCAAGGTGATAAAAAGTATGGTGAATAATGACTATGTTACTAGGCATTGTGTGCCTAAGCTTAGTGGTGTGGGAGCCCCTCAAACATAAGATAATGCTCCTCCTATGGGCCCTGCTGTTTTTAATCAGCAACAAGCATGTATGTATTCTTGGAAGATGACAAAGGCTCAAATGAGAGCCTCGTTTTTTTACATGATAAGCAGATGATGTACCGCCACTAGATTGTGCTTGAGGAGGTTCCTACTTTTCCCACTCGGAAATAGTTCTCTACTTATGCTAATTACCCTTAGGACATGCCATTCTTCAGAGAGGGGGCAGCAAATGAGGATGCTGCTGAGGAGGAGCAGGAAGATGAGGCCCACCAGAGTGATGTAGAGATGGACGGTTGATTCTATCCTTTTTAGCTTGTTTAATTTATTTATGTTTGTTTGGTTTGTTTTTAAGAATCATGTTTTAAATATTGAGACATTATTGTAGTAGTTTCCATCCTTTTTAGGATGAGGGTTTTTATGTTATGTATTTTGATATTTTGAAGGCATTATGCCTTGGTACATTTTGGAACACCATTTTGGGGTGTCTTTTAAATTTATGCACTATTTATTTTAATTTAATTTTTTTTAGTTTGTCCTTGTTATTCAATGATTCTCAAAAGCAAGAATAAGTGTGTTTTCACCAAAAGGTGATGGTGATGATATGATTCTCAATTGATCCGTGCTTAAGGTACATTTTTAATTGCTTTATAGAATGTTAACATGTGTATGAAATTTGTACTTTATGCAAAATATCTTGGCATGTAAAATTTAAAAAAAGTTGTGTTCATGTTTGAATCATTAGGACATAAACCACAAAAGTGAGAAGCTTTCCACCTTGTACAAAAGTTGTGAGTTCTAATAGTTTTGTTAACTCGTTTAATTCATGTTTAATCTTAATTTGTTGTTGGCATTATAGAAACATAGAAAGGATCAAGGCATTTTTTTGTATTATGAGAAAAACCATCACTTCCAAAAGGGCTTAAATCTAACCTTGTGAGTGTGTGAATCTTAGTTACCCTTTTGAGCTAAAAAAATTTAAATTTGTGGAATGAATCATTCTTAGTCAACTAAGTGTTAAGTAGGCCAGTTAATAATTTGTTGATGATCTATGAAAATCCAATGATGATTCATTCTATAAATTTTTTCTTGTTTGTAAACACCAACCCAATTGTTTGATTATCCTTTGTAAAGAGAATGTTCTTAAATAGAAAGGATGAAAAAATTGAAAGTTGGGGAGGTTGATCAAAAAGAAATAATGAATTGATGGCATAATGTATCCTTTGAAAAAGAAATAGAAAAAAGTGAAAAGAACTTGAAAAAGAAAAAGAAAAGAAAAAGGATAGGATCATTGTGTGAGAAAAGATAGAAATGGTTTTGATAAATAAGGAGGAAGTATGAATGGATTTTGTCAAAATGTGAAATGCTCTTCATTATCTTTACCCCATTTTGCTTCAATGGCTTTGTATATATATCTTTTCTTTTTAACCCAAGTCAAGTTACAACCCTTGAAAGTCCTTAGTAATCTATATTTTCATTTTGCTAATTTAACTTGTTTTCATGAATGCATGAATTATTCCGGATGTTCATGGTTGCTAGTGAGAGTATTTACTCCTATGTAAATATTACATTTTGTTCTTCAAGGAATATTGTAGAAAGCTTTAGGTGATTCAAGTTTGAACATGTCTTTTGCCTTTGTTTACATGTATCAATGTTTTGTTTTTAGAACTTAATTCACATCCATGTTGTGTTTCTAAGAAGAAACTATTTTGTATATGTGTCGGGTATGTTGAGTTTGAACCATCCATTTTTGTGTTGATTAGCATCTTTTAAATTTTGTGATCTTGTTTGCTTGTTGCGTTTTTTACCTTTGTTCGAGGACAAACAAATAAGTAAGTTGGGGAGAGTTGTTAAGGACCAAAATGTAGATATTTTTGTAGATAATTATGTGGTCCTTTACTATATCCTTTGTAAATTAGTAGTATTTTAGTTGTTAATTTAATATAAATATGCTTTTAAGTAGTTTTTGTTGTAAATACCTCAGTTTACCAAGTTTTATGTTCATTTTGTAGGTTGTTGAAGTGGATTCTTGAAGCATTGAAGTTTGGGAATGCTTGGATCATGTTGAACCAACCAAAGAGCCAATTTTGAAGTTTTGAACATGCAAGGCCTTTGGCGCAAATCGAGCGCTTTGCCTATTATTGTTCGACAGAACAAATTTAATTCGAGGTCACGAGCGGCGTGGTCTGAGCCAGGCATCGAACGTGATTTTGTTATTTCGAGGGCGTTGGCGGTCACGCCGAGCGGATACCATCATGGTCACTTCTATAAGTATCATGCTTAGATATTTTCTTCACCAACTCTACCTTTTCAATCAAAAATTAGATTTAGGGCAAAGAAGAAAGTTATTTTCTCCATTGTAACTCAAATTTTTGGAAGAATCTCTTGAATCTTTTCTTCTTTATTTTCCATCCATGTTCATCATCATCTCTTCATTTCTTGCAAGATTTTCCATCCATGAGAATGAGTAGCTAAATTTCTTTGTGTCAAGATTAGAGGTAGTTAACCTAACTTTTATGTATTTCTTTTGATCTCTTGGTGTATGAACTTGGTTGATGATATATATATGTTGCATCTATTTGTTTTACTTTCTTTTTATTCTTTGAATTATGATTGAGAAATATGCTTCAAAGTTGACCTAAGATATTCTTCAACTAAGGAACAAATACTAGATATACATTTGTGAGTTAGTATTTACTTGTATTGAACTTAAAGATTATCATGTCAATAGTTAGAGTGAGACATCATCTAAATATTAACATGATAAAACGCATAATATTGGTTGGAAGTCAACAATATTGGGAGGATACATAACTATATCGATCATCAACTTGTTCATCCGCTTGGCTAATTACCTTTATATGAAATTAGGTTAATAAAACTAATTTTGAGATGCTTTTACCAATTGAAAATCAACCAAAACTCTCTTTAATTCAAACAACTCTCTTTTGGAAAGAGTACTAAACTTGTTTGATTGAAATTTATGATTTTTGTAGTTAGAAAACAAAATCCTTTTGTTACCAAATCTTAAAATACACTTTAACTATTGAACGCCGGTAATATCACATCAATCCCTGTGGAAAACGATAATTAAAAATACTTGCATAAGACTATTTCACCAAATGGGTCGAAGCCGCATATCATGCGAATGTCACCAAGCAGGTGGTTGTCGGGTTTATCAAGCACAATATCATTTGTCATTATGGGATTCCTGATAAGATTATTACTGATAATGGATCGAATCTGAACAACAAGATGATGATGGAGCTTTATGAGTCCTTCAAAATCAAACATCATAATTCATCCCCGTATCGCCCGAAGATGAATGGTGCTATTGAAACGGTGAATAAGAACATAAATAAGATTATGCAGAAGATGGTAGTAACTTACCGAGATTGGCATGAAATGTTGTCTTTTGTTTACATGGTTATAGGACTACCGCACGCACTTAGACTGGGGCAACACCTTTTTCTCTAGTCTATGGCATGGAATCAGTGCTCCCCATTGAAGTTCATATTTCTTCGTTAAGGATCATGAAAGACGCAGAGCTTAGTGAAGATGAATTGGTTCAAAATCGGCTAGACCAGTTAAGCCTCATTAATGAAATGTGGCTCCTGACCTTAAGGATGTAACTCAAAACCTTTCGTAAAAGGGTGTGTTGTTTCCGTTCTACCGCAACGTACGTCGTGCCAAATGCTAGAAGGTGAATGTTAACATTGTGCATAAAAAAACACAAACACATAATTATTTTCTAGGCGAACTACAAGGTTCTGATTTCTTCATTGCACTATAGAGGTATGTAGGTACAAGTTTTACGACCGATGCAGACTATCCTGATTAAAAGCTTATTTTTCCCCTAATCTAAAACATTTTTCCCTAACAAAGCATTCATAAGCAAGCATAATTCCTTAGTAACATATGGTTCACATTGAGTACATAGATGTGAGAAGTGATAATATCTTCCTCTTGCAAAATTGATAATAACTCTGTATATTTTTGCAGCGCAACAACATGCTATCATAAAGTTATATTTCATCACTTTAATTTTAAACTATATTTTTATTAAGAAGATGATAAATATCTTTTATTTTAATTGATAATTATTTATATTTTTAAAATTTTAAATTTTTACTTAAATTTCATAATTTTTCTTACTCCACCATATTATTAATATTATTAAAGGTAACTAACTCTTATGTCATTTTGTTTTTAAGCATGGATGATTAAATTAGTATTTCCCTTGATTAGAGATATGTTTGAGCTTGTTGAGCCTCAAACCATCATCAACATAATACGTTATTGAGTCGGGATTATAGGGATCATATAGCTGCAGATTATAAGGATCTTTTAGGCTCTTTTAAGGATGTTGTTGTTTGTATGCAACAGGAATTGTAACACTGATGCTCAGCATATGGTAGGAGTTAGGAAAAGCTTAGGATTTAGAACTTGCTTACAATATTATTTATGATTTGTGTTTTTTCGTGCTGTTCATGAAACGTTAGACTTTAGTAAACTTGGTTAGTTTTTTTAACATAAAATGCGTACTACATTAGTTAGAGGGACAAATACAAAATATGATTTAACTTTTTATGTTTTAATCTTTCATGTCATGAAAGTTTAGAACTTTTGTAAAATTGGTTGGTTTTTTTTAACATAAACGGTGTAATAAATATGATAGAAGGACCAATACAACTCATTGATTAATTTAGAAAAAAGAAAACATTTTTAACCTCAAAAAGTACTTTTAAGAACCATATAAAGGATAATAGTATTTAATTGATGTAAGGTGAGTTCAAACTTTAAAAGATATAAATTGATAATTCTCTTTCTAAATTATAGAAGAAGAAATATGACTGAAATGGTGAAGTTTGGTTATATTATGATCATCTTTATTTCAATATTGCTGGTGTCATACAATGATCCAAGTAAATCCATTTTTAACATTTACCCTTTTATTTTTAATTTTTACAGAATGATTTATGAAATATTATCTTAACATTTATTCTCATTTTTCAATATAGGAGCTAAAAGATGTAGAAAAGATGCTGATTGTTTTGGCCATGTGTGCAACCCACCATTGGTAGTGAAATGTGACAACAAACAATGTCGTTGTGTTTCAGTAACCTCTTTTTTTCATTAATTAAGTTCCCATATGATTTGAATTTTGTGTCTAATCCAAGAAAGTACATAAATTCCTCCAGGAATATTTTATGAACTATAATATAGTTGTTTATTTTCATATCATAATTTGTTTTCCTTTTCTTTTTCATTCCAAGAATTGTATTGTGCTGAATTATATATAAATAATGTACTTCTCTGTCGCTTCAAAGTATATCGATGGATTTTAATTAGATATGTCTCATACTCATTTCTATCTTATTTTATATTATAATATCTTTAATCGATGGATTTTAATTAGATTAATGCTCATACTCATTTCTATCTTATCTTATATTATAATATCTTTAATCGTTAAGTTAAAAAGTAATTTTTATTATTTCATAACCTATAATTTTATTTTCATGCTATAGTGTGTATACACATTTGATATTTCTTATCATAAAAATATATATATTTCGCATATCTTTTAACTTTTATATCATTCACTTGGAAAAGATATAAAAAAGAAAAAAAGATCTTCACTACAAAAATTTAAAAATCTACTTCAATAATAGGTGATAAATAAATTTCCAATTTAAAAAAAAATCTTGCATAACTAATTTGATTTATTATAATATTTACATATCATTTAAAATGAATATGATTCAAAATGGAACTATGAGATGTGACATAAGAGACTGAGGAGAATTAAGGTTGTTCGAATTTTTTTCGAATTCTATTATGATCTTAATTATCTTTGAATATGATAGAAATATATTTTTAATAATAAATAAGTTTTAGAAATTTAAGGTGGTGGAAAATAAAATAATAAAAGATTTTATCGTAGTTTTCTGATAAGTCGCACAACTATATGTCTATATCAATGTAGTATAAAAGATATCGTGTCCACATAAATCAATTAAGAATTATGTTATCTAATTTTCTCATTTTTTTTTCTAAGGAGATTCGTAAAGATTTATTTATTTTTCAAATAATTTGAAGTACAAATTTAATTTAATAATAACAATGAGAGACCAAAAGGACAATTTTCGTCTACCAATGTCACTCATACAATTTACAATATTTAATCATAACGTCGACACTATTTTTGTACAAAATACGAAATTAGAAATACCTTTTGCTTTGATCGTTGTTACCAGTATTGGAACATGTAATTCTATAAGTCATAATTAATTAGTAAAAGAGAACAATTTAGTAATTTTGACGAGTGGAATTTTAGAAAATATGAAGATTTGGTAAGGGTAGAATGGTAAAGCATAATTAATCCTCTAAATGACAAAATATTTCTCCACATATTATAACAACCTTTGAATTCTTCTCATTTGTTTGAAAATATAGTGGAGAGAAGAGAGAAAAGGGAAGAAGGAAACTCATATATGATGAGGGAAAACTTGAATAAGAAAGAACAAGGAAGAATATTTCATCTCAAATTTATCTTCATCTTTCTTATTAGATGTGAGTTCTTAGTTAGTGTCGCGACAAAACATTCCGAGACTAAGTTATTAATTGACTCAACTCGTAAAAATAACAATGAAATCGCGACCACATTTTTATTTTATTCAAAGGACTCGGAAAAAGAGCGAATACAATCCTAAAAGAAAATGAGATCAAGTTATGGCGGTTAGTTATGCAAATGAAAGGTATTAGGCACCCTAATCATCTACGGTATTCCGCAGGAACCTCTTTGAAAATTTGTATATGTGTTATAAACAATATATACAAAATAGATTATGGAGGTGAGAAAAGAAGTATTTTTTATAATTTTTTATTTGATAGAACTTCCAATGAGTTCTAGGTCTACATACCAACAATGTGCAATATTGAAATTAAAGCTCATGTAGCGCGGATAAAAAATACTAAAATTGGTGCGTTGGTTGATTTTAAGAAGAATAGACATCAAAGTCATATCCAAGTGGTAAACATACTTACTACCCACAATTATGAGAAAGAAGCATTTCATCAACTAAAAGTGGAGAATTTAAGTTCATATTTTCATCAACAAGCATACTCAACACCAAGTGGAAAATATCTCACTTAACTATATATCGTAGAAGTATAGTAGCTCGCACCACTTTAAAAAATTAACAAGAGTCTAATCTTTCAAGAAAATAGTTTTTAAAGAGGTAAAGCCAAAATGGCTCAAAAAGTTTGAATGAGGTTGGTTGATTTTTAGTCTTCAGAAAAATGTTAAATTGGTTAATGGTTTAGTAAGAAAAGAATTTTTTGAAAATGCATGGAAATAAGTTCAAGTTTACTATGAAAGCGGTTTGAGTTTAGAAAACAATAATCCTTTGAAAAAAGGGAGAAAATTTTGAAAATTTAAGAATATGGGAGGAGATGAAGAGGCTAACCTATTTACAAAAAGTAAAAGGTGATGGTAAAGAAAGATCTAACCGGGTGCGAAATCAACACTTGATATCAAGAAGCCAATACTATAATTGTCCAAGGTCAAACAAAGGTCAACAAGTGTTGACAAAAAATTTCAGAATTTTTAAAAGTTAAAAAACTATTTTTAAACATAAAAGAAAACGATAAAATAAACTAAAAGTTGGAAAAAAATAGTAGAATAAGAAACGAAAATAAAATGAGGTCACCAATATTTGTCAAATGACCATTGGATCCTTCCATGGTTTTTCAGAATTTAAAAATGTCAAAAAGTATTTTTAAATATTTTAATAACTCAAATAAAAGGGAAAATTCATAAAAATATCAAATATGAAAAACTAAAAACCAGAAAAAGAATATTTGAAAATTTTTGTGTGAATTTTTTTCATAATTTTTAAGTCTGAAATAAATTTATTATGAATTTTTGGAGTTTAAAATAATGAAATATAAAAATCAGAAAATAAAATAAAAGCCAAAAAATATGGACAATCAGACCACAATCAAAACGCGTGAGTAAGCAGATCCAAAGGATCACACGCGCAAATAAAAACGCGTTAGTAAGCACATCCAAGGGACATGACGTGTTGTGCATATCATGGACTCTATTGAATAAACCACATAATCAAGATATTTTTAAAATCTATTTGAATAAAATAGATGACTTCATTGGTTGAAGATGACACGCTGGTAGTCTTCAACCATCGTCCAAGCTCGATTTGCAGGTTTTGTAAATTGTAAAATCAAGAGCTCAGACCGATGCCATTTGTAACACCCCATTTCTACCCGATAATTATAAGGAAATCAGAGTGCAAAAATCTTCAACAAACAAATGAGATGCCACATTTTCAACTTAAAACAATTTCATATAACCATAATTAATTTAGATACATAACACTGGTTCGGATAAACCGATAACAACCTAATTTATTCTTTTGAAAACAAAACAACTTTTATTAATAAGTGGCTTCACATAATTAAAATTATAATGACGTAACCTCATGTTTATCTCAAAACAGTTTTAATATAACGATTCTTTGATAACAACAACTTAAGATTCAACTACTAAAACAATAACAACAATTAAACAACAATCATTCATCCCCTGAGTGCTACGTATTAAAGAAACTAAACCGACTTGGACTAACAACAACCAATTATTCATTCTTGAATACCTGCACGTTACTAGTATAAAGGCAACGACGAAACAAATGCAAAGGGTGAGATATCTAAAGATATAATTGAATGCATGATAAATAATATATTAGATTAGATTATATAGAATCACCACTTCGCAACTTATAATAACAACTAGAATAACAGAACCAGGAACAATTATATAAAAACAACTACAATTATATCACAACAACATTTCCAACACAACATAACAATTATTTCACAACTTATGAATAACGACAACAACTTAAATCAATCGACACATCAACATAACAACTATAATTATGAAACTTCAAATGCAACTCAACCATGCACATGCATGTGGTACCATTGGAGTAAAACTCCCAACATAATCATTTTCCAGTTTACCGAGGCACAAGGGATAAGCCTTCAACGTGATCATTTTTGTCAATTTAGGCCAACATGGTGAGCATTATCTCCAACTTAAAAATTGTCAATTCAGGCCAACGTGGTGCCAATCCAGACCAACTTAAATGTATATCATACAACCTCAACTTCAACAAAAAAATCACAACAACGCATTCATCCACTTAATAACCCACTACTAGTTACTACATTAACCTCCTACCAACTTATACTACAATTCAACTTATAATTATTCAGATTGTTTTCATCTAATTCTAGTTAGCTGCTTATCGGTTAGGATTGCTGGTATTTCGATTATCCACTGCTATCAACAATCATCCCGCTATTGTTCCTTCATTTTAAAATTAGTATATTGATTCTAGTCATTAAAGTATACTACTAGGTGTCTATAACTACTAGTTCACAACACTGCAACTAACCGACTTCTACTATTTCAATGGTACCACAATACCTCGGTTAACCAAAACAACGTCTGTTATCTTCAACCATTTTTCTATTGTCAGTACTCATATAATCTACATAATCCAACTAAACCAACTCAATTCAATTGAACAACATTCAATCATATTATCACTTTATTAATAAACTTTGTACCAATGTTAATCACTTAATTCCACTTAATTCAACCAATTTTAATTAATTCCAGTATCATTAATTCCACTTTATTACAAGTTCTTATTATGCCTATGTTCAATTTTTATAACCCTACCATTGGAATTCATACTATCTTCACTATAGATCAATTAGTTCACTAATCTCTCTAATACTCTACTTCAATTTTAGGAGCTAATTCCCTTACTAATCACCAGTATTATCACACTCAAAGTAGCCAAGTATAAGTGAAGTATATCAACTAATAAATATGGGCATAATTCAAAATAAGAAAAATATGTCCAAAATTGCAAATTACGCGCCTGTTAGGGGGAAATTTGTAAAGTAATTTAAGGGCATGGTTTAAGGTCAAAGGTTCCTACAGTTTAAGAACCAAACTTAAATGAAGGTGGCTTCTGAAGGTGCTTTAACAAAGCTGTAAGTGTTTTTAAGTTGGCTTTAATTTTTGGTAAAACCAGATTATGACAATGTCCTGACTGATGTCATGACATTCTGGGTTGAAGATAAATTCTGCAGAAGAAGTGTTCTACAGGTACAGCTCAGTATGGTTGCATAACATGATGATCATGCTATGATCTGTTGTACTGAAAATCTGCAATATCAGTGAGCAGGATGTATGATGTCATGTCCAATGTTAAGACATCTTGTACTGAATAAATTATTGTGCAGATTTGTATTTCCTGAGAGTTTTCAGGATTCTGTTGGGCTGCTTTGAGTTGGATTAATTTGCTTAAATCATATGCTCACGTGGGCATTAGGTTAACTTTGTTTTAACCCTAATTTGTTATGCTGCAAAGACCAAGTCCTTAGGTTAACTTTAGTTAACCCTAACTATATTTGTGGAAGCCCAAGTTGAAGACTCTACTGCTTATATATTATCTAACAAACCATTATGTTGTTTGCTGCGCTTTTGGAGAAGATCAAGAAGGCAAATTGTGTTTGTGTTATTAGTGATTCTTGTGAGCCAAGCAATTATCTTTTGATAAGTGTCTTGGAGTAGGATTTGGTTGTAAGGGTAGTTTTATCACTCAAATCTTTGAAGCACGAGTGTTGTGTCTCTTGATTAAAGCTTTGAAGCAAAATCAAGCATGTTTATTGAAGAATGTCTTCACAATTCTATTAATCATTAGATTAGTATCATTGTTGTGATTGTGGGGGAGTGAGTAGGAACTTAGGTCTAAGTGGGACTTAGATTGAAGTTGCATTAGATAGGTCTTAAGTGAAGGAGATAAACTGTTTGGTTTATTCCAAAATTAATACCTCTTATAGTGAATTTCCTCCCTGGCTTGGTAGCCCCCAGATGTAGGTGTAGTTACACACTGAACTAGGTTAACAATTGATTGTGTTCTTTACTGCCTTTTAAATTATTGTTTGGATTGTCAACAGTTTGTCAGATACAGTGTCATAACATTCACTTTGACATTAAGTATCTGTTGTCAGAATTTCAATTGGCATCAGAGCAGGCACCCTGCCTATCTTTCTGGGTGAGATCTAGGGATATTATTTTCTAGCGCTATGGACAAGGAAGGAGGATTTGGGAGCAGACCACCCATTTTGGATGGATCAAATTATGATTACTGGAAACCTCGTTTGGTTGCCCTCTTGAAGTCACTGGACAATAAAGCTTGGAGAGCTGCTGATAGAGGATGGAAACATCCCATCAAAATTGAGAAAGATTGGACTACTATCCTGAAACCTGAGGAAGAATGGAGCAAATAAGAAGAGGAGTTAGCTCTGGGTAACTCTAAAGCATTGAATGCCTTGTTCAATGGAATTGATAGAAACATTTTCAGACTAGTACATCGTGAATCGCCAAGGATGTTTGGGACACTCAAAACCACTCATGAAGGTTCATCCAAGGTAAATGTCAAGACTCGGATGCTCACTACCAAATTTGAGAATCGAGGATGAAGGAAGATGAAACCATTCATGAGTTTCACATGAACATCTTGGAGATTGCCAACACTCGGGAGCATGGGAGAGAAGATGTCCAAGAAAAGTCGTGAGAAAGATTCTCAAATCTTTTCCTAAAAGGTTTGCAATGATAGTGATCACATGAAGAAGCTCAGATATCCAAAAAGGTAGATGAAGTCATTGGTTCACCCGACATTTGAGATGGGGATCATGAAAATGTTGACAAGAAGAACAAGAGCATAGCCTTTGTATCCAATGTCAAGAGGAAAGCAAGGAGTGATGAAGAGAATCTATCGGGTTATAGCTATGCTTGGAAGGCAGTTCAACAAAATCATCAAGAGAATGGACCAGAAGCCAAGGTCAAATGTCAAGAACATTTCCTCTGACATTAGCAGATCCTATGATTCAAGCAGAAGAATTAAGCTTGAAGAAAAGGGAAATCAAAGCAGAGGAATCCAATGTCATGGATGTGAAGGATATGGACACATTAGGGCTGAATGTCCTACCTTTCTAAATAAACAAAAGAAAGGAATGTCTGTCACCTGGTCTGATGGTGACTCAGAAAGTGACTCTGAATAAGAATAAGCTAAACTAGTTACTGCACTAACAGGTGTTTGTAACTCTGACAATGATTCAAGTGATGAGGAACTGACCTTTGAAGAACTTGCTGACTCCTACAAGAAGTGGCATCGAGCTCAAGTCTGCCAACAAAATGAAAAGCAGAAGAAGCTCATAGTTAAGTTGGAAGCTGAGAAGAAGGTAGACACTACAACTATAAGTCATCTCAAAGGTGAAGTTAGTGTGTTGAACTCCAAACTAGATCAGATGACAAAGTCTGTCAGGATTCTAACAAATGGAACTGACAAGTTGGAAGAAATACTACAGACTGGACAAAATGAAGGAAACTTGTCTGGTCTAGGATTTGTGACTGCAAAGGAATCTAGTTTTAACATAAATAAACCTAGGCCTGATAAACAAATGTCAAAACAGATGTCACAACATAGGGCTCAACATCAAAGGCAAAGAAACATGAAGAGGAAATACCAAAGATGGAGATGTCATTATTGTGGGAGGTTTGGCCACATAAAACCATTCGCTTTGATTATATGGGTATCCTAACCGATCTACATGTCAAACCTAAAACTAACAGACACCAAATAATCAATAATGGATGAAAAGACGCACCTTGATAGCTCACACCTGAGAGTCTCGCCAAAGAAGACGGGTACTTTGGCAAAGGATGTTCTAAACATATGATCGAATCAAGAATCTGTTGAGTGACATCAAGCCTCATTCAACCAGCTATGTCACTTTGGAGATGGAGCTAAAGGAGAAATCAAAGGTGTTGAAAACTGATTGCCCCCGAGTCCCGAACTTGAATGAAGTATTACGGTAAATGGATTAATCGCTAACCTCATCAAGATTACCATCTATGTGATCTAGGATTCAAAGTCAACTTCACCAAGTCTAAATGCCTTGTTACAAATGAAAACAAGAAGTTTTAATGAGAGGAGTCGATCAAAAGACAACTGTTACTTGTGGGAATCTAAGGACACCAACTACTCTTCTGTGTGCTCCATAGTCAAAGAAGAAAAGGAAGTGAAACTGTGGCATCAAAAACTTGGACATTTACATCTTAGAGGAATAAAAAAGATCATATCCATGGAGGTCGCCGAGGAATTCCAAAGCTCGATATGATGAAGGAAGAGTCTGTGGTGAATGTCGGGTCGAAGCAAACTAGATGTCACATCCAAAGACAAGACATCTAACCACTTCCAAGGTTCTAGAACTTCTACACATGGATTTGATGGATCCCATGCAGGTATAAAGTCTTGGTGGGAAGAGGTATGCCTATGTTGTTGATGATTTTTCCAGATACACCTGGATAAACTTCATTAGAGAGAAATCTGATGTATTTGATGTCTTTAAATAATTGTGCAAAAGACTTCAAAGAGAAAAAGAAGGTTGCATTGTCAGGATCAGAAGTGATCATGGAAAGGAATTTGAAAACAGTAAGTTTGATGAGTTTTGCTCTTCAGAAGGGATCAATCATGAGTTCTCTTCACCTATAACTCCTCACTAAAATGGAGTTGTTGAAAGGAAAAATAGAACTATACAGGAATCTGCTAGGGAAATGATACATGCCAAGAAGTTTCCTATCCACTTTTGGGCTGAAGCTATGAATACAGCTTGCTATGTCCACAACAGGATCACATTGAGAAAGGGAACATCATCCACTCTTTATGAAATATGGAAAGGAAGAAAGCCTACTGTGAAGTACTTCCATGTCTTTGGGAGCAAATGTTATATTCTGACAGATCGTGAACAAAGGAGAAAGATGGACCCTAAGAGTGATGAAGGAATATTCCTGGGATACTCTACCAACAGCAGAGCATATAGGGTGTTCAATTCCAATACCAAAGTTATGATGGAATCTATAAATGTCATAGTTGATGATCACCATGAGGACACCAATGTCCCATATGATGTTGAGACATTCTTTGACACTCCCACACAAGTGTCTACAAAAGTTGATGTGTCTAATCCTACTTCATCAGAGTCTGAATTAAAGGAAGCTAACAAAGATCCTTCCATCAGAATTCAGAAAGATCATCCCAAAGAACTCATCATAGGAGATCCTAACAGTGGAGTCACTACAAGATCTAGAGAAATCACCTCAAACTCTTATTTTGTGTGTCAGATTGAACTAAAGAATGTTAAAGAATCTTTGACTGATGAATACTGGATTGGTGCCATGCAAGATGAATTGAACCAGTTCAAACCACATGAGGTATGGGAGTTAGTTCCTAGACCTGAAGGAACAAATATCATTGGCACAAAATGGATATACAAAAACAAGTCTGATGCTGAAGGAATTGTTACCAGGAATAAGGCAAGGCTTGTTACACAAGGATACACTCAAGTTGAAGGGGTTGATTTTGATGAAACATTTGATCCTGTAGCCAGGCTGGAATCAATCAGACTACTCTTGGGAGTTGCTTGCCTTCTGAAGTTCAAGCTGTTTCAGATGGATGTGAAAAGTGCCTTCCTAAATGGGTACTTAAATGAGGAAGTATATATGGAACAACCTAAAGGGTTTGTAGATCCAAATTGTCCTGATCATGTATACAAATTGAGTAAAGCATTATATGGTCTGAAACAAGCTCCTAGAGCTTGGTATGAAAGGTTGCCAAAGTTCCTTACTGACAAAGGGTACGGGAAAAGAGGATTGGACAAAACTCTTTTTGTGAAGGATGAAGGAGGAAAAATAACGGTAGCTCAAATTTATGTTGATGACGTAGTGTTTGGAGGAATGTCAGATAAAATGGTAAAATATTTTGCTGATCAGATGCAAGCTGAATTTGAAATGAGCCTCATGGGAGAATTGACCTACTTTCTTGGGCTACAAGTCACACAGATGGAAGATTCAATTTTTCTTTCTCAAAGCAAGTATGCCAAGAATATTGTCAAGAAGTTTGGGATGGAGAATGCCAGTCATAAAAGGACTTCTGCCCCTACTCATCTAAAGTTGTCCAAAGACACAAGTGGGACAAGTGTGGATCAAAGCTTGTACAGAAGTATGATAGGAAGTCTGTTATACTTAACAGCCAGCAGACCTGACATAGCCTTTGCAGTTGGAGTATGTGCAAGATACCAGGCTGGACCAAAGGTGAGTCACATAAACCAGGTGAAAAGAATTTTGAAGTATGTGAGTGGAACCTACAACTATGGTATGTTGTACTCTCATGGATGTGATCCTATCTTGTCTGGTTACTGTGATGCTGATTGGGCTGGTAGTGCTAATGACAGAAAGAGTACCTCTGGAGGATGCTTCTTTTTAGGAAACAACCTTATCTCTTGGTTCAACAAGAAACAAAATTGTGTGTCCCTATCTACTACGGAAGCTGAATACATAGCAGCTGGTAGCAGTTGTTCTCAAATGATCTGGATGAAACAGATGATGATTGAGTACAATGTCACACAAAATGTCATGAAATTATACTGTGACAACCTGAGTGCTATTAGCATATCCAAGAATCTTATACAGCACAGCAGGACTAAGCATATTGACATTAGACATCACTTCATCAGAGATCTTGTGGAAGAGAAAGTGATTGAGTTGGAGCATGTTGCCACTGACCTACAACTGGATGATATTTTTACCAAGGCACTGGATGCTAGTCAGTTTGAAAACTTAAGGGGCAAGCTGGGTATTTGCCAATATGAAGAGTTGCAGCAATTAATTTTGTTTAAAACAAGGGCTGAGAGAGATGTTTTAATTAAGTTAATTGTGATTGGGCAAATAACTAGTTTCCCTCTTTCTTTCCAAATACATCAGAAGAGGAATAGTCACACTTATACCTTCACTCTCACAGTTTGGACAATCTCTCTCTACTCTCACAAAGGAAAATTTAAACTTTTCCTTCACTTGTACTCTCTACTCATCAAGATGTCTCAACAATCTTTGTCATCATCATCGCAGAAGACTACCTATGTCTCATCCACTAACACAGATTCTAGGGCAAATATGAATCCCAAGGATTTTGATGTTCTTGAAATAACACCACTCCGTCTTATGGCAGGTGATACTACTAAAGTCAAGAAAATGAGAAGTCCACATGCAAGAAGATCGCAGGCTTCTCCTTCTGGTAAATTTTCTCAAACTTCATCTTCTGTTCCCCCTAAAATAGTTAATAGGGAGGGTACTGCTTATGTCCACCAAGGTATTGCTAGATTAGTGACTAGGATTCTTAATGAAAACCATGTTGTTCCCGGTGTTTCTGTACCCCTGAACCAAGAAGCTGCTAGCCCTAACATAGAAAGTAATCCCAATGTCACTCAAAATGTTGAGACAAATGATAACAACATTGAGAAATCTCCTACAAAACCTGATGACCATCAGACCACTACTGATAAGGCTGATGAGACACCTGTTATAGATGTTGATGAGGAATTTTCTGATAATGATTTGATTGCAAATGTTAACCCTAGCATAGCAAGGAGGCTGATGACTAGAAAAGAGAAACAAAGTGTTGTTCAAAGCCCCTCCAAAGAGAAAGTTGCTGAAGTTGTTTCTGAAAAGGTTGGGCTTGAGAACAAGGCTAGAGTAGGTGCTGTAAAAGATCAATCAGCTGAAACTTCCAAAGGAAAGGGTAAGGTGAAATCCAAGGTAGCTGCTGGTAGCCTCTCAAAACCCTTGAGAAAATTAGTGTCCAAGAAGAGGAAAGCCCCTGCATCCTCTGAAACTAATGAAAGCACTAATTTTGATTTTGATGTTGAGAGCAATGGTCTAGAAATTCATCTCAGGAAGAAACCCACTTCAAGAAAGTTGGCTAAGGTTCCTGAAGTTGCCATTGATAATATTTCCTTTCATCATCCTAAGAATGCTAGCAGGTGGAAATATGTGTTCTTGAAAAGAATTGCTTTAGAAAGAGAGCTGAACAGAAATGCTCTTGATTGCAAGGAAGTGATGGACCTCATCAATTTTGCTGGACTAATGAAAACAGTTGTCAAGTTTTCTAGCTACTATGAGATTCTTGTCAAAGAATTCGTTGTGAATTTATCTATTGATTATGCTGATGGATTATCATAATACTTTAGGTGCGTGTATGTGAGAGGAAGGAAGGTTAATTTCTATCCATCTGTGATCAACAAATACCTGGGGAGGCCTGATGAAGCTCATCCTGAGCTAGAGGTCACTGACAACCAGGTTTGTCAAGTTATCACTGCCCAACAATTCAAGCACTGGACTTTGAAAGGGAAGTTGACTGCCAGCAAGCTCAATGTGAAGTTTGCAATGCTGCACAAGATTGGAGCAGCCAACTGGGTCCCCACCAACCACAAATCTACCATCTCTACTGGATTGGGAAGATTTATTTATGCTGTTGGAACCAGAACCAAATTTGATTATGGAAGCTACATTTTTTAGCAGACAATGAAACATGCTGAAAGCTATGCTATTAAAGGTCCTATAGCCTTTCCCTCCCTCCTATGTGGTATAATTATTGATCATTATCCTGACATCCTGGTGGACAAAGACTCTGTATGCAAAAGAGCCCCTGCACTTGGATTTCATTACAAGCTATTTCAGGGAACACATGTTCCTGATATTGTTATGACATCTGCTAAGACATCAAAAGTCAAAGCTAATTCCAAGAAAGCTGATGTTATTGTTGTACTGAGAGAGACATGCAGAGAGCTTGAGGCAAGAAAGAGATCACTTGAAAAGTTGATCACTTCCTTGGAACAGGAGAAGGATGACATAGAGGTTGAGGATGAAAGGCTGGAAGAGGATGCTGATGAAGAACAACATGATGGCTCTGCAAGCAGTTCAACAGAAGATGCTGCTGAAAATAGTGCTTCCTCAGGAGATGACAGTGCCTGATGTTCCGTGGATGTTGATGTGTGAAGATACTTGTTGTTGCTTTCGGTGGCTGATGAGCTTATGTTTCTGTTTGTTTGCTTTGGCTTGTTGTTTTGATAACTTGGATTTATGTTAATTTTTCTGCTATTTGTATAACTTGATTACTGGGATGTTGTAATGGCACCTTTGGCCCCTTTATGGCCAAAAAGGGGGAGAAATAATTGTGGGTTGAATTTATCTTAATTAAGTGTTTGGTAGTTTATCTTAGTTGCTTTTAAATTTTGCTGCATTAGTTTGATCTTTGATTGTCTAGTTGTTTTAGCCAAAAATTTGCCAAAAGGGGAGTTTGTAAGTGTTTTTATGTTGGCTTTAATTTTTGGTAAAACCAGATTATGACAATATCCTGATTGATGTCATAACATTCTGGGTTGAAGATAAATTCTACAGAAGAAGTGTTCTACAGGTACAGCTCAATATGGTTGCATAACATAATGATCATGCTATGATCTGTTGTACTGAAAATCTGTAATATCAGTGAGCAGGATGTATGATGTCATGTCCAATGTTAAGACATCTTGTACTGAATAAATTGTTGTGCATATTTGTATTTTCTGAGAGTTTTCAGGATTCTGTTGGGCTGTTTTGAGTTGGATTAGGTTAACTTTGTGTTAACCCTAATTTGTTATGCTGCAAAGACCAAGTCCTTAGGTTAACTTTAGTTAACCCTAGCTATATTTGTGGAAGCCCAAGTTGAAGACTCTACTGCTTATATATTATCTAACAAACCCTTATGTTGTTTACTGCACTTTTGGAGAAGATCAAGAAGGCAGATTGTGATTGTGTTATTAGTGATTCTTGTGAGCCAAGCAATTATCTTTTGATAAGTGTCTTGGAGTAGGATTTGATTGTAAGGGTAGTTTTATCACTTAAAGCTTTGAAGCACGAGTGTTGTGTCTCTTGATTAAAACTTTGAAGCAAAATCAAGCATGTTTATTGAAGTATGTCTTCACAATTCTATTAATCATTAGATTAGTATCACTTCTATGATTGAGGGGGGGTGAGTAGGAACTCAGGTCTAAGTGGGACTTAGATTGAAGTTGCATTGGGTAGGTCTTAAGTGAAGGAGATAAATTTGTTGTTTATTCCTAAATTAATACCTCTTATAGTGAATTTCCTCCCTGGCTTGGTAGCCCCCAAATGTAGGTGTAGTTACACACTGAACTGGGTTAACAATTGATTGTGTTCTTTACTGCCTTTTAAATTATTGTTTGGATTTTTAACAGTCTGTCAGATACTATGTCATAACATTCACTTTGACATTAAGTATCTGTTGCTAGAATTTCAAAAGCTAAGTCAGAAGCTCTAGAAGGAATCCTTGTCGGTTGGGAATCTGGCTCAGAAGGCCAAAATATTTCGACCAGAGCAAAACAACATTGAAAACAAGAGTATGTCAACATATTGTATGATGGTCGATTCGACAGAGGTTTGAGTCGAATGAAGGCATTAGTCGAAGTGTTGTTGTCGAAGGTGCTTTGCTAGTGGACTTAGGAAATTTTGTTGTGCCTCAAGAAAACAAATAGAAATTGAGGGCAGTTTCTTTCTGAAGACACGGAGCGGGAAAAGTCAAAAATGAGGAGATCGTGGGTGGTTGCCTCAAGATCGTGGGTTAGAAGCTTTTGAATGGATGGCAAAATGTGTGTGTAGCGCCTCGAAAAATTTACAATTCCGGTACAATGAAGTTGCCATCGAGTATTTATTTATTCCAAATGGAATGGGAAAACATCGAGTAAAACCCACGAGCAAAGGATAAGATAGTCTTTGAGACCAAGAGATGGATTCGGGAGTCGGTTATGCAAGGGAAGGTATTAGCACCCCTCACATCCATCGTACTCGATGAGACCCGTTTAGTTCATGTGTGTGTTCAAGAGCTTATGACAATTTCTATCTTATAAGTAATGATCGAGAAAAGAGAAGGAAGAAGGGTTTTGTTTTTATATTATTTTGAGTTTGCTGCGGTTTCAAAACCTTGTGCCTATGTATTCCCTCGTGCATTGGAAAAGTCCAAACTCCGTAGTTCTTCTTGAAAATGAAAAGAGTGTTTGTTGATTTGATTTTAGAAGAGAGTGTTGCGCAAGTGCACAAAAAAATATTTGAATGAGTTTGGGTTGATTTTAAAGGACACAAGTGTTTGTATGTCCAAAGTAGATACTTGGGACTCGCACACTTAGAGCGAGAAAAGGTAGATACCTTAACTCCATTATTTAATCCTTTTCTTAAGAAAAAAAGAGAGATATCTTTAAAGTATTTTTAGTGAGGTTATGATTCATCAATATAAGTCAGATGACTTATTCTTGATTAAATCTCGAGAGAATCGACAGATGTCTATTCCCTACCATTCGACCCTTGTTTATCTGAGAAAAGACATTTTTGAAAAGTCACTCGACGTTGGATCGAGGTTTAGAACTGTAATTATGAAAGTGTTTTAATCGGGTTATGATCAATCAATATAAGTCAGATGACTTATCTTTGATTAGATCTCGAGAGAATAGACAAATGTCTATTCCCTACCATTCGACCCTTATTAGAAGAAAATTTGTATGAGGCTAAGGCGCGAGAAATGGGAGAGAAACGAATAAATAATTGTGAACATTCGTGGAAGTAGAGAATAACTCGATAAAAGCCCATACAAGGTGGCTATATGTATGCTCCTAGAAAGTGGGACTAGTGTGGCACTAGTATTCTAAACGACCGATTGGAACTAGTTATCGCTGTAGAATAACCCAGGACCAAACTATGAATGTGTGCGAGTGTGCACTGTGTATGTATACCTGTTCATTGATGAGGAACCCAAGAGGAGGCTATGTGTTATAATTGAATGATAAACGCGTAATGTAGCGGTAATTATAACACACAAGGAACTAAATCCTAAGTTATTACAAACTTTGCGGGAATTGGGGTACAAGTTTGTGAGTGGGGATGTATCAAATTGAAAAGCGAGATAAGAGCTTAAATAAACAAGCAATACAACCCAATCGAATTAGTTTGAATAATCGAATAAATTGCAATGCGCTTCAAGTAGTCTTCAAGATTGGATACAACTTGGCTCGTCAGATGAATGTGAGATAAGGGTCCCTACATTGCATGATATACAGATAAAACATATGCAGGGAAAGTTGAAATGCTCAAGTATCAATTATTGTATCTTACTAGATTAATTATAATAGATTTATGTAGAAATCAATTCTAAGAATACAATCGATATATTACAGTATAAATTTATTTACAAATGAATATGATAAAAGTATAAGATCAAAAATAATATGTACATAATTATATATTTACAATACTAAGTATAAAATAAAAATACTATGTATAATTATATTTACAACAATAAATATAAGAATAAAAATAATAAGTACTTTGTATATAAATTACTAAATATTAAATAAAAGTAGTAATTCAACGTTAATTTGCTAATTGAGTATGAATGCTTGAGTAATCTTTAAACATCTTCACAAATGAACAAACTCGTTAGTAGCTTGAGTGTGAGATAAAGATTAAAATGAAATAAGATTGGAACAAATTGAACATGGTTGGTAATCAAGATTCACAGTTAAAATCACATGTGCATAAACAATTAAGAACATGAACAAAATGGCAATTGAACTCAAACTTGAATCAACAAAGGAAGTAGTAAAACAATTAAGTCTTAAGAGTAACCTCAAGCATTCTAAAACCAAATAGATTTCCAAGCATGAAAAATCGAGTTTCAAAATAACCCTTAATCGCCTAAATCAAAATCCGGACAGCCACAATTCAATCGATTATATCCAAAACAAAGTGACCTTCTCACTCAAAATTACACAAAGCAAAAAAAGCAACATGCTGTCCCCCAACAGTTTCTCGGTAATAATTTATGCAAATAAATGCAATATTGATATCAAACCTTCATCAAAACTAAAATGGATATTAATCTTTAATCACAATTTAAAACAAACAAAGAGGTGCCAACAATCAAGTTTCGAACACTTATCCCACTTATCAAACATTGAACTTAATTAAGAAATCAAATTATGACTCTATTCAAATTCAAAACATGCAATAGGAAAGTTGCACAAAGGTTTTCAACACATTGCTAGCATCCGGGAAGCAACTACATATAAACGAATCATGTCCCAAAACTCGATGGAAAACAAGTTTAAGAACAAAAAGAATCGTTCAAAGTGACTAACCTAAAAAATGAACCAAGATGAAGTCAAGATCGACTCTTAAACACTAGGTCGAATAGCATGGTATGAAAGTTAACCAACCATAATTCTTTCATCGGATCGACAAAGACAACCTCATAAACTGGTTACACAATTCTACGATTAAATTCAAATGGCATCAACACTCAAATTATCATACACTAAACTAAACATCATAACACCATCACCATTTTACCGACAAATTGACATAACCAAACAGAATGGGCAACAATTGAAACTTCACACAAAATCAAAACTCAGGTCAGATTGGTATTATCACAAATTCAAACCATTGTATCAGAATCATGATGCATAAACCATTGTATCGACACAAACAATTATATCAGAATGATAATAGATATTCATCATCGAAACTTGACGAAAACTCAGTTTACAGATCAAAGGAAATTAATGCTTACCGAAACTTCTAAATAAGGACAGAAACCGTGTTGCTGGAACTTGTTGCTGCGAAACGTCGAGATGTATCCGAGAAATTGAAGTTGCTGATTGCCTTCAGGCTGAAACAAATGAAGTTTTTCCGGACAGCTTTGAGTTTCTTTCCATTGTTCCTACCGTGCATCATGAGAGAGTTTGTGAGTCTCTCAACAATGGGACACTGAGCCTTTCTAAACCTCTTAACAGAGTATCTAACAGTAGTGTGAGGAACGTATGTGGCATGTTTGGTTGCCGCAACTCCAATGTAATCACTCAATGACACATCAGAGAGTTGGACGTCATCGAAGCTCCAGCGGTTGAAGAGCATGACTTTAATCTGTGAGGGATCTGAAACAACAACAACGGGTTCTGGAACAAAAACTTCCGCCATGGTTGCTTTGTGAGAATGTGGTGTACGAGGCAACCAAATCACACGCTGGAGAGGAAGTGAAGGTTGTTCTTTGAGGGATACGGTGAGGTGAAGGCTTCGGTGGAGGAAGAGACGATGAGGAGGAAAATGGAGAAAGGCGGAGGGTTACGGCGATGAGGTTGTGGTGTTTCCGACGGTTTGAGAGGAAGGAGAAGAAGGTGGGGAAGGAACTGGTTGTTTCAGTGAGAGGAGTATGGTTTGAAGGGTGTTTGGAGAGAGGTCAGAGGGTTGTGGAGGTTCGGAGTAAGGAAGTGATGGAGAGGGTACTGAGACAGGGAGTGGAAGGGATGAAGGATGGGTGAAGGTGGTGCTCGTACAGAGGGTATGGGTGGAGTCGTTGTTTTAGAGGAGTATGCTGGCCGTGGAAAAGGGAAACAGGGAGTAGAATTACGGATAGGTGATTTTGTGGTTGGTGTGAAGGTTTAGCGGATGCAGTTTCTGGCGAGGGAAATGGAGATTGTGAGGTGATGGAGGTTAACAGGAGACGGGTTCGGCGGATGATTGGAAGTATGAAGGTGAAGGACGATGAATATGAGGTGTTTCCAATTGGGATTTGCGGAAGATGATTTGTGAAGGTGATGAGAGGCTTGCGTCGAGAGGGTGTTGTTTGGAAGAAGACGGAGGGAGTTACAGAGATGTTTTGAGGGGTCTGAAGAACGGAAAGGTGATTATGTGTGAAGAAGAAAATGGAAACGGGGTGAAGGTCAGAAAGTAGAATTGGGAAACGGAGAGTATGAAGATGAAGATCTGATGCTTTTCTCTCAGCCACTCTCATGTTTACGGTTTTTACTCCCCCGGAAACAATGATGATGACAATACTATATACAAAATAATTTGGGTTTTCAACATTTTTTAATAATGTCAAAAATGCCATTTTGATAAAATGGACTACAAAGTCCAATAGAGCTAAAATTAACCTATCTGAAAATGTTTTTGTTTTGATTTTTGGAGATAAAAATTAAACACTTAAAATTGTCAAAAATGATATAAATTCGAACACTAAATTATCCGAAAAAATTAAATAAGCACATTAAAATAAACTACGGGTTTCAAAGATTACAGAAAAATTATCAAAATATTTAAAATCGAAATAAAATGATAATAAGAAAACCCGGTTGTACAACACTTATGATTAAAAATGAGACTTCGAAATGTACCAAAAAATTAGAGAGAGCATATTTTTATGATCTACGCGACATGTAGATTCATAAAGCAGTGAGTTAAAGGCAAAAACTTGAAATATTTTCCCGCTAATTTTCCGCACAGTGTAGAATCGCTTTTAACAGTCTGTTTATAAAATCGAAAATTCAATATTATCGACATAAAAACAACTCAACATGATGAAAGAATCAAGTAAGGAGATAAAAATGCGTGAAGTGAAACATCAGGCATTTTACAACTACAAAACGATGCAAATGTCGATTTAAACTGACTTTTGGTCAACTTAAATATGACTAATGATGCGGATGCGATGAATAAATGATTGTTTAATGCCAATGACCCAATGGGAGCATATGCGAATGAATGTGATTCCTGACTCATATAACTTGGAGTTAAGAGGGCAAATTTTGGGTGTGACAATGTGCAGAAGTTGCTTATACAGATTGGATCTCATCCATTGATTAGCTTTAGCGGTTACCTTTGTAATTACTATAAATAAGTTAGAATGCTAAGAATTCTGGGTGTTCATTTGTATTCTCCAACTACTTGCTAACACTCTTCCCAATTCCGCTAAAGGAAGAAAGAGTAACGCAAGCTTTGATGTATGTGAATTACCACACTTTTATTTCAATGCAATCATTTTACGTTTATATTTGTCTTTACTGCTTTTCATTTACTGCTCATTTGCTTGTTGGTCACGAGTCACCAATAGCCTTATTTAGCAAAAATGTTTCAACGTAAACTGTTGGTAACGAGTCACCAATAGTCAGAATCCTTCATGTGTGGAAAGCCACTGCACTGTTTCCCTTAGGCTCTAGAGACCATTTCTGGGCCAAGGTCCTTTTCGTTCACAGAAGTAGTGCAATTCACCATAAACCTTAGCACGTGTCTTGAGATCAACTGGCCGATCTCGCGAGTAACCCTTAGTTTTAGGACTTAGGGAGGACTAGTGGTTGTTTACAATTTTCCACAGTAAACAAATTGGCACACCCAACGGGACTTTGTGCTAAGAGTTAGATTTTCGTTAGAATTTGTCTTAGAAGTGTATGAAACTTAGAAGTGGAAATTCAGCAAATAAGAAACCACCACCCCCTAGGAAACATACAACTAAAATGACAAACAATACCTCCACATCGAACATGGATGAAGTTCCGTCTAGAACATTGGGTGTTGCCGACACAGTTGTGTCGCAAGTAGCATCATTTCCCCCTTTAAGCAACATAACTACCTTTGGGCCAACTACTTCAGTATCAATTCCCATTTCCCAGACCACACCGGTGAGTCCAGGGCCTGTGGTGACCACGAATGTCATTCCAAACATAGCGATACCCCAATTTGGTACTGCTACAAATCCTCCTTATGGAATGCCGTATTCTTTAATGGAGGGATATCAGTCGACCCCTAGTGTAGCAATAGTGTCTGATAACTTGCAAAATGCTAACGCCCCTTTACAAGGATCTACAATGGGGGAAAATAGGGAAATGCATGCACAACACTTAAATACTACCTCTGTGGCAGTAATAAGGCACCAAATGGATGATAGCAACCATGAGTTAGTCAATATGTTAACTAACCAAATGGGAAATGTGTTTAATCCCATAGTGCAAGAATCGGTCGAGACTAATAGGCAGTCTACTGAAACAAACCGACAGGTTATTGCACAATTAACATGTCTGTGTAATTTCCTAGGTGCCCCCAAGCGGTTGCCCGACAGGTGCATCCGGTTCGACAACCTGTGCATGTCGAAGGAGACATGGGGGCAGCGGAAGAGGAAACTGTGTATCAAGGTCAAGCTTCAACGCCTCAAAGGAATGTTGTTATCAATCCCCCTAGGGTCTTAGTGCAAAGACACCAAGAGGCTGACCAAGTCCTTGACCAAGTTCGACAGGAAGAGTTGGTTGTTGAGAATAATTTAACCAACATTGTTGAGAGAATTATGGCCAGATATGGTATGAATACAATTCCAAGGACAACGTATTCTTCTACATTATCAGAGTACATATTACAGACTGAAAACCCTAGAGGATGGAAAATTCCTAAATATACCAAGTTTGGAGGAGAAACGGGCGAATCGATAGTCGAACACATCGCCAAATACCTGGCTGAGTCAGGAGATATGGAAAACAATGAAGGCTTAAGGGTGAAACATTTCCCTTCATCCCTTACTAAAGCAGCCTTTACATGGTTTACTACCCTACCCCCTGATTCGATCGACTCATGGTCGAAGTTGAAGAAGTTGTTTCACGAACATTTTTATGAGGGGCATTCAAAGATTAGTCTGGTCGAATTGTCAAGCATTAAGAGAAAGTTTGCTGAGACAATAGATGACTATCTAAATAGGTTTAGATCCTTAAAAGCGAGGTGTTTTACGAGTGCTTGAACATAAACATGTTCAGATGGCTGCTATAGGTTTGGACTATTCTATTTGGAAGAAAATAGATCCAACTTTTGTTAAGAGTATGTCACAATTGGCTGACAGGGTTTGACACCTCGAATGCCTTCGAATAGAGAAAGTTAGACATACTAAGGCTAAATCTAAGAAAGAGAAGGTAGCCTATGTCGATTTCGACGATACGAATCCCATATATGAGGCTGATTACATGTCACCGACAGAGGCAGACGTGGATGTGGCTGAATTAAAATCAGGGTCAGCATATGAATGGAAATTGTTGTTTCCTGCCAAATGGAAAAGCCCTACAATCGAAACTAGTTCTAGAACTCCTGCTATATTGTATACTTTTGATGTTAGTAAATATTAGGAGATTTATGATTTACTAGTTAAAGATTGTCAAATTTTAGTACCCCCAAATTGTGACACCCCAAATTAATTCAAGTATTAAATAATTAGGAATTTAATTATTAATTTAATTAAAGGCTTAATTAATAATATTTTTGGATTAAATGGATTAATTAATTATTTAATTAAAAGGAAGGTTGGGGGTGTAAAGTTTAATTGGAGGTGTGTGGAGTAAAAAGCTCTACTAAATAATAACTAATTTATTTCTATTATTTGGCAATAATAAAAGGAATAAATAAAGGAATATAAAAAGGAGGATAAAAAGGAAAAAAGGAAAAAGAAGGTTATTTGGAAAAGTCATCCTACGTGAGATTGGAGAAGAGAAGAGAAAAGAGGAAAAAGCCAAACGCCGAGAATTCGAAGAATCATCGCGAGGTAAGGGGTGATTTCATTCAATTATAATGTCTTATGGGTTTTGGATGCAATTGGATGATTAGTATGTTAGGAATCTTGAAAATTGGATAATTTAGGTTTTATAGGATTATCCCTAAATGTGTCGAATTATAGGAATTTGAAACCGTAGTGATGTTATGGAATGTTTGGGAATAAATGAATTGAGCCATGTAGTATAATACTGGTGTTTGTTGGATGAAATTTAGTGTTTTTGATGTTTGGATCCGTATGGGAATGCTATGAAATAAGTTGGAAACATTCTGCTGTCAAAACTAGTGTTTTCTGCCACTGTGGATCGTGGGAACCGGTTCCCATGTAGGAGAACCCGGGTTCCCAGTGTATTGGTAAGTAAAAATGGCATTTTTGAACGTAGGAACCGGTTCCCCATATGGAGGAACCGGGTTCCACTGTTTATTTTTGAAAAATACTAAACTTTAAAAATTCATTACTTTCAAACCGTAAGTCCGTTTTAGTCGCTGTTTTGGACGTTGTTTCTTAAATTAAATACTCTATTTTATAAAATGAAGAAAATTATAATTAATGGATTTTATTTTGAAAAGAGCCATTTTTCCGATTTGTGAACTATGTTAGTTTTAGGAATGGTGGATAGATTGGTTTAGATTGTTCTGACAGGTTGAACGAGGATTGATGCTTGTGTGTTATTTTCCTTGTTGTTTATTCATGATTGTATTGATATCATATGTTGTTGTTATTGTATATACTGGTGATAGTCTTACTAATTGAAGGGTAAGCGCTTGGCATAATTATGCGTTGTGATGATTTATTTCATGATTATGTTGTTATCATGTGATAGATTGGTATTGGCATTTATGTGGAATTATGTTGTGATCATATTCCGTTGAATTGATGTTGCATGCTTTTATGGTGCATGCATAAGCATTGTTTATGGTTTATTCTTATTGTGCGGAATTGAACTTGCAGAGCCAATAAACTTACGAGATTCGAGGTAGAGGTCAATTCTCGACCCGTGGTTATGGGCGAATCATGGATTCTTGACCCAGTGGTTATGGGCGAATCATGGATTGACGCTGTTTTCCGCATGTAATGGAACAGTGGGTGAACTTGGTTCACGTTTGGTACCACATGCATAGAGTGCGCATATGGGATTGTAACATGCTAGGATGGTTTCGGTGTTGCGATTTCGCTGATTGTTTATTTGCATAATGAATTGTGTGCAATGTTTTGTGGATGAACTATGATTATGTTATTGATAGTGGACTAACGATTAAATTGTTCCGTTGTATTTAAAACGATAATGCATTTTATATTGGATAGAAATCTCACCCTTACTTTGATGATTTGATTGAAGTGATTAACCGCTTGGAATCGGTGAGGACGACTTCAGAGTTATGTTCCTTAGTTAATTCGTGTGTCAGTGTCATGCTCTGGTAGTTGTAACACTGGGGAACGTTTTATTGAAAATTCTTTATGGATTTTAAATGATGGTTTTGGTTTATATCCTGGAACAATTATGGATTGATGTATTCCGGATTCTATGTTATAATTCCGCTGTTTAAATATAACATTTTGGTTGGTTTTATTTAATGAGCTCTTCAGTGAAAAGCATGATAATTGTTTTGGCTATATTTTGAATTATTAAAATTGTGACGCCTCTTGATATGTGTTTAAAACTATGATTAATATTTATAAATCGCGGGTAAATTAGAAGGGGTGTTACAATAGTGGTATCAGAGCATAGTCGGTCGTGTGACCAGTGTCTTAATGTCATTATCCCTTCGTACGCGATAAGTGTGTACAACACTGTCGGTACTTGTTTCCTTCTAATTGATTACTGCAGGAGTAATGTGAAACTAAGTGGGGGAGAAGAGATGCTTCCCGGATATGATCCGATTGTAAGTCATTGGTACGAGGTACTGCTTGAGAAGATAGTGCAAGAGTGGTTAGAGTTGTTGGAATCGTTTGGACTGTGAGTCATAGTTGGAAGTACAAAAAGGCGAGTACGATTCTGAGAACAGAAAGTGTTGGCAATGATGGTTTATACTCCAATATGATTATCGGATGTCTATTGACAAATTGAGGACTTGATCACCCTTAATCTCTTGTTGATAGTAGACGGAATCGTATTGGATGGTATACAATTGTCTTGTTATCTAAATGGGGCATATAATGATGAATATGAATGAAGTTTGGTAGAAGCTTGTGCACTATATGTGTTGACGAAGACTCTAATAAGAACAATGAATTAAGATGGATGATCAGAGTTGCGCAGCTGTTAATGATGGTGCTGTGGTGGTTATGTTGTATTCTTCGACGGAAGTGAAAGGAAAAGCTAAGAGTGATGAATTTCCGGTGGTGAAGAATGGTTGGGATGTTGCTCCGATTGAGTGGTTTAGAAATGGATTGAGTTGGATTGCAAGCTACTGTCAAAAACTGGGATTTTTGGTACTGCAGGTCGCAGGAACCGGTTCCCAAGTGGGAGGAACCGGGTTCCTAGTACAAAAACCAGGGAGGTAGAATTCTGGGTTGTTGGGAATCGGTTACTCCTGGGGAGGAACCGGGTTCCCAGTTCAAAATTTGCAAGGAAAACCAATAATCTTGGTGGGAACCGGTTTCCAGTATGGAGGAACCGAGTTCCCCATAGTAAAATCCAGAGGGCGTGTTTTTGAGGAATGTGGGAACCGGGTTCTCCCTGGGAGGAACCGGTTACCACTGTGTTAAAATTCAAAATGCTTAAAACTTTGAAAATTCATATTTTCCAAACCGTAACTCCGATTCGAGTGCCGTTTTCGGCAATATTTCTTAAATTAAAAATACTATCTCATAAGATAAAGAAAATATCATTTTATGGAATCTATTTTTTTAAAAGAGTCGAATTCTCGATTTTTGTAAACTTGGTAGTTTGGAAATGGTGAATGAATTTCCAGAAGTGTTTCCGAAAGATGTTAGTGAGTTGCCACCTGAGAGAGAAGTGGAATTTACTCTAGATTTGATTCTTGGAGCTAGTCCGGTGTCGATGGCGCCTTATCGCTTGTCGACATCTGAATTATCTGAATTGAAGAAGCAGTTGGAGGAATTACTTGAGAAGAAGTTTATTCGTCCTAGTGTTTTGCCGTGGGGTGCTCCTGTGTTGTTGGTTAAGAAGAAAGAGGGTTCGAGGAGACTGTGTGTTGATTACCGACAGTTGAACAAAGTTACAATCAAGAATTGGTATCCATTGTCGAGGATTGATGATTTGATGGATCAACTGGTTGGAGCTTGTGTATTCAGTAAGATTGATTTGAGATCGGGATATCATCAGATTCGTGTGAAGATGGAGGATATTCAGAAAACTGCATTTAGAACGAGGTATGGACATTATGAGTAATCTGCTATGCCGTTTGGAGTTACTAATGCACCTGGTGTTTTCATGGAGTATATGAACAGGATATTTCATCCGTATCTTGATAAGTCGTGGTGGTGTTTTAATGCAAGGTAGGCAGGTTGTGGCTTATGCTTCAAGACAATTGAATATTCATGAAAGGAATTATCCGACTCATGATTTAGAATTGGCGGCAGTAGTATTTGTTTTGAAATTGTGGAGGCATTACTTGTATGGTTCACGGTTTGAGGTGTTCAGTGATCATAAGAGCCTGAAGTATCTCTTTGATCAGAAAGAGTTGAATATGAGGCAGAGGAGATGGTTGGAATTTCTCAAGGACTATGACTTTGGTTTGAATTACCATCCTGGTAAGACAAACGCGGTTGCAGATGCATTGAGTAGGAAGTCCTTGCATATGTCTATGTTGATGGTGCATGAATTGGATTTAGTTGAGCAATTCAGAGACTTGAGACTGGTATGTGAGACTACTTCTGATAGTGCAAAATTTGGTATGTTGAAGCTGACTAGTGGTATCCTGGAAGAAATTCAAAATGGGCAGAAATCTGATGTTGGTTTGGTGGATAAGCTGACATTGATTAACCAAGGTCAAGGAGGTGAATTCCGAATTGACGAGAATGGCATTATGAGATTTGGTAATAGGGTGTGTGCTCCGGACATTGCAGAAATTAAGAAGAGTATTTTGGAAGAAGGACATCGTAGTGGGTTGAGTATTCATCCTGGTGCTACTAAAATGTATCATGATTTGAAGAAAGTTGTTTTGGTGGCCTGGAATGAAAAAGGAAATTGCCAAGTTTGTGTATGCTTGTTTGGTTTGTCAGAAATCGAAGATTGAACATCAGAAACCGTCAGGATTGATGGAACCGTTGTTTGTTCCAGAGTGGAAATGGGATGGCATTTCTATGGATTTTGTGTCTGGTTTGCCTAGGACAGCGAAGAATTGTGATTCTATTTGGGTTATTGTCAATCGGTTAACAAAATCTGCTCACTTTATTCTGATAAGAATGGATTATCCGATGGAGAGGTTGGCAGAATTGTATGTTGAGAAGATAGTAAGTTTGCATGGTATTCCTTCTAGTATTGTGTCAGATAGAGATCCGAGGTTTACGTCTAAGTTTTGGACGGGGCTGCAAGAAGCTTTGGGTACTAAGTTGAGATTGAGTTCCGCTTATCATCCACAGATAGATGGTCAAACGGAGAGGACGATTCAATTGTTGGAAGTTTTGTTGAGAGCTTGTGTGTTGGAGAAAGGTGGAGCTTGGGATGGTTATCTACCATTGATTGAGTTTACCTACAACAACAATTTTCATTCGAGTATTGGTATGGCTCTGTTTGAGGCATTGTGTGGTAGGAGGTGTCGAACACCGTTGTGTTGGTACGAATCTGGAGAAAGTGTTGTGATTGGACCGGAGATTGTCCAACAGACTTCAGAAAAGATTAAGATGATTCAGGAGAAGATGAGAGCTTCTCAGAGTCGTTAGAAAAGTTATCATGATAAGAGGAGGAAAGATCTTGAGTTTAGTGAAGGAGATCATGTATTTATGCGAGTTACTCCGATGACTGGTATTGGTCGAGCTTTGAAGTCAAAGAAGTTGACTCTGCATTTTATTGGTCCGTATCAGATTTCCAAGAAGGTTGGAAGAGTTGCTTATCAGATTGCTTTACCACCGTCACTTGCGAATTTGCACGATGTCTTCTATGTATCTCAGTTGAAGAAGTACATTCCTAATCCGTCTTATGAGATTCAGGTAGATGATATACAAGTGCGGGATAATTTGACTGTTGAAGCATTACCTGCAAGGATTGAGGATCGAAAAGTGAAGCAATTGCGTGGTAAAGAGATAACATTGGTGAGAGTAGCTTGGGGAGGACCAGCAGGAGGAAACGTAACTTGGGAGCTGGAGAGCCAGATGAGGACTCGTATCCCGAACTTTTCGTCTAAGGTATGTTTTCGAGGACGAAAACTCTTTTTAGTAGGGGAGAGTTGTGACACCCCAAATTAATTCAAGTATTAAATAATTAGGAATTTAATTATTAATTTAATTAAAGGCTTAATTAATAATATTTTTGGATTAAATGGATTAATTAATTATTTAATTAAAAGGAAGGTTAGGGGTGTAAAGTTTAATTGGAGGTGTGTGGAGTAAAAAGCTCTACTAAATAATAACTAATTTATTTCTATTATTTGACAATAATAAAAGGAATAAATAAAGGAATATAAAAAGGAGGATAAAAAGGAAAAGAAGGAAAAAGAAGGTTATTTGGAAAAGTCATCCTACGTGAGATTGGAGAAGAGAAGAGAAAAGAAGAAAAAGCCAAACGCCGAGAATTCGAAGAATCATCGCGAGGTAAGGGGTGATTTCATTCAATTATAATGTCTTATGGGTTTTGGATGCAATTGGATGATTAGTATGTTAGGAATCTTGAAAATTGGATAATTTAGGTTTAATAGGATTATCCCTAAATGTGTCGAATTATAGGAATTTGAAACCGTAGTGATGTTATGGAATGTTTGGGAATAAATGAATTGACTCATGTAGTATAATACTGGTGTTCGTTGGATGAAATTTAGTGTTTTTGATGTTTGGATCCGTATGGGAATGCTATGAAATAAGTTGGAAACATTCTGCTGTCAAAACTAGTGTTTTCTGCCACTGTGGGTCGTGGGAACCGGTTCCCATGTAGGAGAACCCGGGTTCCCAGTGTATTGGTAAGTAAAAATGGCATTTTTGAACGTAGGAACCGGTTCCCCATATGGAGGAACCGGGTTCCACTGTTTATTTTTGAAAAATAATAAACTTTAAAAATTCATAACTTTCAAACCGTAAGTCCGTTTTAGTCTCCGTTTTGGACGTTGTTTCTTAAATTAAATACTCTATTTTATAAAACGAAGAAAATTATAATTAATGGATTTTATTTTGAAAAGAGCCATTTTTCCAATTTGTGAACTATGTTAGTTTTAGGAATGGTGGATAGATTGGTTTAGATTGTTCTGACAGGTTGAACGAGGATTGATGCTTGTGTGTTGTTTTCCTTGTTGTTTATTCATGATTGTATTGATATCATGTGTTGTTGTTATTGTATATACTGGTGATAGTCTTACTAAATTGAAGGGTAAGCGCTTGGCATAATTATGCGTTGTGATAATTTATTTCATGATTATGTTGTTATCATGTGATAGATTGGTATTGGCATTTATGTGGAATTATGTTGTGATCATATTCCGTTGAATTGATGTTGCATGCGTTTATGGTGCATGCATAATCATTGTTTATGGTTCATTCCCATTGTGCGGAATTGAACTTGCAGAGCCAATAAACTTACCAGGTGTAGCGCCTCGAAAAATTTACAATTTTCCAATACAATGAAGTCGCCATCGAGTATTTATTTATTCCCAAAGGAATGGGAAAACATTGAGTAAAACCCATGAGCAAAGGATAAGATAGTCTACGAGACCAAGAGATGGATTCGGGAGTCGGTTATGCAAGGGGAAGGTATTAGCACCCCTCACATCCATCGTACTCGATGGGACCCGTTTAGTTCATGTGTGTGTTCAAGTACTAATGATAATTGTTGTCTTATAAGTAATGATCGAGAAAGGAGAAGGAAGAAGGGTTTTGTTTTTATATTATTTTGAGTTTGCCGCGGTTTCAAAACCTTGTGCCTACGTATTCCCTCGTGCAATGGGAAAGTCAAACATCTGTAGTTCTTCTTGAAAATGAAAAGATTGTTGGTTGGTTTGATTTTAGAAGAGAGTGGTGCGCAAGGGCACATCAAAATATTTGAATGAGTTTGGGTTGATTTTATAGGACACAAGTGTTTGTATGTCCAAAGTAGATACTTGGGACTCGCACACTTAGAGCAAGAAAAGGTAGATACCTTGACTCCCTCATTTAATCCTTTTCTAAAAAAATGAGATATCTTTAAAGTATTTTTGTCAGGTTATGATTCATCAATATAAGTCAGATGACTTATTCTTGATTAAATCTCGAGAGAAATAGACAGATGTCTATTCCCTACCATTCGACCCTTGTTTATTTGAGAAAAGAAATTTTCGAGAAAAAAAAGCCACTCGACGTTGGATCGAGGTTTGAAACTTTAATTATGAAAGTGTTTTAAGCGGGTTATGATCAATCAATATAAGTCAGATGACTTATTCTTGATTAAATCTCGAGAGAATAGACAGATGTCTATTCCCTACCATTCGACCCTTAAAGAAAGTTTAGATTCGGTATATGGACTAAGGTGCGAGGTTTGTTGGATTTGGATCAGTGTACGATTGTGAGTAAGCAAGCGAGGAAAAAAGAATTTATAACGGACTATTCAGACGTATGAAAATTAAAATCGATCGAGGAACAATTAACTTAACCATGTAAATTTATTTAAAAAAATAAATAAATAAAATTTAGTAATTTAAATAATCAAATTAAACCAATATTTGAGGAAAAGTGATTTAAATATAATATGAGGGTGTATTTAAATAAATAAAAATCAATTAGAATTTTTGTTTTTAAAAAAAAAAAGAATGAAATGAATATAAAAATAAAATATACATGGGTTTGAGAGAGAACCATTCGGATCATTGGGCCGGACCGGTTCAACCGGATCCAAGCCTTCACCGAAACAAACAAACCGGGTAGTTTGTGTTTGGAACCCTAGTCCCCAAATCGATTGTCTTCGTGAAAGAGCAAGAAAGGGAAAGGCGATGGCTATGAACAAAGGAAGAAGGCGATGGAGTTTAGGATGTGGTGAGGATTAATGAGAAGAGAAGAGGGTGTAAATCGGTTTCTGGATATGCTTTTATGCTTAGATCAGAGGGCACTTCGATGGAGAATGGTTTCAGATTGGATAAGGTAATGATGGTGAAAGTGACGGTGAGGTAAACATTGTTTGGATGGGAAGGTTGAGTGAAGGTGATAAGCGGCGGTTGAAGTTTGTGTTTGAACGATGGAGATTGCTGAAGGTGATAAGCGGTGGTTGAAGTTTGTGTTTGAACGATGGAGATTGCTGAAGGTTGGGTGAAGGGTGGAAGGTGAGAATGATGAAGATGGAGGAAGAAGGTTGTGCTGGCGTGATGGCGGAGATGGTGATGCCAAACGAGTGATGGTGTTTTTGGATGGGTGTTGAGAAAAAATTGAAGGGATGACGAATAGTACTATATGAAACAAAAGTAGGTATATATGGAAGGCGGTTAGAGGGAGTGTAAGCGTGATAAAGGCCGCAGGGAGAAATGTTGAAGGATGAGATAGCGGCGAGGTTGTGATCAAGAGTCTTCCCACGATTCCCAATTTCAAAACAGTTTTCACAGACAATCTCCCCAATTGGTCCGATCAAGGGCTCTTCTGAATCAGAACAAAGAACCTAAGTTTCAAATATTGCTGGAAAAGAGTCGAATCATTTCCGAATTCGGATCTCCTTCACGACATCAACAAACAAGGCGCTCGTGGTCGTTTATCGATCATTTCTGAGTATTCAATCGGTGAGATTTGGATATATGTTTTTATGATTTTCAGTTTCTGAACCGTTACCTTTCTAAACATAAATATCCTTTTTCTGCTTTGCAAGGAAATGAAAGGGCAATGGTGTGAATACGAGATTGACGTAACACTCGACTCTATGGAGTCCGATTCAACATCGGTTCTCCTTGAGCTTTCATTGGTGTAAAAGAAGCTTAGAGAGCAAACATCGAACGGCCAAGACACACTGTGTGTATTTAAAACTTGAATATTCGTTTTCTTTACACTTAGTTTATGCTCTTATGAATCCATACTTATTTTATGAAGAATGGTGCAGGGTATACGAAATCGGCAGAATACCTCTACTCGGTGGAGTACTAATTCAACATCAGCCTCTCCTTGAGTTTCTCATCGGTATCACCACGGATTTCGAACACGGAATAATCAAACTGGCAGAAAACGCATCAGGTAATATGAAGAAAAACCTCAATCATCTGTTTCCCATTTAACTTGTATTCTGATGTAGGTTACATTTATTTATGACAGGTAGTGCAGAATACGTAAAAACAAATAGAATATCTCAGCCTCATGGAGTACTAATCAAAGGATAGCTTCTCCTTGGGCTTATCATTGATATTATGTAGATTTCGGACACAAGACAACCAAGATGACAGAAAGGAAATAACCAGGTAACACCAAGAAAACCTCAAATATCTTTTTTTTGCATTTTAGTTTGTATGCTGGTAAAACTAGAACTTAATCATAAAAATGGTGCAGAATGTCTTAGACTGATGCATACACAAGGATGGATTAAGAACTCAAAGCCAGAATGCAGAGAGGTATATTACACGAGTAGAGGCTGCGGATGTATGGTAAACTTCTCCCTTCTACTTTCTGGACTGAATAAATGTGAGTGGTTTAGCTCTTTTCACCTCAAACTTCAGTGTGAAATTTGAAGAAGAAATTAGAGTTGAGAGCTTTGAGTGAATAGGTGTTTAGGGAGGAATTTCTGCAGAGTTTTGCTAGGCTGAGAGTTGCTGCCCAATGAGAGAAAGCAGGTCTGTTTATATAGAGTGTAGGTTTGGGCCTAGGTTAGGGTGGAATTTCTGCAGAGTTGGTTAGAGTGGAGGGAGGGCATCATGGTGCAGCAGGTAGTGGAGAAGAATTAAAAAAAAACAGCTCTCATGTACTATTTTGTTTTTCATGAGCTTTTAACTGAACCAGTAAAAAAAGCTGGGTAAAATGCTAGCAAATCATGGCCTTTAGATATAATTATAAATGGTTAGGATTATAATTACTTTGTGAGGATTGGGTAAAACTGAAACTGTGTGAGTAAAATGAAGCTTTCCTGAACCGGTAATAATGAGCTGTCAATAGGACAAAAGAAACAAAGGTAAAGACTGAAAATTTTGAGTTTTAAACTGTGGTAAAATCTGATAAGGTAGACCCCCCTAGCTTGCACATTTATTTACAATAACATATTCTGTTTCAATAAAGAAAATGTTGTATTGCCTTTCTTGCATTTGAAGTTTTCTTTTTCTTAAAACAAAATCAAACCACATTTTCTCAATGCTGTCCCTGTGATTTATGTTCTTGTTGCTTCCACAGTTTTCAAATACTTGCTCACTACCTTATTGCTCTTTGTAGGTTCGTCACCGAGTTTCTGCAACCTGGTTCTGGGCAGCCTTTGTCATCCTCCTGAACTCTTTCTTCATCGCAAATTCGTGAAGCAAAACCGAAGGCTTGTTCTGCTTCCTCTCATAGCTATAAAGTTGCATAACAAATAAGGCTGCTAGAGACTCCCATCACTATCATCACTGTCAACCTTCTTAGCAGGAGTTTCTTCATCACTACTGCCAGCAAGAGCGTCCGTATCGATCTCAATCATTAGAATTTTCATCCTCCGAATACCCTGAACCAGATTCATCCGAGTCGTCTTCATCTTCATCCACTGCAGAATTTAATGCCTCCAAGCGTGCAATCAACTTTGTCCTTCTCTCATCATAAGTGAGCTTCTTTAAGTTGTACCTCTTGGAGATTAATGGCCCGGTCTGCCGGAGCATCAGCTCTAGTGTTAAATTTCCTAGAAATGTGTTCGATGTCAAATGTGGAAAAGTTATACTTCAGCGCAAAAGCTTCATCACGTAAGCTCCTTAGATGTGGATTGTTAATTCTATAGGAACCTTCAAACTGATTGATAACAAGCTGGGAGTCTCCTTGGACATTGATGTGCTTACAACCTTTCCTAATTGCTTGTCTCAATCCTAAAATTAATGCATGATACTCAGCAGCATTATTTGTCTGATATCCCAGCCCTTGGCGGAAATGACACAGCACATTCCCATTTTCATCAAACAGTACAGCTCCTGCACCAGCTGGTCCAGGATTTCCACGGTATGCACCATCAAACTGAAGGGTAAAAAAAATGTTGGTTTCCAAGGCTCATGATTTCTCTCTACTTTTCAACACCGATTCTTTCGCTAATGCTTGTAATGAAAAAAGTGAGAAATAAAATGAAGTTACTAATAAATAAATCAGTGGTTTCATATTTAGAATAAAATGTGTGCCTTTTCTTTTAATGAATCCTTCACCATGCCGGCTTTTCCCATGTTGAACAACAAACCCAAGCCGCTGGCAAGTTATACACTGTACCGGGATTACTAAGAAAAGGAGGTGTTCACATAATAAGTGTTTGAACTTTGAGGAAACAAACAAAAAAATACAAACAGATCCTTTATCATGTTATCATCCTTCCTCTTAAAAATTATGTACAACTCGAAATGTAATTATGTAAACAAAATCAATGGACTTGTAGCATTATTACAACATGTTCTGTTAAACTTATTTGCATCGGTTTTACCGTACATATGCCTCTAATGGAGTCATGCTAGTTTCAAAATTTGAACATTAAAGAGAAATGGATAAAAAATTCAAAATATAAATTTGGCTCCAAATTTTATTTCAAAAGTTTACTTCTAAATTGATAATTCCCTTTTCTTTCTAGAAATTGAGTCCAAAAATCCAACCATTGAATTAAAATTCAAAATACGAATTTAGCTCCAAGTTTACTTGTTTCTCTCTCTTCAAATTCCAAGCCTTAATCACCAAACTCCTAATATTGCAAACCACACAAAACCCAATTACAAATGAAACTAATGGCCCGGTAATTAACCTCCCACCACGAGAAGCCATCAAGTTGAGCGTCAAATTCAACACTCGCTTTTGGTCCATCACAAAGATAATGCATGTATGCATGCAATTGGATTAGGGCTAACAATCATGCTCACTATGATTAGTAAAACAAAAAGCGAGGCAAATTTTGGGGTGTGACAGCTGCCCCTATTTAAATATCTTTAACCAGGCGGTTTGAAGAAACATTTTTTTGAATCGTCTGGTAAAAGATAATTTAAATACAATAGACCCAAATTTGCCTGAAAAATAAAACGGGTATGATGCGTATGCGAATGTCATGATATGAGAGTGCGATGAATTAAGAAACCATAATAATTTCTTTTATTATGCAATATGAATGAACGTGTGGGAGTAGGCTCAGCCAAGTGTCAAGAGGACAAAATTGATAATGGACTAGGTCTTCCGAGAGTTCTGGGGTTCCACCAAAAACGAAATTCAAATTCTTCCTCAACCAATACATTTCATCTGGAAAAGCGTCTAGAAAGGGTGACAAAGTGATCATTCGACAACAAGCTAAGGTCTCACTCATTGAAGTATTCAGAAATCAACTACGAACTATCTCTCGTAATGAAAAGATTGTCATCCATCAAAATAACAAATCGACGACGAACTGTCTCTTGTCATGAAGAAACTGCCATCCATCGGGATACAAATCAACGCAACATATAACCATATGTTGGAACTTAAATCATTCTTCTGTCAATCACCATTAACAGTTGAATGTAGGAATGCACATAACCATATGCAAAATTTGAATGATAACCATCATCCTTCGCTATTAACCAATAGAAGCAACAACACATAACCATATGTTGGAACTTCAATCATTCTTCTGTCAATCACCATCAACAGTCGAATGTGGGAATGCACATAACCATATGCAAAATTTGAATGATAACCATCATCCTTCGCTATTAACCAATAGCAGCAACAACACATAACCATATGTTGGAACTTCAATCATTCTTCTGTCAATCACCATCAACAGTCGAATGTGGGAATGCACATAACCATATGCAAAATTTGAATGATAACCATCATCCTTCGCTATTAACCAATAGCAGCAACAACACATAACCATATGTTGGAACTTCAATCATTCTTCTGTCAATCACCATCAACAGTCAAATGTAGGAATGCACATAACCATATGCAAAATTTGAATGATAATCATCATCCTTCGCTATTAACCAATAGCAGCAACAACACATAACCATATGTTGGAACTTCAATCATTCTTCTACCAATCGCCATCAATAGCCGAAAGCAGTAATGCACATACCCATATGAAAAACTTCGATGATAACCATCATCTTTCGCTATTAACCAATAGCAGTAGCAACACATAACCATATGTTGAAACTTCGATCATTCTTCTACCAATCACCATCAGCAGTCGAATGCAGCAATGCACATAACCATATGCAAAAAAAATTGATAACCATTCTCTTGATAATAACCATCATCAGTAGAATGCCATAATAGTGTAAACAACTTTACTGGGGAATAGAACTAGCAAGCTCTAAACTCGTGATCGAAAAAGAATGGATAATCCCAAAGTGAACAAGTCTTTTTCTAATCAAACTTGACTGTACACCAATAACAAGGGTGCAATTTGATGAAGATAACCATCTTCGATCGGAAACTCTTTAAAACTGCATGTCGAGGGAGATATATATGTCTTTGAACGAGGCGAGGAACTCACTGGGGAAATAAACATACCAGAGGCTCGCAAGGGGATTAGCTGGGAACATCTCAGAAAATCGGGTCCATAAAGGACTATTGCCATTTTAAGAATTACTGAGAGGTTGTTATATGCAAGAATCTGAACAGATCTTGGCAAGACAAGTCCATCCCAACCAACACAATTCCCGACTACTATCGACAAGAGATTAAGGGTGATCAGTTCCTCAATTTGTCAATAGACAGTCGACAATCATGATGGTGACATAAACCAACTTTACCCAACTATAACAGCGTCTTCAAACTTACACTTCAAGTTACCGAAGCGTAACACTGCTTGAGGCTCCATCCTAAGCCACAAGCGCCACCAAGAAGTAAAACTTCTCCCCCACTTGTTTCAAACTCATCTCTGCAGACAAACAATTAGAAACAAGCAAGTAGCGACAGTGTTTCACACACATGTCGTATACAACAGGGTTTAAACACATAAATAACCTGGCCGGTAGACCGACCTGTTCTGATACCACTAATGTAACACCCCAATATTACCCAAAGTTTAATATGCAAAAATCAGAGTAATTTAAAATTTTCATAAATTAAATATTGAGGCATCACACCTTCAAAAATAACTCACTTTAAACAGTTTGCTTTAAAGTATAAATCTCGGATACATAGCGTCGCCGGAAGACATAAATTGATTCAAAAACATCAAAACATCTTCTTTAATAAACTTCCTTAATAAATCATATTTTCATAAAGTATGATTCTTATTTACAAGGAAAACAACAAAAGAACAACAACAAGACGACATAATAATTCCCCCCGAGTGCTACGTATCAGAGCGACACCGACTCGACTAATAGCAGCTATAAACTTTGTCTTCATAACCTGCACGTTACCAATATAAAGGTAACGACGAAACAAGTAAAGGGTGAGATAATCCAAAACATATAATTAAAGGCATGATATATATATATATATATATATATATATATATATATATATATGTATATAGTTTCAGAATTATAAAGGGAATAGATTGATAAGTGCATTGCAACACATATCCAAAGCTCACTTACTCTAATCGTCATTCTAAAGTGTATAATCTACACTTAATCGCCTTAGCCTTATCAGAACAAATCATCACAACAACACGTAAACCTCCGTCACCACGAAATCGTCACAAGCTAATACACCACTAATTAACACGGCAATCTTAAACGACAACATCAACCAACAACATTAAACAATGCTAATGACATGGGCAACATAAACAAATCATCACAAATTGGCTAAAGCCCATCGTCGCTTTTGGCATAAAGCCCACTATCGCTTTTGGCATAAAAGCCCATCGTCACAAACATCATCACATCACATTTGCATTAAGCATTTCATCAAGTTAAATCATCGCAAAACTCATCATTTATATTCATCGCATAGTTATCATGAAATTATCAATTCATATTCATTTCATGTTCATCATAAAGATCATCACCAAACAAAGCATCATATATCATCGCAATTCAACATCATTCATCAATTAAAACCCAACGCCAAACAACTCAAACATAAACATAACCGACTCCATGAGACACGACTATGTTATGCATGTGGTACCCGTCGCTTTGTCCATACTTAGGAACACTTGGCATAAAAGCCTCGTCGCTTGGCATAAAAGCCCATCGTCGCCAATGCAATGTATGTGACTTGACAATAAAACAACACAACACAAAAACATCATCGTCGCTCATCAAAATTGGCATAAAGCCCACATCGCCATAATTTATCCAAAACAAGATAATTATATCATCGCCTCATATTTGCATTATGCAAAACATCACCACTAATTCATTATCATCAAAATCATGCATTCATAAATCGGAAGCATTTATTAATAACATCAATATAATCATCACATCATCATGTACAAAGACATATAACATCGCATCGCATAATCAACAAGTATTCCTTAGTAAATACACTGTCGCAACATTATGTTTATTCACACCGCATCATTATCAATTAATTCACCAAATCCCAAAAACAGAAAATTTGTCAAACACCTATAATCGTCGTGAAAGCCATTTCTAATAACTGGCATTAATCATAATCGTCAACATTGAAATCGGATTGCCCATACGTGCCTTAAATCTACTAAAACGCAATCCGGTTCAATTTAACCGTATTTTGGCCTACTTCGGGTCATCTCTTAAAAACTCGTAATTTCTAAAAACTAACCTCACCACTACGTTCTACACGTCGAACTTAGCTAGCACGTCAATTTTCGTTGAATTCGGATCAACTTGCTCCGTCGTCGAATTTACCGAAATCGGGACATAATCGGGGCAAAAGAAGTGAAAAAATCAGAATATGGGAGGCTACAGATACATCAACACGGGCCCCCGTGTTAATCAACACGGACCGTGTTGAAAAGCCACTAGAAACACAAAAAAAACACCAAGTTAGTGAATCAACACGGCCACCCGTGTTCATCAACACGGCCCGTGTTGATTGGCCTGGCAGCACATATCCCTTCTTCAAGAGGTCAACACGGGAACCCGTGTTAATCAACATGGCCCGTGTTGATGGTTGCGTGTGAAAACTCCATTTTTAACATTCCCAACTTCACTTTTACCATTCCCATTGATTCTAATCATCATTAACCTCATAATCCCTACTCCTATTCCAACTCTTCTAATCTATTTCACTTAAACAATCAACCAAAACCCTATAAATCAACTTATCAACTTTTCCCCTAAATCCAAAACATAAACATCAAAACCTAACAATATGAGATGGAGAATCAAACCCCTTACCTCTAGCTTGGATGATTCTACAAGACTCCATCTTCAAGCTCTTGCTCTCCTCTTGTTCTTCTCTAGCTCTTCTTCTCCCAAAACCCTCCTTTTATCTCTATGCCTTTATGTTTTCTTGGTGTAGGAAATGGAAGGAAAAGAGAAAGAAAATGGTTTTATAACTTATGTTTTCTTACTAGCTTCCAAGTTTCTATGTTTGGTTTTGTGTTTTGAATGGAAGGAAAATGAGGAGAAATGGTTTATAATGTGTTCCTTACTAGCAACAAGGGTGAAAACCCAATTCTCATCAATTAATCCTCACACCCCCATCTATTCTTATAAATTAACACACTAATAATATCTACCAATATTATTAATTCAATCAATTAAAATAATTATGGGGAATTAAATATCGGATCCGAATAATATTTTACCGGACCGAACGGAATGTCGCCAAATATATTATCATATATATATCGATTAATATATTTATTCTCGTCGCAAAATAAATATCGATCGGTAACTGGAAAATATTAATATAATAAAATATTAATTAAAACAGGGCGTTACAATTCGAAGGGGCGATCATCACTTATTCATAGGCAGCAACTGAGGGACGAGATCATATATTCGTAGGCAACATCGAGGCTCATCGAGGGACTATGATCTTTATATCGAAGGGACCATGATGATGTTATTCGTAAGTGTCTTTGCTAATGGTATCCCTATGTTCAAGGGACATGACCATTGTATTCGAAAGGAAATAAGAGAGGATACCCTAAGGGGTGCAAGTCTGAAAGAGTGTGTTGAATTCAGATATATTAGTCTTGAATTAGGGTGTTCTAAGATTGATTTTATCTTTCCATACAAACCCTAGTTAGCATACATCTAAGCAGTTTATAGATAGTTTATAAGAGAGTGCATAAAGTAAAGTGCAGAAAGTAAATTTCCTACGCTATTACATGGCTTTGGGGCAGTTACATAATATAGGAGCGAAAACTAAATTGCGAGAAAAGTAAATCTACGCTATTACAAAAATAACCTTGCAACCTATACATCGATTTCTAGAATTTAAATGCGGAATAAAGTAAATAAATTGGAGAATAAATGTCTTAAGGATAGGAAATAACATCTAAACCCTAATTGTAAAGGAAAAAAATATTTTTGATATTTTTTGAAATCGATTTTAGTTAATAAACCTAATTTCTAATTTAATTATTAATTAATTATGAAAAATAATTTAAATCATGAGAAAATAAATTATTTTTATGTCAAAAATTAATTAAATGTTTAATTAACCTAAATCTGAAATTATTTTATTTTTCTGATTTTTGAAAATGTTTGAATTAATTTTGAAAGGAAAATAAAAGTAAGTTAGAAAAATAAAAGAAATTGAGAAAATGAGAAAGAAACAAGTGGTAAAAAAAGAGTTTGGCCCTGGAAGGTGTTGAACTCGTGACCTTAGGGTCACGGGTTCAAAATTTTACCACTGGATCACATGCATGTGTTATTAAGATAACGCTTCCAATAATATGTATGTAGGTTCGAACCAGCGACCTAATAGAGGGAGGGACTAACGCGCGCATGTCTTACCGATGGGGCGGCCATACATCCATTAATATTGGTGCAATCATATATATATATATATATATATATATATATATATATATATATATATATATATATATATATATATATATATATATATATATATATATATATATTATGATTTTCAAAACAAATGCTCGTTGGGGCCCAAGATGTACAACCGAGCCAATCGTAACGTGTAACGTCCAGAAATTTAATTAATTATTTAATTAAATTATATAAGGAAATATTTATTGGAATTAGTCGAAGTCAAGAATTATCGTAATTATTATAAGAGGCGTTAATTAGATTAATTGTTGATTAGCCGATAGATTAATAATAATAATAATATTATTTGACTATTAGTAATAATAATAAAATTAGAATAATTTGTTGGGCTTAGATGATAAAATTAGTAGAAAGAGAAATATAATTATTAGTTATTATAAATAATAAGAAATTAGGTTTTTGGAGAGGTTGTTAGAAAACAAGGAGAAGAAAAAGGAAAATAATAGCATACGTGAGAAGAGAAAGAAAAAGAGGAATAGGCATGGGAAAAAATTGTCGTCGCGATAAAATGGTAGACCGAAAACCAAACCGAAATTTGACCGGAACTCCGTAGAGCGACCTTATATCAGGTAAGGGTGAGTTCTAATTTTCTAATAGATTGTATGATGAGTAGTATGTGAGAATTATGATAATGAAGAATTTACTATGCATTTGTGGTTGTTCTGTATGTTTAGGTTGAAACCCCTAAATTTCTATGACTCAAATTGTTAGATTTTGACGAGTAAGGTTTAATATGTTATAATTAACTGTGTTTGAAATTGATATATTAGTAAAATTAAGGGATAAATTGAGAACTTAATTTAATATGTATAAGCACTGTAGCAGACTATGTTATGAAACTATAGCAATTGATAGCTATTTACGTTACTGTATCAACTTTTGAGAGTAATTTGGAAATTCAGTCTAATATTCTAGGTACTGCAGCATGAGTATGGTTAGAATATATAACATTGAAACTAATCATGCAATATCCAACAAAAGCAATCACTATTGAAAAATCTAATTCAATTCATGTTCTAGAAATAGACGTAATGCTGTTATATAAGCTCTTTGTTTTAGGAGAATAATATAAGTTCTTGGATTATTAGTTTATAATAATAATAATAATAATAATAATAATAGTAATAATAATATTAATAATAATGACTTATATATTTTAGTATAATATATTTAGGAGTTTTGAATTAGAAATGAGTAATTATGTTAATTTTAATTCCGTCAGAGTTGTCAATAGAGTTGTTAGAGTTTTTAATAAAATTGTCATATTTATTTTGAGTTATTAAGAGTCATACTTTAATTGTAATGAGTAATTCGTACATGTTTAGAGTTGTCAGCGTTGTTTTCGAATTGTTTAAAATTAAATTTAATAAGCCAAGGTAAAGATATTTGACCCTTTAGAGTTGTTTTACTATTACTTGAGTCAGACCATTAACCAATTATTTTCATAAATATTATTTATATACAAGAGTTATCGGTAGAGCAATTTTGAGCACCTTTGAGTTATTTTAGAATTGTAGGGATTGTGGTAGAGTGATTTATAATTCATTGAGAATTATGTCAAGTTATAATTATATATTATCATGATATTTTTATGAGTTAAGAGTATAGAATAAATTATATACTTGTCGTAAATGATGAATTTGCAGGTGATAAAATTGTGTTGTGTTGTTTCCGTTGAATTATTGTTGTTGTTTGCTGGTATTGATGTTGTTAATAAATTGCGAAGTTTCAGATTGTGATGAAATTAGTTGTTGTTTGCTCGTATTAATTATATTGGTAAACTATTATTGTTGATGATACGTTGATGAAGTTGTAGGTCGTATGACCAACGTTGATAAGTTGTTTTGCAGTTGATGAAGTTGTAGGCCTATGGCCAATGTTGAATAAGTTGAATCGTTCCGATTTATGGACATGCTTGAGTTGTGGGTCAAATGACCAGTGTTGATCTAAGTTGATGTCATTGATGTATATTTTAAGTTGTTGTTCTATGTTTTTGTATTGTTGTGTATTTGTTGTTGAAGTTGAGGTCGCATGGCATACATTGCATGATTAAGTTGGCCTTGATGGCACCACGTTGAAAGTTGAAGGCTTATGCCTTGGCCTTGATGGCACCACGTTGAAGGCTTATGCCTTGTTAATGCCTCGATAAACTGACATATGTTTAAGTTGGGAGTTATGCTCCAAATGGAACCACATGCATTTGCATAGTTGAGTCGCATATTGAGTCGCGTGTTAAAGTTGTTGGTATTATTCATTATTTGTTGATTGTCGTTGTGCTGTTGTTATAAGTTGATGTTGCTATAAGTTGTTATTGCTATAAGTTGTTATTGTTGTGAGTTGTCGTTATAAGTTTTTGTTATAAGTTGTTGTTGTTATAAATTGTTGTTGTTATAAGGTGATGTTGTTATAAGGTGATGTTGTTATAAGTTGATGTTGTTATTAGGTTGTGTTGATTTAAGTTGTTACGTTGATTAAGTAAAATGTCTTCTTGTTATTATTAAGTTGTTTGTTGGTTGTATGAATAATTACTGAAATATTGATTTACCTTATCTGAATTCTAATATATTATTTATCATACGATATATTAGATTGTTAGATATCCCACCCCTTCTGTTGTGATGTTGCCTCTACATGGGTAACGTGCAGGTAATGAAGAATAAAGGTTTAGTTGCTGTTAGTTCGAGTCGGGTTGTCGCTCTGATACGTAACACTCGAGGGATGAACGCTAGTTATTTTGCTATTTTGATTTTGTTGTTGAATAACTATGTTGATATATGAAAAGTAATTGTTAACTTTAAATTGTTTTAAGTTGAAAAGATGCTATGACATCCAAGTTGATTAATGTAGTTCCGCTGCTTAATATTACTAAAGTTGATTCATGTTGTTTCGTTTCATCCGAGTTTAGGTGTTATGTATCTGTGTTAGCGTGTTCTTGTTTTAGTTGAATTGTAATACTCCAATTGTTTGTTGAGAGAAATTTTATAACTCTGATTTTATAATAATTACCGGGGTAGAATTGGGGTTTTACATAACGTGCCACGCTTGTCTCCCCGGGGTCAAGCAAAGTCAGAGGCCGGAGACCGCTGGAGCCCTAGCTCCGGTCTTCTTCTCCAGCAATTTTAATTTTGAAACCTGCAAAATAAAAAGAGTTAACGAACAAGAGGGACCTTACCCCCCTAAATCAAGGGTTGCGAGTTTAATGGTAGTGTCCTTTTGGCCTGAAGGTGTCTGTAAACAGGGATACGAAGCCCAACAATTTTTGAGCCCTAACAATGGTGTTTTGTCATTCCAGCAATAAACCTAAAAAATAAAGCATCAAATTGACTCTAAATAACATCATGAACATGTATGAATGTATAAACACAATTTATTTTGCATGAATTAAGAGTTTGAATTTCAGAAACCTTTACCAAATCGGTGCACTTGGGGAAGCGATTTCTGGATGCTTTCAACTCGTGTGAAAGCTTGGATCGACTCCTGGAATGCTCAGGAGAATGAATCAGTGGCTGGTTTGGCTTGAGAGTTGCTGGAAACTGAGATTTGATCTTGCCTCAAAGTTGGAAAATTTGAGAGCTTTGGCTAGGGTTCTTAGGGCATGCAATATATGTCTTTGCTATCTGAACTTGTGGAGTATTTATAGAGCATGAGAATTAGGTCAAGCATTTGTCGAAAATATATCAACTTGAATGCAAAATATTTGATTGAAATATTTCATCAAAATCTTTCATATTTGGCTCAATCTTGCCTTAATTCTTCTTGTGCGTTTTTGACAGCTTATGGTGAGCTATCTTGGACCTCAAGTCATACAAATATCAAGCCCACACACCTTTTCCTTTTATTTTTGTATTTTATTTAATTAAAATTGAATTTTAGCCATTTAGTTCAAAATTAAATTAAATAAATAAGGGAAGGGCATGCAAGTGAGTGTAGAGGTCATGGGACATCTTAAGAATAAGCTTGAATCACAAAATCTTATGCCCATTTGAAAAAAAAATTGATTTTGCTAAGTATTTCTCTTCATGCACTTCTTCAAAAATGCCAAACTTGCACCACTTGTATCTTGCTCAATTTTCAACATTTTGAAGTGTTCTTGGAATTTTTAGAAAGCTCAAGATGTTCTCTAAGCACTCTTTTTTGTTTTATATTCATTGAAGCTTCCATTTTCATGTACACATATTTGGAAAAAGATGACTTTTTGTTGACTTTTACAATGACCTATAATGTCTTGATCCATAACTCTCAAATGAAGCATTTTTGGCAAAAGCTTGTGGGACATGAATTTGTAGGGAATTAAATTCTATTCAAAATGAGCTTTGGTGGAAAAATATTTGATAAAGTAAAGTTATGCCTGGTCAAAGTTCTGTTGACTTTTTGGTCAAGAAACCCTAATTTGGAAACTTTGACTTTTGATCAAATCTTGAGTTTTCTTGATGAATCATGATCAACCTTTGATCAAATGATGAATGTGACTTAAAGATCTTGATGTTGACCAAGAATGATGAAGTTTGACTGTATGTTGACCACAATTGACTTTTTGTGCTATACAACTGATTTTCAACCATCTGAGCAATTGATTGAGCAAACTTGAGTTGTGAGGCTTGAAACTTGACATGATGATGCCTTAAAACATATGAGGAGGTATGATGATCACTTGGGGTATTATAACTCATATTTGACTTGAGAGAATCAAAACCCTAGTTATGGGTTGATTGCCTAGGAGAGGGTTCATCTGGTCAACCCTTGAGGAACTCTTGAGTATGGAAATATGGATTGACTAGAGAAATAGGAAGGAAAATTTTGGGGTATAACAGTTGCCCCTATTCAATCTTCTTGTACCTAAAAGGTTAGATTGGTATGCTTGCCTTTCGTGACCTGAAGGTAGAAGACGATTGAACACTCGAGTACACCTAAAAATTTGCACTCGCTAGTGTATGGAATGAGATCGTCAAAGACTGACGTAATAATCTCAAAGACTGACATAATAATCTGAAAGTTGATTGGTTATTACTCGGGGACCAATGTAACAAAGTTGACATTCACTACGTGGGGAATGACGTGACAATATAGATAATCACTTCTCAGGGACTAATGTGATGATGTTGACAGGATCACTGCTCGGTGACTAACATGATGAGTTGATACAATCAATGCTCGGGGACTAATGTGATGAGTTGATATGATCACTGCTTGGGGACTAACGTGATGAGTTGATAGGACCATTGCACGGGGATTAACGTCATGATGTGACATGATCAGTGCTCGAGGACTAATATGATGAATTGATAGGATCATTGCTCGGGGACTAATGTGATGATGTTGATAGGATCACTACTCGGGGACTAACATGATGAATAGAAGTGTTGGAAACTATTGAAAAAAGATGATAGAGTAATAGTCTTGTTGGGAAATCTGTCTTTGTTGAGGGAGCGATGGCTCTATGAGGATTATGGATATTATTCTTGTGGGAATATACCTTTGTGAAAATGACTCTGCGGGGATGTGTTGGTGACTTTAGTTGTTATCTCAACTCCTAGAGGCTATAGTAATTGTTGTATCTGTTCACTTTTTGTATATTTGTGAATAGATATTTATCGTCAGATGCATATAATCATTCAAAGTAATCATTGGACTTTATGCAAACAAAAAGATAAAAGTAAAAGTTTGGAACTAGAAAAGGGAAATTGTATTAATATTTAAAAGTAAGCATATAGACAGCCAATTTATGTACAAAGAGACAAATATCCTATTAAGAGGAAATTGTCAGAAAACATTTGGAAAATAGTAAAAGCTATGTGGAAACAATCTCGTCGAGTTTCAATTATGTTATTACTCATATATTTTTGACTATCTCATCTCCTTGCTTCCAGAAGAAGGTGATTGGATTGATCTGCGCCATTTGAAGTTTGGTACTAGCGTAGTTTGTAAGTAAATGATCTTGACGAGACATAGTCGTACACTTTAATCCCTAACTTTTTCCTAGACCGCCCTTTCGAGTTTTCAGTCTACCGAGATACCCTTTTTTGCACAAGCAGCCTTTGCAGGTTTTCGACTTGTCGGGTGTACATTTTTATATATGTCCCTAACTTTTGCCCGAACCCTTTTGGTTCGCCAGGACGCCTTTATTTTTTCCTAGGTTAGTCAACCTGTCGGGTCTCATTTATGCGTAGTATTCTTAAGCTATGTCTGCGTTCACAGGATGTGGGAAGTCTTCTCCATCCATAGTTATCAGTATCATGGCTCCGCCAGAAAATACTGTCTTGACTACGAATGGTCCCTCATAGGTGGCAGTCCATTTTCCCCTGGGATCACCTTGTGGTAGGATGATGCGCTTGACTACTAGATCGCCAACTTGGTATACTCGATGCTTAACTTTCTTATTGAAGGCTTTGATAATTCGTTTTTGATATATCTGTCCATGGAAGATAGTTGCGAGTCGCTTTTCGTCGATAAATTTATCTGGTTAAGTCGAGTTTGGACCCATTCGTCTTTGTCTAACTCTGTGTCCTTGAGTACTCTAAGTGAGGGTATCTGAACCTCAATAGGTAGAACCGCTTCCATACCATACACGAGAGAGAATGGGGTTTCCCCTGTAGATGTTCGTACTGAAGTGCGATAACCGTGGAGTGAAAATGGCAACATGTAATGCCAATATTTATATGTCACCGTCATTTTCTGTATGATCTTCTTAAGATTCTTGTTGGTGGCTTCTATTGCGCCATTCATCTTTGGCCGATATGGAGAAGAGTTATGATGCTTTATCTTGAACTGCGTGCAAAGTTTAGTGATCATCTTGTTGTTGAGATTGGTACCGTTGTCTGTGATAATCCTTTTGGGGATGTTGTACCGACAAATAAGGTTATGTTTGATGAATCGAGCCATGACATTCTTGGTAACAAATGCCAACGAGGCTGCTTCTACCCATTTGGTAGTAATCGATAGAAACGAGGATTAAACGATGTCCATTAGAAGCGCTAGGTTTGATTTCTCCGATCATGTCAATGCCCCACATCGCGAAAGGCCACGGAGCGGTCAGAACATTCAATGGAATAGGAGGTATGTGCACTTTGTCTGCGTATATCTAGCATTTGTGACAAGATCGGGAATAGCGATAACAATCAGCCTCCATAGTAGACCAATAGTAACCTGCTCTCAGAATCGTCTTAGCCATTTTATGTCCACTATAATGAGTACCAAATGCACCTTCATGTAATTCTTCCATAATTCGTCCGACTGTCTTCTGATCTACACATCGGAGTAAGGTCAAGTCATGATTGTGTTTGTATAAGATGCTGTTACTGAGAAAGAAGTTGGCGGAGAATCTTATTAGGAACTTCTTATCATTGACAGATGCCCCTTCAGGGTATTCTTGAGCCTCCAGATACCTCTTCACTTCGTAGAACCAAGGTTTCTCTTTTGCTCCTTCGGTATCAAGTTCACAATAGTATGCTGGTTCGTCTAGTCTTTCAATAGTGATTTGGGGAGCTTCGTTGTCCCATCTAACTTTAAACATAGATGACATGGTAGCTAACGCGTCTTCCAACTAATTCTCTTCTCGTAGGATATGCTCGAAAGTGATTTCTTCGAAGTAGGGGATCAGATTTAACACATGCTCTCGATACAAAATGAGGTCCAGATGCTTTATATCACATTCTCCCTTGATATGAATAATCACCAAAGCTGAGTCTCCATATACTTGCAAGAATTTTATCCTCAAGTCAATAGCAGCTTTGATACTCATAATGCACGCTTCGTATTCAGCCATGTTGTTGGTGCAGTCAAAAAATAGTCTGGCGGTGAAAGGTGTATGGCCATTTTTAGGAGATTTAATTACAGATCCAATATCGTTTCCAAGTGCGTTAGAAGCTCCACCAAAGACCATGGTCCATCGGGATCCTGGTTTAGGTCCTTCATTCGGCCCAAGCTTTTCGTAATCGATGACTAACATAATATCCTCGTCTAGAAACTAGAAATGCATAGACTGATTGTCATCTACGGCTTGATGAGCCAAATGATCAGCTACCATACTTCCTTTGATCGCTTTCTGAGTAGTATACTGAATGTCGTATTCGGTCAAGATCATTGCCATCTTGCTATTCTTCCAGAGAGACAAAGTTTCCCGAATATGTATTTTTTCGGATCTATCTTAGAGATCAACAAGGTAGTGTGAGTCAACATATACTGTCTTAGTCGGCGAGAAGCCCAAGCCAAAGCACTGTGTTATACCCCAAAATTTTCCCTCATACTTCTCAAGACAATTCCCATCTCCATACTTAAGGATTTCACAAGGGTTGATCAGACAAACCCTCTCCTAAGCAATCAATCCAGACTAGGGTTTTGCTCCTCTCAAGTAAAAATTAATTTCCCATGCTTCAAGTGGTCATCATACCTCACCATATGCTTCAAGGGACTACCATGTCATGTTTCAAGCCCTACAAGTCAAAACTGCTCATCCAGTTGCTCAGATGGTTAAAACTTATCTATATTGGACAAAAAGTCAACTGTGGTCAACATGCAGTCAAACTTCATAATTTTTTGTCAACATCAATATTTTGAAGTAATATTCATCATTTGATCAAGGATTGATCATGATTCATCAAGGAAAGTCAAGATTTGCTCAAAAGTCAAAGTTTATAAATTAGGATTTTTGAACAAAAGTCAACAGAACTTTGACCAGGCATAACTTTCACATACTTTATCATAAATTTTTCCACCAAAGCTTATTTTGAAGAGAATTCAATTCTCTACAACTTCATGTCTCACAAGCTTGGGCTAGAAATGCTTCATTTAGAAGTTATGGATCAAAACATTACAGGTCCTTTTAAAAGTCAACAAAAAGTCATCTTTTTGCAAAGAAGTGTTCATGAGCATGGAAACTTCAATGAAGATGAAACCAAAAGGGATGTTTAGAAGACATCTTGAGATTTCTAAAAAGTCCAAGAACAGACAAAAATGTTAAAAATTGAGAAAGATAAGGGTGGTGTAAATTGAGCATTTTTGAGGAGGTGCATAAAGAGAAATACTTGAGAAAATTAAAATTTTTCCAAATGGGCCTAACTTTTCTTGATTCAAACTTGTTCCTTATCTGAATTGGAACCTCCAAGCCCAAGGCCACATTTTTTATCTTTTTTTTATTTATTTATTTTGGATTTTTATTCAGTTAAAACCAATTTAATTAAAATAAAAGATATAAAATCAAATTATAAATGCAAGATTGATTTTCTCTCATTCTTGAGGTCCAAGCAAGCCATACAAGCTGTCATTTTTGGAATTATTGAGATTGGCAAGAGAATTGATTAAAATTTGATCAAAAAAGGTAATATTTGGTTTCATTCCAAATCAAATATTTTCTCATTGATTGACATATAATTTCTTCATGATTCTTGACCTAATTCACTCTAGTATATATACACACTGATTCTAGATGCCACAGGACGAAAAAATTTATGCCTCAAGAACCCTAAAACACTTCAAAAAACCGTGCATTACAAGTCACTTGCAGCCAGGTTTTTGGAACGATTGAAGCCAAACAAAGTGTTCCAACACATTCCTTGATTCTCTCTGAAGCTTTTCCAATCATTACCAGCCATCCAAGCATTCAGAATTGTAAAATCACCATCACGGTTTGCACTTACATATTTCAAATTCGATTTTGACCATACATGCATATTTAACATGATTTGATTGCTTGTTTGTGTTTAGAACAATGTTTCGAAGCTGCTGGATTAGTTTGGTTTAAGTTTAGGTACCGATCAAGATCTGCCATGGCTAGGGTTTTGACCATCAAATTGGGGTTCTCTGATTTAGCCAAAATTAGATCAAACTATGGGCATGGTCGGGTTCAGTGGATCGATTCCAATCGATCCATGGTCTCATATCTAATTTATCTTTGGTATTTGTCAAGTTTTAATTTGCAGGTGCTATAGCTAGGAACCAAAATCCGTAGGCAAAGGATACAGCAAATTCGTTGGTATAGATCTGGAAATTCAAATTAAGAAGATGATGCCTTGGCGCGTTTCTACTTCTGGACCTCCTCAGAAGCAGAATCACCAGAAGATCCAGCTTTTGGACCTCCCCAGCAGCAGAACCTCTAGAAACTCCAGCTTCTGGACGCCCCCAGGAATAGAACCTCCAGAAGCTTCAGCTTCTGGATGCCCAAGGCGTGCCGCCCACAGAAGGAACAACTTCCGTGCCAATTTCTGTCAGAAGCTCTGAAGGAAACCGTCACCCTTTTTATTTTTTCTGCTGATTATTTTCTTTTTCTCTATTTTTCTTAATTGTTTCAATTAATTAATTAATTAGTAATTAGGTTAAACAATTAGCTTAATTAGGATTAATTTCACAAATAATTTTCTTTATATTTTTCTTAATTAATTAATTTAATTAGTTTAATTTAGGTTAATTATTTAATTTAAATTGAATTTCTTTTATTAATTAAAATCAATTAGAATTAGGATTGTTACATTAAAATCAATCATCAAAAACACAAGAAAAATATTTTTCCTTTTTGCAACTAGGTTAGGTATTCACTTTAACCATTAGACGTTTTTTCTTCTATTTTATTTCTTTTTGCATTTAAATTCTAGAAAGGATGTATAGGTCGCAAAGTTTTATTTTGTAAAAGCGTAGATTTACATTTCTGCTTTTAGTTTCTGCACCTCCTATTATGTATCTGCCCCAAAGCCATGTAATAGCGTAGGATTTACTTTTCCGCACTTTACATTTCCGCAATTTATTTTTCGCACCTATTAAATGCTAGTAACTAGGCGTGTATGGCAAGATAAAAATCAATCTAGATCACTAACATAAGATAAAATATTTGAATACAACACATACTTCACACATGCACTCACCTTAGGGTATCCTCTCTTGTTACCTTGCGAATACAATGGTCATGTCCCTCAAACGTGGGGATATCTTAGCATAGTTGCCTACAAATATATCATCATAGTCCCTTTGATATAATTATCATAGTCCCTCGATGACCCTCGATGTTGCCTACAAATACATGATCTAGTCCCTTGGTTGTTGCCTACAAAAAGTGATGATCGTCCCTACGGATATGCTAAGATATCCTCACAATTTGCCTTCTATGACCATCCGATGTCCCTTCGAATGCCCCTTTTACATCCAACGAATAAGGTTACCTATCAACCAATGGTATGGATATCCTTATTCTAAAGGAAAGCAAAATAACACGGAAACGACCATTTTGAGTAGGTAATAAGTCTCTTTTGCTTGCTCAAAATACTTTTCACACCTCACAATTTCAAAAATCTTCTTTTTAAGACACTTTGTATACATTCCAGCGTGAATCATTACAAAGTCCATTTCCAAAACAAAACATTTCCAAGCACTTCATATACATTCAAGCGTGAATAATTACGAAGTCAAAGCGAAATGCCTTTTCAAAAATCTTTTCAAACACACACACAAAAAAACAATTAAAGTGAGCTAAGCAATTAAGAGCCCGTAGATAACTACAGGTGGAAAGGGTGCTAACACCTTCCCTTTTCATAACCACCTCCCTTACTCAGAATCTAACGAAGGCCTTTTCCTGTTCTTTTCGCCTTCCCTTAATTGGATAAAAGAAAAGTCGGTGGAGACTCTTGCTATCCGCAACATTTGCGAACAAACGCAAAACAAACAAGTCAGTTCTCCCACCGTGTTACAGAACTGGCGACTCTGCTGGGGACACCCTAAAGAGAGGCTACCTTAGGGTCTTTAGATCACTTTAATTATTTAACTTGTATGCTTTACTTTTAAGGGTTGCTTGGGTATTATATTTGTGGGGGATCCTACACCCGAATCCAGGTTTCCTTAGGTAAGTAGCAATAAATCTTTGTGGTCGTTAGGCGTATACCAAAACGGTCAACATGATGGCTACGTTAGTGCGACACTATGGATGTCCCGATGCTCCTCATGTTCAGTTGAGGAAAGTATTTGGCGTCTGCGTGGTGTCATAAGCACTAACTCAACTTTTAGAACCCTAATTGACCCATCTTGGCCATTAGAAGGTAGTGAGATGGGCGACTTCAGTGTAGACTGAGGTTGGTTGATACTCGATTCTACGCTCATTAAGATTCAACTTTCGGGATGTTTCGGTCGACCACTTGGTAGTTGTATTAAAATAAAGCCTACGAGAAAGATCAATGATATGAGATTCCTAGAACCCGGTTACTATTATAGGTCAGGTTGAACCCACTTAAACTCTGGTAGGGTAGACACCTATACCTCATGCAAGCCTTAACCTAGGGCTATTGTGTTAATTGCTTGTGCTTGCTACTTGTTTTAAACATGACATCATCACATCATAACATCATAACATCATATCATTTTTAACTATTTCAAGAACCTAGGGATTTATCTTTGCTCTGTTTTGTAGGAGTTATGGCTTCCAGAAAGACTATCTGAATCAATGTCATGGGTATACCTTCTCAACTAAAAGAATTAGTTTCAGAAGTTCCAGATCATACTAATTTCATCAAAAGACATGGTTATCTACTTGACTTGGTTATCTCCGGCTTTGAAGAAGATATGATGCACGTCGTATTCCAGTTCTTTGATCCGAAACATCACTGCTTTACATTCCCAGATTATCAGTTGGTTCCTACATTGGAAGAGTTCTCTAAGCTACTTGGGATACCTATCCTTGATCAGAAACCATTCACCGGTTCAGAAAAAGCTCTGAAATACAAAGACATCGCATCAGCGTTACATCTAAAGCGATCAAACATTGAAGCTAATTGGGAAATAAGGAGCGGAGTTAAGGGTTTGCTTACTAAATTTATGATAAAGAAAGCTCGAGAATTCCTAAAGGCTATGAGTTTCCATGCGTTCGAAGATATTTTGGCCTTGCTAATATATGGCTTGGTGTTATTTCCTAATCCAGATCAGTTCATAGATGTGAACGCCATCAAGATGTTCCTCACTCGTAATCCTGTGCCTACTTTACTTGGAGACATCCTACATTCTCTCCACACTCGTACTATCAAAAGACAAGGAACTCTCATGTGTAGCATACCTTTACTTTCCAGGTGGTTTATTTCGCACCTTCCTCAATCAATAATGAAGAACGAGCAAAGATTGAAATGGTCTCAAAGGATGATGTCACTCTCTCATTCAGATATTTGTTGGTGTCTTTTTTCTCAAAAGGACTTCACTTTCATTGAGTGTTGTGGGGAATTCCCTAATGTATCACTCTTTGGCATAAGGGGAGGTATCACTTACAACCCTTCTCTAGCTCTATGTCAATTTGGTTATGCTCGAAGAGATGGTCCTCATGATATGCTTCTTCAAGACATTGTGTTTGACTACAACAACGATCTTCAGAACTACAGTTGAAGATTTGTGCACGCTTGGGGCATGGTAAAGAAGACTGATACCAAGACCTTGGGGCACAAAAATTCCATTCCTTGGGAACCTTACCTCAGATGGGTGCGAGCTCGAGCTCAAAACCTCATGATGCCGTTTACAGTTGTTCTACCAGTGATTATGGAACCTGTTGCTATATGTGACGAACCCTATACTATTCTCCATCCAGACATGCCTACTAATTTCAAAGACTTGAAGAGACCCTGGATTCATCCTAAAGAAGGAAGGGATACCTTCGAAGCTCAGTCTTATGCAAGCGGGAAAAAGGTGTTGGAGCTGACAAAGCTACTTCACGAGGAGCAAAGCATCAATACCTACTTCAACACAAAGAGGAAGCGCCAATGGGAGACTTAAACCCTTGGAATTTCATTTTATTTGTTTAAAACTTTCTTTTCTACTTGCTAAAAGTAAACTAATAAAAAGTTTGTTCGTGCTGGTTTAACAAATTTAAATTCCTAAGGTCCTTGAAAACATTGCATTGCATAACATCGCATATCATGGCATAATATTCCATAACAGGTACATTGAAGACTGGTTTGCTTATTCTCTCGCTGTTTATTTCAGCAGAAATGGCTCTTGAACAGACTGTCAAAGATCTTCAGGCTCAGAATGCTCAATTCCAGGATATGTTCAACAACTTGGTCCAAGGCCAGAAAGACCTGAAGAAGCTCATCACCAGGAAGAAGAAGACCATTGGTATCCTCAACATGGGAAGAAATCACAAGGGTCCAGTCAGGGTGGTCAAACAATTTGAACTCTAAGACAAGAGTGGCAAAACTGAGGGAAGTGTCAAGAATAATGAAGAAAGCCATCATGAGTCTGAAAATGAAGATGAAGACTATGTGACGGCGGTATCCTCGACGAAAAGTACAAACAACTTGAAGACCGTCTGAATGCTGTGGAAAATCTGAAGATGTCAGGGCTGAACTTTGATGATCTGAGTCATGTTCCTGGTGTGGTAATTCCCCGTAAGTTTAAAGTTCCTACCTTTTCCAAGTACGATGGAATCTCTTGTCCAAAGATACATCTGAAGTCCTATATTCAGAAGATTCATCCTCATACTGAAGACAGGAAACTATGGATCCATTTCTTTCAAGAGAGTTTATTCGAAACTCAGTTAGAGTGTTATTATCAGCTAGAGAGTACCCACATTCATACCTGGAATGACTTAGCAGATGCTTTCTACAAGTAGTACCAGTACAATGCTGAGTTGGCACCTACCCGCATGCAACTACAGAGCATGTCTATGGGTTGTGATGAGAAGAGTATGCCCAGAAATGGAGAGATCTAGCAGGAAGAGTTCAGCCACCCTTGTCCTATAGGGTGTTGGTTGACATGTTCATGGGAACACTAACAGGCCCATTCTTCAATCATCGATTGAAACTCTTGATCGGTTCATCGAGCTATATTGACTGAGCGTGTGAGCTTGAATCAGAGGAAAAATACAAGTAGAGTCACCTTCAAATGCTGCGAAGAGATCTTTTGGTGGTAAGAAAGAAGCCAATGCTGTATATGGTCAGAAGAGCTGTGAAAAAGATGATCGTACTCAATCTATGGGGTGGTTGTGATCTCGATCCTACACCGACACAACCTCAGCGAGACAACGTCGTGCGGCGAGCGCCACGAAGGCAGTTTACAGATCGACATGCCGTTGTCTCAAGCATGGAAACACATGTTGAAAGCGAGGCCGATTACCTTGAGGATCCTCCTCGAGCGTCAACACTTCCTCTCTAAAGTATAATCCTAATTCAAGGTGTGCATACCACTCAATGACCAGGACACACACCAACAACTGTTGGGCTCTAAAGAACGAAATTCAAGACATGATTGAAGCTAGGGAAATTGAATTCGACCCTCCTGTCGAAACTCCGAATGTGATCAACGCACCAATGCCTGACCATGGCAAAAGTTCCAATGCTATTGACAATGACTCCTATGTTTATAATGTGAACAAGCTAACTATTTCTCTGATGACTGTCAAGAAAGATTTTCTGCAAGCTGGTGTATTTCCAAGATGCCCTGATAACTATCGTTGGTGTGCATCTGAATCTGACGGATGTGCTTGGTTGAAGAGGCGTATTCAACGCATGATGAACAACCGAGAAGTGTTATTTCTTAAACCTCCATTTGTGGAGAATGCATGCGAACATTTCTAAAATCGAAGATCGAAGGCGTCGTGACCTTACGAGTCAGGATACCTTGGGGCAGCCAAGTGGAAAGTATGATTTCATGGTTAAATATACCGCTCCTGAAAGTTACAAGATTCCAATCGAAGACATCAAGGCAACCAGATGGGGAGACGATCACCTAGAAGAGTATGCTGATGTGAACACAATAAGGATCACCTCTTCCAATCCTGCACCTAGGGTGGCACCTCTCATTATTACTTCTCCCAGACCAATTCTATATTCCTCTGATAGAGCTATACCTTGGAATTATAGAGCCGAAGTTTACTATCATGGCGTCAAGCAAGAACCTTTGACCATTTAAGACTTTGCAGCTGAAGCTACCAATCCTGACATCGACAACATCACCGGATCAAGCAAGGTGACCAGAACCGGAAGAGTATTTTCTCAAGAGATCTCTCCTCCGAAAGACACTACTACACCAATTCACATTCCTGCTATCGAACCAGCTCCCAAAACGAGAGGGAAAGAACCAGTAACTCATCCAGCTCAAACAGAAGTACCAAAGGAAGTTGCTGAGGATACCTCGAAGCAAGAAATGGAAGAAATCCTAAAGATCATCAAGAAGAGTGACTACAATGTTGTGGAACAGTTAGGACAAACTCCGCCCAAGATATCCATGCTAGCTCTGCTACTGTGCTCTGAGGCTCATGCTAAAGCCTTGGTAAAGTTTCTGAAGAATGCTCACATACTGCAAGACACTACTGCTGATTAATTCAAAGGTTGTATTGCTAGCCTGACCGTCAACAATGGTTTAGGTTTCTCTGATGCTGATTTAACTCCTGCCGGAAGGATTCACAACAAGGCCTTGCACATCTCCATTGAATGCAAGGGCACTACATTGTCTCACGTATTGGTGGATACTGGTTCTGCTTTGAATGTTCTGTCGAAGAGCGCTTTCGACCGACTTAATGCTGAAGAAGTGGTCATGAAGCCCAGTGACATAATTGTAAAAGCTTTTGATGGTTCAAAAAGAATAGTACTTGGAGAGCTCATCCTTCCAGTTAAAGTCGGTTCCCATACTTTTGACTCTACTTTCTTTGTCATGGACATTCGTCCAGCTTAATCTTGCCTACTCGGACGCCCTTGGATACATGGGGCAGGCGCTGTCACCTCTACCCTGCATCAGAAGCTGAAGTACCCGATGAAGGGGAAGATTGTTATAGTATGTGGTAAAGAAGAATATATGGTAAGCCATCTACAGTCATTTCGATACATCGAAGTGGAAGGAGAATTTGTCGAAACTCCCTGTCAAGCTTTCAAAGCAATTCCACGAGTCATGCCTGTTGACTCTCCTGAAGTCACTAGAGTTCGACCAAAGATGGCTTCACTGAAAGACGCCAAAGTTGCAATTGAAGAAGTAGGCTGTACTGTTTGGGGTAAACTCCCCAATCTTCCATTCAAATCTGACAAGACTGGTTTTGGCTTCACTATCAAAGGTCAGAAGATGATACGCCATGAACGTGCCAGAAAATTTCCTTTCCACACCAGCAAAAGCGGAGTCCATGCTATAGAAGACGACGACGACGGCTTCGATATCAACAAATGGATCTTCCCAAATCCGGACGACGGGCTCAACAATTGGAAGACTGAAGATGTTATACGAATCTCTCTTAGACAGGAGTAATTGCTTTTTCTGTTATGCTTTTCTCTTTTTACGTTTCGAACTATAACATTTAAGCCTAGTGCCTTGCCCGGGGCACCACGGCTCGTTTGTGAGGGTTATTATTTGTCATTTGCATATTTTCATTCAATAAAATCATTGGACTTTTGCATTTAAATCTGTGCTCTCTTCTTTCTTTTACTTTATCACCCCTTTCAAAATCTATGTGTTCTTACACACACCCATGATACACTCTGATTCACTCCGAATCTAAATCGATAACTCTGTTATTGCTAAATATGACTTGATAATCCGATCTACCAAGCGAGGGGCGAAGGTGAGGAAGATTATGAAGTGCAAGGAGAACTTGTCGGGCTACTACAACAAGAATAGGTTATCTGACCACACGAGCCGGTCGAGGTTGTGAATCTAAATCTTGGAAGACATAAAGGAAATCAAGATAGGAGCGGTCTTGAGAGCGATTGTCAAAAGAGATTGGTCCAGATCTTGCGAGACTATATCGAGATTTTGCTTGGTCCCTCTGAAGACATGCGGGCTAGACATTGACATTGTGGTACAAGGACTACCAACAAAAGTTTTTCTCCCTGCAAAGCAGAAAGTTCGTCGTATGCGTCCTGAGATGTCTGAGAAAATCAAAGGCGAAGTTATGAAACAGCTCAATTATGGTTTCCTAGTCATTACTTCTTATCCATAGTGGGTTGCGAACGTGGTGCCCGTACCTAAGAAGGGTGGTAAAGTGCGTATGTATGTGGACTACGAGATCGAGCAGCAAGTTAGAAGGCGATTTTCCACTTCCTCATATTGATGTCCTGGTTGATAACACCGCTCAACACAAGGTATTCTCCTTCATGAACGGTTTCTCATGTTACAATCAGATCAAAATGGCTCCCAAAGACATGGAAAAGACTACTTTCGTTACGCAGTGGGGCACATTCTACTACAAAGTCATGGGTTCGGGGAGAACAGCAGCGCCACATATCAACGTGCCATGGTAGCTTTATTCCATGACATGACTCATTACGAGATAGAGGTATACGTTGACGACATAATAGCTCGATCACAAACTGAAGAAGAACATCTCGATCATTTGCGAAAGCTGTTTGATAGACTGAAGAAATACAAACTAAGGCTTAATCCTAACAAGTGCACCTTTGGAGTCAAATCCGATAAACTCCTGGGATTTGTTGTCATTGGTAAAGGTATTGAAGTTGACCCTGCCAAGGTTAAAGCTATTCAAGAAATGCCAGCTCCTCGCATCGAGAAGGAAGTCAGAGGTTTCTTGGGACGATTAAACTACATCGCCAGATTCATTGCACATCTAACTGCTACTTGTGAGCCAATTTTCAAGTTACTGAAGAAAGATAAGGTAGTTCATGGGCAGCGATTGCTAGGCGACTTTTGACAAAATCAAGGAGTACCTACAAAATCCTCCTATCCACAGCCAAGTAAAGGAAGACCTCTTATCATGTACTTGTGTTAGAACTCAATGGGGTGTGTGTTAGGGCAACATGTGATGCAGTCGAAAAGAGTATGCAATATACTACCTTAGCAAAAAGTTTACCGACTGTGAAACAAGATACTTACAGCTCGAGAAAAGTTGCAGCACTTTGGGTTGGGCTTCTCTCCGACTAAGACAATATATGTTGACTCACACTACCTTGTTGATCTCCAAGATGGATCCAATGAAATACATATTCGAGAAACCTGCTCTCTCCGAAAGAATAGCAAGATGGCAAATGATCTTGACCGAATACGACATCCAGTATACTACTCAAAAGGCAATCAAAGGAATTATAGTAGTCGATCATTTAGGTCATCAAGCTATAGATGACTACCAGTCTATGCATTTCGAGTTTCCAAACGAGGATGTTATCCCGATGGACCATGGTATTTGATGGAGCCTTAAACGCTCTTGGCAATGGTATTGGCACCATCATTACATCTCTCTGATAGACTGCACGCCTTTCCTTGCCGACTATATTCCAATTGCACCAACAACATGGCTGAATACGAAACGTGCATTATGGGTATCAAAGCTGCTATTGACTTAAGAATCAAATTCTTGCAAGTATATGGAGACTCAGCTTTGGTTATCAGTCAGATTAAGGCGATTGGGATCGACATCGGAATCTCATTCCATATCGAGAGCATGTGTTGAATCTGATCCCTTATTTCGAAGAAATCACTTTCAATCACATTCCACGAGAAGAGAATCAATTGGCAGACACATTAGCTACCATGTCATCTATGTTCAAGGTCAGATGAGACAACGAAGCTCCCCAAATTATCATTGAAAGACTAGACGGACCAACATATTGTTGTGAACTTGATACAAAAGAGAAACCGTGGTTCTACGAAGTGAAGAGGTATCTTGAAGCTCAGGAATATCCCGCAGGGGCATCTGTCAACGATAAGAAGTTCTTAAGAAGAATTTCTTCCAAATTCTTTCTCCGTAATGGCATCTTATACAAGCACAATCACGACTTGTGCTTACTTGTAATACGGTGAACTGACTTTGTAGGATTTTTGTATCCAAATGTGCGGATAGCAAGAGTCGCCATCGACTTTTATTTTATCCAATTAAGGGAAGGTAAAAGTGAGAAAAAGACCTTCGTTAGATTACGAGTTCGGAGAATGGTTATGAAAAGGAAGGTATTAGCACCCTTTTCATCCGTAGTTATCTCTGGGCTCTTAGTTGCTCTAGATCACTTTTTTAATTGCTTTACGTGTGTTTGACAAAGATGTTTTGAAAAAGGCATTTCGCTTTGACTTTGTAATGACTCATGTAGGAGTGTATACAAAGTGTTAGGAAATGTTTAGTTTTGAAAAGAATTAGAACTTTGAAAAAAGTGTGTGGTGTGAAAAGCATTTGATAGAGCAAGCAACTAAAGACTTATTACCACTCGAATTGGTGGTTTTGTACTTCTCGTTCCTTTAGAATAGCGCTAGCCATACCATTAGTTAGTAGGTAGCTCCATTCGTTGGATGTAAGCGGGACATTCGAAGGGACATCGGATGGTCATCGAAGGCAACTTGTAGGAAGTATCCTAGCACATTCGAAGGACTATCATCATTTTTGTGGCGACAATCGAGGTCAAGATCATGTATTCGAGCGACATCGTGGGTCTTATGATCTTTGTATCGAAGGGACTATGATGATTTGTTTGGAAGGCAGCGGTGCTAGAATACCTCTACGTTCGAGGGACATGACCATTTGAAATCGAAGGCATCGAGAGAATCACCCTAAGTGCGTGTGTGATAAAGTGTGTGAATTGAATATATTATCTTGAAGATTAGTGTGAGCTATGTCCAATTATTATCTTGCCATACACGCCTAATTACTAGCAATTGATAAGGGTGCGGAAAGTAAAATCACGGAATGTAAGCGGGAATGTAAAGGTGCGGAAAGTAAAACCTACGCTATTACAAGGCTTTGGGGCAGATACATAATTTAAAATGCGGAAAATAAAGACCTAATTTTAACCTATTACATCCCATGAGCAATTACATTATTGGAAAATAAAATAATAAAATGATAAAGAGAAAATCGTTTGAATCGGATCAACCTGTACAAAAAGAAGAAATCGGAAAATGCAATATGAATCGAACAAGAGAAAAAATGTTAGAAAAAATGCAAATTTTAATATGAGAAAATTAATATATGCTGGAAATAAGATAAATACATTAAAATAATTTTTTTGGGATTTTTGGAAAAGATTTAATAATTAAAATGCAATTAAAAGTGAATTAAATGCAAAAATATAAATAAAAATAAATATGCATGCAAAAATATGTTTTTTAATTTTATTAATTAAATAAAGATTTTTATGACAATAATGCAAAAAGAATAAATGTTTTTGGTAATTTTTTAATGCAGAATAAAAATTATGAAAACAATTAAAATAATATGAAAATATTGAAAATAAGAAAAATATAGGAAATATGCAAGTTTTAAAAAAAAGAATGCAAACTGGTGCCCATAGGGATCGAACTCGGGACCCTGACTTGAGACCTTGAGAACCAACACCGACCACTACACCCGTGTACATACGTGTTTGAAAGCGGACTTAGTGGATTTTCACACGTCGCCTCGACTTGCTTCTTCTCGCGGGAGACTTCATCTTCTTCGTTTAAATATTTGAAGTTAGCGTCGGTCTTTGTTCGGCGCAAGGTTCTGGCTAATATCAAAAAGCGCATACACATAATATAAATAACATTTGAAACCATGGTTCGATTCCTCGAGTCATCGAGTTTAATGGTATAGGTCTTGTTGGCCAATTTTTCTGTATAGAGGAACCTAATTCGATACAGAACCTAATCATGGTAACATCGTTTCTGCCATGGAAATCAATTAAAGTACCGAGAAAGTTTGCAAGCTTATCACTAAACACAAAAACAACAACAAATCGAGTTAATAATGCATGAATGAAGGAATTGATTTTGAAATTTCAAGAACAAACCGAATTGATTTCGTGATTCTTGATGGTTTTGGATGAAGTAAATATCTGGATCGACTCGGAGATGCCAAGGAATGCAATGGAAACCTCAAAATTGCTTGAGCAGTGAAATAGGATTGCCAATAGCTTAGAACCACGATTTTTGAGTTTGGGAATAGGGTTTCGAGCAATTTTTTGTCTCCTTGCAATTGGTATGCATCAAGTATATATCTTTGGATGGATTTGGCATTGTTTTGGAAAGATTTGATCAATAATCAATGATAATCAATTTGATATTTCCATGAAAATCAAATTTTCAAAACTTGTTCAATTCAATCAAATCTTCCCATATTTGATTCAATTTCGAAATTTGGCATTTATGGGTTAATTGGATCACAAGCAAACAATAAAATCAATCTTTCAATTAATTTTGATTTTATACTTTATTTTCAAATTAATTTGTATTTAAATGAATAAATTCCAAATTAAATAGGAAAATAAAATAGAAAATCGTGGCATTGAGCTTGGACATTCCTACTTGCATGAGGAATAAGTTTGGATGAAGAAAAAGTAGGCCCATTTGCAAAAGATTTGATTTTTGAAGTATCTCTCTTTGTGCATTCTTTCAAAATTGCCCAACTTGTGGATGGTGTAACTTGCTCAATTTTCCACATTTTGAGTGTTCTTGGACTTTTGGAAAGCTCTAAGAGTCCTCTAAACAATGTCTTTGGTTTCATCTCAATTGGAGTTACCATGCTCAATATATCTTCAAATCAAAAGTTGACTTTTGTTGACTTTGAAAATGACTGTAATGTTTTGAGCTATACCTCTCAAATGAAGCATTTTTGGACATTCTTGTGAGACATGAAGTTGTAGAGAATTGAATTTCCTTCAAAATGAGATTTGGTGGGAAAATTTAGAAAGTATGAAAAGTTATGATCGTCAAAGTTGATTGACTTTTCACCTAGAAACCCTAATTTAGAAAGTTTGACTTTTGAGCAAATCTTGAGTTTTCTTGATGAATCATGATCAACCCTTGATCAAATGATGAATGTAACTTCAAAATAGAGGATGTTGACCAAAAATATGAAGTTTGTTGTATGTTGACCACGATTGACTTTTTGTCCAATCTGTGATTTTCAACCATCGAGCAATTATGAGGAAACTTGACTTGTGAAGCTTGAAACTTGACATGGAGAATCTTTGAAACATATGAGGAAGCATGAAGACCATTGGAGATGTTGGAAATCCATCTTGACTTGGGAGATACCAAACCCTAGTTTGGGTTGATTGTCTAGGAGAGAGTTTGTCGATCAACTCTTGAGGAATCCTTGAGCATAGATGTATGAAATCTTTTGAGAAGATGGAGGGAAAATTTTGGGTATGATGACTGCCTGTTCAATCTTCTTGTCTTGGAGGTTAGATTGACATGCTTGCCTTTCGTGACACAGGTGAAGATGATTGAACACTCAATACACAAAATTTGCACTCGTATTGGTGATGACGGGAATGGGCTTCGGATGCCATTTGGAGAAGTTGGAGATTATTGGGGAGCAGTCGTGCTAGACTCGAGGTTGTTGATAGGAGGCGGCGGATATGGGTTTAAGATGCCATCTAGAAGGTCGATCTTTGAGGGTGAGTCGTATGTTAGACTCTGTAGATGTTCTGGAGCGGAGAGGAGATGGGCTTAAGATGCCATCCGAAGGGAGTCGTCACGTTAGACTTCGTGTTCACTTTGAATGAAGTTATTGGTGCATATTGATTTTTAACCATATATGCAACATTAGAAAGTGAAGAAATGTTGATAAGTTAGTCGGAGATGGGCTTAAGATGCCATCAAGGCAAGCTGAGTCATCGCTGACTACGTAATTCTTTGTTGATAATAAGGAATCAGAATAAATCTTCGTGTTGATTACTACGAGGAGATTGTAGTTGGCAAAAATGTGGATAGCTTCCTGTTGTGCATCGGTGTTGATCCATTCACATTATCGGAGGATAACGGTCTTCGGATAGTTTTCCGTCGGTTCGGGGCTTAATCTTGGACCGATCGTCGGAGGACAACCAAGGCGGTCTTTCGGATAGTTTTCCGTCGATTCGGGGCTTAATCTGGACACATCGTCGGAGGACAACCAGGCGATCTTCGGATAGTTTTCCGTCGATTGGGGCTTAATCTGGACTGTTTGCGTCGGTAGTATTACATTTTGGAAAACAAGAGAAACTTTGATAGAATATTCGTTAGTTTATGCAAAGTATGATGCATGACGATGTATATGAATGACATATGCATGAATTATGACTTTATGAAATGTATGGATGATAGATGTTGTGATATTTCAAAACATATCCATCTTGAAGAAGATCGGATATTGTTTGAAGATTTCGACTTACGCTGGGGAATTGTGTAGGTGAGAACCCCGCTTTTGAAGGAGAAGAAAGATATCCTGGATTCCTCCGATGCACTATCTGACCAAGTCTTGGGCCTAGATATTGTTGAGGAAGGTAGAGATTGAGAAGCTCGTTGTTGGAGATCTCATAGACCCTGCTGAGGAGAATCTGGAAGGCGATCTATTGGGGACCTTGTATGTAGATCCTGTTGAGGAAATTTAAGAGGCGCTCTACTGGGGATTACGAGTGTAGATCTCACTGGAGAGCATTTGATGGTTCTTGAGGCCAGGGCTAGAAGAGTGCAGGTCAGTTGTAATCTCTTGGGAATAAAGGTGTATGTTTCCTCGATGCACTATCGACCAAGTCTTGTGTCGGATACTTTTCTTTGGGAGAAGGGGAGGATTGAGAAATATCCATTTGAGGGATGAAGTGTTCTTGCTTGGAGGCGATGTAACGTTGCTCGGTTGAGTGGAATCCTTTGCTTGTGGATTAACATATACTCCATTTGGGGAAGGTGTGTTGTGGTGACACCTTTATGCTGAGGGAACTATTGGTGACTTTCGTCGTCATCAATTCACGGAACTAGTAAGTACCTTTGCATGTTCACTTTTCGTATGTTTCAAAGAGATTTTCTTGTCGAATCGTATAATCATTCAAAGCAAGCGTTGGACTTATTGCAACCGACAACGATGAAAATTGTAAAGAAAGAACTTGTATTTATTTGAAATGTGGCGTATGGCCAAGTAGTTTTGTACACAAGAAAGGTAAAAGTTATGCGGAAACAATCTCGTTAAGTTCCAACTATGCTAGTACTCATATATTTGACTATCTCATCTCCTTCTTTGTCGGTAGAAAGTGAGTGGTGATCTTACGCCATTTGAATCTTGAATCTTGATAGTAGTGCAGGCGGTGATCGGAAGAGACATAGTCGTGCGCTTAAATCCTAACTTTTGCCTAGACCGCCCTTCGGGTTTTCGTCTAGGGATACCCTTTTTTGCCCAAACCGCCTTTTCGGGTTTTCGACTTCAGGGTGTACATGTTTTGCATATATCCTTAATTTTTGCTCGAACCTTTTGGCTCGCGGGATGCCTTATTTTTGCCTAGGTTAGATCGACCTAGCGGGTCTCTTTTATGCGTAGTATTTTTTGACTATGTCCGCGTTCACGGTGTGGGAAGTCTTCACCATCCATGGTGCTAAGTATCATAGCTCCATGAAAATCTTGTATTGACTACAAAGCGGTCCCTCATGGGTGGGAGTCCATTTGCCCAGGATCACCTTGTGGAAGAATGATCGTTTGACTACTAGATCACCGACTTGGTAGACTCGTGCTTGACCTTCTTGTTAAATGCTCGACCATTCGTTTACGATAAATCATCCATGGCGGATGGATGCGAGTCGTTCTCATCAATCAAATTAATCGGTCAAGCGAGTGCGGACCCGATATCGCCGCCTAACTCGCCTCTGGAGGACTACGGTTGAGGTATCGAACCTCGATGGGTAAGGCGGCTTCCATACCGTAGACAAGAGAAGGGGTTGCCCTGTTGATGTTCGTCTTTGTAGTGCGATAACCATGAAGAAAATGGTAACATCTCATGCCAATCTTTGTAAGTCAGGTCATCTTACATATAATCTTCTTGATTTTTGTTGGCGGCTTCTGCGCCATTCATCTTAGGCCGATATGGAAGAATTGTGATGCTTGATCTTGAGCTGCGTGCGAGTTCGGTGATCATCTTGTTGTTGAGATTGGAGCCGTTATACGTGATAATCCTTTCGGTGCCATGCAAGCGAGATAAGATTATGTGATGAATCGAGCCACTACATTCTTAGTAGCGATGCATCGAGGCGCTACCCACTTGGTGAAATAATCTATTGCCACAAGGATGAAGCGATGTCCATTGGGCTGTGGGCAGTTTCCCCAATCATGTCAATGCCCCACATTGCAAAGGCCAGAGAAGTTAAAACATTAATCTTGAAGTGCGTGTACTTTGTCGGCATAAATCGGCACTTGTGACAAGATCGAGCATAGCGGTGACAATCGACTTCCATGGTGGACCAATAGTAACTTTGTTCTCAAAATCTTCTTAGCCATGGTGTGTCCTTTGGAGTGGGTACCAAATTAAGCCTTAGTGTAACTCTTCCATGATCGCATTCTTTGTTTACGGTCTACACATAGAGTAAACACAAGTCGTGGTTGCGCTTGTATAAGATCCGTTCTTTGAGAAAGAATTTGGAAGCAAATCTTCTCATGAACTTCTTATCATTAACGGATGCCCTGCGGATATTCACGAGTCTCAAGATACCTCTTCCGTCATAGTACCAAGGTTTCTCTTACTGCGTCAAGCTCATAACAATATCTTTGGTTAGTCGAACTTCTCAATGATGATGCGGGGAGCCTCGTTGTCCCATCAACCTTGAACATAGGCGACATAGTAGCCAATCGTGCTTGTGATTCTCTTCTCGTGGAATATGATCAAAAGTAATCTCTTGAGTAGGGATCAAACTCGAGAACATGCTCTCGTCTGGAATGAGATTCGGATGCCGTATCCCTCGCCTCTTATCGGTGATCACTAAAGTGAGTCTCCATACACTCGTAAGAACTTGATTCTTAAGTCAATAGCGACTTTAAGACCCATGATGCAGCCGTACTCGGCCATGTTGTTAGTACAAGCTGAAACATAATCTGGCGGTGAAAGGCGTGTGTCCGCTGTGGGGATGTAATGATGGCGCCAATGCCATTGCCAAGTGCGTTTGAGGCTCCATCAAGACCATGGTCCATCGGGATCCTTGTTCGGGTCCTTATGGGGCACAGTTCTTCCAATCTGTAACTAGTAAAACATCTTCGTGCGGAAATTGAGCGCATGGTGATAGTCATCTCTGACGATGAGCCAAATGATCGGCTACTACACTTCCTTTGATCGCTTTACGAAAGTGTCTTGGATGTCATATTCGGTCAAGATCATTTGCCATCTTGCTATTCTTCAGGAAGGTTTCTCAAAGATGTATTTTATTGGATCCATTTGAAATCAACAAGGTAGTGTGAGTCAACATATCTTGTCTTAGTCGTGACCAAGCGTTGCAAGTTTTCTCAAAGTGAGTATCTTGTTTCACGATCGGTAAACTTTGCTAAGGTAGTATATTGCATGCTCTTTTCGACCGAGACTCGTCATGTTGCCCCAACACACACCCATTGAGTTCTCTAACACATCAAGTACATGATAAGAGGTCTTCCTTGGCGGTGGCATCGAATAGGAGGATTACATAGGTACTCCTTGATTTTGTCAAAGCGATGCAGCGTCGTCGTTCCATTCTACTATTTGATCTTTCTTAAGCAACTTGAAGATTGGCTCACGGTGCGATTAGGTGTGCAATGAATCGGCAATGTAGTTCAATGTTGAAACCTCGACTTCTTTCTCGGTGCGGGGTGGCATCTCTTGAATAGCTTTAACCTTGGCGGGATCAACTTCAATACCTCTTCCGCGACTACAAACCCTAGGAGTCTTCGGATCGACTCCAAGGTGCACTTGTTGGGATTAGGTCTCAATCATGCTTCAATACATCCGAATAGTTTACGCAGTGATCAGATGTTCTTCTTCGATTTGTGACCGAGCTATCATGTAAATCGGCGTGACCTACATCTCGTGATGGATCATGTCATGAAACAATGCCACCATAATGATGATAAGTGGCGCCGTTCTTCGGTCAAGCGACATAACCTTGTAGCGAAGTGCCCCTGTGTAACAAAGTAGTCTTCTCCATGTCTTGAGGCCATTTGATCGATTATGTAGGAGAAACCATCCATGAAGGAGAAAACCTTATCTTTGGCGGTGTTGTCTACGAACATCAATATGAGGAAGTGGGAAATCGTCTTTCGGACTCGCTTTTCGGATCTACGTAATCCACACACATTCGTACTTTACCATCCTTCTTAGCACGGGTACCACATTAGCAACCTTTGGGGATAGGAGGTAGCAGCTAAGAAACACTGCATTGAGCCTTCATAACCTCGACTTTGATCTTTTCGACATCTCGGGACATCACTGACGAACATTTTCTTGGGAGAAAACCCTCTTTTGTCGGCAATCGATTGCACAATATCAATGTCAAACTAGGCATGTCTTCGTGACCAAGCAAAAACCTCAACATAGTCTCGTAGCATACGAACCAACCTTTCTTTAACATTTCTCAAGACCGCTCTATCTTGATCTCTTTTACATCTTCGTCGGTACCCAATTCACAACCTCGACTTGCTCTTGGCGTGGGTATATAACTCGCTCTTCTTTATGTGATCGCAAGTTCTCCGGCACTTCACAATCTTCCTCACTTTCGTCTTGACTTGGTAGATCGGATTATCGAAGTCATATTTAGCACTAGCATAATTGTTATTAACGAGATTCGAGTGATTACGCGATGTATCACGTGGGTGTGTGTAAGAAACACATAGTCTTTTGAAGGGGTGATAAAGTAAAAAGAAAACAAACAATTGAATGCAAAAGTCAGCAATTTATTGAATGAAAACGCAAACAACGAGATAATAACCCTATAAGCGAGCCATGATGCCGGGCAAGCACTAGGGTTTCAAAGTTTATTGTTCAAAACATAAAGAGATCGAAAAGCAAAACAAAACAAAAGCAATTACTCGACTAAAGGAGATTGGTATAGCGTCTTGGTCTTCCAATTCTTTGAGCCCATGTGCAGGTTGGGAAGATCCACTTGCTGATGTTGGAGTCGTGGTAAGTAGTCTTCTATAGCATGGATTCACTACTGATGCGGAAAGGAAGTTGGCGGCGTTGTATCATCTTTTGACCCTTGATGGTGAAGCCTAAACCGGTCTTGTCAAATTTGAAAGGAAGATCGGGTGACCCCAAATAGCACTACCTCCTTGTTCACGGCAGCATCTTTCAATGAGGCCATCCTAAGCGGAACTTTAGCATCTTCAAGGTGTTGGAGAGTCGGGGGCATGACTCGGGAATTGTTTCAAAAGCTTGACGAGTCTCGAAGAATTCACCCTCCATCTCAAGGTATCGGAATGACTGTAGATGGTGACCATATACTCTTCTTCACCACACCTTGTAACAACTTTCCTTTGGGTACTTGGTTCTAATGCAAAGTAAATGTTGACGCTGCCCATGTATCCAAGGGCATCCGAGTAGACAAGAGTAAGCGGACGAATGTCCATGAAAAGAAAGTGAGTCAAAGGGAACCGACTTTAGAGGAGTGAGCTCTCAATCTTGTTAAGAACCATTAAAAGCTCTCACAATAATGTCTTGGGTCTAGAACCAACCCTTGACATCAAGCGATCAAAAGCGGTCTTGGTAGGATATTGAGGCGGCGGTGTCAGCAAAACATGAGGCAGTAGTACCCTTGCATTCAGCGAGATGTGCAAGGCTTTGTTATATTTCTTTCGAGTCAAATCGACATCGACAGAAGCCTAGGCCGTTGTTGGCAGCCAGACTAGCAATGAAGCACTTGTAGCGCAAAACAAATTGTTTGGAAAGCAAGTTGAAGAATTGACCAAGTAAATGGCAAGACTTCCACAACAAATCATAGAGATGCATGGTTCATCTAGCAAACAAACACAACAAATTGCTAGTTGTGAATTATGTAAAGGTGATCACAAGACCGGTTTTTGTCCCCCGGAAAATGAAGAAGCAAATTATATGGCCAACCAAGGGCAAGGATACCAACAAAGACCTCCTTACCAAAATAAAGGCCAAGGTTACCAACAAAGAGGTAATCAAGGTTATCAAGGTGGATGGAGACAAGACAACAACAATCAAGCTAGACAAAATCCGTACCAAAGTCAAAATCAAAATCAAGCTCAACCTCAAAACCAACCTCAAAATCAAGCTAGAACTTCAAACATTCAAGATACACTTGCTCAATTCATGCAAGCTTCTATGGCAAACCAAAAGAGCATGGAGGCATCGATCAAGAATTTAGAAACTCAAATGGGGAAATTAGCAAAGCAAATTTCTGATCAAAGTGCTTCGACCTCATTTTCTCCAACTACTCAAGCAAATCCCAAAGGAGCATTGTAAAGCTATTACCACAAGGAGTGGTAGAGTTTGTGAAGAGAAAAAGAAAGAAGTGAAGAGAAAAAAACTAGTGGAGAAGGATGAAGAAGTAGTTGTGGAGGAGGTTGTAGTTGAAAAAGATGATGAGAATGTTGTTGTGGGGGATGTTTTAGTTGAAAATGATGTTGTAGTCGAAAATGAAAATGTTGATAATGATGAAGTTGAAAAGGAAAAAGTAGAGGAAAAGAAGAAGAAATCGGGAAGGGGAAAGGAGAAGGAAGACACTCTACCATTAAGAAACTTACCTTATCCTCATGTTCTGTCTAAAAAGGATGATGCTAGGCATTATGCTCGGTTTATGGATATTTTTAAGCAATTGCAAATTAATATTCCATTCACCGAGTCATTGGAGCAAATGCCGAAATATGCCAAATTCATGAAGGACATATTGACAAAAAAGAAGCGGTACATGGATCAAGAGACTATAATGGTTGATGCAAGTTGTAGTGCGATAATTCAACGCACTATTCCAAAAAAAGAAAGTGATCCGGGGCGTGTAACTTTGCCCGTTACCATTGGAGATGTCTATGCCGGCAAAGGATTAATTGACTTGGGATCGAGCATCAACTTGATTCCATTATCCATTGTAAAGAGGTTGGGGGATATTGAATTAAAGTCTACAAAAATGACGTTGCAATTGGAGGAAAAGTCCATTACTCGCCCACATGGTGTAGCTTTAGACTTGTTGGTCAAAGTGGATAAATTCTTTTTCCCGGTTGACTTTGTTGTGAGAGAGATGGAGGAAGACGTGGATGCACCTCTAATTCTAGGCCGTCCATTCATGAAGACGGGAAGAATGATTATTGACATTGATGATGGTTTAATGAAGGTGAGGGTACAAGACAAAGAAATTTGTTTCAATCTTTTTGAAGCAATAAAGCATTCGAATGATAAGAAAGATTGTTTCAAAATAGATGCTATCGAGGAATCAATAGAAGAAGTGATTGATGATGATGATAGGCGGGAGCTTGAAGAGTGTCTAGAAGGGATGGAGATTTCTAAAGAAATGCACCCATGGGAGGAGAAAGTGGAGATTTTGAAGAATGATCCCAAAGACGAAGAGCCAAAAATTGAGTTGAAAGCACTACCATCTCATTTGAAGTATGTGTTTCTTGAGGACGGAGGTAGGAAACCCGTAATCATTAGTAATACATTATCGGAGAAGGAGGAGGGAAGCTTAATTCACGTTTTGAAATATAACAAAAATGCAATTGGTTGGGTTTTATCCGATTTGAAAGGCATAAGCCCAGCTTATTGTATGAATAACATCATGATGGAGGAAGAGTTCAAGCCGGTAGCCCAACCTCAAAAGCGTTTGAATCCGGTGATGAAGGAAGTGGTTCGAAAAGAAGTTGTGAAGATGTTAGAAGCCGGGATGATTTATCCGATCTCGGATAGCACGTGGGTGAGTCCGGTGACCAAAAAAAGGAGGTTTAACGGTTGTATCGAATGATAAAGATGAATTAGTGCCGGCAAGAAAAGTAACGGGATGGAGAATCTGCATCGACTATAGAAGGCTTAACAAAGCCACTAGAAAGGATCACTTTCCTCTTCCGTTCATGGATCAAATGTTGGAAAGACTCTCGGGTCAACAATATTATTGTTTCTTGGATGGTTACTCGGGGTACAATCAAATTTCGGTGAATCCAGAAGATCATGAGAAGACGGCTTTCACATGTCCTTTTGGAATATTCGTGTATAGACATATGCCTTTTGGCTTATGTAATGCGCCGGCAACCTTTCAAAGATGCATGCAAGCCATTTTTGCCGATTTGATTGAGAAGACGATTGAATTTTTCATGGATGATTTCTCCGTTTTTGGAGCATCATTTGATTTGTGCTTGGAGAATTTGAACACCGTCTTGAAGAGGTGTGTGGATATGAACTTGGTTTTGAATTGGGAGAAATGCAATTTCATGGTGACCGATGGCATTGTTCTTGGGCACAAAATATCTTCAAGAGGGATCGAGGTTGATAAAGCCAAGATCGATGTGATCGAGACGCTTCCCCCACCAACCAATGTTAAAGGCATTCAGAGCTTTCTAGGACATGCGGGTTTCTACCGAAGATTCATCAAAGACTTCTCAAAGATAGCAAAGCCCTTGAGCAACTTGCTCAACAAAGATAAGTCTTTCATTTTTTATAGAGATTGTTTAATGGCTTTTGAAAAATTAAAAGAAAATTTGATCAATGCACCAATAATCATCGCACCAAATTGGAAACTTGATTTTGAATTGATGTGTGATGCGAGTGATTATGCGGTGGGAGCCGTGCTTGGCCAAAGAAATAACAAAATTTTCCATGCTATACATTATGCGAGCAAAGTTTTAAATGATGCTCAAATTAACTACGCAACAACTGAAAAAGAGTTGCTTGCAATAGTATATGCATTGGAAACATTTCGTCCTTATCTTATTGGTTCAAAAGTGGTGATTTTCACGGACCATTCCGCGATTAAATATTTGCTCACCAAACCGGACTCCAAACAACGATTGATCCGATGGATTCTTTTGTTGCAAGAATTTGATTTGGAGGTCCGAGACAAAAAAGGTTCGGAAAATTTGGTGGCGGATCATTTATCCCGCTTGGTGAAAGTGGGAATCACTGACAAAGAGAAGGAGGTTAGGGAGGATTTCCCGGATGAAAAGTTGTATGCAATCCAAGAGCGGCCGTAGTTTGCCGATATGGCCAATTACAAAGCCGCGGGATTGATGCCGGAAGATCTAACGTGGAATGAAAAGAGAAAATTCTTGGCCGATGCCAAGTACTATGTTTGGGATGAACCTTATCTATTTAGGTTGAGTAGTGATGGTTTGTTAAGGAGATGTGTGTCTAGTGAGGAAGCAAAAGACATTCTTTGGCATTGTCATAACTCCCCTTGTGGGGGACATTAAAACGGATTGCGAACGGCCACTAAAGTCCTTCAATCGGGATTTTATTGGCCTTCGTTGTTTAAAGATGCTTATGCACATGCAAAGAGTTGAGATAAATGCCAAAGGAGTGGCGGAATAGGGAAGAGAGATGAGATGCCCTTAAATAATATGTTGGAAGTTGAAGTGTTTGACTGTAGGGGAATTGATTTTGTTGGTCCATTTCCTTCATCGTTCTCTAACGAATACATTCTTGTAGCCATTGATTATGTGTCTAAGTGGGTGGAGGCCATTGCTTCACCGAAGGCCGATGCTAAAACCGTTATAAATTTTTTGAAGAAAAACATATTCTCTCGGTTTGGTGTGCCTCGGGTGTTGATAAGTGATGGAGGTTCTCACTTTTGCAATACACTATTAGAGAAAATTTTGAAACAATATGGTGTAAGGCATAAGGTGAAAACTCCCTACCATCCACAAGCAAACGGTCAGGCCGAGGTGTCGAATAGAGAAATTAAAAAAATTCTTGAAAAAACTGTCTCTAGTTCAAGGAAGGATTGGTCATTAAAACTGGATAAGGCTTTATGGGCGTATCGAACCGCCTATAAAGCTCCTATTGGACTAACCCCCTTTCAGGTTGTATATGGAAAGACTTGTCACCTTCCAGTTGAGATGGAACACAAAGCTCTATGGGCTCTCCGATTCTTGAATTTTGATTCTTCTATGGCGGGTGACAAAAGGAAATAACAACTCGTGGAGTTGGAGGAATTGAGAGACGGAGCATACCATTCAAACAAAAAATACAAGGCAAAGGTGAAAGTGTTTCATGATAAAAAGATCAAGCACAAAGACTTTCAACCGGGCCAAAGCGTCCTTTTGTTCAATTCTCATATGGGACTTTTTCTGGGAAAACTTAAGACGAAGTGGTCTGGTCCTTTTGTAGTCAAGGATGTGAAAGACTATGGAGCAGTTGTTTTGAAAGACCCCGAGGGTAAGAGTGAATGGACGGTGAATGGACAACGGTTGAAGAGGTATGTTGGCGGAGAGGTGAGCCGAAACATTGCCGCATCTTATTTTGATGATCCTTGATCATCATGGACCGTCGATCTCTACCGACGTTATACAAAGCGCTTTTCTGGGAGGCACCCCAACATTGTAAGTATTTAGGTTGCACTCATTTTGCTGTGTCTCTTAAGTAAATTTTCTGTTTTTCAAGTTTTTTCAAAATTCTGCAGACCGGGCTAAGCGCGGTCAGAGCGTGCTTAGCGCGGTCTGTGTTAAAAAAAATTTAATTTTGAAAAACAGTTTTCCCAGGCCCAACTTGTTGGCCTGGTTCGTTTTAACATAGTTTAGGGTTTTCTTTTTCACTTTTCACCATTATAACTACTTTTCTCTTCTTCGCAAGCAAATCCCAAAAACCCCACAACCCAAAATCAAACTTTGTGCAATTTCGTGTGATTTCTAACTCATTCAAGCATCAAGGTTGGTTTCCCTCTTAGTTTCCATCTTTTATTTCAAGTTTTCTGCCCTTGCATGTTAGGAATTTAGGAAGTTAGGGTTTGAAATTTAGGGTTTTTCTTTTAGAATTAGGATGTTGTGATTGTATATAATGTGTAGGTTAGGAATTTCGTTCTAATTAGGGTTAAATTTGTGGGCAATTTCTGTTTTCTTTTGCAGAAAATTTCTTTAGAATATCGCAGAGCCCGCATAGCGCGGTAAGCGCTCTTAGCTCGGTAAGCGCGCTTAGCGCGGTCTGCTATATGCTAAAAAAAATTCCTGATGTGTTTTGCTTATTCTGTTTAAATCGTGATGCTTGTTTGGTTACGTTACACTTATGCTTGCATGATTTATTTCTAACGGGCATTTTGGTGTCGCATTTTGTTGATTTTTGTGTTGTTTGCAGATGGCTCCCAAAATACAAAGAGTTTTGTTCGCCGGAGCTGGGTCCTCAAGACCTAGTTCTTTTGACGGCACACGATTTTTGGGGCCTGCTCAAGAGGCAAGGTACAAGGAGCTCGAGGAACGAAACATTTGGTCCGAGAGAATCATCCGCCTAAATGAGCATGGGCATTATTCGGGGTGTGATGCCATTTTGGATAACTATGGATTGGGTGTTCTATGTGAGCCCCAATCCAAGTTTAACGTAGAGTTGGTGCGAGAGTTCTATGCTAATGCTATTCCCACAGAGGGGCGTGATTTTCAGTTCACCTCTTTGGTTCGGGGAAAAGCGGTGTCATTCTCTCGTTCCTCCATTAACAGTTTCCTGGGAATCAATTGGACAGCCCCAGAAGAAGACTTGGATATTTACCATGAGCACCTGGCTCGTGGTAATTGGGATTATGACATGTTGAAGAGTAAAATTTGTTTAACCGGGCACTCTTATGAACTTAACCGAGTTGGCCAACCTCTGAAGTTTAATCGGTCCAGCCTCAAAATAAAAGCCCGTGTTTTAATGTGTGTGGCCTTGTACAACTTGCGACCATGAAGCCACACCTCCTCAATACCCATGGAAACCGCCGGCCTCATTGCCTACATGATTGACGAAGCACAGATCGACTTTGGCCAGTTGATTGCTAATGAGCTGAAAAGGGTTGCATTAAGCTATACCTCCAGGGGGAGCGTATAAAATGTGCCCTTACTTATCCTGGTTTGATCATGGGACTTCTGAAGAGGGCGAGGGTTATTTTTCCTGCTATTGGGCACCTCATGATAGACGGGGTCATTGATGATGGTTATTGTGACCGCTATTGTAGGGCCTCTGATGCTAACCCTGCAGCCCGGGCTGTACCTGTTGTTATTGCCCTTCCTCAAGCCGGTCCAGGAGAAGAGTGGAACCGGCAGATGCATTTTGCTCATCACCGAGCATTTATGTTCATGCATGAGAGTATGGAGGAACTGGCGTTGCAGATTAGAGAGCCGGGGTCGGGCCAAATGCAGAGGAGGAGGTAGCAGATGCGGATGGTGATGAGGAAGAAGAGGATGATGATGGTGACTCTGATTCTGGTTTTGATACTCCGGGAGATTCCATCTTGGAGGCTTCAGACTGATTTTCTTTTATTTCCTTTGTTTTTATTTTAGTACTTTTTAGTTTTTAGTTTTTGTTTTTGTTTTAGTTCCTTAGGACTTAGTTGAACTTTGTTGGTTGCCGTCCTTTTTAGGATGTGTTTGTAATTCCAAATTTCCATTTTGTAGGCAAGGTGCCTAAGTACTATTTTTATTTTGAAACAGCATTTTGGGGTGTCCTTTTTATTTATTTTGCTTTATTTTATTTTAAGATTATATGTTATTTAATTTAAATTGTACTTCTTTTGGTTTGTCCTGATTTTTCAACGGTACTCGAAAGCAAGTAAGTGTGTTTCACCAAAAGTGATGGTGATGATATAATTCTCAACTCGATCCACAATTAAGGTACATTTTTAATCATTTTATAGAATATTAACATGTCTATGAAATTTGTGCTTTATGCAAAATGTCTTGGCATGTACATAAAAAAAATTGTCTTCACATTCAAATCATTAGGACTTAAACCACAAAGGTGAGAAGCTTTCCACCTTATACCAAATATTGAGTGTCTAGTAGTTATGTTAACTCATGTGATTCATGTTTAATCTTAATTTGTTTTTGACATTGTGGAAACTTAGAGAGGATCAAGGCAATTTTTTGTGCATTACGAGAAAAACCATCAATTCCAAAAGGGCTTCAACTAACCGTGAGTGAGTGAATCTTTGTGAACCCTTTTGATCTTAAAAATCGAATTTGTGGAATGAATCTATCAAATCAACTAATTGTTAAGTCGGCCACTTAATAGTTGTTGATAATCTATGAAAATTCAATGATGATTCATTCTATAAATTTTTCTTGTTTGTGAACACCAACCCTTTTGTTGATTAACCCTTTGAAGAACATGTTCTTAAATAAAAAGGATTGATAAATTCAAGTTGGGGAGGTTGATCAAAAATAACCTTGAATTGATGACACAATGGTCCAAATGAAAAGAAAAAAAATAGAGAAAATAAAAATATAAAAGAAGAAAAAAATATATGTAAAAAGAAAAGAAAAAAAAAGGAGGATCATTGTGTGAGAAATATAAAAGTGGTTGTAATTAATAAGAGAAAGTGGGAATGATTTTGTGAAATGCTCTTCATCATCTTTGCCCAAATTTGTTTCAATGGCTTTGTACTTAAATATCCCTTGTTTTTAACCTAAGCCAAGTTACAACCCTTGAAAGTCCTTAGTGATCTTTGTTTCCATTTTGTTCATTTAACTTGTTTTGATGAATGCATGAATTATTCTGGATGTGCATGACTATTAGTGAGAGTGTTTAGTCTTTTGTAAATATTTCATTTTGTTCTTCAAGGTATATTGAAGAAATCTTTAGGTGATTCAAGTGTGAACATGTCTTTTGTTTTGTCTACATGTATCGATATATTGTGTTTAGAACTTAATTCATATCCATGTTGCGTTTCGAAGAAGCAATTAATGTGTATCTATGCCGGGTATGTTGAGTTTGAACCATCCTTCTTGTGTTGATTTACATGCTTGCATTTTATTTTTTTGCTTGCTTTGTGAGTTTTTGACTTTTGTTTGAGGACAAACAAAGAAGTAAGTTGGGGAGAGTTGTTAAGGACCAAATTGTGGATATTTTGTAGATGATTTTGTGGTCCTTTACAATGTCTTTTAATTAATTAGTAGTATTTAGTATAGTATTTTGGTTTAATTATGTTTTTATTTAGCTTTTGTTTATAATATATTATTTAACTTAGTTTACATTTGAATTGTAGGTTTTTAATATTGATTCCCTCAAGCTTGGATTCAAGGAAACTTGAAGAGCTCTTGGGATGTTTCTTTTTTGAAAAAGGACAGACCCATGCTTTCACCTTTTTGGCTCACCAACTCTATGATTTGACTGACTTTTCTGAGGGAGAAAAAGGGGGCATCACTTCTTCTTTATTCATTCATCATTATTGTAATTTAGGGCATAGAAAAGAAAAACAAAAACATTGTTCTTGTTGATTTTCTTCCATGTTCGTCATCTTCTCCAACAATCTTGTAAGCAAAGCAACCATGAAAATGAGTAGCTAAGCTCTTTTTGTGTCAAGATTAGGGGTAGTTGACCTAACTAGTATGTATTTCTTTTAATCTCTTTGTGTATGAACATGGTTGATGATTTATATATGTTGAATATCTTTGTTCTTCTATCTTTTTATGCTTTGAATCATGATTGAAAAAGGATGCTTCAAAGTTGACCTAGGATGTTCCACCACTAATGAACAGATGCTATAAGTAGATTTGTGAGTTAGTGTTTACAAGTATTGAACTTCATATTTATCATGTCAATAGTTGTGGTGAGAAATAATTCAAAGATTTACATGATAAAACTCACAATCTTGGTGAGAAATCAACAAGATTGAGAGGATACGTATTTATAGCAATCATCAACTAGTTCATCACTTGGTTAATAGAATATATATATGAAATTAGGTTAATGAAACTAATCTTGACATGCTTCCATCATTTGAAAAAAAACCCAAACTCTCTTGAATCCAAACATAATTCTCTTTGAAAGGATTTTAAAGTTGTTTGCTTGAAACTCATGATACTAGTAGTGTAGAAAACAAAACCTTGTGTTACTTAATCTTAAAATACGCTTTACTATTGAAAGTCTACGATACAACACCAATCCCTGTGGATACGATAATTAAAAATACTTGTTTAAGGACTACACCTACAACACATATTTGTGTGAGGTAATAATTAGAGGTGCCACTCTAGGTGCAGGATCGGCAGAGGTGATCCTTATTATGTTCACATTATCATATTCTACAGGATAATCATCATCTCCCCATTTGGTTGCCTTGACGTCTTCGATTGCGATCTTGTAGCTTTCAGGAGCGATATACTTCACCGTGAAATTAAACTTCCCACTTGACTACCCCAGGGTATCCCAGACTTCTGGTATGGCTTCTTCTACGCTTACGTCTTCGATCTTTCAGATTTTGGAAACATATTCGCACAAAATCTCTACGGACAGAGTTTTTAAGAATAGTACTTCTCGGTTGTCTATCAGACGTTGAACACCTCTCTTCAACCAGGCACAGCCACTGGGTTCGGACGCGCAGTAACGGAAGTTGTCAAAACATCTTGGAAATAAGCTGGCTTGCAACAAATGCTTCTTAACAGTCACCAGGGGAATGGTTAGCTCTTTCACATCAAAGACATAGGAGTCATTCCTAATGGCGTTGGCACTCTTTCCATGATCGGGCATCGGTGTGTTGATCACATTTGAAGTTTCGACAGGAGGGTCAAATTCAATTTCCCGAGCTTCAATCATGTCTTTGATCTTGTTCTTCAGGTCCCAACAGTTGTTGGTGTCGTTCCCCGGACTATTGGAGTGGTATGCACATCTTGCATTGGGATTGTACTTCGGAGAAGAAGTGTTGACATGCTGAGGAGGGTCCCTCAAAGTAATCAGCTCTGCTTTTAGCATGTGTTGTAGCGCTTGAGATAACAGCATATTGATCTTCGTATACAGTCTTCTTGGCGTGTTCTGCCTACGTGCGTTGTCTTTTTGATATTGCATTGGTGTGGGATTGGAGATCAGGACTGGCCCCACAGATTGATTGTGATCAGCTTTGTCATAGCTCTTCTGACCATACACAGCATTGGCTTCTTTCTTCCCACCAAAAGATCTCTTTACAGAATTTGATGATGTTTCGACTTGAATCTTTCCGCTCTTGATTCTAGCTTCAATATGTTCTCCTATTAGTATCAGCTCGGTGAATTCGGCTGAAGAGTTTCCAATCAGATGATTGAAGAATAGGCTTGTCAACATTCCCATGAACATATCAACCAATTCCCTATTAGATAAGGGTGGTTGAACTCTGCCTGCTAGATCTCTCCATTTTTTAGCATACTCCTTGAACTTCTCGTGACGGCCCATAGACATGCTCTGCAGTTGCATATGGGTTAGTTCCAATTTAGCATTGTACTGGTACTGTTTGTAGAAAGCATTTGCCAAATCATTCCAGGTATGAATATGAGTATTCTCTAGCTGATAATATCATGCTAACAGTACTCCGGATAGACTCTCTTAAAAGAAATGTATTCACGGATTCCTGTCTTTAGTATGAGGATGGATCTTTTGAACATAGGACTTCAGATGCAGCTTCGGGAAAGAAATGTCATCATACTTAGCAAAGGTAGGGACCTGGAACTTGCGGGGAATTACCACTCCGGGAACCAGGCTTAAATCATCAAAATTCAACCCTGACATTTTCAAATTTTCCACAGCATTCAGACGGTCTTCAAGTTGCTTGTACTTTTCGTTATGAGGATACTGCTCACTCATATAGTCTTCGCTTTGTTTTCAGACTCATGATGGCTTCCTTCATTGTGTTTTAGGCTTCCTTCAGTTTTGCCGCTCTTGTTTGAGAACTCAAGCTGTCCAACTACCTTTACTGGACCTCAGTGCTTTCTTCCCAGGTTGATAAGGCCTATGGTCTTCTTCTTTTTGGTGATGAGATTTTTCAGATCCTTCTGACCTTGGGCTAAGTTGGTGAACATTTCTTGGAACTGAGCGTTATGAGTCTGGAGATCTTTGACAGTTTGTTCGAGAGCCATTTCTTCTAAAATAAATAGTGAGAGAATGAGAAAACTGGTCTTCATGAGTACCTGTTATGAAATGATATGCTATGATATGCAATGTTCTGCAATGCAATGTTTTCAAGGACCTTAGGAATTTAAATTTGGTAAACAAACAAGAACAAACTTTTTATTAGTTGATTTAGCAAGTACAAATGAAAGTTCAAACAATGAAATTCCTAGAGCTTGGGTCTCCCATGGACACTTCCTCTTTGTGTTGAAGTAGGTGTTGATGCTTTGCTCCTCGTGAGTTAATCTCGTCAGCTCTAACACCCTTTTCTCGCTTGCATAGCATTGAGCTTCGAATGTATCCCTTTCTTCCTTGAGTTGAATCTAAGATGAAGAATGGTATAAGATTCATCACCTTCAGCAACAGGTTCCACGACCACTGGTAGGATAGCAGCATATGGCATCATAAGGTTCTGAGCACGAGCTCGCACCCATCTGAGGTAAGGTTCCCAAGGAATGTAATTATTATGCCCCAAAGTCTTGGTATCAGTTTTCTTCACCATGCCCCAAGTGTGAACAAATCTTCGGTGATAACTTTGGATATTGTTGTCGTAGTCAAATACAATGCCTTAGATAAGCATATCATGCGGACCGTCTCTTCGAGCATAACCAAATTGTCGTAGAGCTAGATAAGGGCTGTAAGTGATACCTTCCTTTATTCCAAGGAGTCGTACATTAGGGAATTCTCCACAACACTCAATAAAAGTGAAGTCTTTTTGAGAGTAGAGACACCAACGGATATCTGAATGAGAGAGTGACATCAACCTTTGAGACCACTTCATACCTTGTTCATTCTTCATTACTGATTGAGGAAGGTGCGAAATAAACACCTGGATAATAACGGTATCCAACACATGAGAGTCCCTTGTCTTTTCATAGTACGAGTGTGGAGAGAATGCAGAATATCTCTGAGCAAGGTAGGCACAGTGTTATAAGTGAGACATATCTTGATGGTGTTCACGTCTATGAATTGGTCCGGATTAGTAAATAGCACCCAACCATTGATTATAAAAGCCAAAATGTCTTCGAAAGAGTGGAAACTCATAGCCTTTAAGAATTCTCGAGCCTTCTTTATCAGAAACTTAGCAAGCAAACCCTTAACTCCACTTCTTGTTTCCCTATTAGCTTGATGTCTAACGCTTTAGATGTAACTACGATGTGACATCTTCAAACTTCAGAACTTTTTCTGAACAATTGAAAGGTATCTGATCAAGGATGGGTATCCCAACTAGCTTAGATAACTTCCAATGTAGGTACCAACTGATAATTTGGGAAAGTAAAGCAGTGATGCTTCGGATCAAAGAACTGGAATACGACGCTCATCATATCTTCTTCAAAACCGGAGGTAACCAAGTCGAGTAGATAACAATGTCTTTTGATGAACTAAGCGTGATCGGGAACTTTTTAGACTAACTCCTTGAGTTGAGAAGGTATACTCACAAAGTTGATTCAGATAGTCTTCCTGGAAGCCATAACCTACAAAAACAGAGCAAAGATAAATCCCTAGGTCCTTAAATGGTTAGAAATGACATGATGTTATGATGTCATGATGTCATGTTTAACTAGCACACACAAGCAATTCACACAATAGCCCTAGGTTTAAGGCTTGCATGAGTTATAGGTGTCTACCCTACCGGAGTTCAAGTTGGTTAAACCTGTCCTATAATAGTTACCGGGTTCTAGGAATCTCATATCACGAGATCTTTCTCGAGCTTTATTTCAATCGACTACCAAGTGGTCGGAAACATCTCGAAGTCAAATATCAATGAGAGTAGCATCGAGTATCAACCAACCTCACTCTTCACTGAAGCCGGCTATCTCACTACCTTCTAATGGCCAAGATGGGTCAATTAGGGTTCTAAAGTTGAGTTAGTGTTTTTGACACCACGCAGACTGTTGTAGGTTTCCCGCGAACAAGTATTTTTAATTATCGATTCCACAGGGATTGGTGCATATTGTAGTCTTTCAATAGAAAAATGTGTTTTAAGATGAAAGTAACCAAAGTGTTTGTTTTCTAATCTACTAGTAACATGAATTTCCAAACAAGTAACTAAATTAATCTTTTCAAAAGAGAGTTATGGTTTGGATTCAAGAGAGTTGGAGGTTGCTTTCAAATTATGGAAGCATGTCAAGATTAGTTTCATTGACCTAATTTCATATGCATTCAATTAATTTAGTGATGAACATAGTAGATGATTTCTATAAATACATATCCTCTCAATCTTGTAGATTTCCCACCAAGATTGTGAATGTTATCATGTTAATATTTGCATGATCCCTCACTACAACTATTGACATGATAATCATTAAGTTCAATATTTGTAAACACTAACACACAAATCTATCCCTAGCATTTGTTCATTAGTGGATGAATATCCTAGGTCTAATTTGAAGTGTTCTTTTCCAAGCAAGACTCAAAGCATAAAAATGAAGAACAAAGATATTCAACTATATTAATCATCAACCATGTTCATACACAAATGGATTAATAGAAATACATACTAGTTAGATCAACTACCTCTAATCTTGACACAAAAAGAACTTAGCCACTCATTTCCATGGTTGCCTTGCTCTCAAGATTGTTGGTAGAGATGATGAACATGAAGAATCAAGATGAAAAACTATGGTTTTTCTTACAAAATCTTGCCCTAATTTTACACAAATGAAAGATAATTATGATGAAGTGAAGTTCCCCCCTTTTACAAGCCAAAAGTCAGCTGAAATGATGGAGTTGGTGGCCCAAAAAGGTGAAAGCACGGGTCTGTCCTTTTTCTGTTTTTCGCAGACCGCGCTAAGCCCGATTAGTCGCGCTGAGCGCGCTCATGCTGCAACCGCGCTGAGCGCGACCTGAAGCATGCTTCTTCATCCAAAAATTTCGTCAAAAAGAATCATCCCAAAAGCTGTTCAAGTTTCCTTGAATCCAAGCTTGGGAGAATTAATCAATAAAAACCTACAATTAGAAGTAAACTAAGTTAAATAATATATTATGAACAAAAATTAAATAAAAACATAATTAAACCAAAATACTAGAATAAATACTACTAATTAATTAAAAAGGCATTGTTAAGGACCACAAAATCATGTACAAAATAACTACAATTTGGTCCTTAACAACTCTCCCCAACTTACTTCTTTGTTTTTCCCCAAACAAAAGTCAATAATCTCCCTTAGCAAGAAGAAACAAAATGTAAGCATGCAACTCACACAAGAATGATGGTTCAAACTCAACATACCCGGCAAAAGCACACATCGATCGCTTCTTCGAAACACAACATGGCTATGGAAACAAAGATCACTAAGGACTTTCAAGGTTGTAACTTGGCTTAGGTTAGAAACAAGGGATATTTAAGTACAAAGCCATTGAAACGAATTGGGTTAAAGAGTATGAAGAGCATTTCACAAACTAATTCCCACTTCCTTCTTATTATTCACAACCTCTTTTCTTTTTCACACAATGATCCTCTTTTTTCTTTTCTTTTGTTTTCTTTTCATATACAAATTTTTTTCTTTTGTATTTTTCTTTTCTCTATTCTTTTTTTCTTTCTTTAGGATCATTGTGTCATCAATTCTAGGTTCTTTTTGATCCACCTCCCCAACTTCATTTATATCAATCCTTTTTTATTCAAGAACATGCTCTTCAAGGGTTAATCAACAAAAAGGGTTGGTATTCACAAACAAGAAAATTTCATAGAATGAATTATCATTGAATTTTCAAAGATTATCAACAACTATTAAGTGGCCTACTTAACAATTAGTTGATTTGATAAATTCATCCTACAAATACTGTTTAAGCTCAAAAGGGTTCACAAGGATTCACTCACTCACGGTTAGTTGAAGCCCTTTTGGAATTGATGGTTTTTCTCATAATGCACAAAAAATTGCCTTGATCATCTCTATGTTTCCAAATTATTACAAACAAATAAAGATTAAGCATGAACCACACGAGTTAACAAAACTATTAGACACTCTATATTTGGTAAAAAGTGGAAGCTTCTCACCTATGTGGTTTAAGTCCTAATGATTCGAATGTGAACACAAATTTTTTGTACATGCCAAGATATTTGCATAAAGCACAAATTTCATAGACATGTTATTATTCTACAAAACGATTAAATATGTACCTTATTTGTGGATTGAGTCGAGAATTTTATCATCACCATCACTTTGGTGAAACACACTTACTTGCTTTGGAGAACCGTTGAAAAATCGGACAAACCAAAAGAAGTACAATTCAAAATAAATAACCTATAATCTAAAAATAAAAATAAAATAGAACAAAATAAAATAAAACAAACTAAAAAAATAAAATAAAAGACACCCCAAAATGGTGTTTAAAACTAAAAAGTACTTAGGCTCCATGCCTACAAAATATCAATTGGAATTACAAGCCTATCCCAAAAATTGGATGGCAACCAACAAAGTCCAGAAGCTTAAAACTAAAATGCGAAAATAAAAACTAAAAACTAAAAAGTGCTGAGAGTAATATAAAAACAAGAAAAATAAAAGATCATCATCAATCTGAGGCCTCGAGGATAGAATCTCCAGGAGTCTCAGAACCAGAATCCGAACTACCCTCTCCAACTTCCTCACTCTGATCATCACCATCAGCATCACCCACCTCCTCCTCTACATTTGGCCCGACCGGGACCAATATCGCACTAAGCTTCGTGCAGTGAAGTGGTTCACCCGGCTCTACGATCTGCAAAGCAAGGTGCTTCATGCTCTCGTGCATATACATGAATGCTCTCTGATGAGAAAGATGCATTGGCCGGTTCCATTCTTGGCACGAGGAAGTGCGGCCGACTCTTGGAGCAGCACAGGCGAGTTATCATCGAGGCCTACAATATCGATCACAGTAGTGATCATCAATAACTCCATCAATAGTAAGGTGCCCCGGGAAGACAACCTTAGCCCAGGCCCATTATCAACCAGGATAAGTTAGGGCACATTTTGCTCGCTATCCCTAGAGGTATAACTCAATGTGACCTCTTGACTCGTTGCAATAAAGACCAAAATCAATTTGCTCCTCATCGAGGATGTAAGCAATCAGGCTGGCAGTCTCCATAGGAATAGAAGATGTGTGGCTTCGAGGTCTCAGATTATACAGAGCCACACACATCAGTACTCGGGCACTAGTCTTGGTGGACGGTTGAATTTCAAGGTTGCCACCATTCAATTCATATGAGTGCCCGGACAAACAAAGTTTCCTCCGCAGCATGGCATGATCCCAATTCCCACGAGCCAGGTGGTCGTGGTAGATGTCCAACTGATCCTCTAGGGCTGTCCAGTTTATGCCCAGGTAGCTATTGATGGCGGTGCGAGAGAATGAAACAAACTTCCCCCTCACAACAGAGGTGAAAGGAAAGTCTTGCCCTTGCCATGGCATGCGTAGAACTCCTCACAAGCTCCACATTCACCTATGGGGCTCACATAGAACACCCAAATCATAGTTAGAAAGAATAGCATCGGCGTTGCATAGTGGCCACTGCTCTCGGAGCGGATAATTCTCTCCGTCAAATATTCCGCTCCTCGAGCTCTTTATGTCGAGCCTCTGGCGGGCCCGGGCGATCTCCATCAAAAGGAAGTGACCTAGAGGACCCAGCCCCGGTGGAAGAAACTCTTTGTCGCTTTGGAGCCATAATGTTGGGGTGCCTCCCAACAAGCGCTTTGTTTAACGTCGGTCAAGCTCGACGGTTCAGAATGATCAAGGATCATTCAAGAAGATGGACCGGCTATGTCGCGGCTCACCTCTCCGCCAACATACCGTTTCAACCGCTGCCCATTCACGTCCCTCTTTCTTCCCTTCTAGATCTTGCAAGACAACGGCACCATACTCTTTCACTTCTTTGATTAAAGCGGACGGACCACTTTGTTTTAAGTTTTCCGGAAAAGTCTCATCAGGAATTAAACAAACACACTTTGCCGGTCGAAATTCCTTGTGCTTTATCTTCTTATCATGAGAAACTTTAACTTTTGCCTTGTACCTCCGTTGGAATGGTATCTGCCTCTCGCATTTCATCCAATTGAGCGAGTTGTATTTTCTCTTTTCACCCGCCAAAGATGGATCGAAATTCAAGAATCGGAGGCCCATAATGCTTTGTGCTCCATCTCCACGGAGGTGACAAGTTTTGCCATAAACAACACGAAGCAGGGTTAGTCCGATAGGAGCTTTATAGGCGGTTCGTCGCCCATAAAGCTTCATCAATTTTGAGACCAATCTTTTCGAGAACCAAGCAGTTTTTCCAAAATCTTTTAATTTCCTGTTTGACACTTGACTTGACCATTCGCTTGCGGTGATAGGGAGTTGTCACCTTATGCTTTACGTATTGTTTCAAAAGTTTTGTAACAATGTATTGCAAAGTCGACCCACCATCACTAATTAGCATCCTAGGCACACCAAGCGAGAAAAATGTTTTCTTTAAAAATTTGATAACGGTTTTGGCGTCGGCCTTAGGTGAAGCAATGGCCTCCACCCACTTAGACACGTAATCAACAGCCACAAGAATATATTCATTTGCAAACGACGATGGAAATGGACCAACAAAATCAATCCCCCAACAATCAAATACCTCTACTTCCAACATGTTGTTCAAAGGCATTTCATCTCTTTTTCCTATACCGCCACTTCTTTAGCATTTATCACAAGACTTAGCGTGAACATAAGCATCTTTGAATAGCGAAGGCCAATAAAATCCCGATTGTAGGACTTTGGTGGCCGTTCGCATTCCATTATAGTGTCCCCCACAAGGGGAATTGTGACAATGCCAAAGAATGCTTTTGGCTTCCTCATTACACACAGACCTTCTTAGCAACCCATCGCTACTCAACCTAAAAATGTAAGGTTCGTCCCACACATAATACTTAGCATCGGCTAAGAATTTTCGCTTCTCATTCCATGTCAAATCCTCCGGCATTAATCCCGCGGCCTTGTAATTTGCCATGTCGGCAAACCACGGCGCTCTGGATACAAATAACTTCTCATCAGGAACTCCTCCTTCACCTCTTTTCCTTGTCCGTAATTTTCCGTTCACTAGGCGAGATAAATGATCTGCTACCAAATTCTCCGAACCCTTTTTATCTCGTACCTCTAAATCAAATTCTTGTAAAATAAGAATCCATCGGATTAACCTTTGTTTAGAGTCCAGTTTGGTAAGCAAATATTTTATCGCGGAATGATCCGTGAAAACCACAACTTTTGAACCAATAAGGTAAGGACGAAACTTTTCCAATGCATAAACAATTGCGAGCAACTCTTTTTCGGTTGTTGCGTAATTAATTTGAGCCTCGTTCAAAACTTTGCTCGCATAATGAATAGCATGGAAAATTTTGTTCTTCCTTTGGCCAAGCACGGCTCCCACCGCATAATCACTTGCGTCACACATCAATTCGAAATCAAGTTTCCAATTAGTAGCGGTGATTATGGGTGCATTATCAAATTTTCTTTCAATTTTTCAAAAGCCAATAAAAATCTTTATCAAACAAGAATGACTTATCTTTGTTGAGCAAGTTGCTCAAAGGCTTGGCTATCTTTGAGAAGTCTTTGATGAATCTTGATAGAATCCGCATGTCCTAGAAAGCTCGAATGCCTTTGACATTGGTAGGTGGGGAAGTGTCTCGATCACATCAATTTTGCTTTATCGACCTCGATTCCTCTTGAAGATATCTTGTGGCCAGGACAATTCCCTCGGTCACCATGAAATTGCATTTTCCCAATTCAAGACCAAATTGGTATCCACACCTCTTGAGGCGGTGTTCAAATTTTCAAGCACAAATCAAATGGCGCTCTAAAGGCGGAAAAGTCATCCATAAAAACTTCAATTGTTTTCTCAATCAAATCGGCAAATATGGCTTGCATGCATCTTTGAAATGTTCGGCGCATTGCATAAGTCGAAGGCATCGCCTATCTGAATATTCCAAAAGGACATGAAAGCCGTTTCGTGATCTTCGGATTCACCGATATTTGATTGTACCCGAATATCCATCAAAAAGCAATAGTATTGTTGTCCATGAGCCTCTCCAACATTTGGTCCATGAGCGGAAGAGGAAAGTGATCCTTCCTTGTTGCTTTGTTAAGCCTTGGGTAGTCGATGCACATTCTCCATCCGTCACTTTTCTTTTGGCACTAATTCATCCTTATCATTCGACACAACCGTCAAACCTCCTTTTTGAAACCACATGCGGGCTCACCCAAGTACTATCGAAATCGGATAAATCATTCTCGCTTCTAACATCTTCACCACTTCTTTTGAACTACTTCCTTCATCACGGATTCAACGCCTCGAGGTTGGGCTACTTGTACTCTTCCTCCATCATGATGTTATGCATACAATAGCCGGGCTTATGCCTTTCAAATCGGCTAAAACCCAACCAATTGCATTTTTGTTAGATTTCAAAACTTCAATTAATCTTCCCTCCTCCTTCTCCGACAATGTATTACTAATGATTACGGGCTTTTACCTCCCTCCTCAAAACACATACTTCAAATGAGATGGTAGATCTTTCAACTCAAGTTTTGGCTCTTCATCTTTTGGATCCTTTTTCAAAATTTCCACTTCTTCCTCCCATGGGTGCATTTCCTTGGAAATCTCCATTCCTTCCAAACACTCCTCAAGTTCTCGACTATCATCATCATCATTCACTTCTTGGGTTGCCTCCTCAATAACATCAATCTTGAAGCAATCTTTCTTATCAATTGGATGCTTCATCGCTTCAAAAAGATTAAAGCAAATCTCTTCATCTTGAACTCTCACCTTCATTAAGCCATCATCAATGTCAATCATCATTCTAGCCGTCTTCATGAATGGTCTTCCAAGAATTAGAGGTGCATCCACGTCTTCCTGCATATCTATCACAACAAAATCAACCGGGAAAAAGAATTTGTCCACTTTTACCAACAAGTCTAAAGCTACACCAAGCGGGCGAGTAATAGACTTGTCCGCCAATTCTAGCGTCATTTTGTAGACTTTAATTCTATCTCCAACCTCTTTACAATGGATAATGGAATCAAATTGATGCTTGATCCCAAATCAATTAATCCTTTGCTGACATAGACATCCCCAATGGTCACGGGCAGGTTACGCCCGGATCACTTTCTTTTTGGAATAGTCGTTGAATTATCGCACTACAACTTGCATCAACCATTATAGTTTCTTGATCCGTGTACCGCTTCTTTTTTGTCAATATATCCTTCATGAATTTTGCATATTTCGGCATTTGCTCTAATGCCTCGGTGAATGGAATATTAATTTGCAATTGTTTAAAATATCCATAAACGAGCATAGTGCATCATCCTTTTTAGAAGGAAGGTGAGGATATGGTAAGCTTCTTAATGGAAAAGTGACTTCCTTCTCTTTTCCCTTTCTCATTTTCTTCTTCTTTTCCTCCACTTTCTCCTTTTCAACTACACCATTCTCCTTTTCATTTTCAACTAACACCTCATTTTCAACTAAATCATCCTCCACATCAACTTCATCATTTTGTTTCAACTACAACCTCATCATCTTTTTCAACTACCTCTTCCTCCACTACTACTTCTTCATCCTTCTCCACAACTTTCTTTTTCCTTTCAACCACTTTCCTTTTCTCATCACAAACTCTACCACTTCTAGTTGTAATAGCTTTGCAATGCTCCTTAGGATTTGCTTGAGTAGTTGGGGAAAATGATGTCGAAGCACTTTGTTCGGAAATTTGCTTGGCTAGTTGCTCCATTTGAGTTTCAAAATTCTTGATAGATGCCTCCGTGCTCTTTTGATTTGCCATAGAAGCTTGCATAAATTGAGCTAGAGTGTCTTGAATGTTGGAAGATCTCACTTGATTTTGAGGTTGATTTTGTGGTTGAGTTTGATTTTGATTTTGAGTTTGATATGGATTTTGCCTACCTTGATTGTTGTTGTCTTGTCTCCACCCACCTTGATAACCTTGGTTACCCCTTTGTTGGTAACCTTGGCCTTGATTTTGATAAGGGTAAGGAGCTCGTTGTTGGTATCCGTGCCCTTGGTTGGCCATATAGTTTGCTTCCTCATTTTCCGGAGGACAAAATCCGGTTTTATGATCCCCTTTACACAATTCACAACAAGCTATTTGGTGAGCTTGCTTGCTTGATGTTCCTTGCAACTCCATTATTTGTTGAGGAAGTCTAGCCATTTGTTTTGTCAATTCTTCAACTTGTTTTGCAAACAATTTGTTTTGCTTCAAGTTAACCGTGACTCGAGCCAATTTCTAGAACTCCGTTTTCACTTGTACACCTCCTTGATCATGTTGAGTTTGGTGGTCATTCCTCCCTATCTTCTCAATTATTTGGATTGCTTCATATGGTGTTTTGCCATCAAAGAACCTCCCCGTAGCATCCAACAACAATTTGTGTTGAGGTTGGAGACCATTTGGAAAATATGAATTTGGGTAAGCTCGTCAAAACCATGGCTAGGACACTTCCTAAGCATAGACTTGTACCTTTCCAAGCCCGATTCAAAGGCTCGTTTACTCCTTGTGAAAATACCGAGATTGCGGTCTTTGCCTCCATGAAGCGTGATTGAGGAAAAATCTTTCAAGGAATTTTCCTCAAAACATTCAATTTGTCATTGTCTCTTGCAATTGGTCAGATACCAATCTTTCCTTCCCACTAGAGAATGAGGAAGAGCCTTTGAAAGTATTGCTCTTCTTGGTCTTCGGAGCCCGGCCGCTCCGCGATCTCATAGAACTTAGTAAGGTGGGTGTAAGGATCCTCATGGTCATGGCCATGAAATGGACTTGCATAGAAGTTGAAGCAAGCCCGTCTTCATTTCATGACCCTTGCATTTGCTTGGCGAGCAAATTGAGCGGTGTGACGAGGGCTATTGACACAAGGCCCCGTGGTGGTGGTGGTGGTGGTGGTTGTGGTTGATTCTCCGCCATAGTGTCGACTTCTCCTAACACGGGTGGTGTTGAAGAAGTAGATGTTTCTCCTCTTTCTCCTCTTTCTTGCCTTTTCCTAGCTTGTCTTTTTTTTCTTTTAGCACTACTATTAGTCTTCTAGCCGTCCTTTCAATTTCGGGATCGAAAAGGAGTTGATCGGCCGGAATGCTTCCCCGCATAAACTAATTCCTGAAAAAGTCTAGCCACACAAAAGAAACAAAGGGAGATTAGTAGAATAATGTCTTAAAACACACAACTATTGCTATACTAGAAATATCAACGCCAATCCCCGGCAACGGCGCCATTTTGTTGTAGGTTTCCCGCGAACAAGTATTTTTAATTATCGATTCCACAGGGATTGGTGCATATTGTAGTCTTTCAATAGAAAAGTGTGTTTTAAGATGAAAGTAACCAAAGGGTTTGTTTCCTAATCTACTAGTAACATGAATTTCCAAACAAGTAACTAAATTAATATTTTCAAAAGAGAGTTATGGTTTGGATTCAAGAGAGTTGGAGGTTGTTTTCAAATATGGAAGCATGTCAAGATTAGTTTCATTGACCTAATTTCATATGCATTCAATTAATTTAGTGATGAACATAGTAGATGATTTCTATAAATACATATCCTCTCAATCTTGTAGATTTCCCACCAAGATTGTGAATGTTATCATGTTAATCTTTGCATGATCCCTCACTACAACTATTGACATGATAATCATTAAGTTCAATATTTGTAAACACTAACACACAAATCTATCCCTAGCATTTGTTCATTAGTGGATGAATATCCTAGGTCTAATTTGAAGTGTTCTTTTCCAAGCAAGACTCAAAGCATAAAAATGAAGAACAAAGATATTCAACTATATTAATCATCAACCATGTTCATACACAAATGGATTAATAGAAATACATACTAGTTAGATCAACTACCTCTAATCTTGACACAAAAAGAACTTAGCCACTCATTTCCATGGTTGCCTTGCTCTCAAGATTGTTGGTAGAGATGATGAACATGAAGAATCAAGATGAAAAACTATGGTTTTTCTTACAAAATCTTGCCCTAATTTTACACAAATGAAAGATAATTATGATGAAGTGAAGTTCCCCCCTTTTACAAGCCAAAAGTCAGCTGAAATGATGGAGTTGGTGGCCCAAAAAGGTGAAAGCATGGGTATGTCCTTTTTCTGTTTTTCGCAGACCGCGCTAAGCCCGGTTAGTCGCGCTGAGCGCGCTCATGATGCAACCGCGCTGAGCGCGACCTGAAGCATGCTTCTTCATCCAAAAATTTCTTCAAAAAGAATCATCCCAAAAGCTCTTCAAGTTTCCTTGAATCCATGCTTGGGAGAATTAATCAATAAAAACCTACAATTAGAAGTAAACTAAGTTAAATAATATATTATGAACAAAAACTAAATAAAAACATAATTAAACCAAAATACTAGAATAAATACTACTAATTAATTAAAAAGGCATTGTTAAGGACCACAAAATCATGTACAAAATAACTACAATTTGGTCCTTAACACAGACGCCAAATATTTTCTCAACTGAACATGAGGAATATCAGGACATCCAAAGTGTCACACTAACTGTGGCCATCATTTTAGCTGTTTCGGTTTATGCCTAACAGTTGCGATGATCTATTTCTACTTACCTAAAGAAACCTGGATCAGGGTGTAGGATCCCCCACAAATATAATACGCAATCAACCCTTAAGATAAAGCAGACGAGTCAAACAATTTAAATAAGTAAAATGATCTAAATCCCCAAGGTAACCTCTCTTTGGGTGTATCCCCAGTAGAGTCGCCAGTTCTTTAACACAGTGGGACAACTGACTTGTTTGTTTTGTGTTTTATCGCAAATGTTGCGAATAGAGAGAGTCGCCATCAACTTTTCTTTTATCCAATAAAGGTAAGTTGAAAAGAACAAGAAAAGACCTTCGTTAGATTCTGAGTACGGGAGGTAATTATGAAAAGGGAAGGTATTAGCACCCTTTCCATCCGTAGTTATCTACGGGATCTTAATTTCTTTGCTCACCTTTGAAAATTTTGTTTCTGTGTGTGTGTGATTTGAAAAGTATTTTGAAAAGTATTTCTCTTTTTCTTCGTAATGATTCTCGTTGGAATATATACGAAGTGTTTGGAAATATTTGTTTGGAAAATGTTTAACTTTGTAATGATTCTCGCTGGAATGTATACAAAGCGTTTGTTTGAAAGATAGTTTGAAAATAAGTGTGAGGTGTGAAAATATGTTGATTGATTGGAGCAAGCAATAGAGTCTTATTACCTACTCAGATTGGTCGTTTCCTTTTATTTTTCCTTCTCCTTTAGAATAGCGTTATCCATACCATTAGTTGGTAGGTAAATCTATCCGTTGGATGTGAAGGGATAATCGTAGGGTCATCGTATGGTCATAGAAGAGAATATGCAAGCATACCTTAGCAATTCAAAGGGACGATCATCATTTATTCGTAGGCAACAACCGAGGGACGAGATCATATATTTATAGGCAACATCGAGGGTCATCGAGGGACTATGATCTTTATATCGAAGGAACTATGATGATGTTATTCGTAAGCGTCTTTGCTAATGGTATCCCTACGTTCGAGGGACATGACCATTGTATTCGAAAGGCAACAAGAGAGGATACTCTAAGGGGTGCAAGTGTGAAAGAGTATGTTGAATTCAGATATATTAGTCTTGAATTAGGGTGTTCTAAGATTGATTTTATCTTGCCATACAAATCCTGGTTAGCATACATTTAAGTAGTTTATAGACAGTTTATAAGAGAGTGCAGAAAGTAAAGTGCGGAAACTAAATGTCCTATGTTATTACATGGCTTTGGGGCAGTTACATAATATAGGTGCGAAAAGTAAATTGCGAGAAAAGTAAATCTACGTTATTACAAAAATAATCTTGCAACCTATACATCGATTTCTAGAATTTAAATGCGGAATAAAGTAAATAAATTGGAGAATAAATGTCTTAAGGATAGGAAATAATATCTAAACCCTAATTGTAAAGGAAAAAATACTTTTGATATTTTTTGAAATCGATTTTAGTTAATAAACCTAATTTCTAATTTAATTATTAATTAATTATGAAAAATAATTTAAATCATGAGAAAAATAAGTTATTTTTATGTAAAAAATTAATTAAATGTTTAACTAACCTAAATCTGAAATTATTTTATTTTTGTGATTTTTGTAAATTTTTGAATTAATTTTGAAAGGAAAATAAAAATAAGTTAGAAAAATAAAAGAAATTGAGAAAATGAGAAAGAAACAAGTGGTAAAAAAAGAGTTTGGCCGTGGAAGGTGTTGAACTCGTGACCTTAGGGTCACAGGTTTAAAACTTAACCACTGGACCACTTGCATGTGGTGTTAAGATCACGCTTCCAATAATATGTATGTGTTACTTGTAAAAATCAGGAAAATGGAAAAAAGTTACAAAAGGCAGGTTCGAACCAGCGACCAAATAGAGGGAAGGACTAACGCGCGCATGTCTTATCACTAGAGCGGCCATACATCCATTAATATTGGTGCAATCAATAATATATATATATATATATATATATATATATATATATATATATATATATATATATATATATATATATATATATATATATATGAAAATCAATTCTGATTTAAGATTTTCAAAACAAATGCTCGCTGGGGCCGAGGATGTACAACCGAGCCAATCGTAACGTGCCATGCTTGCCTCCCCGTGGTCAAGAAAAGTCAGAGGCTGGAGGGACGCTAGAGCCCTAGCTCCGATCGTCTTCTCTGGCGATTTCAATTTTTAAACCTGCAAAATAAAAAGAGTTAACGAACAAGAGGGACCCTACCCCCCTAAATCAATGGCCGCGCGTCTAATGATAGTGTCCTTTTAGCCTAAAGGTGTCTATAAGAAGGGATACAAAGCTCAACAGTTTTTGAGCCCTAACAATGGCGTCTTGACATTCCTGTGTTAAACCTCAAAAACAAAGCATCAAATTAACTCTAAATAACATCATGAACATGTATGAATGTATAAACACAATTTAATTTGAATGAATCAAGAGTTTGAATTTCAAAAACCTTTACCAAACCGGTGCACTTGGGGAAGCGATTTCTGGATGCTTTGAACTCGTGTGAATGCTTGGATCGAATCCTGGAATGCTCAGGAGAATGAATGGATGGCTGGTTTGGCTTGAGAGTCGTTGGAAACTGTCATACCCCAAATTTTGACCTAATATACCACTTTACATTTGCATCATTTGCATAACTAACAGCTCAGACAGCATTAATCGGGTGTAGCATTCACAGGTCAAAATTAGGGTTTCATCAGATTTTCATCTGATTCAAAAGGCAACCAATTAGGGTTTGAGTTTTTCTCACCTCATTTGATCTATCTTGATCAAAATATCAGCCTTCAATCTTCAGATATCCATTTTTTCTCATAGATCAATCGAGGATCGACCAATTAGGGTTTTGATCGGTCATTATATCTTAGATACAACATCTTGACCTAATTTCTGGATTCAAAACATCACAGAAGTTCACAAACTTCATCAGTCAATTTCAGAAACATCTGATGAAAATTCATCTGCACAGAAAAGTCAAACTTTGACTTTTGGTCAACTTTTTCAAAACAAAACTTTTTCAATCATCAAAATACTTCAAATGATCCATCATGATCATAAAAAATCAAAGAATTTGAAAAAAGTCAACAAAAAGTCAAAAGTTCTAACACTTAGAAAATTTTCTAAGTGTTGAAATTTCTTATTTTTTCCAAACTTCATGCCATTTTTTCACCTAGTTCCAATTTGAATTGGAAAAAACTCAAAACATGAAAGTTGTAGCTTGTGAAACAAGCTTTCCAAAATGTCCAAGAACTCTCAAATCCATGGAGTCTAGCTATACTTTTGAAATTGAAACATAAGGCTCCATGAACTTGATTTTTCAAAAGTCAAAACTTCAATTATAGGTCATTTCTTGGTTTCTTCATCTAGAAGCAATACAAACTTGCCAAATGGATTGTTGAACTGATAAATGTCAGCTTGGAAGTAATAATTGAGATGAGATAGGATCAAAGTAAAAATAGCACATGGTTAAAAAAGGAAACTTCCTTTTCCCTTACAAATGTCATTCTTACCCCTTAAGGCATCCTTGATTCACCAATTGCCATGTACTCTTGCCTAACATTTCAGAATCTTTTGGCCTATAAATAGATCACATTTCAAGTCTAAAACTACACCAAAGCAAATGCAAATCCATGCTTTCTCTCTTCTTACTTGAAAATCAAGAAACATAGTGATGTTGGAGAAACTTTGCATTTTTGAAAAATTGTGAATAAACATAAGATCTTTGGTGTCAAATACATTCCATAATCAATTTGAAACTTGTTTGAATCATAAAACCAGCACAAGAACAAGTAAAATCAAATCACTTTTCATTTTCCAACTACAAGCGCCATAAGCATTCGAATTCATGGTTTTAATGGAACAAGTTGTGATCTAATCATCCTAACACCTTCCATATACCTCATGTACATGATCCAAACCAATAGCAAGCAAGCATAACCTTTAACACGATTTCCGGTTCCATTTTGAGCTTATGCAGGTGGACTTGTGTACGATCGACTTGATTCAAGAAGTGCGGATCATCCATTTAGCTTCCATACATGCGATGATGCTCAAATGATCAAAAGCAGGCTCTGAAACACTCTTGCATTGAATTCGATCTCCACTTACAGGTTAGAAACGAACTGGGATATCACAATTCTTTGAACTTAAACAAAAACTCTTGGCGATCTCTTCTGCACTCATAGCGATCATAAGCCCTCAAGAAAATCAAAGAATCATCAACTACACATCATTTAATTTGAAAACTCGGTTCTAGGGTTCATCGTGGTTCCCGAAATTCAAGCATGCTAGGTTAAATATAAATGCAATTAACATCCACCTTCATATTCATGACGAAAAACCGAGCAATTTTGATTTTACTTCATTCAATTTCGTTAAGAAATGAAGATTTTAACAATTTTGCAATCGAAGATCAAACATGAAGAACATGGATGCGTGTTCTTGATTTTTTCAAATTTAAATATTCCAATACTTTGTCTACACGTGTTTTGATCCACTAAACACAGATGTGCGTTTGGCTCAGTGGTAGCTTGCTTGCCTTTAAGGTTTTACGCCACGTGTGCTGATGGTCATGGGTTCAACTCCCGTCAGGACCATTCTTTTTTCAAACTTTTCCATATTTTTCATGTTTTTTCACAAAACTTTCACAATTTTTTAACCAATCAAAACTCCTCATTTTGAGGTGATTTTTTGTACACTTGTCAATAAATACATCTATTTTATGATAGTGAAAAAATTTTCAGAAAAAAACTTTCATCTGATTATATTTTAATCGAGCCGAAAATGACGTTCTGAACACTTTTTCAAACCTCCTTTTAAGGTGAAATTTTCAAGTTTTCGACTTCCGATTCTTTTCAAAACTTTTCATAAATGAACCTCACATTTCAAAACATTTTCAAAATCATTTTTCAAAACATTTCATCAAAACTTACATCTTTTACCACGATCGATCCGATTTAAACGATAAAATCAAATTCGTTTTCTCTCGAATTTCTCAATCATCATGGGCCACCCTTATGGTGTAAGTCTCAATCCTTTTATGTACATATTTAGTTTTACTTGTACATACTCAAATCATCATTGTCAATATTCAAACATAAACAAATTTCTTTCGTTTGTTTTCATTCGTTTTTTTATACACAAATACCATTGGTATTGAAAGGAGCATTATTCCCTGTGAAACTGCTTTCAAACCAATGGGCCTCCCTTATGGTGTAAGTCCCAACCATCCTATGCACATCCATCTTTCTCTGTGCATAAATACTCGTTCGTGTACATATTCATTTCCTTGTACACAGTTCAAACTTGTAAATAATCAAGTTACGCTCGTTTTAAACGTTCGTTCCACAAACACTTGTTTATATTTCCTTCATAAACTCTTGTAAATAAACATCATGCATTGTTTATATTTCCTTCATAAACTCCTGTGAATACATATCACACACACACACTTGTTTATGCAACTGTCTAATTATAACATAACAATTAGACTAATCAATAGGTTCCCCACAATAGCCTCCGCTTGGGCTTCATACAAGATAATTCATCACCAGCATGAGTTTAGCCTCCGCTTGGGCTTCATACAAGATAACTCTCCCCATAGAGTTTAGCCTCCTCTTAGGCTTCGTATAAGAAAACTCATTCATCTGAGTTTAGCCTCCGCTTAGGCTTTATATAAGACAACACTCCCCTGTTGAGTCAGCCTCCTCTTGGGCTTCGTTCAAAAGAACTCCTCATTGAGTTTAGCCTTCTCTTGGGAATCATACAATGAAAGAGACAGGAAATCTCTTAACAGCCTCCTATTGGGCTTCCAATACAAAGAATCACCCGCGCTAAGATAGAACCCTGAAAGGATGGTTTCCCGGTGAAATCACTTTCAAAATCCCCAGAGAGCAAAATTTCCCGGTGAAATTGCTCTTAATTCCAAAAGGATGGTTTCTCGGTGAAATCCCTTTTAACACAAAGCCAGCCATACCCTATAGCTTCCTCTTGAGCTTCATACAAGGACCCTCGATGACCCTCGGAATGCCTCCTCTTGGGCTAACAATACAAGGACCCATGGGCTTCTTAAAAGCATCCCCTTAATCCAATCAATTTCTCCTAGAGATTTAGACATCTATCCTCTCTATGGAAGAAGTATCTCATTTATCACATCACATACAGTCAAAAACTTTTCAAAACTCTTTTCAAACAAAAACATCTCTTAATTGTAAGTGGTAACGCTTGTATACTCAAGCAAAACACCCAATGCTTACAGTTAAAAAAATTCAATCATCTTTTTCAAAACATCTTTCTTAAACATGTAAGTGGTAACGCTTGTACACTCAAGCAAAGCACCTAATACTTACGATGAAAGATTTTAATCAGTCAAACTTCCCAAAAATGTATGTGATGAAATAGATTAGATACATTTTTTCATTAAGATGACATTTGTCTGTCTCTTACTAACATCCTGTTGCTTTGCACTAAGCATAAGTGGGAACTACGATTGCTCTGACTTTTTCAACATCCTTTTAAGAATACGTAGGCACAAGGTCTCATCCTTGCCGAGCAAATTTCTTTCTCCATCAGACCAAACAAACCATAGAACCCTTTAGATCCGAGCTACAAATGCTCTGATTCCCACTAGGGGATGATATGTATGCAGAAGATCCACAGATCTTTGCGAGCACAATAATAACAAACACTAGGATCCCACATAATCTATCTTTCTTAAAATCCCAAAGGAGAAACTTTCCCAATCATAGAAATAGCAATTAAAACACACAAACATATCAAATATATTCATATATAAAGCTATAGATAACTATATATATTTAGGGTGCTCCATCTATTCCCTTTATATAACAATCCCCCTTACTCAGAATCTCCCCAATGCGTTGCGTCTAGTTTACGCTAGTCGTTACGCATACCAATATCAATTGAGGGTATTTCAGCTTTCCCCTTTTTCATAATCATTAAATCATCTTTCTTGTGTTGAAAATAATAAAGCTTGATGCTCGTGGCATCTTTATAAACAAATCAAAAGAGTAAATCGTTTCGAGCCAGAGAATCCGAATTTACGTTCGAATCCTCTAGCGCGTCACCTTTTAACGCGAACAGAAACAGAGAGATTCGGTCTTGCCTCAAAGTTGGAAAATTTGAGAGTTTTGGCTAGGGTTCTTAGGGCATGCGATTTGTATCTTTGATGTCTGAACTTGTGGAGTATTTATAGATCATGAGAATTAGGTCAAGCATTTGTGGAAAATACATCAACTTGAATGCAAAATATTTGATTAAAATATTTTATCAAAACATATTTGGCTCAATCTTGCCTTAATGCTTATTGTGCGTTTTTTACAACTTATGATGAGATATTTTGGACCTCAAGTCATACAAATATCAAGCCCACACACCTTTTCCTTTTATTATGGTATTTTATTTAATTAAAATTGAATTTTAGCCATTTAATTCAAAAATAAATTAAATAAATAAGGGAAGGATGTGCAAGTGAGTGTAGAGGTCATGGGTCATCTTAAGAATAAGCTTGAATCACAAAAACTTAAGCCTATTTGGAAAAAAATTGATTTTGCTAAGTATTTCTCTTCATGGACTTCTTCAAAAATGCCAAACTTGCACCACTTGTATCTTGCTAAATTTTCAACGTTTTGAAGTGTTCTTGGACTTTTAAGAAAGCTCAAGATGCCCTCTAAATACTATTTTTGGTTTCATCTTCATTGAAGCTTCCATGTTCATGTACACTTCTTTAGAAAAAGATAACTTTTTGTTGATTTTTAGAAGGTCCTATAATGTCTTGATCCATAACTCTCAAATGAAGCATTTTTTTACCAAAGCTTGTGAGACGTGAATTTGTAGGGAATTGAATTTTCTTCAAAATTAGCTTTGGTTGTAAAAATTCTAATAAAGTATGTGATAGTTATGCCTGGTCAAAATTCTGTTGACTTTTTTGTCAAGAAACCCTAATTTGGAAACTTTGACTTTTGAACAAATCTTGAGTTTTCTTGATGAATCATGATCAACCCTTTATCAAATGATGAATTTGACTTTAAGATCTTGATATTGACCAAAAATGATGAAGTTTGACTGTATGTTGACCACAGTTGACTTTTTGTCCAATACAACTGATTTTCAACCATCTGAGCAATTGATTGAGCAAACTTGAGTTGTGCGGCTTGAAACTTGACATGATGATGCCTTGAAACATATGAGGAGGTATGATGATCATTTGAGGTATTAGAACTCATATTTGACTTGAGAGAATCAAAACCCTAGTTGTGGGTTGATTTCCTAGGTGAGGGTTCTGTAATACGGTGAACTGACTTTGAGATTTTTGTATCGCAAATGTGCGGATAGCAAGAGTCGCCACCGACTTTTCTTTTATCTAATTTAAGGGAAGGTAAAAAGTACAGAAAAAGACCTTCGTTAGATTCTGAGTAAGGGAGAAGGTTATGAAAAGGGAAGGTATTAGCACCCCTTTCCATCCGTAGTTATCTACGGGCTCTTAGTTGCTCTTAGATCACTTTAAAAAATTGTGCTTTCTGTGTGTTTGAAAAATGTTTTGAAAAGGCATTTCGCTTTGACTTTGTAATGATTCATGTAGGAATGTATACAAAGTGTTTGGAAATGTTTCATTTTGAAAAGAGTTTGAACTTTGACAAAGTGTGTGGTGTGAAAAGTATTTTGATAGAGCAAGCAACTAAAAGTCTTATTACCTACTCAGAATGGTCGTTTTCATGTTGTTTTACTTTCCTTTAGAATAGTGCTATCCATACCATTAGTTGGTAGGTAACCCTATTCGTTGGATGTAAGCGGGACATTCGAAGGGACATCGTATGGTCATAGAAAGCAACTTGTAGGAAGTATCCTAGCACATTCGAAGGGACTATCATCATTTTTCATAGGCGACAATCGAGGGTCAAGATCATGTATTCGTAGGTGACATCGTGGGTTTATGATCTTTGTATCAAAGGGACTATGATGATTTATTTTGAAGGCAACGGTGCTAGGATACCTCTACGTTCGAGGGACTTGACCATTTGTATTCGTAAAGGCAATGAGAGAGAATTACCCTAAGGGGTGCATGTGTGAAAAAAGTGTGTTAAATTCATATATGTTATCTTTGAAAATTATGAGTGATCTATGTCCAATTTTATCTTTCCATACACACCTAATTACTAGCAGTTTATAGGGTGCAGAAATTAAATAGCAGAAATGTAGAGTGCGGAAAGATAAATCCTACGCTATTACATGGCTTTGGGGCAGATACATAATTGAAAGTGCGGAAAATAAAAGTCCTAATTAAACTATTACATCCCATAGGCAATTACATAATTGGAAAAGAAAAGCGATAAAAATTGTTCGAAACGGTATAACCTGTGAAAAGATGCAAAATTGGAAAACGAAAGAAAATTGCATAAGAGGAAAATGTTAGTAAAAATAAGTATTTTTGAATGAGAAAATTTTTTTGTGTTGATGATGACATTAATATGATAAAATAAATTTTTGGGAATTTTTGGAGTTGGTTTGATAATTTAAAAACAATTAAAAGCCATTTAAATGATAAATTAGCAATTAAATTAAATATGCATGCAAAAATAATAATTTTTATATTAAAAATTAAATAAACATTTTTCTGATGATTATGCAAAAAATAAATATTTTTGGTGTTTTTTAAATGCATGATAAAAATTATTAAAGATAAATTAAATAGAATGAAAATATTAAAGAAAACAAATAAGAAAAATAAGTTAAGTTTGTAAAAGAGAAAAAAGGATTGGTCTTGCCAGGTATCGAACTGGAGACCTTGGAGAGCATCTTCCACATGCCAACGCCTTAACCACTACGCCGGTGTGTACGTGTCATGGGCCGAAATCAATTGAATATAAGTGTAAGCGTGTCATGGATATGTGTCAAACCAAGTCGATCGTGGACCCAGTGGAACGGATGGGCGAATCGAGAGAAACACGATCGCGCCACACAAGCCTTCGCGGTCGAGCAAGTCAGCGCCATGGAGCCCTAACTCGATCGTCTCTCGACCAACAAAACACGAAACTTGAAAAATACGCAAAATAAAAAGTTCTAACCTACCCCCTAAATCGAGGCTGCGAACACGATGGTGGTGTTTGTTTTGGTGAATAGTCTTATACAGCCGGTTCGAAAAGCGTTTGAAAAACCCTAACTATGGCAAATCATGATTTTTACGTGCAAGCTTCGAAACGATGGCCCAGATCATTCATATGGAACCTCATGAACACATTAAAACCATTAGAATCGATTAAAACACACAGATAATAAAAATGCAATTTCAAGAAAAATATGAATATGTATGAATGTATGTAGCTCGATTCAGGCTGTTTCAACCATGGAGAATGATGTGTACTACTCCAAATTACCTCAGGAACACAATGGAATGGTTTTGGATGGCTGAAAGTGGCTGGAAGTTGAAACACGATTTTCACAATTTTGAGAAAAAATGGCAAAATAAGGGTTGTTGTTGGGGCTAGGGTTTTGTCCTTTGTTCTTGGCAATGTACTAGGTATTTATAGAGTGTAATGCTGGAGCAAAAAGAAGGAACAAAGATTGGATATTGAATGTGAAATAAATTCCTTTCAAATAAAATCAAATTTTGGAGAAAATTTGATTTTCTCTTCCATATGCAAGCTATCACGAAATTGGCAAGTAATGTGGGATATCTTGGACCTCAAGTTTGATAAAAATCCACTCCTTTTGAAAATATATCTTATTTTCATATTTTATATAATTTAAATTTGAATTAAATGGTTTTAAATTCAAAAATAAATCAATAAAATAGAAAGTTGTAATGGCAAGGCATCAATAGGTCACAAATAATATTATGATCAAGTTTGGATCATAAAATTATAGGCCCATTTGGAAAAAAAATTGGATTTTGACAAATATCTCCTTTTGTGCAATTGTTCAAAAATGCCCAACTTCTAAATGGTGTATTTTGCTCAATTTTCCACATTTTTTGGTGTTCTTGGACTTTTTAGAAAGCTCTAAGTGTCCTCTAACCAACCTCTTTCGTTTCGTCTCAATTGGAGTTTCCATGCTCAATAAATCTTCAAAACAAAATGTTGAATTTTTGTTGACTTTGAAAAGGACCTGTAATGTTTTGATCCATACCATTCAAATGAAGCATTTTTTGAACATTCTTGTGAGACATGAAGTTGTAGAGAATTGAATTTCCTTCAAAATGAGAGGTGTTGGAAAAAATTTTGAGAAAGTATGAAGAAGTTATGCTCAGTCAAAGTTCAGTTGACTTTTCACTAAAAAACCCTAATTTGGAAAGTTTGACTTTTGAGCAAATCTTGAGTTTTCTTGAGGAATCATGATCAACCCTTGATCAAATGATGAATGTGACTTCAAAATGAGGATGTTGACCAAAAATCAGGAAGTTTGACTGTATGTTGACCACAGTTGACTTTTGTCCAATACTGATTTTCAACCATCTGAGCAATTGTCTGAGGAAACTTGACTTGTGAGGCTTGAAACTTGACATGGAGAGTATTTGAAGAATATGAGGAGGCATGATGACCATTGGAGATGTTGGAAGTCCATCTGGATCTGTGGATATCCAAACCCTAGTTTGGGTTGATTGTCTAGGAGAGGTTTTGTCTGATCAACCCTTGAGGAATCCTTGAGTATGGATGTATGGAATGTCTTGAGAAGTAGGAGGGAAAAGTTTGGGGTATGACAGGTTCATCTGGTCAACCCTTGAGGAACTCTTGAGTATGGAAATATGGATTGACTAGAGAAATATGAGGGAGAATTTTGGGGTTTAATAGTTTGCAAAGAAAAATTCTCTAAATTCTTTGGAAATTTTATGGAAAGAGAAAAAAATGGAAAACTTTTTATGAATGGATTCATGAATGCCACAAAGATACAAACATGGTTACACACAAGATAGGTTGAAGCGTTCAGAGTCACGAGCATGAGGTCAACGATAAGAACCAAATGCGGGTAAGTTCTATGGGTTTAATCACCTATAAATGTTCTACTGATAATACAGGGTCTATGATTCTCTTTGAAATATTATCAGTTTAAATAACTAAATCGTAGTCCAATAATATTTTTCAAGAAAAACTCGCTTGATCGTAGTCTCACATGACAACTAATCCAAGTCTATACCTGAATAGTTTCTACACTACATCCTAAATGGCCAGGATGAGTTATGGGTTCTACAGCCAACTCAACTTCACTAATTCGCTTGAAAAGCAAAAATGTCTTCGCAAATAACTTGCTAAACATAATCACCCCCAAGAAAACCTCCACTGAGCGAGGGATCTCAAATTAACTTATTAAGGATTGAGACTCCTCGTAAGTTAATAGGACTCTACCCCCACCTAATTCTTAAAATGTTTCTTAAATTCGGGTTAGGATTTTTTTCCATCACATGAAATTGCAACTAAAAGAACAAAACACATAAGAAATAAAACAAACATATGCACAAATGAGGCTTAACCCCCTTTTTATTTTTTGGAAACAAAGAAAATCTTGATGACTCCCCATCAGAGTCGTCATTTTTCTGTTCGCGGTAAAAAGTGACGAAAGAGAGAATCGAATCAGAATTCGAATCTCCGGCTCAAAACAATTTACTCTGTGATTTTTTGATTAAAATATGCTGAGGGCACCAAGCTTTATTGTTTCCAAACAAGAAAGGAAAGGAAAAGGGGAAAGCTGAAATACCCTAAAATTGATATGCAATGCAATTAGTGTGAGATAAACACAATGCATGCGAGTGACCTGGTTAAGAGAGTTGGTTATATAAAGGGAAGGTATTAGCACCCTATATATCTATAGTATTCTATAGGAACCTTTTGTGCGTTTGTTTTATTTGCTATTCTATTTTGGGAAAGTTTCTCCTTTGGGATTTAAGAAGGGTAGGTTAGGCAGGAACCTAAGTTTATTTATTATGATTATGCTCTCAAAGATCATTGGATCCTCTGCATACATACCCCCTAGCGGGAATCAGAGCATCTGTAGCTCGGATCCAAGGGAAACTAAGGTGTGTTTGGGTTGAGGGAGAAAGAAGTATGCTCGCCAAGGGTGAGACCTTGTACCGACGTATTCTCAAAAGGAGGTTGAGAAAGTCAGAGCAATTGTAGTTCCCACTTATGAGCTAGTCGAAGCAAAAAATTTTAGAGACAACGACAAGTGTCATCTTATTGAAAAATGTATCTAATCTATTTCATCACATACATTTTTGAAAACTGATTGTTTGAATCTTTCATTGTAAGCATTGGGTGTTTTGCTTGAGTGTACAAGTGTTACCACTTACAAGTTAAGAAAGATATTTGAAAAACGTTGATTCTTTTATTGTAAGCATTGGGCGTTTTGCTTGAGTGTACAAGCGTTGCCACTTACAGTTAAGAAAGATGTTTTGTTTGAAAAAGTGTTTGTTTTGAAAAATGTTTGATTTATATGTGATGTTATAGATGAGATACTTCTTCCATAGAGATGATTCATGTCTTATCTCTTAGGAGAAATATTTTGTTATTGTTTAGGGGGTGCTTTTAAGAAACCTGTGGATCCTTATATTGTAAGCCCAAGAGGAGGCTATCCAAGGGAAATCGAGGGCCCTTGTATTGGGAGCCCAAAGGACTATTTCCGAGGGACATCGAGGATCCTTGTATGAAGCCCAAGAGGAGGCTATAGGGTATGGATGTCTTGGCTTTAAGAGTGATTTCACCGGGAAACCATACTCTTAACGTTCTATCCTAGCGAAGGTGATTCTTTGTATTGGAAGCCCAATAGGAGGCTGTTAAAGATTTCCAGATCTCTTTCTTGTATGAGGCCCAAGTGAAGGCTAAACTCAACGAGGGAGTTCTTTTGTACGAAGCCCAAGAGGAGGCTATGGGGAACCTAGTTGTTATACTAGTTGTAATGACATAAATAAACATGAACAAGTATATATATGACAAAGTGTGTGTGTGCATTCATAGGAGGTTATGAAGGAAATATATAAACAAGTGTTTAAAACAAGCAATTAAAAGCTAATATATATATATATATATATATATATATATATATATATATATATATATATATATAAAGGATGTGAAAGCAATATATAAATAAGTGTTTAAAACAAGCGGATAAGCTAGTATACTTGGATATATATATATATATATATATATATATATATATATATATATATATATATATATATATATATATATATATATAGTGGGACTTACACCTTAAGGGAAGCACTTGGAATAAGAGTTCCACAGAATAATTCTCCTCTTAATACTAGTGGAATTGGTGTATAAACAAGTGGAATAAAACTAGCGAACGATACTGGTTTATACTTGAATATTTGCAAAAATTTAAATATGTACAAGAAATTGAATATGTACACAAAAGGGTGAATATGTACATGTAAACTAAATATGTACATAGGAGGGTTGGGACTTACACCGTAAGGGAGGCCCATGATCAATTTGATTTTGAATTCGAAAGATTTTCGAGGAAAAAACCTATTTCAGTTTGTATTTTCAAAGATTAATCAAATCGATCATGGAAAAGAGGTGTGTAAGTTAATTAAAACATTTTGAAAGTTTTGAAAAGGTTTGAAAAGTTAAAGTTATTCACAAGAGTGTTTTCAAAAAGATTAGGTTTGAAAATCAAGAAGAAAGCATTTTTGAAAGTATTTTAAAATACTTAAAAACGTATATTTTAAACCTAATAAAATATATCAAAATAAAATATTTTTTGGAATTTTTTGACATAATCATAAAATAGGTATATAAAATGACAAGTGTGCAAAAAATCATCTCAAAATGAGAAGTTTTGATTGGTTTTTGAAAATATTGAAGTTTGTTGAAAATATGAAGAAAACAAGTGATAAAATTTTGTTTTGGTCCTAAGGAGTGTTGAACTCATGACCTGAACTTGAAAGGTGAAAAGAAATACCATTGGGCCACTGATAAGTGCCAAAATTAAGTTATTTTGTATATATGTTTAGTGACACTTATTGGTTCTTTTGTTGATATTCTTCGAATAAATCCCCCGCTTTTTGTATAAATGTGTACATAATGGAATAATTGATTTTTGTGTAAATATTGTATCATTTGATAGTTTTTCATCTCCTTTATAGGTATTCATTCATAATTGGAGCATTGAGTAATAAAGTGTCGAAGACACGACTTCAAACGCGCGATTTGAGCAACTCATCAACGAATAAAGCTCAAAATCAAAGAATAAAAATCATCAATTTGATTGATATTTTGTCATGGTTAGATAGGAAATCTAATAAGCTTTCCAACGCTTCAAACCGGGCGCAATTCTGAGTTACGGTTCTCTAGATATGGCAAAAACAAGATGCTAATTTTTTTCCGGAACATCACAGACCGCGCTTAGCGCGCCCTACGACTTCAGCATTCTTTAAAAGGGGCTAAAAACATATTTTTAGGTTATGGGTTGGGTATTTTTGAGTCCCAACACCATCAACATCATTTTTTGGTCTAGACAGCTTAGAAAACAACATTGGAGCTTGCATTTGGATGATACGGAGTCGAATCTCTCGTCGATTGGTGTTGACAAACCAAGAAATGTTTGGCCTAAGATACGCGTCCGTGTCATCACATACCTCTCACAACCTAAGCTATTTCTAACCCCAAATTGAGAATCCTCTTGAATCACCTCGATATCCATTTCTGGCTTACCTCGACAACCAGAAGTCAACTGTGTCACCTCCATACCCATCTTTGGCATACTTCATCAATGAAGAGGCATTAAGATCAGATACTCTACGTGAATGTCAGCTCTAAATCCATTTCAATCATTCATAAATTAACAGATAATTATCCTAGGAAAGAATCTAAGCAATTTATCTCTAGTAAAGCTCAAATCCCTAACATAGAGTAAAAACCTAAGACAATCACCAACACAGATTCATAAAGCAAGCTTTATACAGCGTCAAAGGCGACAAATATACATGAGTTATGAGTAGATATACATATAAAACCCAACAAAAGATATTACAAAGAGAAGAGAAGAAGAGGAACCAAACATTTCTTGGTTTGTCAACACCAATCGACGAGGGATTCGACGAGGGATCATCCAAATGCAAGCTCCAATGTTGTTTTCCAAGCAAATCTATAAAAAAAATGATGTTGATGGTGTTGGGACTCAAAAATACCCAACCCATAACCTAAAAATATGTTTTTAGCCCCTTTTAAAGAATGCTGAAGTCGTAGGGCGCGCTAAGCGCGGTCTGTGATGTTCCGGAAAAAAATTAGCATCTTGTTTTTGCCATATCTAGAGAACCGTAACTCAGAATTGCGCCCGGTTTGAAGCGTTGGAAAGCTTATTAGATTTCCTATCTAACCATGACAAAATATCAATCAAATTGATGATTTTTATTCTTTGATTTTGAGCTTTATTCGTTGATGAGTTGCTCAAATCGCGCGTTTGAAGTCGTGTCTTCGACACTTTATTACTCAATGCTCCAATTATGAATGAATACCTATAAAGGAGATGAAAAACTATCAAATGATACAATATTTACACAAAAATCAATTATTCCATTATGTACACATTTATACAAAAAGCGGGGGATTTATTCGAAGAATATCAACAAAAGAACCGATAAGTGTCACTAAACATATATACAAAATAACTTAATTTTGGCACTTATCAGCCACATGTTTGGATTATGATTTATGCATGTTTATAAAATTATATAGAAAATCAAGTGCTGAATGGTTTTGAAAAATAGTTGAAAAATGATAAAATAGTGAAAAGTTTGAAAAACAAAAGGTCTCAGGGGGGTTCAAACCCTGGACCATAGGCAAGGAATGACATGAAAGGCGCGCGCTCTGCCACTGGGGTGTCTATTTCATCTGTTAATTAAAACAAAAACAAACATATATATTATAAAACGCAAATTTGAAAAATAGACACATGGCACCATGGCCTTCATCGTCGTCCTCATGACAACCTTCATGGTCGAATTCGAATTTCTTTGATTCTTGATCAAATTGAGAAATGTAAAATGCTAACTTGTTCAGAATTTCACCATGATTTCAATCATGAAATTTAGTAAAGCTAAGAATCAAAGAACAAAGAGAATTTCCAAAAAGCACCAAATGAACCCTAACTGAAAATTTCAACTAATCTATGGGCACGATTGATTGTAAGTGAAATTGAGGATTCAGAAAGCTTGATCAATATGATATCTACATTTTAACTATTAAAATGATGCCAACGATACTTATATTAGAGAATCAAAATTCGAAAAACTAACCACTTGAAGCAAATTTGTAGAACTCGTATAAGTTCTTCCAGATGTGAATTGATGATACTGCTAGCTTCCTTGGACCTTCCTGAGTGTGTTCCAACCTTTAGTTTGCTTTGAAGCTGGTTGAATCCTTTTGCCCAACTCAAACTGCAGGTGACTGGTTTTTGATTGGAGGATGATAATGGAGATGTTACAGAAGTTGTTTAAGGGCTTGGATCACTTCTATGAAGTGTACGGATGATGTTTGAAGTGAAAGATTAAAGATTGCGCGAGTGGGTTTTGATTTTACAAGTTAAGGCTCAAAACTTGCACAGATGGAGTTTTTGTGAGAAAACTGAATTTTGGTGGTTTTTATGATGGTTTAAAGGTTCTAACAACTTACTAATGATGTTTAGAAAGTGTTTGAAGCAATGGATTGCTCACAACTTGCAAGAATTAAAAATTGGAATTCTTACATTTTGAAAACTTAGAAACTTGCAAATGAAGAAAGAAGTGAGAAAATAAGTTTATGATTGTTTTGGTGTGATTTTGAAGTGAGGAAAGACTCTTATTTATAGGCCATTATGTTTGGCAAGCAAGGCAAGACAGGATTGAATGAGTTTGCAACTTGGATCTTAAGAGGTAAGAAAGGAATCTTCACATTAAATGCACATGGTTAATTTCTAAACCATGGTTAAAAAACTCAAGTGTTTCTATCCTAACTTCAATCATTGGAATTGGATATTTTTGATTGAAAACCTATCCTTTAGTGGTGACGAGGCTTCTGGAAGAGGATGTTGGCAAAAATGACTTAAAAAACTTGAAAAATGACCTATAATTTAAGCTAATGGACCTATAAGTTCTAATTTCAAAATCATAGCTCCAAAAAATATTTTTTCAAGTTCTTGGACATTTTGGAAATATTGGAACAAGATCTACAACTTTCATGTTGAAAATTTTTCTTAAATCAAAATGGATCTAGGTGAAAAATGGCCATGAAAATGGTGAAAAAAGTGATAAAAAACACTTGAAAAATTTCTAAGTGTTAGAAAATTGCAAGTTTTGACTTTTTGTTGAATTTTTCACACATTTTTTATTTTTGATGATCATGATGGATAATTTGAAATGCTTTGATGATTGGAAAAAATTGAATTTTAAAAGTTGACCAAAAGTCAAAGTTTGACTGATCTGGACAATTGACTTGTTGTCAAATGATTTAGAATTTCTCTGATGATCAACCATGGCTTTGGAAATGTTTTGAATCAAGAAATTAGGTCAAGATATTGCATTGGTGATTTTGAGATCATGCTCCAAGAAATTAGGTCATTCATTGAGCAAAAAGTCAATGATACACCATCCTCGATCAAAACCCTAATTTGGTCTATTCGAGATAGATCTTGAGGAAATGATTGTAATTGAAGATCAAATGTTGATGATTGATTAAGATAGATCAATTGAGGTGGGTGGATACTCAAACCCTAATTGATCAATATCTTGAACTGATGAAAAATTTAATTCAAACCCTAGTTTGGCTCAAGGAGCGCACACACAAGTTATCTTGGGTTGAAATTGTCAGTGATGCAATGATGCATATATAAATGATATGAGATGGTATCTTAGGTCAAAAATTGGGGCATGAGAGATACTCATATACATAAGTGGAGCTAAGGCAAGTGGAAAAAATGTAATGTTAAGTCTCATGAAAAGGGAAACAAATATGACATTGTATCTAGAAGCAATAGGGTAACCCATATCCATAATCATCATTCATTTTTCCCTATCCTGCACACCCAAGTTTTCTACTCGTAACACATTCCACATTATTGAGATAATATCATAAAACAACTGATAGTGTTGATGAAGTTGAGAATCTAACTACGTCTGAATCAAAGATCATAACTTTTCTTCCCATTATAATAAAGAGGAAATACAACGGAAACCATAATTTTCATCATTACCAAAATTAATAATGTCATTGATGTATGGATGTAAGAAAGCTGGAAATTGTGACAAGTAAATATATCTTGAAGATTTCGTGGACGGTTGGCTACCAATCGACCTACTTGACCGTAGACTTCCAGTTGGTTTTGTGTATGATCTTTCTGTAGTTTGACTTTCCTACGATGCCTCAACATACTCCCACCGGCTAGGATCACGATGCAGACCACTCTCTTGACTATTTATGCTCTTCGTAACTCCCTTTTTTGGCTTATACTTCATCTGCAGTTGACACATTGAAGTTGTTGATGAATATGTTAGATCATGCATAATTAGTGGTTTTAGATGCATTTTTTCTTTTGTATTTTCCTCTTCTTTCACACCCATGATTAATTTATCCTTCCTCCCTCGCATTCCATTAGCAGAATCATAACAAACAACGATAACAATAATACCACGTTGTTTACTAGTAAACTATCCCCATTGTCATACCCCAAAATTTGCCCTCCTACTTCTCAAGACATTTCATACATCCATACTCAAGGATTCCTCAAGGGTTGATTAGACAAACCCTCTCCTAGACAATCAACCCAAACTAGGGTTTGGTATTCCTCAGATCAAGATGGACTTCCAACATCTCCAATGGTCTTCATGCCTCCTCATATGCTTCAAAGATTCTCCATGTCAATTTTCAAGCCTCACAAGTCAAGTTTTCTCAAACAATTGCTCAGATGGTTGAAAATCAGTTGTATTAGACAAAAAGTCAATTGTGGTCAACATACAGTCAAACTTCATAATTTTTGGTCAACATCCATATTTTGAAGTAACATTCATCATTTGATCAAGGGTTGATCATGATTCATCAAGAAAACTCAAGATTTGATCAAAAGTCAAACTTTCCAAATTAGGGTTTCTCAGTGAAAAGTCAACCAAACTTTGGTGACATAACTTCTTCATACTTTCTCGAAATTTTCCACCACCTCTTGTTTTGAAGGAAATCCAATTCTCTACAACTTCATGTCTCACAAGAATGTTCAAAAAATGCTTCATTTGGAAGGTATGGATCAAAACATTACAGGTCCTTTTCAAAGTCAACAAAAAGTCAACATTTTGTTTTGAAGATATATTGAGCATGGAAACTCCAATTGAGATGAAACCAAAGAGGTTGGTTAGAGGACTCTTAGAGCTTTCCAAAAAGTCTAAGAACACTCAAAAATGTGGAAAATTGAGCAAGGTACACCATTCACAAGTTGGGAAATTTTGAAGAGATGCACAAAGAGAGATACTTCTGAAAATCAGAAATTTTGCAAATGGGCTTACTTTTTCTTCATCCAAACTTGTTCCTTATACAATTAGGAATATCAAAGCCCAATGCCACGAATTTTTATTTTATTTTTCTATTTAATTTGTATTTTATTCATTTAAATACAAATTAAATTCAAAAATAAAGTATAAAATCAAAATTAATTGCAAATTTGATTTTTCTCTCTTCCTTGAGATCAAGCAACCCAATAAAGCCAGCAAATTTCGAAATTTGATTGGATATTGCAAGAATTGATTGAAATTGATCAAAGAAGAGAAAATTTGATTTGGTACAAAATCAAATATATTTTGCATTGATTGATGATTAATTCTTTCTCAAATCAGCTCCAATTCCATCTACTATATATATACAATACATGCCACACGAATTAGGGTAGAAAAATTGGCTGGAAAAACCCTATTCAAGCTCAAGAAAATCGTGCACTTGAAGCAACTAGCAGCCATCGATCCAGCTTGTTTCAATAGTTTTTGAGGATTCAAACACATTCCTTGACATCCCTGGAAGCATTCCAGACCTTTACATTGTCCAAAAGCATCAAGAATTGAGAAATCACGATTTGGTTTGTTCATACTTTTTGAAATTCGAATTCTGTTTATCATGCATTATTAATGTGTTTTGATGTTTGTTTCGTGCTTAGAACAAGGTTTACAAGCTTTTTGGGTCATCCAATTGAGTTTTCGTGGTCGGAAATATGATATGCCATGTTTAGGGTTTCAGGTCACGATTTAGGGCTTCTCTAATTAGGATAAATTGGACCAAACTGATGCCATCAGGATGATCAGTGGACCAAGACGAATCGAACCATGGCTTTAGATTTCATTTATATTACCTGTATGTGATTTTTGATTTAGCAGGGGTTATAGCGTCGAACCAAAGCGAATAAAATTCCAATTTGAATTGAAGAAGATGAAGTTTGGCGCGGGGCGATGCGATCGGGGCGACATGTTCCTGATTCACTCGCTCCGATTTCCAAACAATAATACACGCTGGCTCAGTTGGTCATGGCTTGGGTTTGTGAAAGCAAGGACACCGGTTCGATTCCTACCAGGACCACTTATTTTTACTCTTTTTACAAACTAACACATTTTTCATATTTTCTATTTTCTATTTTATTTAATATTTTCATGCATTTTTAATTAATTTCAACAATTTTTATCATGCATTTAAAAACACCAAAAAATATTTTTCTTTTTGCATTATTTCCATAAAATGTTTATTTAATTTATAAAATTAAAAAATATTGTTTTGCATGCATATTTAATTTTATTTCTAATTTATCATTTAAATCACATTTAATTGTTTTTTAATTATTAAATTATCTCAAAACATCCCAAAAATTATTTTAGCATATTAATGTTACTTCCAGCATGAAATATTTTTCTCATTTAAAAATCATTATTTTTGCTAACATTTTTCTCTTGATCGATTTCCTCGTATTTTCCGATTTCTCATCTTTTCACAAGTTATCTCGTTTCGGACGATTTCTTTTTATCGTTTTCTTTTTTCAAATTATGTAATTGCTTATGGGATGTAATAGCTTAATTAGGGCTTTTATTTTCCGCATTTTTAAATTATGTATCGCCCAAAGCCATGTAATAGCGTAGGATTTATCTTTCCGCACTTTATATTTCCGCATTTACTTTCCGCATCTTATAAATTGTTAGTAATTAGGCGTGTATGGCAAGATAAAATTGAATATAGCTCACTCTAATTTTCAAGATAACATATCTGAATCAACACACTCTTTTCACACATGCACCTTAGGGTAATTCTCTCGTTGCCTTCAATCAAATGGTCAAGTCCTCGAGCGTAGAGGTATTCTAGCACCGTTGCCTTCAAAATAAATCATCATAGTCCCTTCGATACAAAGATCATAAGACCCACGATGTCGCCTCGAATACATGATCTTGACCCTCGATTGTCGCCTACGAAAATGATGATAGTCCCTTGATGTGCTAGGATACTTCCTCAAGTTGCTTTCTATGACCATCGATGTCCCTTCGAATGTCCGCTTACATCCAACAAATGGGTTACCTACCAACTAATGGTATGGATAGCGCTATTCTAAAGGAAGTAAAATAACACAACGACCAATTTGAGTAGGTAATAAGACTTTTAGTTGCTTGCTCAAATCAAATACTTTTCACCTCACACTTTCAAAGTTCAAACTCTTTTCAAAGCGAAACATTTCCAAACACTTTGTATACATTCCTACATGAATCATTACAAAGTCAAAGCGAAATGCCTTTTCAAAATATTTTGTCAAACACACGAAAGCACAACTTTAAAGTGATCTAAGAGCAACTAAGAGCCGTAGATAACTACGGATGAAAAGGGTGCTAATACCTTCCCTTTTCATAACCTTCTCCTCGAGAATCTAACGAAGGTCTTTTTACGTACTTTTACCTTCCCTTAATTGGATAAAAGAAAAGTCGGTGGCGACTCTTGCTATCCGCACATTTGTGATACAAAACCTACAAAGTCGAGTTCACCGTGTTACTGGCGACTCTGGGAGACACCCAAAGAGAATGCCTTAAGGATTTCTAGATCACCTTTATTGCTTTTGTTTGACTTGCTTGCTTTATCTTTAAGGGTTGCTTGGGTATTATATTATTGGGATCCTACACGGATCGGGTTTCCTTTTAGGTAAGTAGCAATAAATCGTCGCGACCGTTAGGCGTATATCGAAGCGGTCAACATGATGGCTACGTTAGTGTGACACTTTGGATGTCTGATACTCTTCATTTCCAAGTTGAGGATAGTATTTGGCTTGCGTGGTGTCATCAAGCACTAACTAAATTTTAGAACCTTAATTGACCCATCTTGGCCATTAGAAGGTAGTGAGATGGTCGGCTTTGGTGCAAACTAAGGTTGGTTGATACTCGATGCTACGCTCATTAAGATCAGACTTTTGGGATATTTTCGGTCGACCACTTGGTAGTCGTATTGAAATAAACGCCTATGAGAAAGATCGATGATAGATTCCTAGAACCGGTTACTATTATAGGACAGGATGAACCAACTCAAACTTTTGGTGGGGTAATCACCTATACCTCATGCAAGCCTTAAACCTAGGCTCATTGTGTGAATTGTTTGTGTGTGCTAAACATGACATCATGACATCATTCTCATCGCATATCATTTCTAACTATTTCAAGGACCTAGGATTTATCTTTGCTCTTTTGTAGGGATTATGGCTTCTAGAAAGACTATCGAATCAACTTCATGGGTATACCTTCTCGGCTCAAAGAATTGGTTTGAAATTCCCGATCATGCTCGGTTCATCAAGAGACATGGTTATCTACTTGATTTGGTTATCTCGGTTTGAAGAAGATATGATGCATGTCTATTCCAATTCTTTGATCCGAAACACCATTGCTTTACATTCCCAGTTATCGTTGGTTCCTACCTTGGAAGAGTTCTCTAAGCTTCTTGGGCACCTATTCTTGACCAAATGCCATTCACGGTTTGGAAAAGGTTCCTAAATGCGAAGACATTGCATCGATTACATCTTAATCGGACATTGAAGCCAATTGGGAAACAGTGGAGTTAAGGGTTTACTTTCCAAGTTCCTAATTAAGAAGGCGAGAGTTCCTCAAAGTTATGAGTTTCCATGCATTTGAAGATATTGTGGCCTTGCTAATCTATGGTTTGGTTCTATTTCCTAACTCGATCAATTCATAGATGTCAACGCCATCAAGTTGTTTCTTACCGCAATCCGTGCCTACTTTACTTGGAGACATCCTACATTCTCTCCACACTCGTACTACTAAAGACAAGGAACTCTCATGTGTTGTATACCGTTACTTTCGGTGGTTTATTTCGCACCTTCCTCCATCGATTGAAGAATGAACAAAGGTTGAGATGGTCTCAAAGGTTAATGTCACTCTCTCATTCAGATGTCCGTTGGAGTCTTTTCTCTCAAAAGGACTTCACATTCATTGACGTTGTGGAGAATTCCCTAATGTACCGCTCCTCGGTATAAGGGGAGGTATTACTTACAACCCTTCTTTAGCTCTACGTCAGTTTGGTTTTGCTCGAAGAGATGGTCCTCATGATATGCTTCTCCAAGATATTGTGTTCGACTACAATCACGATCTCGAGAATTCAAGCGAAGGTTTATACACGCTTGGGGCATGGTAAAGAAGACTGATACCAAGACTTTGGGGCACCAGAACTCCATTCCTTGGTAACCTTACCTCAAATGGGTGAGAGCTCGAGCTCAAAACCTCATGATGCCATTCATGCTGTTACCGTAATTATGGAACTGTTGCTATAGGTGGCGTACCTATCTGTTCTCCATCCGACATGCCTACGATTTTGAAGACTTGAAGAGATCTTGGATTGACAAGAAGAAGGGATACCTTTGAAGCTCGGTGTTATGCAGCGAGAAGAAGGTACTAGAGTTGACAAAGCTACTTCACGAGGCGGAACATCAACGCCTACCTCGGCACCAAGAGGAAGCGCCCATGGGAGACTTAGAGCTTCGGATTTATATGTTTTCTTTTATTGTTTTGAACTATCTTTTGTACTTAAAAGAATAATAAAAGAGAACTAATAAATGTTTGTTCATTGCTTGTTTAACAAATTTAAATCTCTAAGGTCCTTGAAAACATTGCATTGCATTCGCATAAACATTGCATATCATAGCATAACATTGCATCACAGGTACATTGAAGATTGGTTTTCTCATTTGCTCGCTATTTATTTTAGCGAAATGGCTCTTGAGCAATCAAAGATCTCGGGCTTAGAATGCTCGGTTCAACAGATGTTCACCGGTTTGGTCCAAGGCCAAGAAGATCGAAGAAGCTCATCAACGAGAAGAAGGTTGTTGGTCTTCTCAACATGGGGAGACGCTACAAAGGTGGTCCTAAGAGGGTCAGCCGGATAGAGTTCTCTGAAGGAAGTGTCAAGAATGAGGGGAGTGTCGAGGGTGATGAAGATGACCAGCGTGAGCCTAAGAAGGAGGGAGAAGATCGCTCTGACTATAGATACTCGATGAAGATGCAAGTACAAACAACTTGAACCGCTTTGAATCTTGTGGAAAATTTGAAGATGTCCGGGCTGAATTTTGATGATCTGAGTCTTGTCCCTGGTGTGGTGATTCCTCCTAAGTTCAAAGTTCCAACTTTTGCCAAGTATGATGGCATGTCTTGTCCAACGCATTTGAAGTCCTATGTTCGAAGATCAATCCCACACGATGAGAAAGTTGTGGATGCACTATTTTCAAGAGAGTTTGTCCGAACTCAATTGGAGTTGTATTATCGACTAGAGAATGGAGTATCCGTACAGGACTTAGCGGATGCTTTCTAAGCGATATAGTACAATCTTGAATTGACACCCACTCGCATGCAACTACGAGCATGTCTATGGGTCGTGATGAGAAGTTAAAGTATGCTCGAAATGGAGATTTAGCGGTAGAGTTCACCACCCTTATCCAATAGGAGTTGGTTGATATGTTTATGGGAACAACGGTCCGTTCTTCAATCATCGATTGGAAACTCTTGATAGGATTCACCGAGTTGATATTGACATGAGGCGTATTGGTGGTATCAAAAGTGGAAAGATTCAGATAGAGACATCTTCAAATGCTACGAAGAGATCTTTTGGTGGTAAGAAAGAGACTAATCTTGTGTGGTCGAAAAGCCGCCAAGACCGACCGTGCTCAATCGTGAGGCGGTTGTGATCTCGATCCTACATCGGACAACCTCGGTGAGACAACGTGTAACGAGCAGCGCCACGAAGACAATTCGAGATCAACATGCCATTGTCGTAAGCCTTGCAACACATGTTGAAAGCGGCGATCACCTTGAGGATCCTCCTCAAAACATCAACACTTCCTCTCCGAGATACAATCCTAATGCTAAGTGTGCTTACCATTCCAATAGCCTGGACATAGCGATGATTGTTGGGCTCGAAGAACAAGATTCGGGATATGATTGAAGCTAAGCGATTGAGTTTGACCCTCTGTTGAGACTCGAATGTGATCGCCTATGCTAACCATGACAAGAGTTCCAATCTTTGTTGGTGACGATACTTACGTTTTCAACATAGATGACTGACCATTCCTCGATGGTGTTAAGAAGAATTTGCTACAAGCGGTGTCAATCCGGATGCCCGAGAAAATTGTCGTTGGTGCCCATCTGCACGATGGTGCTTGGTTGAGGCGTGTTCGATGCATGATGGATAACCGTGAGATACTATTTCTAAAACCACACTGTGCGGTGTGAAGATATGTCTAAACTGAAGATCGAAGATGTGAACGAAACCGCATCATCTGTGTGGGACACCTTGGGGCAGCCAAGTGGAAAGTATGATTACATGGTGAAGTACACTGTTCCTGAAAGCTACAAAATTCCTATTGAAGATGTTAAAGCAACCGGATGGGGTGACGATTTCCCAGAAGATTATGCTGATGTTAACACTATAAGGATTTCCTCTGCGATCCACGTGCCTGGGTGGCACCTCTCATCATCACTTCTCCAAGACCGGTTCCATATTCCTCCGACAAAGCTATCCCTTGGAATTATGGGGCTGATGTTTACTATCATGGCGTCAAGCAAGACCCTCTGACCATTGAAGATCTTATAGTCGAAGCTACCATTCTTGACGTTGACAACATCACCGGATCAAGTAAAGTGACCAGAACCGGAAGGGTTTTCTCTCCAGATATCTCTCCTCCGAAAGACAACGCGACTCCAGCTCGCATTCCATTATTCAACCCATTCCTCAAGCTAGAGGAAAGAACGGTGACTCATCACCTTTCAACCAAGTACCAAAGGAAGTTGCTGAAGACACCTCCAAACAAGAAATAGAGGAAATTCAAAAGATCATAAAGAAGAGTGACTACAATGTTGTGGAACAATTGGGACAAACTCCGTCCAAGATCTCCATGCTTGCTCTGCTCTTGTGCTTTGAGGCTCATGCTAATGCCTTGGTGAAGTTTCTGAAGAATGCTCACGTGCCGCAAGACACTACTACTGACCAGTTCAAAGTTTGTATTGCTAGCCTGGATGCCAACAACGGCCTAGGCTTCTCTGACGCTGATTTGACTCCTGTCGGGAAGAAACACAACAAAGCCTTGCACATCTCTGTTGAATGCAAGGGCGTTACTCTGTCTCATATTTTGGTGGATACCGGTTCTGCTCTGAATATCCTCCCGAAGACTAATTTTGATCGACTTGATATCGAAAGGTTGGTTCTGAGACCCAGTGATATAATTGTGAGAGCTTTTGATGGTTCTAAGCGAACAGTGTTGGAGAGCTCATTCTGCCAGTCAAAGTCGGTTCCCAGACTTTTGACTCCATGTTGCACCCCAAATTTTACCCTGCTATTTTTCTACTCGCATTATATTTAAAATAAAAAAAACAGTCATTCACGCATTGCATTTGCATAATTTGTATTTAAATTGACCAAAAGTCGGTTTAAATCGATGTTTACGTATTTAATTATAAAATACACATTGTCTTACTTCATGCATTTTACCTCTGCACTTATTGCATTCATTTTAAATTATTTATATGTCGATGATATCGATATTTCGATTTTATAAGCAATTTGTTAAAAGCGATTCGATATTGTGCAAAAATTAGCGGGAAAAATATTTCAAATTTTATCTTTTACTCCGCTTTATGAATCTACGTGTCGCGTAGATCATGAAAATATGGTCTCCTAATTTTTGATACATTTTGAGTCTCGTTTTAACCGTAGCGTTTTAAAATCGGGTATTTTTATTATCATTTATTTCAATTTTAACCATTTCAATAATTTTTCTTTAATTTATAAGACCGTAATTTATTTTAATGTACTCATTTTATTTTTCGGATAGTTTATTGTCCGAACTTTTACCATTTTAACAATTTTAAATATCTAATTTTTATCTCAAAAATCAAAACAAAAATACTTTTGGGCTTGTTAATTTTTACCCAATCAATTTGTGGCCCATTTAGTCATGAGGGGCATTTTAGGCATTATTAAAAATTGTTAAACCTAATTTCCTAATATATATATATATATATATATATATATATATATATATATATATATATATATATATATATATATATATATATATATATATATATATGTGTTATAAACCTTGTTGAGGAGACAAAATTGGAGGCGGACCAAACATTAAAAAGCAGAACAAAGAGGTAAAAGTTATAAAGAAAAACTCATTTTTTCATTCCTCCACGGTTCGTTCAAAGAACCAAAAGGAGAAACAACTTTGTTCCTCCACACGGCTCTCATCTTCTTCCAAAACCCCATTTCTCACGACCATTATTAGACAGTCCCTTTGTTTCTTCGGCCGTGTCCTTTATTCTCACCGTCTTCCTCTCTTCTTCGCTACATCCGTCACCATCATCCTTCACCCTACTTCGCCTCTCGGCTCCATCCGTCCCTTTTCATCCTTTCCATCGTCTTTCATCCTCCTTGTTTCTCACCGTATTGCTCATCCCAAAACCAGCCGCCGAAACCCCCTTTTGTTACCTTCAACCGTGACCCTGTTTCTGCCCTCAACCGGTTTCTGCCTACCTCCAAAAAACCAGTCTCGTCCGTCTTCGCCCTCCGTCTAACAGAACAACTATTTCACTTCCTATTCACCGGAGCCAACTCTGTTTCAGCCCTCTCGCCACTTTATCCTTCACCGATTCCGCCGGACTGCTAAGACCATAGATTTGCAATCACCAATCACCGTGCCAACGTATCCTCATCAGCCATCCGTCCTCTTCGTCAACGACAGTCAGTTCCGTTTCAAACTGTCGACTCTGCTCCAAGCTATAACACGGCTGACTCTGGTTTTCGATCGATAACTTGCAGCGTCGACAGGATTCGGTAATTTTAGACCATATTTCAGTATTATTTGTGATGCCGCGTATTGATGTTCACTGTAATATCTTTTAAGTTACGGTAAAAAGCATTAGTAATATTTGTATCATCTAAGTCAAGTTTAGATGGTTTCCCTTCAGTTGCCTTTCTATTGATGGCGAAATATGATTTTTGAGCTGTCGGTTTAAAATTGCTACTAAGCGATTGGGTTTATTGTGATAATCGGTTCAATGTGTCCAAACATGTCATTTCAATAGTGCTATCATGCTGATCGATTACTTAAGTTCTTTGGTTTTATAACATTACTAAAATCAAATCTGGATTCTTGAAGTTTTGCTTTATGCTAGCGTATCCTCGTTTAATTTCATTTGACATTCATATAGTTTCGATGAGAGTTCGACATCAACATGTTCATTTGTGTAGGATGTGAGCGAAGCTGTTGGGACATCATATTATGATGTTACTTTCATTTAAAATGCGAATGAAGTTTCACAGTGAAGGATGTTTGAAGTTTGAGTGGGTTTCGATGAAGGTGATTTTGTTTCGCGTTGATTCGTAGAAACTAACGAGAAATTTTAAAAATATTGTATTCTTCTCATTTTTATTATTTTTTGTTGAAGTTTGTGAGTAAAGATGCATTTTTTATAGTTTCGATGATGGTTTATTGATTAACCGTATCATTCGTGTAAAAATCAAACCGAGAAACTATTGGAATATTTATTGTGTTATTTCTCGCTTATGTTCAATGGAATTTGTGATGAGTGATCTCTAGGTAGCTTTGGGTTTTGATGATGGTTTAATATCGATAACGCGTTTATCGCGTTTAATACAAACCAAGAAACCATTAGGGATATCACAATATTGCATTATTCTCATTTTAATTGAAGTTTACGATTTGAAAGTTGTATGTTTTCAATGAAGGTGATGTTGTTTCGCGTTTATTGAGAAATCTAACCGAGAAACCATTAAAATTTTGTATTTCTTTCATTTTTATTTCGATTGAAGTTTGTGAATAAAGATGTATTTGTTTAGTTTCGATGATGGTTTGACAATGATACCGCATTTATTTGCGTGTGAATTTAACCGAGAAACTATGAGGCATTTGTTTGTTTCTATCATTGCATTTTAATTTGTTATTGAACATTTTTTTAGATGAATCTTTGAGCACTATCAAGTTCATGTAGTGGCTGCCCGATTTTGATTCATACGGTTTAGATGCGTTTAGAACTTCATTCTCCATATTTTTGATTGAGTAATAACATGAATTCTTTGGTTAATTCCTTGGTGAATTGATTACTAATTTGATTTCTTAGTTCTTAATCGTAACATTTATTTGTTCATATGCATCATACAAGTTTGATTTCGGTTTCGTATCTTGTTTATTAACCATCTTCCGATCTATTGCAATTGTATTTCATATACTACTTATGCTACTAACGAGTTATTATTTGTGTAGACATCCAAGAATTGTCCAAGAATACATTCTTATATTGTTGCATCTATACACATTCATTTTTTATATACTGTTATTTATATTTGTGTTACTTTTTAATATTTAGTAATGTGTATCTAAAATACTTAGTACTTTTATTTTTTTATGTTTAATACTTTAAATTTAATTATACATAATGCTTTTAGTATATTTAGAATTGTAAATATAAACATACATATATATTTATTTCTTATATTTAATATTGTAAATATTATATACATATTACTTTTATTATTATTATTATTATTATTATTATACTTTATTTATTCATTCGTAAATAAGTTCGAATTATATTATAGTAATATTCTCCGCATAGTTCTTAGAATTAATTTCTATAGTCTATTCTAATTAACCAAATAAAATGCAAATGATACAATCATCGATATTTAAATTTCTCCGCATTTAATTCCTGTTTATATTGCTTTAAACATAATCAATTTACTGTTTTCTCTTTAATTTCAATTCAACCCCATTCGGAAAAATGTACCCCAATCCCCTTGATGTGTTGTAAATAATTTTACCGCTTTTCATTTTATTTTACCGTTTAATCCCCATTTATAATTCATGTATCCCTCTCCCAAAAACAAATATTGTAATAATTATCCAGTGAACATTTATTTTATTTTAATTTAGTCACTCACAAAACCAAAAATCTTTTTAAACTAATATTTGTAAATCATTTTTAAACCCGTAAGTCGACAAAGCTACGAAGCGTCGCGATGACCTCACATGCACACATGTACGCTTGATCCTGGGCCTTCTTACAGTGAGCCTATTTCGATTAATTGTTCCAATTAGTCGTCTTAGTAGACTAGCCCACTTTGCTAGTACACATGCAATTTAATTATTTTATACTTAGGTTGGCCACCTTGTATGGGCTTTGTCGATTTTACTTGTGATGTACAATTATCTCGATCCTATTCTTTTTCCATTCACCAAACATTTAAAACACTTTCAATAAAATTCGACCCAACGTCGAGTCTTCTTCTCAAACCTCGATCCAACGTCGAGTTATTTTCAAAAATGAATTTCTACAAAAGAAAAATAGTGCTATGGTATTTAATTGAACCGTTAGAGGATATCCCGACGATTTAATTAAAATGTAAAGTATTTGGGCCATTAGAGGGTAACCCAATGACTTAAATACTTTATTCCATACACTTGATAAAAGTGAACTCGAGTCTTCTTCTCAAACCTCGATCCAACGTCGAGTTATTTTCAATCCATGTTCTAAACAAAAAAATAGTGCTATGGTATTTAATTAAATTGTTAGAGGATAGCCCGACGATTTAATTAAAATGTAAAGTATTTGGGCCATTAGAGGGTAACCCAATGACCTAAATACTTTATTCCATACACTTAATAAAAGTGAACTTTGTTTCACCTCACTCTTTTCATAATAAAGATTTTGGATGAGAGATGATCGGTTGACCTCAATCACCAATCTCGAGTATTGAATCGTTAGAGGATATCCCAACGTTTTGGTACTTGTCATCCACAATTTAAAATCAATTCCAACTCACTCAAACTTCTTTTGTGCGCCAAGCACCATTTACTTTTAAACCCCTTTTCAAGATTAGACATAATTCATTTATAATTGAGATGCTTCTTCCTCTATTCCCAAGGTTTTTGACTTCTCCACTTGAGTACTAGAGGTGTTCTCAAACCCTCCCTCATGTTGGTGCATAGTCCTTTATTCTTTATCACACCTTGTGGACGTTAGACGAGTCTTCTCCTTTAAAAATGACGACTTGTCTTTCCATTTAAAATCAATCAATAAACAATCATTTTTTAGAGGAACTACAGAGTTTTGACTTTCCCATTGCGAGGAATATGTAGGCGCGGTTACGAAATCGTGTCAAACTCAAAATAATAAAAACATTTCTTCTCCCTTTCTTTCTCATTTTTAAACTTAGAAGATCGTAAAATTTTCACACTAACACACAACTACACTTTGAACTAAATGGGTACCATCGAGTACGATGGATGTGAGGGGTGCTAATACCTTCCCCTTGCATAACCAACTCCCGAACCTGCATCTCTTAATTTCGTAGACCGTCTTATCCTTTTTATTCGCGGGTTTTATCTATATTTCCCGTTCTTCTTTTAGAACAAATAAAATTAGGTGGCGATTTCACTGTTGTTTTCGAAAATTCAATTAAATGATTTTTTTGAAAAAAAACGAGTTGCTTCAGTTGGCGACTTCACCGGGGATAATTTCTCAAGCGAGTTAACCCTAGTTTAGTTCTTTGTGTGGTTGTGTGTTTATCGTTTTATTTTACTTTCTTCTTTGTACTTTATCTTATGTTTATGTTTCGGTTATTTATTTTTCTATGCTTCATTTATTATCTTGTTTATATATCCATTATGTGGGAATTCTTGATGGGATTATTGATGCATAGATAAGCCACTACCAGCTTCTAGGTCACCTTTTAGGAATAGAGGGTTGCGTAGCCTAGGTCCACGACTCCATTGTCTTGTTGGCCCGGCGAAGACTCGCTTAAGTTTGTTGTTTTAAGGAGGTTGTTGGCGCGATAGCGCGGACATCAATCTTTGGACAAATGACCTATAACTCTAAGTTTGTTCATGTTGTCTAACCGAGACCAAAGCTCAAATTTTGTATTTGAGCATCCGTTAAAGTCGTTTCTTGGGGTATACTTTTACAAATACTATTACCACGTAGGCCTCTCGCGATGATAGTGTTTGTTAAAGGGATCTGAGACTCAAGAAACATAGCGAAACCTTAGAACTTTCCTGTGGGGAATTTGGGTAGAAAACTTAAAGCCATCCTATCATAGGAGCCCACCTAAATAAGTTGTTTCGATTACCTGTATCATCCCTGTTTCACGTTTTTGTGAACCTGTTACTGTTATTATGTTGCATTCCATTTGTATATGTGACATTTCATTTCATTACATCTTTTGCATTAATAACATTACATTTCATTGCATAATCTGCATGTTGCATACATTCAAGTTGTCAAACTCATTTCATCTGTCTCCATCTTCATTTGGTCGCCTACCGTCAAACTGATTCCTTAACACTTTGGATTTGAAGCATGGTTCAGAAAACTATGGAAGAACTTCAACGAGATCAAGAGTTTTTAAGAGATGAGATTAACCAGCTGATGGGCCAGCATATTACAAGTGACTTCCTAAAGCCAGTGTTTTAGACAGGACAACTCATCCTTGTTGCTGATTAGTCACTAGGCCATTTTTCTTTTCTGTTGGCATTTTTCTTTGTGTATGTTAAATTGTTGCATTCAAATCTTGTTTGTAATTTCATGCTGGTTTTAATGAAATGAGCATTACCTTTGGTTTGATTCAAATAATTTTTGTTTCTTTCTTTTCAAATATATAGTTTCCTGTTTAATTTCTTTCGAACTTTTGTTTTGCAAAGATTGGAGGAGGATGATAAAACAAGATACCCATAATTGTTGTTGGTATGCTTTGAATAAAACTTTCTGATGAGATCTGAGCATTGTTTCAATTCCCAAACTTGGAGAAATAAGGAAGTTAGTCCTTGTCAACCCTTGAGCCTAGAAGTTGGAGTCTCTTTCTACGAAGAAACCCGCAATTTTAACTTTGGGTATTTCGATTAATTCGGATGTGCATTCATTCAAGATGCCTTTAAACAAAGGTTGTATTAAATCAAGCTTCCTTCACACACATCAAAGAAGTGTTGGAGATGTCATACAAGTCAAAAGTGATGATGATGGTTCTCGTAATCATAAAAGTCAAGCGATCCTTGTCTTTCAAAATATATATATAAAAATTGGGGCATCTCGGCCGTAATCTTAAGCGGAGCAGTTCGAGCAAAAGTCGGGAATGACAAATTCAAACAAGAGTTGACAAAGTCCTCAAACAGCAAAATGTTGCAAAAAAAAGTGGCGGCAATCTCAAGAATATCATCAATTTCGAGCCATCATCACTATCGATGTACAATCCAAAATCTATTGGAATCTAAATGCAATCTGAGGTTAGCGGCGTGGGCGAAGAACATCACGAAGATTGGGTTGGGTACAAATAAATTTTGAGCCTTTATCCTTCGTTTCTTAAGCCGTGAACGGACCACGCTACAACCCTCAAAGACCTAATTGAAGCGGTTTCTTTTGAAAGCATATTACAGCAAGGTTGCGTAATATGACTCCTAAGGTCTTTAGCAAATCAATTGTCTTGGTATATCCATACTTTTGTCTTCTCTTTAACTTTTAAATTTCTAAACTGCTGGGTTTTAACCAGTAATTCATTTTCTATACAGCAATTACATCATTCCAAAAATGATTTTTATTTCAAAATTTGTGCATGAACTTTGCATTAAATTTACCATGTTTGAATAAACAATTTTTGCTTGCAAACAAGTTTTCATCATCAAGGAAGTCCAAACTGTTGAGAAACTTGGTCAGTGATCCTAATCAGGGGCAAGTATCTTTCAGATCCTGTTGTGAATCAGTTTAAGATTTGTTACTCGGTGCAAGTCATTCTCGGAATTATTTTAATCAGAAGATCACTTTCAAGACTTATACCGGGGCACTCTTTTCCCCTCAGTCATTTCAAGAATTGAAGCCGTGATCGGTTTATTCTCAACAATCAGCTAATCAGGGGCAATTCCCAAGCAGCGCTTCAGTCCTTCCTCCAAGGATCATCATTTCAATGCAGTTCACAAGTGTGTTAGAAGCGTTTCTCAAAACATTTTCGCTCCAAGCAGAGTTGGCAGTGTTCTCCGTGTTGAGGAATCAGAGTTCCCATGTTACCTCCACAAAAGAGTCAATCTATGTTGTCATAAATGTCTGCATTACATACTACATGCATAGATCATTCATATATCATGCATCACAAAATTCATATATCATGCATAGCAAGAGTGTTTTATCCTCATTTGCATTTCCCGAGGTCTTGTTGCAGTCGATGTCTTACCTTGCAGTCAAAATCCAACTTACTTGGTACCTACCAGAATCTTTCTCTGATGTAGCTTCAGATATGTTTAAAATCGATTGTCTTTCGATTTATTTCTCGATGTAACGATCATTTAAAATCGATTGTCTTTTCGGTTTATCTCCACGATGTAACGGATCATTTAAAATCGATTGTCTTTTCAGTTTATTTCTCGATGTAGCGGATCTTTTAAAATCGATTGTCTTTTCGATTTATTTCTGATGTAGCTTGGATCTTTAAAATCGATTGTCTTTTCAGTTTATCTCACGATGTAACCGGATCTGTTTAAAATCGATTGTCTTTTCAGTTTATTTCTCGATGTAGCTTGGATCTTTAAAATCGATTGTCTTTTCGGTTTATTTCTCGGTAGCCCGGATCTGTTTAAAATCGATTGTCTTTTCGGTTTGTTTCTCGAGGTAGCGGATCATTTAAAATCGATTGTCTTTTCAGTTTATTTCTCCGAGGTAACCGGATCTGTTTAAAATTTGATTGTCTTTTCGGTTTATCTCCGATGTAGCTTCGGATCATTTAAAATCGATTGTCTTTTCAGTTTATTTCTTTGATGTAGCTTGGATCTGTTTAAAATCGATTGTCTACCACAAATTTCTAGTTTCAAAGTCTCCCAATAATTACCACAAATTACCATAGAGTCATCTTATCATACATCATTCAAAAATATGTCAAATAAATTGCATTCACACTTTTCTCATTATATTTTATTCACATACCATTTGCATCTCGGGCAAAATTTTGGGTTTTGATATTTAACTATCTCCCTGCGATAATATGAAGCTTGATCATCTTCATATCATCGGTCGAAGATATTTAAATAAAGACATTGCACCCAAATTTTACCGCTATTTTTCTACTCGCATTATATTTAAAATAAAAAAAACAGTCATTCACGCATTGCATTTGCATAATTTCGTCGTATTTAAATTGACCAAAAGTTAGTTTAAATCGATGTTTGCATGGTTTTAATTATAAAATACCTGTTGTCTTACTTCATGCATTTTACCTCTCTGCTTATTGCATTCATTTTAAATTATTTATATGTCGATGATATCGATATTTCGATTTTATAAACAGACTGTTAAAAGCGATTCGATATTGTGCAAAAATTAGCGGGAAAAATATTTCAAATTTTTATCTTTTACTCACTGCTTTATGAATCTACGTGTCGCGTAGATCATGAAAATGTGGTCTCTAATTTTTCGATACATTTTTAGTCTCGTTTTAACAGTAAGCGTTTAAAATCGGGTATTTTTATTATCATTTTATTTCAATTTTAACCATTTCAATAATTTTTCTTTAATTTATAAGACCGTAATTTATTTTAATGTACTCATTTTATTTTTCGGATAGTTTATTGTCCGAACTTTTACCATTTTAACAATTTTAAATATCTAATTTTTATCTCAAAAATCAAAACAAAAATACTTTTGGGCTTGTTAATTTTACCCAATCAATTTTGTGGCCCATTTAGTCATGAGGGGCATTTTAGGCATTATTAAAAATTGTTAAACCTAATTTCCTAATATATATATATATATATATATATATATATATATATATATATATATATATATATATATATATATATATATATATGTTATATATGCATGAGGGAGACAAAATTGGAGGCGGACCAAACATTAAAAACAGAACAAAGAGGTAAAAGTTATAAAAGAAAAACTCATTTTTTTTCATTCCTCCACGGTTCGTTCAAAGAACCAAAACAGAAAACAACTTTGTTCCTCCACACGGCTCTCATCTTCCAAAACCCCATTTCTCACGACCATTGTGTTGAAACCGTCCTTTGTTTCTTCCAGCCGTGTCCTTTATTCTCACCGTCTTCCTCTCTTCTTCGCTACATCCCGTCACCATCATCCTTCACCCTCGCTACCGTCGCCTCTCTCAGCTCCATCCGTCCCTTTACCTACATCCCTTTCCATCGTCTTTCATCCTTTGTTTCTCAGTATCGCTTGCTCATCCCAAAACCCGCGAAACCCCTTTTGTTACCTTCACCGTGACCACTTTACGCCCTCAGGTTTACGCTACCTCAAAAACCGGTCGTCGTCCGTCTTGCCCTCCGTCTCACGAACAACTATTTCACTTCCTATTCAAGCCAACTCTGTTTGACCCTCGCCACTTTATCCTTCACCGATTCCGCCGGACTGCTAAGACCACAGATTTGCAATCACCAATCACCGTGCCAACGTATCCTCATCAGCCATCCGTCCTCTTCGTCAACGACAGTCAGTTCCGTTTCAAACTGTCGACTCTGCTCCAAGCTATAACACGGCTGACTCTGGTTTTCGATCGATAACTTGCAGCGTCGACAGGATTCGGTAATTTTAGACCATATTTCAGTATTATTTGTGATGCCGCGTATTGATGTTCACTGTAATATCTTTTAAGTTCTGGTAAAAAAAGCTTGTTAGTAATATTTGTATCTGTCTAAGTCAAGTTTAGATAGGTTTCCCTTCCAGATTGCCTTTCTATTGATGACGAAATATGATTTTTGGTATCGGATTTAAAATTGCTACTAAGCGATTGGGTTTATTGTGATAATCTAGTTCAATGTGTCCAAACATGTCATTTCAATAGTGCTATCTGCCTGAATCTGATTACTTAAGTTGCTGGTTTTATAACATTACTAAAATCAAATCTGGATTCTTGAAGTTTTGCTTTATGCTAGCGTATCCTCGTTTAATTTCATTTTGACATTCATATAGTTTCGATGAGAGTTCGACATCAACACGTTCATTTGTGTAGGATGTGAACGAGAAGCGTGGGACATCATATTATGATGTTACTTTCATTTAAAATGCGAATGAAGTTTTCGGTGAAGGATGTTTGAAGTTTGAGTGGGTTTCGATGAAGGTGATTTTGTTTCAGCGTTGATTCGGCGTGAAACTAACAGAAATTTTAAAATATTGTATTCTTCTCATTTTTTTATTATTTTTTGACTGAAGTTTGTGAGTAAAGATGCATTTTTTTATAGTTTCGATGATGGTTTATTGATTAACCGTATCATTCGTGTAAAAATCAAACCGAGAAACTATTGGAATATTTATTGTGTTATTTCTCGCTTATGTTCAATGGAATTTGTGATGAGTGATCTCTAGGTAGCTTTGGGTTTTGATGATGGTTTAATATCGATAACGCGTTTATCCGCGTTTAATACAAACCAAGAAACCATTAGGGATATCACAATATTGCATTATTCTCATTTTAATTGAAGTTTACGATTTGAAAGTTGTATGTTTTCAATGAAGGTGATGTTGTTTCCGCGTTTATTCGCGAGAAATCTAACCGAGAAACCATTAAAATTTTGTATTTCTTTCATTTTTATTTCGATTGAAGTTTGTGAATAAAGATGTATTTGTTTAGTTTCGATGATGGTTTGACAATGATACGCATTTATTTGCGTGTGAATTTACCGAGAAACTATGAGGCATTGTTTGTTTCTATCATTGCATTTTAATTTGTTATTGAACATTTTTTAGATGAATCTTTGAGCACTATCAAGTTCATGTAGTGGCTGCCGATTTTGATTCATACGGTTTAGATCGTTTAGAACTTCATTCTCCATATTTTGATTGAGTAATAACATGAATTCTTTGGTTAATTCCTTGGTGAATTGATTACTAATTTGATTTCTTAGTTCTTAATCGTAACATTTATTTGTTCATATGCATCATACAAGTTTGATTTCGGTTTCGTATCTTGTTTATTAACCATCTTCCGATCTATTGCAATTGTATTTCATATACTACTTATGCTACTAACGAGTTATTATTTGTGTAGACATCCAAGAATTGTCCAAGAATACATTCTTATATTGTTGCATCTATACACATTCATTTTTTATATACTGTTATTTATATTTGTGTTACTTTTTAATATTTAGTAATGTGTATCTAAAATACTTAGTACTTTTATTTTTTTATGTTTAATACTTTAAATTTAATTATACATAATGCTTTTAGTATATTTAGAATTGTAAATATAAACATACATATATATTTATTTCTTATATTTAATATTGTAAATATTATATACATATTACTTTTATTATTATTATTATTATACTTTATTTATTCATTCGTAAATAAGTTCGAATTATATTATAGTAATATTCTCCGCATAGTTCTTAGAATTAATTTCTATAGTCTATTCTAATTAACCAAATAAAATGCAAATGATACAATCATTGATATTTAAATTTCTCCGCATTTAATTCCTGTTTATATTGCTTTAAACATAATCAATTTACTGTTTTCTCTTTAATTTCAATTCAACCCCATTCGGAAAAATGTACCCCAATCCCCTTGATGTGTTGTAAATAATTTTACCGCTTTTCATTTTATTTTACCGTTTAATCCCCATTTATAATTCATGTATCCCTCTCCCAAAAACAAATATTGTAATAATTATCCAGTGAACATTTATTTTATTTTAATTTAACTGTCACTCACACAAAACCAAAAAAATCTTTTTTAAACTAATATTTGTAAATCATTTTTAAACCCGTAAGTCGACAAAGCTACGAAGCGTCGCGATGACCTCACATGCACACATATGCGCTTGATCCGGGCCTTCTTACAGTGAGCCTATTTCGATTAATTGTTCCAATTAGTCGTCTTAGTAGACTAGCCCACTTTGCTAGTACACATGCAATTTAATTATTTTATACTTAGGTTGGCCACCTTGTATGGGCTTTGTCGATTTTACTTGTGATGTACAATTATCTCGATCCTATTCTTTTTCCATTCACCAAACATTTAAAACACTTTCAATAAAATTCGACCCAGCGTCAGTCTTCTTCTCAAACCTCGATCCAACGTCGAGTTATTTTCAAAAATGAATTTCTACAAAAGAAAAATAGTGCTATGGTATTTAATTGAACCGTTAGAGGATATCCCGACGATTTAATTAAAATGTAAAGTATTTGGGCCATTAGAGATAAAAGTGAACTCAGTCTTCTTCTCAAACCTCGATCCAACGTCGAGTTATTTTCAATCCATGTTCTAAACAAAAAATAGTGCTATGGTATTTAATTAAATTGTTAGAGGATAGCCCGCGATTTAATTAAAATGTAAATATTTGGGCCATTAGAGGGTAACCCAATGACCTAAATACTTTATTCCATACATAATAAAAGTGAACTTTGTTTCACCTCACTCTTTTCATAATAAAGATTTTGGATGAGAGATGATCGGTTGACCTCGATCACCAATCTCGAGTATTGAATCGTTAGAGGATATCCCAGCGTTTTGGTACTTGTCATCCACAATTTAAAATCAATTCAACTCACTCAAACTTCTTTTGTGCGCTCAAGCACCATTTACTTTTAAACCCCTTTTCAAGATTAGACATAATTCATTTATAATTGAGATGCTTCTTCCTCTATTCCCAAGGTTTTCGACTTCTCACTTGAGTACTAGAGGTGTTCTCAAACCCTCCCTCATGTTGGTGCGTAGTCCTTTATTTTTATCACACCTTGTGGGCGTTAGGCGAGTCTTCTCCTTTAAAAATGACGACTTGTCTTTTCATTTAAAATCAATCAATAAACAATCATTTTTAGAGGAACTACTGAGTTTTGACTTTCCCATTGCGAGGAATATGTAGGCAGCGGTTACGAAATCGTGTCAAACTCAAAATAATAAAAACATTTCTTCTCCCTTTCTTTCTCATTTTAAACTTAGAAGATCGTAAAATTTTCACACTAACACCTACACTTTGAACTAAATGGGTACCATCGATCGATGGATGTGAGGTGCTAATACCTTCCTTGCATAACCAACTCCGAACCTGCATCTCTTAATTTGTGAACCGTCTTATCCTTTTTATTCGCGGGTTTTATCTATATTTCTCCGTTCTTCTTTTAGAACAAATAAAATTAGGTGGCGATTTCACTGTTGTTTTCGAAAATTCAATTAAATGATTTTTTGAAAAAAAACGAGTTGCTTCACTCCACTTTCTTTGTCATGGACATCATCCGACCTCTTGCCTACTTGGGCGCCCTTGGATACATGGGGTATTTGTACTCTACCTACCATCGAAGTTGAAATACCCGGTGAGAGGAAAGGTTGTTACAGTGTGTGGAGAAGAAGAATATAAGGTCAGTCATCTATAGTCATTCCGATACCTCGAGGTGGAGGGTGAATTCTGAGACTCCTGTGAGCTTTTGAAACAATACCCAGAGTCATGCTGTTGACTCTCCTGAAGTTACATCAGTTCCGCCTAGGATGGCCTCGCTGAAAGATGCTCAAGCTGCAGTTGAAAAGGGAGGTAGTACTATTTGGGGACAGCTCCCTGATCTTCCTTTCAAATCCGACAAGACGGGTTTAGGCTTCACCATCAGAGGTCAGAATATGATACGCCGCGAACGTGCCGGCCAACTTCCTTTCCGCATCAACCAGAGTGGAATTCATGCTATAGAAGACGACGACAACGACTTCGACATCAGCAAGTGGATCTTCCTAACTCCAGACAACGGACTCAGCAATTGGAAGACTGAAGACGTCATACCAATCTCCTTTAGTCAGGAGTAATTGCTCTTGTTTTGTTTTGCTTTTCATATTTCTTTATGTTTTGAACAATAAACTCTAAAGCCTAGTGCCTTGCCCGGGGCATCATGGCTCGTTTGTGAGGGTTATTATCTGTCATTTGCATATTTTCTTTCAATAAAATCGTTGGACTTTTGCATTTAATTGATTGCTTTCTTTCTTTTTACTTTATCACCCCTTCAAAAGCTATGTGTTTCTTACACACGTGATGCGAATCACTCGGATCTCGTTAATAACGGATATGCTATTGCTAAATATGACTTGATAATCCGGTCTACCAAGCCGAAAAGTGAGGAAGATTGTGAAGTGCCGGGAGAACTTGCTTTCTTCTGAAGAAGAGCGAGTTATGCGACCACGAAGAGCGGTTGAGGTTGTAAATTTGAGTCTTGATGAAGCGGAAAAGAGATCAAGATAGGAGAGGTCTTGAGAGCGATGTTAAAGAAAGGTTGGTTCGGATGCTACGAGACTACATTGAGGTTTTGCTTGGTCATACGAAGACATGTCGGGTTTAGACGTTGATATTGTGGTACACCGATTGCCGACAAAGAGGGTTTTCTCGGTGAAAGCAGAAGGTTCGTCGCGTCGTCCGAGATTTCGGAGAAAATCAAAGCGGTATATGAAGCGGTTCAACGCGGTTTCTTAGCTGTACATCATACCCCAATTTTTGACCTAATATACCACCTTACATTTGCATCATTGCATCACTAACAGTTTAGACGGCATTAATCGGGTGTAGCATTCACAGGTCAAAATTAGAGTTTCATCTGATTTTCATCTGATTCAAGAGGCAACCAATTAGGGTTTAAGTTTTACTCACCTCATTTGATCTATCTTGATCAAATCATCAACCTCTGATCATCAGATATCCAATTTTTCTCATTGATCAATCAAGGATCGACCAATTAGGGTTTTGATCGAGCATGAGTATTCTCTGACTTTTTTAGCAAGGAATGACTTTTTTGGATAGAGACTGGTCATTATATCTTAGATACAACATCTTGATCTAATTTCTGGATTCAAAACATCACAAAAGTTCACAGACTTCATCAGTCAATTTCTGAAACATCGATGAAAATTCATCGCACAGAAAAGTCAAACTTTGACTTTTGGTCAAAATTTTCAAAACAAAACTTTTTCCATCATCAAAATACTTCAAATGATCCATCATGATCATAAAAAATCAAAGAATTTGGAAAAGTCAACAAAAAGTCAAAAGTTCCAACACTTAGAAAAATTTCTAAGTGTTAAAATTTCTTATTTTTTCCAAACTTCATGGAATTTTTTCACATAGTTCCACTTTGATTTGGAAAAAACTCAAAACATGAAAGTTGTAGCTCTTGAAACAAGCTTTTCAAAATGTCCAAGAAATCTCAAATCCATCGAGTCTAGCTATACTTTTGAAATTGAAACATAAGGCTCCATGAACATGATTTTCAAAGTTCAAAACTTCAAATTATAGGTCATTTTTTGATTTCTTCATCTAGAAGCAATGCCACCTTGCCAAAATTGAAGATTAGGGATGATAAATATCAGCTAGAGGTAATAATTGTAGGATTGGATCAAGTTGGAAAAATAACACATGGTTAAAAAAGGAAGCTTCCTTTTCCTTTTGCCAAAAGTCTTTCTTGCCCTTTAAGGCAACTTCAAATTACAATGCCATGTACTTGTGCCTAATTTTTCAGAACTTTTGACCTATAAATAGAGGTCATGTTGGCCATTCAAATCCACACCAAAGCAATGCAAGTTCATGCTTTCCTTCCACTTTCTCCAATTTCTTGAATTATAGTTCAAAGTGAGGATAACTTGCAATTTTGAAATTTAGTGAAAACTATGATGAACTTTGGTGTCAAACACATTTCATAATCAATATCAAACTTGTCTAAAACATAAAAGCAACATGAACTAAGCCAAAACTCAGAATTACATGTCATGCTTTTCAAACTTGAACAAAGCGCCTTAGGATTGAATTCTTGGTTAGGCTTGATTAACTTGTGTTCCAAGCATCCAAACATCATCCATGAACATCATAGGGATGATCACGGATCCATTACAACAATCTGTAACAACTTTAACATAGAAATCGAGCTTCCATTTTCATTTGATGCGGTGGACTATGGAGTGATTCAAAGTGATTCAAGCAAGCGGACTATTCCTACACTTCTCTAACATCCGTTGAAGCTCGAACAATCATCAAATCCATTCGGAAACACTCAACATCATCTTCAATCTCGGCTTGAACAGTGAGAACTCAAACTTCAATATCATGATTCCTTGCATTTAAATGAAAAGCGCTTGCCAATTTTTTCGCACTTATCACGATCCTTAGCCCTCAAACAATTTGAAAATCATCAACTACACATCATTTCAATTAGAAATTTCGGTTCTAGGGTTCTTCACGATTTCGGAAATTCAATCGTGTTAGACCAAAATAAATGCAATTAACATCCACCATCGTGTTCCTTGTGAAAAATCGAGCAACTTTCATGTTTACAACTTCCAATTTCATCAAGAAACAAGCAAGTTACAAAAACTGGGAATCAAAGATGAAGAACAGGGCATTCGCGCGTGTTCTTGAGTTTTTCAAATTCAAATTTTCCAATATTATATTAACACGTGTTTTGATTCAAAAAAACAAAAGCACGCTTGTCCCAGTGGTTGCCATCACGCTCGTAGTACTCTCTGCCACGTAACCACCCCAATGGTCATGGATTCAAACCTCCCATGGACCATTTTTTTAAAACTTGTTATATTTTCTTCATGTTTTTTTTACAAACTTCAACTTTTTTTTAACCAATCAAAACTCCTTATTTTAAGGTTATTTTTTGTACACTTGTCAATAAATGTATCTATTTTATGCTAGTGCAAAAATTTTCAGAAAAAACTTTCATCTGATTATGTTTTAATCGAGCCGAAAACGACGCTTTGAACACTTTTTTTCAAAACACCTTTAAAAGGTGAATTTTTCAAACTTTCGACTTTCGATTCTTTTCAAAACTTCTCATGAGTAAACCTCACATTTCAAAACACTTTCAAAATAATTTCTTCAAAACTTTTTCATCAAACTTGCATCTTTTTACCATGATCGATCCTATTTAAACAATAAAACCGAATTCGTTTTCTCTCGAATTTCTCAATCGATCATGGGCCTCCCTCACGGTGTAAGTCCCAAACCAACATTCTTTTATGTACATAATTATTTTCCTTATACATATCAAACTCTCTTCAGATACATACAAAATTTTCATCTGTATATAATACAGATACTTTTTATACTCAATGCAGGACAAACTTTGATCGTTTGTTTTACTTCTTGTGTATACACAAACAAAACATTCTTTTATGTACATACATATTTTCCTTGTACATATCAAAAATTCATTTTATATTCATACCAATCTTTATGCATACATAATACGAGATACTTTTCAGATAAACTTGATCGTTCATTTTGTTTTGTATATATACTGAATACCATTGGTATTGAAAGGAGCATTATTCCTGTGAAGCTGCTTTCAAACCAATGGGTCCCTTATGGTGTAAGTCCGACCCTCCTATGTACATCCATCTTTCTCTGTACATAAATACTTGTTCGTGTACATATTTTCTTCCTTGTACACAATTCAAACTTGTAAATAATCAAGTTGCGCTCGTTTTAAACGTTCGTTTCACAGACACTTGTTTATATTTCAAATCATAAACTCTTGTAAATAAACATCATGCAATGTTTATATTTCCTTCATAAACTCCTGTGAATACATATCACACACACACACACACACACACTTGTTTATATAACCGTCTAGTTATAACATAACAACTAGTCTAACCAATAGGTTCCCCACAGTTATAGCCTCCTCTTGGGCTTTATACAAGATAACTCTCCCCACAGAGTTTAGCCTCCTCTTAGGCTTCATATAAGAAAACTCATTCATCTGAGTTTAGCCTCCGCTTAGGCTTCATATAAGACAACACTCCCCTGTTGAGTCAGCCTCCTCTTGGGCTTCGTTCAAAAGAACTCCTCATTGAGTTTAGCCTTCTCTTGGGCATCATACAATGAAAGAGACTATAAAATCTCTTAACAGCCTCCTATTGGGCTTCCAATACAAAGAATCACCTGTGTTAGGATAGAACCCTGAGAGTATAATTTCCCGGTGAAATTGCTCTTAATTCCGAAAGGATGGTTTCCCGGTGAAATCCCTTTTAAAGACAAAGCCAGACATACCCTATAGCTTCCTCTTGAGCTTCAAACAAGGACCCTCGATGACCCTCGGAATGCCTCCTCTTGGGCTAACAATACAAGGACCCATGGGCTTCTTAAAAGCATCCCTTTAATCCAATAAATTTCTCCTCGAGATTCAGACGTTTATCATCTCTATGGAAGAAGTATCTCATCTATCACATCACATACAGTCAAAAACTTTTCAAACTCTTTTTTCAAACAAAAACATCTCTTAATCGAGAGTGGTAACGCTTGTACACTCAAGCAAAGCACCCAATGCTTACAGTTAAAAGATTCAATCTTTTTCAAACATCTTTCTTAAACATGTAAGTGGTAACGCTTGTAAACTCGAGCAAAACACCAATACTTACGATGAAAGATTTTTATCTTTTCAAAAAAGTATGTGATGAAATAGATTAGATACATTTTTCATTAAGATGACATTTGTCTGTCTCTTACTAACATCCCGTTGCTTTCCACTAGCATAAGTGGAAACTACGATTGCTCTGACTTTCTCAACATCCTTTTGAGAATACGTAGGCACAAGGTCTCATCCTTGGCGAGCAAATTTCTTTCTCCCTCAGACCAAACAAACCATAGATCCCGGTAGATCCGAGATACAAATGCTCTGATTCCCACTATGGGATATGTATGCAGAAGATCCACAGATCTTTGCGAGCACAATAATAATAAACACTAGGATCCCACATAATCTATCATTCTTAAAATCCCAAAGGAGAAACTTTCCCAATCATAGAAATAGCAATTAAAAAACACACAAACATATCAAACATATTCATATATATAAAGCTATGGATAACCATATATATTTAGGGTGCTCCATCTATTCCTTTTATATAACAAAGCCCCTTACTCAGAATCTCCCCAATGCGTTGCGTCTAGTTTGCGCTAGTCGTTACGCATATCAATATCAATTGAGGGTATTACGACTTTCCCTTTTTCATAATCATTAAATCATCTTTCTTGTGTTGAAAATAATAAAGCTCGATGCTCGCGGCATCTTTATAAACAAATCAAAAGAGTAAATCGTTTCGAGCCAGAGAATCTGAATTCATATTCAAGTCCTCTAGCGCGTCACCTTTTAACGCGAACACTTCCTATCCACAATGGGTTGCGAATGTAGTACCTGTGCCCAAGAAGGTTGGAAAGGTACGGATGTGTGTAGATTACAGAGATCTGAACAAAGCGAGTCCGAAAGACGATTTTCCCCTTCCTCATATTGACGTTTTGGTTGACAACACCGCTCAGCATAAGGTTTTCTCCTTCATGGATGGTTTCTCCGGTTACAATCAGATCAAAATGGCTCCTGAAGACATGGAGAAGACTACTTTTGTTACACAGTGGGGCACTTTCTACTACAAGGTTATGTCGTTCGGACTGAAGAACGTGGGCGCCACTTATCAGCGTGCTATGGTGACATTATTTCATGACATGATTCATCACGAGATAGAGGTCTACGTCGACAACATGATAGCTCGATCACAGACTGAAGAAGGACATCTTGATCATTTGCAGAAGCTGTTTGATAGATTGAAGAAGTACAGACTGAGACTTAATCCTAACAAGTGTACCTTTGGAGTCAGATCCGGAAAACTTCTAGGGTTTGTTGTCAGTGGTATAGGTATTGAGGTTGACCCCGCCAAGGTTAAAGCTATTCAAGAAATGCCAGCTCCCCGCACCGAGAAGGAAGTCAGAGGTTTCTTGGGCCGATTAAACTACATTGCCCGATTCATTGCACATTTAACTGCTACTTGTGAGCCAATCTTTAAGTTGCTTAAGAAAGATCAAGTAGTAGAATGGAACGACGATTGCCATATCTCTTTTGACAAAATCAAGGAGTACCTACAGAATCCTCCTATCCTAATGTCGCCCACCGAAGGAAGACCTCTTATCATGTACTTGACAGTGTTAGAGAACTCAATGGGGTGTGTGTTGGGGCAACATGACGAGTCTGGTCGAAAAGAGCATGCAATATACTACCTTAGCAAAAGTTTACCATTGTGAAACAAGATACTCACGACTTGAGAAAACTTGCAACGCTTTGGCTTGGGATGCTCGCCACTAAGACAGTATATGTTGACTCACACTACCTTGTTGATTTCCAAGATGGATCCGATAAAATACATATTTGAGAAACCAGCTCTATCCGGAAGAATAGCAAGATGGCAGATGATCTTGACCGAATACGACATCCAGTACACTTCTCGGAAAGCGATCAAAGGAAGTGTAGTAGCGATCATTTGGCTCATCAAGCCGTAGATGACTATCGATCTATGCGGTTCAATTTCAGACGAAGATGTTTTGCTAGTTCTGATTGCGAAGAACGGGCCAGACGAAGGACACGAACAAGGATCCCGATGGACCGTGGTCTTTGATGGAGCCTCAACGCACTTGGCAATGGCATTGGCGCCATCATTACATCCCTATGACGGACACCGCCTTTCACCGCCTGATTATGTTTCGGTTGCACCAACAACATGGCGAATCTGAGCGTGCATCATGGGTATCAAAGTTGTTATTGACTTAAGAATCAAGTTCTTGCAAGTTTATGGAGACTCAGCTTTGGTGATCAGTCAGATTAAGGGAGAGTGGGATACGAAACATCCGAATCTTATTCCGTATCGAGAGCAGGTTCTGAGTTTGATCCCCTACTTCGAAGAGATCACATTCAATCATATTCCACGAGAAGAGAATCAGTTGGAGGACGCATTAGCTACTATGTCGTCTATGTTCAAAGTTAGATGGGACAACGAGGCTCCCCAGATCATCATTGAGAAGTTCGACGGGCCAGCATATTGTTATGAACTTGATACAGACGAGAAACCTTGGTACTATGACGTGAAGAGGTATCTTGAGACTCAGGAATATCCCGCAGGGGCATCTGTCAACGATAAGAAGTTTTTGAGAAGATTTGTATCCAAATTCTTCCTCAGCAACGGCATCTTATACAAGCGCAATCACGATTTGTGCTTACTTATGTAGACGAAAGCAGTGAGCGAATCATGGAAGAGTTACGAAGCGTTCGGTACCCTCCGGTGGACATACGATGGCTAAGAAGATTTTGAGAACGGTTACTATTGGTCCACCATGGAAGGCTTATCACCTTCGCTCGATCTTGTCACAAATGCGGATATATGCGGACAAAGTGCATACCTCGGTACCTCGAATGTTCTAATGACTCCTTGGCCTTTTGCAATGTGGGGCATTGACATGATCGGAGAAATCAAGCCACGACTTCCAATGGACATCGTTTCATCCTTGTGGCAATTGACTACTTTACCAAGTGGGTAGAAGCAGCCTCGTTTGCATCTGTTACCAAGAATGTCGTGGCTCGATTCATCAAACATAATCTTATCTATCGGTATGGCACTCCCGAAAGGATTATCACAGATAACGGCTCCAATCTCAACAACAAGATGATCATTGAGCTCACGCGATTCAAGATCAAGCATCACAACTCTTCTCCTTATCGGCCTAAGATGAATAAGCGCAATGGAAGCCGCCAACAAGAACATTAAGAAGATTATCTGAGAAAAAATGGTGACTTACAAAGATTGGCATGAGATGTTACCATTTTCTCTTCATGGTTATCGCTTTTCTGATCGAACATCAGCGGGCAACCCTTTCTCTCTTGTATACGGTATGGGCGGTCCTACCAATCGAGGTTGAGATACCCTCAACTAGAGTTCTCCGGGCCAGAGCTAAGTGACGATTGGATTCGACCGCCTTGACTAGATCAACTGATTGATGAGAAGCGACTCGCATCCATCGCCATGGACGGATCTATCGAAGCGAATGATCGAGCATTTAACAAGAAGGTCAAGCAAGTCTACCGGTCGGTGATCTAGTAGTCAAGTGCATCATTCTTCCAAGGTGATCGAGGGCAAATGGACTCCCACCTCGAAGGACCGTTTGTAGTCAAGTCGGTGTTTTTGGTGGAGCTATGATACTTAGCACCATGGATGGTGAAGACTTCCACACTGTGAACGAGACATAGTCAAAAATACTACGCATAAATGAGACCGCTAGGTCGGTAGCCTAGGAAAAATAAGGCATCTGGCGAACCAAAAGGGTTGGGCAAAACTTAAGGATATATACAAAACATGTACACCGAAGTCGAAAACCTAAAAAGCGGCTTGGGCAAAAGGTATCGGTGGCGAAAACCGAGAGGCGGTCTAGGCAAAAGTTAGGGATTTAAGCGTCGACTATGTCTTGTCGACTACTATCGACATTCAAGATTCAAATGGCGAAGATCAATCTACTCACTTTCTCTTGTGAGGAGATGAGATAGTTGAAATATATGAGTACTAGCATAGTTGGAACTTAACAGATTGTTTCCTCATAGCTTTTACTTTTCGTGTATACAAACTACTTGGCCATACCTTTCAAATAAATACAAGTTCTTTCTTTACAATTTTGCTATTGTTGTTTGCATAAAGTCCAACGTTTGCTTTGAATGATTATATGCATCTAACAATAAAAATCTATTCACAAACATGCGAAAAAAGAACATAAGAAAGTAATTACTACAGGCTTTAGGAATTGAGATGACGACGAAAGTCACCAATGCATTTCCCCACGAGCATGATCCCACGAGATGTCACTCACCACAAAACCTTCCCCAAATAAGAAGAGGACCCCAGCGGTGATTCCACTCAACTTAATCGGGCCACACCATCTTGAGCAATAACACTTCATCGGTGAGGTGTTTATCCGGCGAATATCTCTCAACAATCTCCCTTTCTTTTTCTCCAACAGTAGTATCCAGACTTGAAACTTGGTCAGATAGTGCACCGGAGGAAACCTACATCCTTTTTCCCCAGCTAGAGATTAGGACGGGCCCCCAGATCCTTCTAACCGGTCTCCAACTATCAAGCGCTCTCCGCCAAGATTTACATAAAATCCCAGAGTACCTCCGATTCTCCCAGCCGGGGTCTGTATGAAATCCTCAACAACGTGTTTCTCGATCTCTACCATCCTCAACGGTATCTAGGCCCAAGACTTGGTCAGATAGTGCACCGGAGGAATCAAAGTTTTATTTCTTCTCAGGGTTTCCGTCCCCAAACAGAAGTCAAAAATCTCCAAGCAGAACATCCACATCTTCTTCAAGATGGATATGTTTTGAAATACCACAACATCTATCATTCATACATTTCTCATATATGCATATGTCATTCATACACATCGTCATGCATCATTCCTTGCATAAGACTAATCAATATTCTATCAAAATTTCTCTTGTTTTCTCCAAAACATGTGAAAAATCGCTTCTGACGCAAACAGGTCCAAGATTAATGCCCGAATCCAGACGGGAAAACTATCTGAACGACCGTCCTAGTTGTCCTCAACAAGCGGTCGAGATTAAGACCCGAATCGACGGAAAACTATCCGGATGACCGCCCTTGTTGTCCTCGACAAGATCCGTGATTAATACGAATCCAAACGGAAAACTATACGAGCGATCACGGGTTATCCTCGATATGAGCGGTGGATCAATGCCGATGCAACAGGAAGCAATCTACATTTTGCCGCTACTACATTCCCGGTAGTCGACGAAGAACTATTCGACTCATTCTTATTATCAACAAACTACTGAGCGTCGACTCGGTTGCCTTGGATGGCATCTTAAGCCCATCTCCGACTACTTGTCAACTCTCCGCCTTTAGAATCTGCATATTTGGTTAAAACCAATACAAACCAATAACTTCATTCAAAGATGAGCACGAAGTCTAACGTCGACTCCTCCGGATGGCATCTTAAGCCCATCTCCATCCTTTTCACTTCGAAACATCTACGAGCCTAACGTGCGGCTCACTCCTCGGCCGACCTTTCCGGATGGCATCTTAAGCCCATCCCGTCAATTCTCCATCAACAATCTCAAGTCTAGCGTCAACTCATCCCCGGTAAGTCTCCAACTTCTCCAAATGGCATCTGTAAGCCCATTCCGCATCATGACCAACCGCGGTGCAAATTTTTAGGTGTACTCGGTGTTCAATCATCTTCTACCTCCGGTCCGAAGGCGAACATGCCAATCTAACCCTTCCAGTACAAGAAGATTGAACAGGGGCAGCTGTCATACCCCAAAATTTTCCCTCCTACTTCTCAAGACATTTCATACATCCATACTCAAGGATTCCTCAAGGGTTGATCAGACAAATTAACCCTCTCCTAGACAATCAACCCAAACTAGGGTTTGGTATTCCTCAGATCAAGATGGACTTCCAACATCTCCAATGGTCTTCATGCCTCCTCATATGCTTCAAAGATTCTCCATGTCAAGTTTCAAGCCTCACAAGTCAAGTTTTCTCAGACAATTGCTCAGATGGTTGAAAATTAGTTGTATTAGACAAAAAGTCAATTGTGGTCAACATACAATCAAACTTCATAATTTTTGGTCAACATCCATATTTTGAAGTAACATTCATCATTTGATCAAGGGTTGATCATGATTCATCAAGAAAACGCAAGATTTGATCAAAAGTCAAACTTTCCAAATTAGGGTTTCTCAGTGAAAAGTCAACCAAACTTTGACTGAGCATAACTTCTTCATACTTTCTCAGAAATTTTTCCACAACCTCTTGTTTTGAGGGAAATCCAATTCTCTACAACTTCATGTCTCACAAGAATGTTCAAAAAATGCTTCATTTGGAAGGTATGGATAAAAACATTACAGGTCCTTTTTAAAGTCAACAAAAAGTCAACATTTTGTTTTGAAGATATATTGAGCATGGAAACTCCAATTGAGATGAAACCAAAGAGGTTGGTTAGAGGACTCTTAGAGCTTTCCAAAAAGTCCAAGAACACTCAAAAATGTGGAAAATTGAGCAAGGTACACCATTCACAAGTTGGGCAATTTTGAAGAGATGCACAAAGAGAGATACTTCTAAAAATCAGAAATTTTGCAAATGGGCTTACTTTTTCTTCATCCAAACTTGTTCCTTATACAATTAGGAATAACCAAGCCCAATGCCACGAATTTTTATTTTATTTTTCTATTTAATTTGTATTTTATTCATTTAAATACAAATTAAATTCAAAAATAAAGTATAAAATCAAAATTAATTGCAAATTTGATTTTCTCTCTTCCTTGAGATCCAAGCAACCCAATAAAGCCAACAAATTTGAAATTTGATTGGATATGGCAAGAATTGATTGAAATTGATCAAGAAAGAAAATTTGATTTGGTACAAAATCAAATATATTTTGCATTGATTGATGATTAATTCTTTCTCAAATCGACTCAATTCCATCTATATATATACAATACATGCCACACGAATTAGGGTAGAAAAATTGGTGGAGAAACCCTATTCAAGCTCAAAAACCGTGCACTGAAGCAACTAGCACCATCGATCCGCTTGTTTCAATAGTTTTGAGGATTCAAACACATTCCTTGACATCCTTGGAAGCATTCGAGACCTTTACATTGTCCAAAAGCATCAAGAATTGAGAAATCACGATTTGGTTTGTTCATACTTTTTGAAATTCGAATTCTGTTTATCATGCATTATTAATGTGTTTTGATGTTTGTTTCGTGCTTAGAACAAGGTTTACAAGCTTTTTGGGTCATCCAATTGAGTTTTCGTGGTCGGAAACATGATATGCCATGTTTAGGGTTTCAGGTCACGATTTAGGGCTTCTCTAATTAGGATAAATTGGACCAAACCGATGCCATCAGGATGATCAGTGGACCAAGACGAATCGAACCATGGCTTTAGATTTCATTTATATTACCTGTATGTGATTTTTGATTTAGCAGGGGTTATAGCGTCGAACCAAAGCCGACGCAAAATTCCCAGAATTTGAATTGAAGAAGATGAAGTTTGGCGCGGGGACGATGCAGTCAGGGAGCGACACATGTTCACAATTCACTCGCTCCGATTTCCAAACAATAATACGGCTCGATTGGTCATGGCTTGGGTTTGTGAAAGCAAGGACAGGTTCGATTCCTACCGGACCACTTATTTTTACTCTTTTTACAAACTAACACATTTTTCATATTTTCTATTTTCTATTTTATTTAATATTTTCATGCATTTTTAATTAATTTCAACAATTTTTATCATGCATTTAAAAACACCAAAAAATATTTTTCTTTTTGCATTATTTCCAGAAAATGTTTATTTAATTTATAAAATTAAAAAATATTGTTTTGCATGCATATTTAATTTTATTTCTAATTTATCATTTAAATCACATTTAATTGTTTTTTAATTATTAAATTATCTCCAAAACATCCCAAAAAATTATTTTAGCATATTAATGTTATTTCCAGCATGAAATATTTTTCTCATTTAAAAATCATTATTTTTGCTAACATTTTTCTCTTGATCGATTTCCTCGTATTTTCCGATTTCTCATCTTTTCACAAGTTATCTCGTTTCGGACGATTTCTTTTTATCGTTTTCTTTTTTCAAATTATGTAATTGCTTATGGGATGTAATAGCTTAATTAGGGCTTTTATTTTCCGCATTTTTAAATTATGTATCTGCCCCAAAGCCATGTAATAGCGTAGGATTTATCTTTCCGCACTTTATATTTCCGCATTTACTTTCCGCATCTTATAAATTGTTAGTAATTAGGCGTGTATGGCAAGATAAAATTGAATATAGCTCACTCTAATTTTCAAGATAACATATCTGAATCAACACACTCTTTTCACACATGCACCCCTTAGGGTAATTCTCTCTCGTTGCCTTTACGAATCCAAATATGGTCAAGTCCCTCGAACGTAGAGGTATTCTAGCACCGTTGCCTTCAAAATAAATCATCATAGTCCCTTCGATACAAAGATCATAAGACCCACGATGTCGCCTACGAATACATGATCTTGACCCTCGATTGTCGCCTCGAAAATGATGATAGTCCCTTGAATGTGCTAGGATACTTCCTACAAGTTGCTTTCTATGACCATCCGATGTCCCTTCGAATGTCCGCTTACATCCAACAAATAGGGTTACCTACCAACTAATGTATGGTGGCGCTATTCTAAAGGCGATAAAATAACACGAAAGCGACCAATTTTGAGTAGGTAATAAGACTTTTAGTTTCTTGCTCAAATCAAATACTTTTGCACCTCACACATCAAAGTTCAAACTCTTTTCAAAGCGAAACATTTCCAAACACTTTGTATACATTCCTACATGAATCATTACAAAGTCAAAGCGAAATGCCTTTTCAAAATATTTTGTCAAACACAGAAAGCCAACTTTAAAGTGATCTAAGAGCAACTAAGAGCCGAAGATAACTACGGATGAAAAGGGTGCTAATACCTTCCCTTTTCATAACCTTCTCCCTTACTCAGAATCTAACGAAGGTCTTTTTCTGTACTTTTTACCTTCCCTTAATTGGATAAAAGAAAAGTCGGTGGCGACTCTTGCTATCCGCACATTTGCGATACAAAAACCTACAAAGTCAGTTCACCGTGTTACACCCATGCTAAAACTTTAGACCGAGAGTTAAAAGTCTGTCAATTACAATATATAATTATTAAACTACCAATTTCATAGAGAGCGGAAAACAATTAAAATTTTATCTGCATTCAGTGAAAATTTGAAATTTTCGGTATATTATGTTTCATCCTAGAAATATTAAAAATTTCCGGTAGATTTCTTAAGTTTCCTGATATTCTAAGGAAAATTTAAAATTTTCAATAAATCTCCTTGGAAATTTAAAATTTCTGATAAATCGCCACCGTAAATTTTGAAAACACAGACAATTTCTGATAAAACACGCGGTCAATCCAGAAATTGCGTTATGGGTATTGGAAATTTCAATTTTCATCCATTGACAATACTAGAAAATAATTGACATATATAATTTTTTTAAAGATAAATAATAAAAAAAATATTAATTAAAAAATAGGGAGTGTTAGATATAAAGATATAATTTAGGGGATGGTAAATATAGGGCTCCTTTATTTTGGCTTTTTTAAAAAATAAATTTTATAGTGTAATATTATTTTGTGTAAAAAAAATTTACAAAGAAATTTTTTATTAAAGTTTCAAATGAAAATTTTGACATCAAAATTTCAAAAATTCACTTAGTTTTGAAGCTATTTCAAATAGTTTTTCATAAAAATAATTTTGAAAAAATTGTAATTTTGACTATGTTATGATCTTCAATAATATATGTTTATGTTATAGAATGTCAAAATTAGTCTCACAATTTAGAAAAAATAAAATATAAAAAAACTTATAATATTTTAAAAAACGATTTCATAAAATTCATTTTTAAAAATACAAAGAGAAAATCCATTTTTTAAAAGTTGAAACAGTAGGTTTTCAATTAAAATTGTAAAGGGCCCATGAGAACAAGCAACATTGCAAACAAAACTAGGCCCATTAATTTGTATGTCTTGTTTCTTATAATTTTATAATCGTTTTGCTATAAATTAATTAAAACCAATGATTTAGAATTAATCTTTCATTAGATTTAAATTTTTTGTAATTGACTAATTATGGATATTTTATGAAAGATTACGATGGAATATATAATAAATCGTAGTCCAATCACTCCATTCTCGTAGTTAAGCATTTTCTTGCATAGACATTCGATAGAGACTGACATGGAAACTTGACAATGCAACTTTTACACATTGTTAAGAGTTTATTTTATAATGTTGTTATTTATTTGTTGTTCTTTAATTTTCTATTGAATAAATAAACAACTTTACATAACCAATTTAATTTAATAAAAAATTATTCAACGATAAAATCTATTTCAAAATATAAAAAAAACATTCAATTTTATTTTTGTTTATCATTCTACAATAAGATGTATTTAACTTGACACTCTTCATATTATGTCAAACACCCTCTAATTTTTATATTACTATTTATCTCTAAAATTTTATATTTGGAAAAACAAAATTGAGGTGAAAAATTAAATTTTCAGTAGAATTAACCAAATAGAACTTGCACATTTATTAAAAAACTTTTGCATTATCAAAATTTACATTAGTGATTTATCAACAAAAATTTTAGGGTAATTTATAAGTTAGAAAATCTTTGGAAAATTTCTAGAATTTCTGGTACGAAGCATAAAATCAGAAATTTCAAATTCTAGTATATTAGAAATTTCGCAAAAATCTGAAATTTCTAGCATGTTTGCAGATAAAATTTTGTATCTATGTGGTCCAGAACTGACAGTTTTCTATACAGATTCATGTACATATTATATGCAGTTCTTCACCACGGACACCATATGTTTCCTATTGAATTGATACACTTTTATTTGTTTTCCGACATTTATGAAGTTGATAAAGTTTAATAACTAAATATTGTAATTGACAGATTTTTAACTCTCGGTCTGAAGTTTTAGAATGGATGCAGTCTAATGGTAAACAACATTGTATTATAGTTGTTACAGTTTATTTTGATTCTACTAATGGAATGTGAGAGAGAGGATAAATTAATTATGGGTTGTAAGAGAGAAGGAAATTACAAAAGAAAAAAATGTATATGGAAACACTAATTCCTCTGATGGTATTTATAGTATGAAGGTTAAATGTCTGTTTAGGATGAGATCTATTCCAAGTGGTATCGGTTGGAAGGTGATGGTTAGATGTAGGATGCACAATCATATACTAGACAAGGATTTGGAAGCTCATGACATATATGGGTCGCTTTAGACACTGGGAATATTTGTGTAAGAAGTGATTGTAGTTTATTTTTTATGCATATATGTATGATAATTATTCTTGAAGGTAGAGAAAAACACAAGAAATGGGGTTTGAATTGTGTTTTCGGAAACATTTGACTATTGCTTGATTTTAAAGTTTATTGCGGAAGCCTTTAAGAGAGTAAAGAAAGATAGAAAGTAAAGAACACATTCATTTTATACAAGTTCGCCTACTCAATAAGGCTACATATTGTCCACCCTCCTCGGGTGATTTTGCCTTAGAAAAGGACTTAATTCACTAATCTTGAAAGATTACAAACAATCTCTAAGAGTCTAGAAAGATACCTTATCCCTCTCAAGTATTCAGACTAGAAAGTCACTTGAGGAAATACTAATTCTAAATAGAATTATTTTTCTGGAGATAACATGAGTGCTCTTGATTAAGCAAATTACTCCTACTTTAAGTACGTGTTGTTTTGACACACTTCTGAGCAGCAACTCTTGTGTCTAAAATAATTTACAACACTATGACTTAATATTATAGTTTTGTGTTTATAATAATTTGCTTCTAGAAAACTGATGATACACTAATATAGCCTTGTAAAATATTACACTATCGAGCAACAACTCAATGTAAATATTTTATTTCTAAATGACTCTTTGATACTAAGTGTGTATGAAATTTTGGTGCTTTTGGTGCTTCCTAGTGCCACTAGTTCCACACACTTCTCACACACTACTTCAAGTGAATATTTATCTTTATATAAGTTTGAGAAAATAATTTCGTTGGAGCATATTTGAAGTGGCATTTAATGAATTGTAACATTTATGTTAGGTAAACATGTTTTCAATGCAAATACCCATTTTTCTAATGTAATGATTACATGTCAGAGCATGTTTTCTTATTTTCTTTTATCCAAGATATTGTTGAGATATAGCATCATTGTGTTCCTCGAAAACTATGATTATTATCTAATTCTAATTTAGAACATGTCTGGTGATTTATCTGGATATTTCTGATCTTTTATCCACTTCGGTCATATGATGTTTCTGAGGTATTAAGCTTTAACAAGATCAATCACTTGTCTTTATTCTTCCGATGGATAACCAATGAGTAGTTTAGAAACTACTATATTGTTGTAGTGCAGAAACCCATTTTGTTGACACCAAGTCTTATCTCCAAAATTTTGGGCATCAATCTATCTGAGCCATAAGGCTTTCCCTTCTGATCTCGGATTACTTCTTGTTGATTTTATTTCTTTTTGATTATAGATTGTTGAGATATTGAATTAAATCTTCTTTATGGAGGTGTCAATGATCCAGAAGACTTCTCTTTGTTGAAGAGTTAGAATCCTTCTGAATTTGGATCGTGTCTTCATCTTATCTGGGATACAACTTCGTTGTCGAATGCTTTCTGGTTCTGATATCTTCATTTCTGATATCTTAATCTTTGGTCAATTCCCTTTCTGATGAACATGTTTTTATTGAGTAAAATAGTTGAAAAAATATCATTCTTTGATCTTGTCTTATGATAGAATACTTCTCATGTTGAATAAAGGTGCGTATTTTATGAATTTTCCGAGTCTTCAGAACCTTGACTTTGTTCTTCAGAAATGTGAGCAGCACTTCTTGTAACAAACTAGTCTTTACTTCTGATCTTCTGCGTTTGAAGCTTGTTTCTTGTATTCTTTGATTTCTGATCTTGAAGCAGCAACTTATAATAAACTCTTTTTTCTTGGTCACTTGTTTGAGATTCTTTTCTTGTCAACCATTTAGTATTTCATAGAACAACTGATGTTTGTATAAGAAACAAAATTTAATGGTTTTTCCTTTCTGAGTGAAGAAGTAATTCTGATGATATCTTGAATGACGATAATCCAGAATTTTGATATAATGTCTGCACACTCAATGAACCCATTAGTACTAAAATTATTAATCACAAAATATATGTTTGTTATCATCAAAACACAGAGATTTGACACATATCCAAATCTTGTTTTACCGATTCTATTTATATTTTAAGTCGGGTAGCTATTTTACTATTTCAAAAGTTATGAAAGAAATAAACATTTCAAAAGTTATATATTAGTATTATCAGAAATTTCAAATGTTTAGAATTTTTGGCACTTATCGAGAATTTCAACATTTCCAGTACATTGTAATCATTCACCGGAAGTTTGAAATTTTCGGTACCAGAAATTCTAAAATTCTAGTATCTCCCACCAAACATAGTAAGAAATAGTAAATTTAGTAAAATTTTTGGTATTCAGTTGTACATTTTAAAATTTCTGGTATATTATCAGGGCATTGACGTAAATGTACCAAAAATGCGGGGGTGCCAAGTTAAATTCTCCATAATATATACTCATGATTTTTTAATAAGTTTTTGGGCTAAAGCCCATTTGTTTGAATCACTTATCCAACTCACAACATGACAATAACTAAAGCTAGTAATGATATATAAACACTCAAACAAAGTGCAACTTAAACAATGTGGGGCTTTATTTTGTATAGTTGTTTAGCCTTCATCACAAGAGTATCACCATATGACATTTCCTTGAAGGTGTGAAAACACAAAAAAGGGGGGGTTTTAATTGGGTTTTAAATAAATAAAAAAATTTCTTAAAAAATAATCCCCTTGAAATAAAAATAGTTTATCTTCACTCTTGATAATAAGCTAGAGATGCAAGAAATAAAGAACAAGGTATGTTTATACTAGTTCACTTGAAAACTATCAAGCTAGTCTAGTCAAGCCGCCAAGGTGATCTCAACTTATCAACAAGATCTTAATCCAATAATCACACAAATTATTACAATGCACAAGCTAACTTCAAGTAACTCATGTACAACCTCTAAGACATAGTAATCTTAGACTTTTAAAGGATTTTGACCAACTGGTCCCTTAAGGAAAATCAAACAACAGTTTGAGAGAATATTTGTTTACAAAAATTATGCTTCTACACAAGTGAATAATAAGAAGAATTTAAGAACAATAAACTTAAGAGAATACAGGAAGATATGAACACTTTTTTAGAACGTGAATTAGAAGCCTTTCCTTTAAGTCTTCAAGCCTTTATATAACCATTAAAATAATATATTCATTGGAGGGTTTTGAATTTCGAGAAACGACTTGAATGAACGTGGGGAATAAAATAGTACATTGTGTCATCCTTTTAGGAGTGGAATGAAATGTTTTGTTTGTATCATGTACTATTGTACCATGTTGCTTAATCTTCTTGTCTTCTGGATTTTAGAGGCTTCTGACGAGCATGAGTAATAAGAAAGAACACAAAACTTGGGTCATTAGAACTTCAAGTCTTCATAGTCTTCAGAACATACTCTTTAGAGTCTTCAACACTTGGTATTCATAACCCATTGTCTTAGAAACATAAGTCTTCAACATCTGGACTATTCATCAGAACTTCTATCTTCAGATCTTTGAAACTTGGTTTCTTTGACAGCGTATCAGAGTCTAGTACTTCAGAGTCTTCTAAAGCATTTTTCTACTATTCAACAAAACTTGTCTAGCGCAGAAGCAGAACTTGGTCTCTTCTAATGTCTTGGCCACGCCATTTATCAGAAGCATAACATGTTTGTTAACTACTCAAAATAACAAACATTAGAGTACCGAAATTGTTCATGCAAACATACTCGTTTGTTATCATCAAAACTCAGAAGTATAATTGCATAACCAAATCTTGTTCTAACAATATCCCCCTTTTTGATGATGACAAAACTATGTATTTTGATGACACAATTTTGTACAAAATCAGGAAAATGTATTATAGATAAGAAGCGTAAGGAATACTTATCCTTTATATGAGACTCCCTCTAAATCTAAGACTTCATGAAGATCGGATATCCTGACTATGAACGGTCTAGGTAAAACTCTCTCTGGTTGCAATAGATCACATATCGAGATCTTGAGAATATTGATTCTTGATTACATATGCCAATTGTACCAATTGAGATCTTGAAACTTCAGATCTACGAAAATCAGATTCCATATTTTTCAGAGCCTGATTTCTTGAAAAACAGATTTCTCAGAGCCTGGTTGTGAACTTAACTTACTCATAATTCTAATTCCAAAAGTGTAGAGAAAAACTTTGTTTAGAATAGAACCAGAACCTTCTTGTTCAAAATATTTCAATTTAGTGCCAGCAAGCACAAAATGTTCAGAAAGGAGGTTTTGGTTTGATAATTAGACTCTCATCAATTTGTTTTGATGGTCCTGAATATCCCAAGTATTTCCTTACGTTTCTGCTAACACCATAGATAATTGAAGCCATATTGCTTCTATATATGATTTTAGCTAAGAAGTGATGACAAGCTCTACCATATTTGATTACTTCATCATTAACAGATGTACTGGAAGTAATCTCTTCTTTTAACTTTGAGACTTTACTTTTAAGAGAAAGATTTGATTTTTCTAAAACAAATATTTTTTCATTTAAATAAAAAACATTTTGCTCACTCATAGTAGATTTCTCATAAGTAACCACAAAAGTATTTTTCAGAGTTTTATGTTTGCTCATAAGAAGTTGATATCTTTTCATCAGTTTCGATAAACCAAGCTCAAGTTGAGTACGAGAGAGAGAGAGAGAAATGTATCTCTTTTACGTCGTTAGAGTCTGACTCATCATCAATTGTCACCTCACACTCTAAGATCTCTTCATTTGTACTTGTTTTGGCCATGAGTGCCACGTTAGCATGATCTTCATAAGAATCTTCCTCTTCTGACTCTAAATCATCCCATGTTGCCATGAGACCCTTATTTACTTTGAAAACCTTCTTAGGTTTTCTATCATTTCTGAGCTTTGGACATTCATTATTGTAGTGCCTAGGATCCTTACACTCATAACACGTAACTTCTTTTCCATAAGATTTATTCTGAACAAATGTAGATTCAAATTTACCTTTTGTTCTTCTTGGTCCTCTGAAATTTCTCTGTCTATGTTTCCATAGTTGGTTTATCTTTCTGGATATTAGAGAAAGTTCATCTGAATTTGAATCTTATCTAGATTCGTCTGATTCTTCTTCTACATGGAAATCCTTTATTTATTCAGACTTAGACTTCAGAGCCACATACTTACATCTTCTATGAGGTTCATCTTCTTGGAGTGCTCTATCTCGTCACTTCTTAAAGAACTGATTAGATCCTCAGGACTGGTATTATTCAGATCCTTGGCCAATTTCAAAATAGTTACCATTGGTCTACATTTTATAGGTATATTTCTGATAATCTTCTTGACATGATCTATAGTAGAATATCCTTTGTTCAGAACCTTGAGTCCTACAACAAGCATCTGGAATCTTGAAAAACATAGTTTCCACTGATTCATTGGCTTCCATTCTGAAGGCTTCATATTTTTGGATTAGGGCCAGAGCCTTTGTCTCCTTAACTTGAGTGTTTCTTTCATGAGTCATTTGAAGAGAATAAAAAACAGACTTAGCATTCTCTCTATTTGTGATCTTCTCACACTCAGTGTAGGAAATAACATTCAGCAGAACCGTTCTTGCTCTATGGTGGTTCTTGTAAGTCTTTTTCTAAGCATCTAACATTTCACTTCTTGCAATATTTTTACCTTTAGCATATATTGGATAACAGTAGCCATCAACGACCAGATCCCATAGATCTAAGTCAAATCCTAGAAAGTAACTTTCAATTATGTCCTTCCAATAGTCAAACTTTTCTCCATCAAAGAGAGGAGATTTTGCACTATATTGGTCTCTTTCCTTATTATAAACAGTGACAGCAGTAACGTTGCTAGCCATTGTTTTCACACAGTATAGATCGGTACTGAACACTATTAAGTACTTGATAAAAAATCAAAATTCTTATCACTCAGAACCAAAGCTTTGATACCAACTGAAGATGTGAAAAACACAAGAAAGTGGGAGGGGTTTGAATTGGGTTTTAAATCAAAAATGTTTCTTTAAAAAAAATCCCCTTGAAATAAAAATAGCTTCAAAATTAAGTGATTTTTAATAAGAAGATGAAATATCTAAAATAACATTTTAAGAACAATTATTCAAACGAAATATTTATTTGAAGTTTTTATGAAAAATTTATTTGTAAATTTATTTTTACACAAAAATATGAAACACTATAAAAATTATTTTAAAAAAGGGAATTTCTCTTTACACCTAGTAGTGGTGATTTTCATCACTGAAAACCCAATAATTCCCTTCACATATGCACATCTAAATTCACATATCAGTATGTTGAAGACACCCTTTTTTCACGTTTTAATATTTAAACGTTGGATTTTAAAATTTTGACGTTGTTTTGGATATGAACCTGCAAAACATGCTAATAAGTGAATTAATATGTGCATATGTGAAACTTCCTTTTCCATATTAAATTGATCCATGATCATATATTTGATTCATTTCCTTACCCCATAACCAAAACCCTTAACAAACTTCAATCACTCTCAATGGATTTTCGTCTCCAAATAAAGTTTCAATTGTTTGATTTTAGCAAAGTGAACATAGAAAGCTGCAATTTGAGATAAACTTCCATTATTTAATCATACATTTCCTGTATTGAAGTTGATTAGTTGAAGAAGAAAACAATGCCACTTCAGATATGCACTTACGAAGTCAACCTATCATAATTCGGAAGTGCATATCTGAAACTTTGTCTGTTACAAAACAAGGATTCTATTTTAACATAACTTTATTTTTTTTGTGAAAATTTTAGTTATGGTAAACCCTGATAATATTGTCAAAGCGATCGTAAAGGTTCCAGACAAGGTAAATGAAGATGATAAGCCGAAACATGTTGTGATAGATCATGGACAATAATTTCCAAATGATAAAAGTTTCACCTCTCGTCAAAATATGCTTGGATGGGTTCGAATAGAAGCTAGAAAACTTGGGTTTGGTGTAACGCCCGTTTTTAATTAATATTATATTATATTAATATTTTTGAATTACCGATTGATATTTATGTTGCGACGAGAATATTAGTGTTAATTAATATATCTATTACTTTATCTGGCGACGTTTTGTTTGGATCCGATATTCAATTCCCCGAAATTATTTGACTATTTTCTGTTTTTGGAATTTGGTACATTAATTGATAATGATGCGGTGTGAATTAACGTAATGTTTGCGACAGTGTATTTACTAAGGAATACTTGTTGATTATGCGATGTGATGTTATATGTCTTTGTACATGATGATGTGATGATTATATTGATGTTGTTAATAAATGCTTCCGATTTGTGAATGCATGATTTTTAATGATAATGAATTATTGGTGATGTTTTGCATAATGCAAATATGAGGCGATGATATATTTATCTTGTTTTGGATAAATTATGGCGATGTGGGCTTTATGCCAATTTTGATGAGCGACGATGATGTTTTTGTGTTGTGTTGTTTTATTGTCGAGTCACATTCATTGCATTGGCGACGATGGGCTTTTATGCCAAGCGATGAGGCTTTTATGCCAAGTGTTCCTATTTATGGACAAAGCGACGCGTACCACATGCATAACATAGTCGTGTCTCATGGAGTCGGTTATGTTTATGTTTGAGTTGTTTGGCGTTGGGTTTTAATTAAATTGACGATGTTAAATTGCGATGATATATGATGTTTTGTTTGGTGAGCATCTTTATGATAAACATGAAATGAATATAACTTGATAATTTCATGATAACTAGGCGATGAATATAAATGATGAGCTTTGTGACGATTTAATTTAGATGAAATGCTTAATGCAAATATGATGTGATCATGTTTGCGACGATGGCTTTATGCCAAGCGACGATGGGCTTTAGCCAATTTGTGATGATTCTATTGATGTTGCTTATGTATTAGCATTGTTTGATGTTGTTGTTTGATGTGTTGTTTATGATTTCCGTATTGATTAGTGAAGTATTAACTTGTGACGATTTCATGGTGAGGAACGTTTATGTGGTGTGACGGTTTATGTCAATAAGGTTATGGAGACAAAGTGTAGATTATACACATTAGAATGGCGATCAAAGTAAGTGAGATTTAGATAGGTGTTGGAAGGCACTCACTAACCTATATCTTTTATAATTCAAAACTATATATATATATATATATATATATATATATATATATATATATATATATATATATATATATATATATATATATATATATATATATATATATATATATATATATATATATATATATTTAATTATATGTTTTTAGTTTCTACCTTTATTGTTTACGTTACCTGTTATGAAACGTGTTTATAGTTTATATTGCTATTAGTCGAGTCGGTGTCGCTCGATCGTGCTTTTCGGGAATTATTATGTTGTCTTGTTGTTGTTCTTTTGTTGTTTTCCTTTGTAAATAAGAATCATAATTTATGAAAACATGATTTTGATGAGGAAGTTTAATAAAGGAGATGTTTTATTTTATGAATCAATTTATGATTTGCGAGGCTATGTATCAAATTTATACTTTAAAGTGAATTGTTTGAAGTGATTTGGTTTTGAAGGTGTGACGCCTCAGTATTTCATTTATGAAATTTTTAATTACTCTGATTTTAGCATATTAAACTTTGGTTAATATTGGGGTGTTACATTAGTGGTATCAGAGCAGGTCGGTCTGTCGACTAGGTTATTTATGTGTTTAAACCCTATTGTATGCGACATGTGTGTGAAACACTGTCGGTACTTGCTTGTTTCTATTTGTTAGTCTGCAGAGTTGAGTTTGAAATAAGTGGGGGAGAAGTTTTACTTCTTGGTGGCGCTTGTGGCGTGAGATGGAGCCTCAGCGGTTACGCTTTGGTAACTTGAAGAGTAAGTTTGAAGATGCTGTTGTAGTTGGGTAAAGATGGTTTATGTCACCATCATGATTGTCGACTGTCTATTGATAAATTGAGGAACTGATCACCCTTAATCTCTTATTGATAGTAGTCAGGATTTGTGTTGGTTGGGATGGACTTGTCTTGCCAGCTTAATAGTGTATGAAGCAGATGTGTTGGCACAAGGTGGTGTCTGGTTACTTGAGTTGTTGGCGAATTTGGATTTTGGTGAGAAACAAGATTTTGGCAAGCGAACTTCTTGTTGTGATTCTTCCGAAGCATATTGTGAAGATGTGAGTGAATTGCCGCAGTAGCGCGAAGTGAAGTTTTGATGGCTATAGTTTCTGGAACTAGTTGTGATTCGAAGTATCCTTAAGGGATGTTTGTTTCTGAGTTAGAGTTGAAGAGTCAACTTGAGGATTGGTTTAAGCAGAGTTTTTTTATTCGAGCGGGTCACCGTGGAGTGCTATTGTTGTGTTGTTCGAGAAGAACGAAGGTCGCTTAAGTTGATGTATCGTTTCAGGCAAAGGAACGAAGTGGATGTTGAGGACAAGTATCTACTTCCAAGGACTGATGTCGGATAGATCAGTCATTTGGAACTTTTGTGTTTAGTGAAACCGATGTAAAGTCTGGCTGTCTATGGGTTAATGTGAGAACTGAAGATGTTTAGACAATGTTTTTCAAGATAGCGTATGGTCCTGGCGAGTGTTTGTTGATGTCATTAGTGTGACTGATGTGTCAGGTGTGATTTTGGAGTGTTCAGACAGTACTCTCATGAGTAGCTGTAAGAGTTATTTCGTGTTCATGGATATTATTTGGTTCAGTATTTAATTTATGAAATTTTTAATTACTCTGATTTTAGCATATTAAACTTTGGTTAATATTGGGGTGTTACATTTGGCGTTGTGATTGAAAGGTCTGACAATGAGACTAGTAATCAGAAACCATTTTTTGTGATGACATGTGAGAGAAGTGGAAAATATGTTCTAGAACTTCGCAAGATAAAACATGATGACACAAGATTGATGAAATGTGGGTGTCCATTTAAATTACGCGGTTAGTGTCGGGTGGATGGTTGATGGGGGTTTAATGTCATGTCCGGTATGCATAACCATGAGTTGGATGACAAGCTACACGTGCATCCAATTGTATGTCGGCTTAAGACTTTCGAGAAGGAATTTATTTCTGAATTATCGTTGATCAAGGTTGCACCGAGAAACTTACTCGCCAGTTTAAAATGAAATAAACCAAAATGTGTTTCAAATATCAAGCCGGTTTACAATTAACGTTATAAACAAAATATTTTACAAAGAGGTTCGAGGTTCGAAATGGAACATTTATTAAAATTCTTGGACGATAACCACTACGTTTCCAGGTATAAAGTTTGTGAGGACAAAATAAGTATTCGCGACATATTTTGGACTCATCCAGAAAGTATTAATTTGTTCGACACGTTTCCAATCGTTCTTATGATTGATTCAACGTACAAGACCAACAAGTATAGGTTTTTGCTTCTAGAAATTGTTGGTGTCACCTTTACAGACAAGACATTTTTGGTTGGATTTGGTTTTTTAGAATATGAGAAATAAGACAACATCACTTGGGCGTTGGGTATATGCAAGACTTTGTTGAAGGATCCATAAAATATGCCTAAGGCCAACCATAATACTTTGTCAGTATCATATAACAAAAAATATGAGAGCACGACTAAAACCTCCGATTGGAACCAAAGAGAAAAGGGTGAAGACGGAAACATGGTTAAATCTGGTGTCGTGGTTAAGTAGGTAATGGGTGCATGGAGTGATATTCTTAATTTTGCTACAGAAGAGTTGTATACTGAGAATGTCGTACACTTCAGGAACTTGTGTGTCGAATATCCTAATTTCTTGAAATATGTTGAATATACTATACTTGATCACATGAAAGAGAAAGTTGAATGTGTTAGGATGGATTATGTTAGACATTTGGGGAACAAAACAACTAATAGAGTATAATTTGCACATGCGACATTGAAGAAGTGGTTGGGTGATAGTAAGGGAGATCTTTATAGAGAATGGGACACGGTGAACCAAATTCTCCAAAACCAACATAATGAAATTCAAACAACATTTGGTAGAAGCAAAACTTTATTAGAACACAGATTTCAAAGACAACATTCTTTATTCGTAGTTGGTTCACAACATATCCCAGACGAGATTAAATTTCATTTTTTATGAAGCGAAGCGAGCGGAAATGATGGGGCCAGATAGTTTGAAATGTGGATGCACAATAAGGACGACTTATGAGCTTTCATGTGCTTATGTTATGTCTAAAAAAATTAAGCTCAATTCGCCCATACGTATGGATGAGGTTTGCACTCATTGAAAAAGACTTCGATTCGATGACTACGATTCGGTAAAGGAAGGTAAATCCAACATAACCATTACAATCGAGTTAGAAGTCATAATGGATATATTTTCTAAAATGGATGACGCTACGAAGTTGCACATTAAAGAACAGTTGAGAAAATTTTCCTTTCCGAAACAACTGATTTGAAACCCTCTTCGCAACCAGTAAAATAAAAGGTACGCATAAAAAGGTGAAAACTTCACAATCTAATAGTACAATAAAGCCAACTATTTCTTACCACTGAGGTAATGATGCAATATTCACATATTCTCCAACCCCAAAATTCAAAACAAGTGTTAACAAGGGAGATCATATTTCTAAACCACCTCGTACACCGCCTATTATAAAACAACCACAACCACCACCAATTATCTACATTAATGAGATGCCTTTTTTTATGCATAAAATACATTGAAAAATAATTGTGGATGTGGGGAGTGATGGTAATTGCGGGTATCAGGTTGTGTTCGAGTTAATTGGTAAAGAAGAAAAGAGTCACACTCTTGTATGCCGAACACTTATTTATGAGTTGACGGTGCATATGGAACTTTACACTCACCTATACATGACGACAGACAAGTTTCATGAAGTTCACCATGCTCTTGCTCCAAGAGTTACCTGTAACGCCCGTTTTATTAAATATTATATTATATTAATATTTTTGAATTATCGTTTGATGATTGTTTTGACGACGAAAATTATTATATTAATCGGTATATCTATTAATATATTTAGCGACGTTTGGTTCGGTTTGGTAAAATATTATTCGGACCGATATTTAATTCCCCGGAATTTTATTTAACAAATTAAGTTAATAATATAATTAGATGTTATATTTAGTGTATTAAGGATAGATGAGGGGTATGTGAGAAATTTATTTAAGTTGGCTAGTAAGACATATGTTATATAAAATCATTTCCTCCACCATTCCAAACACAACACCAAAAACACAAAAGTTTAGAAGTTTGGAGAAAAAGTTAGGGCTTTGGTTGAGGAAGAAGAAGAGAGCAAGAAGAAGGGCAAGGCTTGGTTGTTTGGTTGAAGAATTATCAAGAACAATCAAAGCTTGCTAGGTAAGGGGTTTGATTTCTATCTCATATAGTTAGGGTTTGTTAGTGATAGTTTGGATTGGGGAAAAATTGATAGTAAGTTATAGGGTTTTGTTGGGTGATTGTTGAGATGTTTAGAAGAGTTGGAATTGTTGTAAAGATTATGGGTATTGTTATTAGTGTTGTAGTGTTTGGTAAATAGAAGTGGAAATAGAAATGAAATAGGGATGAAAATGGAAAGGGAAACTTATCAGTAAAAACTGCAAAACAGAAAAATTTGGAAACTGTATGTTACATAAGAAAACGCAGGGCAATGAAAAAAATAATGGAAGAATGGATTAAGGGAGGCGCCCACCTCCACTTGGTGGGGAGACCACTCCCAAGGTTGAGGCACCCGCCTCCCTTGTCCTAAGATCAGTGGGACATGCGTCCCCATTAAAGAAGAAGAAACGACAAATTGAAATTGTCTGTTTTGCTGTAACTCAATTTTTCTATTTTCTGTCATAACAAATATTACCTGCATAATTCCTTTGTAATAGCTTCTGTTTTATTTTGCAATCCCAATTCCACCTATTAATATTTAGTAACCATAAAATATAATTAGGGGATAAGATAGCCGATTAAATTTAGAACCCGATTATGTTCCGATTTTCCGATTTTGGTAAATTCGACGACGGAGCAAGTTGCTCCGAATTCAACGAAAATTGACGTGCTAGCTAAGTTTGATGTGTAGAACGTAGTGGTGAAGTTAGTTTTTCGAAATTGTGAGTTTTTACGGAACGACCCGAAATAGGCTAATTTACGGTAAATTGACCAGATTGTGCTTTAGTCATTTTAAGGCATATATGAACTAGCCGATTTTGAAGTTGATGTTTATAAATTATGCCAGTAATTAAGAATGGCTTTGATGTTATTGGTGTTTTATTTATTTTTCCATTTTGGAATTAGTGGATTAATTGATAATGATGTTTTTGACGGTGTATTTAATTATGAATACTTGTTGTTGTTTATGCGATGTGATGACATGTTTATTTGGTATGAATAAATATGGCGATGTGGACTTTATGTCAATTGTGATGAGCGATGATGATATGTTGTTGTGTGTTCTTTATTTATTGAGTCACATACATTTCATAAGCGAAGAGGGCTTTCATGCCAAGCGATGATGGCTTTTATGCCGAGCGAAGATGGGCTTTATGCCAAGTGTCCCTAATTACGGACAAAGCAATGGGTACCACATGCATAACATAGTCGAGTCTCATGGAGTCCATTATGTTTAATTTGGAGTCGGTTATGTTTATGTTCGAGTTGTTTATCATTGAGTCTTTAATTGATGATTGAATCGCGACGGTACATGATGTTTTGTGTTGATGTGAATATAATGATTATGTGATGGAGCTAAAGTGCTAATTTATACACTAATGCTAATTTGAAGTATGTAAACTTTTAATGCGTGTCGGCATACTTTATTTAACTTATATCAATTGTATATCCAAAAACTATCCATATATGCTATCAGGCTTTAATTATATGTTTTGGAAGTATCTCACCCCTTTACTTGTTTCGCCGTTACCTATATATTGGTAACGTGCAGGTGATCCCGAGGATGAGGAGGATTAGCTCGAGTCACTTTATTTTGCGTCGTTTCTCGGGTCGTAGTAACACTCGGGATTGGGCACGTCATTATTTTGATAGGATAGTTTGTATATACTATCTTATTATGTTATAACCTTATGTATTGATGACAACATATATGTATATTTTGTTAACATATCTTTGTGCTGTGAATATTCATATGTACGTATGATGAATTATGTATGATTCGGTATATCCGATTTTTGATGTGCATTATAATGCTAATTGTTGGAAATGCGAAGATGTGATGCCTCAATTTTGTTAAATGAAATTTTGAAACTCTGATTTTATTATTAATTACGCGGGGTAGAATTGGGGTGTTACATTATCGTTCATGCACCAGTTAAAAAATGGATGAGCTTCCTCGAAAGGGGTTATCTTATAGCAAGTGCATGTGACATGGTGTGTATCGACTTGATGAGGTATGGTTTTTTGGAAACCTTTATTCCTCTTCGGGATTCCCCGCCCAAAGATTCATTCGGCCGCCTCATGTGTATAGGTACCTTAGGTAACGCCATTTTGTTCAGGTTTATTTGAAACCAGGTTGTCCTATTCTAGCTATATCCGTGGAATGGATGACACATCATGCAAAAGAGGCTGAAACTTGGTCGGATCATTTTTTGGATAGAAATATGTGACAATAAGATTTCTTGGGTCCATATTTCTCTAAAATGTCTATATATTAAGTCTCCAAACCATTTAATTATCCATCACAAACCAAAAACAGAAATGAAACAAACATATCCACATCTTGTTTTTGTCTACTACAGTGATACGCAGTCACCACTTCAATTCAGGTTCTCTCAAGACACTAGAGAATCGAACGGTGGTTAAGCTTGAGCATCGTTCACCTTCACTTGACCATGAAGGAAACATAAAGTTCACCCCGTTTTAGCTAAAGAACAACGACGATTTAGAGGTTATGTGGGGTACCTTTCAACGATACTCTTCTCAGGGTCCAATTGAGATGGATGTGAAGCTTAAAAGATCGACAGAAGATGCTGCAACGTCCTCAACTTTCGGTTTATAACAATATGTAACTTTAATTTTTTGCAGAACTAATTATGTAATTTCTTTGAATTATGTTGAATGAATGTTATGAGTTATGTTGAATAATGTTGATTGTTCTGCTCATAGATAAATTCGCATATGCACATCTAAAATAAGCTAACAGATGAATTCGAATGTGCATATGCGAAGTAAATTTAATAAATCCGAAATAAGTTAACAGATGAATTCGAATGTTCATATGCGAAGTAAATTCAATAAATTATGTTGATGGTGGGTTCATGCACTTGCGAATTCAGAGAATATTTTGAGTTTTTCATCAGAGGTCTTGAAGAAGTGTAATAGATATAAAAATAAATTCTCTTAAAAAAAGTCAAAACAAATAGGTCCTAATATATTATTTGGACCTATTTTTAAATTTTGAAAGTTGTTAAAAAAAGTATTTGTGAATAGTTTTATATAAAAAAAATTATTTTTCCGGATTTGACCCAATAAAAGTTAAATCTTCATTCGATCAATCATATTAAAATTTTATTGGTGGAAATTCAACCTTTATAATAGAATTGTAGTTTAGTTGAATTTAAGTTTTAAATTTGAGATTGATTCCAACTAGATCCCAACTAACTGATTATCCAATTTTTTTCTTCGGAAAATAAATATTTTTATTTATTATATATAAAGTAATGTAACAATTTTTTTATTTGTCATCTATGAAGCGTAGGCTAAATGATAAGAGAATGATGTCAACTGAAAAGTAATAAGAGTATAATGGATCAATATTATTTTAGTTACCAAATTTTTGTTAATCCTACATTAAACTATTATTTGTTTAAAGAAATGAATAGATATAACTCATCCACTAAAATTCTTTACCCAACACGCTAAGTACATGAAAAAAATTACATATTATGAATTAAAATACATGTTTTAACATAAAGGCAAAAAAGAAAAGAAATTCATGTTATAACATGTCTAATGTATCTATTAAAAAGATTGCTAGATTTAATTTCAAAGTTACTATTTTATATATTTTTTATTTAAAATAACAATAATAATTATAAAATTACACACGTAATTCTTTCAGATTCAAATTCGCAGATAAGTGTATTTTAAATACAATTTTGTGACCTTTCGATGTTTTAGTGAAAAAACATGTATACATGTTACGGAGTAGAGGCGCAAAGCACTATACATGTGTCTCATTTGTAAATCAATGACGATACTCTATTGGTTAGAGTTAAAATTGGACAATTTTTGCGTTATAAAAATGCTCTATTTTAAAACTTTTTTTTAGAATTTATATTGATAATTTTTTATACTTTTACGTATGTCTTTTTTTGTTGCAATTATTTATAATTAAGTTTATTGTTCTATTCATTCAACAAAAAATTATTTTTAGGAGAAAATTTCACAAATTTCAATTTTCTTCAAAGTAGAGCTATTCTTGTTTCAACTATAGAAATTGTTGATGAAATCAATGATTATGATACTAATCTTTTTTCAGGTAACTTTTTTTTAATATTTTTTTATAATTTTAATTTCTTTGTGTAAGTATTAAAGATTATCTTATACATGTGAGTAATGATTCTATTGATAGATCAGAATTAAATGACAATGAGGTTTTTGAACATTTGACTCCAGAATTTTTAAGTTGTCTAAAAATATCAAGTTTGCCAAACCATTGCCTTAATTTGAAGATTGACACCAGTGTTTTAAAAATCGGACCGGAGATCAAACCGGTGAAGGTACTGGGTCACTGGTTTATTGGTTGAACTACTGGATCACTGATCGAACCGCATGACTAAACCCGGATTAAACCGGATAACTCAGTTGATTAAACTGGCTGGCCTTTATAACAAAACGATATAGGTATAAAACTTGTCGAACCAGATAACTCAATCTCTACAAAATATAATTAGAACTATTTTTTTTTTTAAATATTATTTCATAAATAAATTCACAATTTGATAATTTAAATTTAAATTTTAAATATTTTAAATATTTTAAAAATATCATATCATAAATAAATTTACAATTTGATAATTTAAATTTAAATTTTAAATATAAGTATCATATATAATAAAATAGTACAAAATTACAAAGTATAATTGCAACATAGTATAATTGAATAATTTATAACAAAATAATTTTATTATCTACTATTTAGTTTCAAGGAGTAAAGATTATTTTAATATTAAGATATCCTTCTTCAATATCAAAATTATCTTCAAAATCAACTGCATCAATAACATTTTCTTTGTCAATAATATAATTAATTAATTTTATTTTTTATTTAAATATAATATTTTAATAAAATAATCTAAATAAATAAAAAATTTTAATTGCATATTTTTTAAAAAATTTAAAAATTTTGAATAAAAAAATTAAAAAATACAGTTGAACCACCGGTTTTAGAAAACCGCCGGTTTTGGTTTTTCTGGTTTTCACCGGTTCTTGCCGGTTCTTACCGGTTCAACGACATTCCCGATCCAACTATTGAACCAGGCCGGTTACCTGGCCGGTTCCCGGTTCGACCGGTCCGACCGGCCGGTCCGATCCGATTTTTAAAACACTGATTGACACAACTATAATGTTGATCAGAAATTTGGATCAATACGAAGGTCTTTGCAACGGTACAAGATTAACAGTAACAAGGTTAGCAAATCATGTAATTGAGACAAAGATTATTTCAGGTACACATATTAGAAACACCATTTACATTCCACGAATGTCTTTATCCTCTTCACATTCACATTGGCCGTTCAAACTTATTAGAAGACAATTCCCCATTATTGTTTCATTTGCAATGACAATAAATAAATCTCAAGGACAATCATTAGACTATGTTGCATTATATTTGCCCAAAGAAATTTTCAGTCATGACCAACTTTATGTTGCAATGTCTAGAGTAAAAAGAAAGTCAAATTTAAAGATCTTAATTCATGACAAAGAAAAATTATCATTACATGAAACAACAAATGTGATTTTCAAAGAAGTGTTCCTCGTATTGTTTAGGCATTTTATTTCATTATCTTTTACAAATTATAACATTTTGTTACATTTATTTATATATAACATTACCATTTCACTAACTACTTTACTATTTCACTTCAGCTGTGACTTTTGTAACACTTATATTGATGATATTTCAATATAACACTCATACTTATCATCATATGAATCACTATGGTATATGTCCTCAAATGCAATTTATTTATAAATGAATCAATAGTATACACACTTTATTCATCATTGGTTCTTACTTTTGCATTTCTTTTATTTTCATATTATAATAAATTACTTGGATATACGGTATAACCTTTTTAGGAGCTCTTTTTAAGGTACTAATATACCTTACTTTATTTTATAGGGCTAGCTATTTTGACACTGAAATCTAACACGTATCTTTACACCCTCCAAAATACTGCCTAACCATGTGGTACTTGAGTCAGAAAAAAGTAAAAAAGTATAATTATTAAATGGGATAGAAAAAAAAAACCGTATAAAATACGGTGTAGGTGTTACAAATGAGTGTAACACTATCACTTCTCTTTATTTTATTATGTTTTGTAATTTTGTCATAACTATAAAACATTGTTGTATATTTACATTTTACAACTTTTTCAATATTATTGGTTCTATTTTGTCACATTAAGACAACCAATAATCCGTACAGACGCACGAGTTTTTTATTTGTTAAATTTATTATTCATATTCATTCAACAAAAAATTATCTTTAGGAGAGTAATTAGAACGAGTTAAAGACTAACATAAAATGAATAGAATTAAAACAAAAACAATTAAACAAAGAAGAAGTGATAAAATAAAAAATTAAAAAATAAAGTTGAAAATAAGAAGTATTAGGAAATTCTCCCTTTTCCATTCTTTAAGTTTAAAGCTTTTTATTTATTTTTATTTTTATATATTATTTTAAACTATTTTCTTTCTGAATAAGGATGCATATAAGTCAATTTAAAATATCAGGTCATAGTCTACTAAAAAAAATTTATATTTTATAAAATAAATAATTTTTGTTTTCATCAATGACATAACTTTTTTTATTGTCTGTAGTAAAAATTCGCCTCCTAGAAAATTGTCTTTCGTCAGAATACGATTAAAAAATAATCGCTTGACGAAAATAGAAATCTTAAGTAATACAATCTTCAACCATAATTTTTAGGAATTATCCTGATAGTTGTTGTCGTCAACTTTAGACAAAATTGTATAAGCATTATTGATTGTGTAGCAAAAAGAGAGATGTAAATTTTAAACCCGATGATCTTCTATATCCACATGAAAAACAACTGAGTTTAACTGCTAAATACACTACCCCACTAACTCCTCCTCCCACACAAGAAACCTCTTATGCCACTCTCACACCTCACCATTCTCCTTTCATTCTGACTCGTTTATCTTGGCGGTTGACATCATCTTATTCTTCGTTAAATTAAACAACCTACTAATTCTTACCTTCAAGGAAATACCATTAAGTCAAGGGTCTTTCCAAACCATGATAAACAAAATTAGATCGGACCGGCCGATTCAACCGATTAAATTGGGAATCGGAACTTTAACTTATTTGTTTGGACCTAAAAGTCGGCATGCAAAAGAATAGGAATTTAAACTGAAAAAACTGATCAAAAATTGGTTAAAACTGAAAAACTGGCGGTTTAGGCCATTTTTACCAGATTTTGCTTTTGATTTATCGAAATATAATAAAAAAATTTGTTTTTAAATCAAAATAATGCATGATTTAATTATTTTTTTCCTTCTGTAATCACTCCAATACACATTATTGTAGAAAAATCAAAGTAATAACTATTTTAAATTCTTTTGCTATCTCTATTCATTTAATGAATGAAAATGAATTTTTTATAATAATATATAATAGATAAATACGATAAAATACAATTCGATACATAGAAAATGACCCAACAATATCGTGAAAAAATAATTGATAAAATTATTAGATTATTAATTATAATAATAATAATAATAATAATAATAATTATTATTATTATTACACAGTTCAACGCATTAGAAATTTTGAACTTACTTATCTAACCTATTAAAATTATAAAAAGTTATAAGTATAAAAAACTCTCAAGTATTAATAATTAAGAAATTATCAATAATTATTTAAAAAATATAATTGTTTTTGTGCATTATTATTCTTATATATAATAAAAAAATATATTTATATATATTTGGGTTCAACCCCGGTCAAATCTTAAAACCCTAAGCCTATAGGTACACCAGTATGATGTCTGGGCCAATTTTAATTACCTTGTTCCAAAATAAAAATGAAATTTCATCTCCAATTTTTCGATCAATGTTATCGAGCAGCCACTTTTTTCATCAACTAAACTATTGTCCTCCTTTGGTTTTTTTAAATTTCTCCACCAAATAGATCCACCACCTCCCTCGAAACATGAATTTCTTATTCTCCGCCATATTGAACACTCTATACTCTATACTAAAGACTTCTCGTCTCATTTAGAATTCTCCAACACAATTTACCAAATAATACTAAATTTATAAGAATGGATAAAACTTCAATCTTATTAATGGTTAATGTCGAATTAAGTTACTTTTAATTTTAATTACCACATTTGAAGACTAAATCTTTTATTTTCCTTACCAACTATGTTGTAGACCGCTTTTGTATTCTCTCAGTTTTTTATAATTTTGTGTTGTAATTTTATATTCATTCTCGCCATTTTTTATATATCTTATGGTGAAATGATTTGATTTTGATTGTTAATATATTTCTCATTTTTACCTTTTAAAAAAAATAATAATATTTGTTTTTGTTAATTGAATTAAACCAATTAAGTTATTTTTGTATTAAAGTAATCATTAAGTATTCAATAACTGTTTCTTTAATATTAGGTTTAATAGTCAATATCCTCTCCCATATAGACGAGTTTATATTTATTCTGTTTTAAAAAAAAGTTTTTGATTACTCCTTTGTAATTTCTGAACACTCTCTAAGCGTATAAAAATAAAAAAAGTAAATCAAGAATATATATTTTACAGAAGAATAAATTTTGTTCATAGGGGACAAAAGACTTACCATTTTAACATTTTAAAGGGCTAATCTAAAACTCTTTTTTTAAAGGGATAAATCAAAATTATATATATATATATATATATATATATATATATATATATATATATATATATATATATATATATATATATATATATGAAGAGGAATTAAATTACACTCAAGAGTTACACCATGAGTTATCGTTCAAAACGCACGGATTAATATTTTTAAAATCAACCGTTGGATTGAAACATACCATCATATAGATCATACCTATAAAGTTTGATATTAATCTTTATTTTTTTTATATATATATATATATATATATATATATATATATATATATATATATATATATATATATATATATATATATATATATATATATATATATATATATATATATATATATATATATATATATATATGATTGAGGATAATAAATGACTATTATATGCAATTAGTTTTGCACATGTACACTCCTCGCTTTCAACTATTTTCATGACCGTTAATCTCGTAAATGGCTTACAACTTTACACATAAAGTATCTAATACACCGTATCTCTTTTTCTTTAAAAGTCATCATACTTTACTCAAGACGTACTCAACACTTTTATATTCAATTGTCACAACCAAAATTTCGGCAATTTATTATCCAACATCTATCACGATCATGACTAATTTGTCAAAGGTTTTATTTTATACTACTATTAAAGTGTATGTTTTGAAAAACTATATAAAAAAATTTATATGTAAAGTCTTTATAATATCAAATAATTTCGATTATTTCAATTATTTGATCACTAAATAACTATAACATTTTAATCAAAACTACCTCTAAAATTATACTTATAATAGTTGTAATGTGTGATAATATAATTTTTAGATATTAATAGTTTTCTTTAATGCGTGACGCATTTTGATGAGGAGAGATTAAAGAAATAATTTTTTTTTTTATTATTGAATGATTTGTATCTACTGAATTATAAACTATGACTATTTAAATACAATTATTTTATACGTTAAGTAGGTTAATAAATTATAGTTGGACTTGAGTTTGAATTACACAACTAGGATTGTATCTAATATTATATCTAATATCTCAACATACTACCATATAATCCAAGTTGGTTAACCTGTGTCAATCATAATCGATTTAAATTATTCCTAATTTCTTTCTCAAACTCTAGAATATATCGATCTTCAATCCTTTGGTGAAAATGTCGGCCAACTGTGCTTCACTTGAGTAATGTCTTACTTCAAGTTCACCTAGATTTACCTTCTCCCTTAAAAAGTGAAATCTAGTATCGATATGGTTACATCTTCTATGCAAAACTGGATTCTTTGCACGATTAATGGTTCACTTGTTGTCGATATGCAATATTAGAGGTTTCTTCACTTCGACCTCGATTTTTTCCAACGCATATCTGATCCAAATTGCTTTACACATAACATAAGATCATACTATATATTCAACCTCACATTATGACAATGCCACCACAAGTTACTTTTTCGAGCACCGTGAGATTGAGGCACCAAAGACTTGAAAGAAATAACCACTTGTGCTTCTTCGATCTTCCTTATCTCCACACCAATCAGCAGTTGAATAGCAAGTAACTACAACTTTTTTCTTTTAGAATCTCGTCAAAATAGAATTCCACAATTTATCGATTCTTTTAAGTATCTCACGATTCTTCTTGCAACCTTCATGTGTGACACCCTTGAATCACTCATGTAGTCGCTTACTAATTAAATTGTGAAACCTATATTGGGTCGACTATTGCACACATATCTTAGAGATCCAACAATTTACATAAGCAAAGTTACATTGACTTTGTCTTTCTCTCAATGCTTCTCCAACTTTAAATTTGGTTCGACAGGCGAAGATGTTGGAGTCGAATCATCCATCCTGAATCTCTTGAGTATGCCTTTGACATACTTCCTTTGATGCAACACCATACCTTGCTTCTTCATTTGAAATTTTATGCCTAAGAAATAAGACAATTTTCCCAGATCTGACATTTCAAATTCCTTCATCATCAGCTCTTTGAACTTCGACAAGTTTTCCAAGCTATTTCCATTTACCAACAACTCATCAACATATAAGCATATGATTGTTATATCTTGTTCTACAACCCGAAAATATACACCATACTCATACTTACATTTTACATATCCCAATTCGACTAAGTATGAGTCGATCTTGTTGTTCCATGCCTTATGTGCTTTCTTGAGGCCATAAAGCGCTTTGTGTAATGTATACACCTTACTCGTTTTCTTCTAAATCACAAACCCATGAGGTTGTGTGAAATACACCTCTTCATCTAAAGGTCCATTCAGAAATGTTGATTTCACATCTAAGTGAAATATCGACCAAACTTGCTTGCATGCCAAGGCTACCACTAGTCGAACAGTCTCCAATCTTGCTACTGGTGAAAATAGTTCAGAGTAGTTGAGTCTTTCCCTTTGAAGAAACCCTTGAGTTATCAATCTCACCTTATGTCTTTCTATATACCCATCAACATTATGCTTCAACTTTAACATCCCTTCACTTTGATAGCTTTTGTATGTGTTGGTGATTCGATTAAGTCTGATGTGTTATTTCTTTCAATTGCCTGTAACTCTTCGATCATAGCAGACATGCATTGTTTATTATTTAAATCCTCGCTATAAATGATTGGTTCAACATATTCAAGTAAAACAAAATAAACTAATTCTTGATCTGGTGTGACTTCATCATCACTAGTTACTTTATAGTCTTGAAACCTTGCTGGACAAACTCTAGTTATTTGAGGTCTTTAGTTTGTGCTAGATATACCCTCTTTGACTTCGATTGTGTTGGGAATGTCAAAATTGCTTGAATTTGACTTGGATTGGAATATTGGCAATTTTTTCTACTTTGACTTCATCAGTTTCTTCTTTGAAGCCATAAATCATCAATGGTTTGTTAACTGCATCACCAAAATTCCAATTCCAAGCAAAATTTTCATCAATCCCAATATCTTGACTCCTCACGTTCTTCTCATTAATTGGATTGAATATCCTCTATGCACTAGTTTTATGATATTCTACCAGAATCATAGGTTCACTCTTGTCATCAAGCTTCCTTCTTCTCGGTTTAGGAACATGATTGTAACAAATAGAGCTAAATACCTTCAGATGACTCATTGAACATCGTTTTCCACTCCACACTTCGGAAACCTTGTTCTTCAATTTCTTGGTCGGGCACCTATTCAGAATATAAAGTGCACTCAAAACAACTTCACCCTATAAGGACTTTGGAAAATTCTTCGACTTCAGCATGCATCTCGCCATATGCAATAAGGTTATGTTTCTTCTTTCTACAAATCTATTATGTTTATTTGTATAAGGAGAATTTACCTCATGATCGATTCCATGTTTTGCACAAAATTCTTCAAATATCTTGGATGTGTATTCGCCACCTTCATCTGTCCGTAAAACTTTGATCTTCTTCTCACTCTGGTTTTTGACTAGTATCTTGAATCTCTTTAAATAATTCGTCCTTTTGTTTGATCACATAGATCCAGAGCTTTCTAATATACTCATCGACAAACACAAAAATACATGTTTCCACCATTGGTATGCTCTTCGAATGGGCCACATACATCTCGATGTACAACAGTATGCAGGAGGATTTCATAGGCATAGTCAAAACGAAAGAATTTTTGGATTACTTTTCGACTAAACGCCCTCACAAAGTCTGTCGAGCATCATAAAACTTAGTATACCATTTACCATCTCTTGAGTAATCAACTTATTGAGTAACCTAAAACTCAAATGACCAAACCTCAAATTCCAAAACCAACGTATCCAGCATCTTTAAGTTCTGGGTTTTGGAACATATGATTTCTTCCCGTCACGTGTTGTGAGAAACTAGAGTCTAGGTACCATGAATGGTGTTTCAACTCTGTTGCATAAGATATCTGCAATAAACACTATCTGATCTTTTGGTACCCAAAATATTTAGGTCCTTTTGAATTAGTTTTCCCACAGTTTCTAATAAACTTGAGTTTTTGTGGGACATTAACTATTTGTGTATGTGCAGAAGGATATAAATATGAAAATGGAGATAATAATTTATTTTATTGAATTTCTTCATCTAAATCATAGATAATTCCTATTTTCCCATTATGACTAACACCATAGATCATGAAAGCTAATTTGCTTCTATCTATGTTGTTGTTTTGGAATTTCTGAAAAGCCTTATCATATTTATGTAAGAAAATTTTAGATGAGGATGATGCTTTATAAAGAGTTTCTTCAAGATTTAAACATTTTTTGTTCAGAAAGACATTTTCTTTTTCTAAGATAAAAATGTCTTATTTTTGTTCCAAAACTTCTTTCTCTAGCTTACCAGATTCTTCAACTTTATATTCATGAACTTTTTAAAAGTTCTTGAATTTATGTTGAAGATTCTGATACCTACTTAAAGATTCAGATAGACATAACTTTAGTCCAGCACGAGAGAGTTCAGAAAACACCTCTTCTGAGTTAGACTTGGTTTCTGATGTGATTCCATCTGAAGTAGTGGCCAAGAATGCTATGTTAGCGCGCACCTCTTTAGATTCTGACTTTTCAGAGTCTGATTCATCTCATGTTTCCATGAGAAATTTATTCTTTCCATTAAAGGTGTTCTTCTTTAAGATTTATTTTCCAGTATTTTCCTTTTTAAGAGATAGACATTCACTTCAGTAGTGTCCATGTTCCTTACTCTCGTAGCAAGTTACTTCTTTATTAGCTCTTCCTTTTGCAGATGATTCTGAATGATCTTCTTTGATTTCGGGTAATCAAAAGTTGGTTTTCCTTTTCTTCTAGAGTTGCTTGACTCTTCTAGAGAGAAGAGACAATTCATCTTCGTCATCAGAATCTTCTACTTCTTCCGTTTGGAAGGCTTTGCACTTTTCTCCCTCGGTTCTTTCTGACCTTGATATTAGAGAAATAGAGTTGCCTCTTTTTTAGGTCTCATCTTCTTCTATCTCTATTTTGTGACTTCTAGGGGAACTAACCAACTCTTCAAGAGATAGGGTTGTTTAGATCCTTAGACAGTTTCAAAGCAGTGACATTAGGTCTCCATTTTTTAGGAAGGCTTCTGGTGATCTTGTTAGACTACGACACCAGACCTAGAGGGGGGAGGGGTAAATAGATCTCAAAATAAAAATCTACCTTTCAAAATGGTTATTTAAAACTTATTTGAAAAACAATGTTGAGCGGAAGGTTTTTGGCCTAGATCAATATAGTAATATAAAGGAACCTAGCTATTGGAAACTTGGATATGCACGAGCCATATAGAATTAACATAATGATAAAATCAATCAACATAATAATATATCAATTAATCTTTTAATATCCAACACAACAGTTTCCTATTTCCAATGAATTCATATTAAAACCATAACTAGACAACTTATCGAACATGTGACGCATAATCAATTTTTTCAAATTTTCTGCGAGCTTTGTTAATATGCAAAAGAACTTACAATAAAAGTGATTGTAAGCTAATAAATAAAGCAATTTAAACTTGAATAATCAAAGAGAAATTATATACGAATCAATCGATCAAACAACATATTCAATAAATTGCATATAGAAAGTAAATGAGAGTAAGAGATAGAAGAATGCAATTTTTCCTTCGAGTTAAACAAGCTAAAAATTTTGTCAAACACTTGGTGTGCAATCAAAGTTTCATAATTTTCCTTTGTATTGTGTTGATATGAAAAAACACTTATAATCAAAAGTGATTATAAGCAATTCAACACATAATTCAAAACAAAAACAGTGTTGGAAATTCCTACGTGTCGATGGATTAATCAATACTATTTGAAAAATTGATCAATGAATATCAAAGCAAGTAAAAGAAAAAATAAAAGAGACACAAGGAATTTGTCTACACAATTCCCCATTTTTGTCCTCGCATGTGGGTACGTCTGTGCCTAATTCCAATATGGAATTGAGATACTTTCTTACTTTGCAAAAAGTATTCTTACAAGAGAAGTGTTTAGAGAAACTATACAAAACATAATTGTTTGTAGTCGATTCAACCCCTTCTCTTCTTTTGATCTTTAACAAGACCAAGACCAATAGATGCAACCTATTCCCCGCTTAAGCTACTTTCTTGCAAAGATTTCAAATACTACAAGCATCCTTGCAAAGATTTCAAACACTCCATGGGATTTCACCTGAGTAAATTTGATTGCACTCTATCAACACAAGATCACCGATTCTATCATCCAATTCTTGCTACTTCCATGAAAATATTTCAAACACTCCAAGGTTCCTTGCAAAGATTTAAAACACTCCAAGGTTGTTCATGTAACATCCCGATTTAGTTAGAATTATTTTATTTAAAATAATTAGAAGATGCGATGTATTTATATTCGTTGGTAAATCTTGTGATATGTTGTGCATTTTTTAGGTAAATAGATGCTTAGGAAATCATAGAACTTAAGGTGTTAGAGTTGTATGACCAAAAGTGTAAGAAAATAAATGTGTGAATAAATAATTTATTAGCATTAGTTAGATTAAAATATTAGGTTTATTATTATTTTATTTTAATTAAATAAGTTATCATAGTAATAATAGGAAGAGTATAATTGGAATAGTGATTTAGGGGGTCCAAGGGATAGATAATTCAAAACAAGAGGAATAGAAGAGTAGTTGTTTTGATAGATCGTAGAAACGAGAGGAAAATCAGAAACGTGAAAGAGGAAGAGCTAGGAAGGGAAGAATCATTGTGAAGCTTGAGGAATCTACAACCTAAGGTAAGGGTGGGGTTCCGCCTCACTAACAGGTAGTATAACAGTGAGTATGTAATGATATGAATGTAGGGGTTTGGGTGTAGATTATATTTGAATTTGATTGTGATAATCGGATAAAATTGATGAAATTGGTGTGATGTTTGTATTAGAATTGTTGTGTATGATGTATGTTGAAAATTATATGAATTTGCATGTTTTATAGTATTCACAAAATTGATTTTTGGTGAAAAAGATTGAAATCCCGTAGTAGGAAAAATACTGATTTTTGGCTCTTTAACAATGAAGTAACAGTTTTCTTCATAATGGTAACCAGTTACATCAGAAAATTTTGGAATTATTGGCTACTGGATCAGTGAAGTAACCGATTACCATTTTGAGGTAACTGATTATATCGATCAAAATTTTGGAAATATTGGTTACTGCTTTAGTGAAGTAACCGGTTACCATTCTAATGTTACCGGTTCCTTCAATCAAAATTTGTGTAACAGAGGTACGCCAGGAGTGAAGTAACCGGTTACTTCATTGAAGTAAACCGTTACTTTAATGAAGCTAACAGATTTTACAAACTTTGAAAATTAATAACTTTTGGGTTAGGTGTTCGTTTGACACGACGTTGGTCTGTTGGAAAGCTAAAAATATTTTCTATAACGTGATATTGATTTTGATGGTAGTAGACCAATATTTTATTGGAATAATCATGATGTGTGCGTATATTATATGTGTTGTAATGTAAAATGTTGCAATTGAATGTGTCAGTGTTATATAAATAATGTATGAAGGATTTGCTGGTTGTATGGTAATATGACGATGTTGTTGTTGGCCCGAAATGGAATGTTGTTGAGAACTTATGTTATGTATTTTCATAGTTGTGTTATTTCATGTTGCATACATGCATCATTGAGGAATTATGCCATATTGTTGGCATTGATTGGAAAAATGTTGAAGGCTTATGCCCTGTCCTGTATTGGAAAATGTTGAGGGCTTATGCCCTGGCTTTATATGGAAATTTTGGAGAGGGCTTATGCCATGATGGTACCACATGCATCATGCATCAGTGTCAATCGCATCTCATTTTTTTGAGTTTTTAACATGATGAGGATATTGGGTTGTATAATTGGTATTTGTTGTACAATATATGATGTTAATTATATATGTGCTTGTGAATTTATTTGTGAATTCTAATTGATGATCGTTAAATTTGAAAACCGACAAGATATATCTATTGTATACTCATGATTATATGACCTATTATATTGTTGAGATATATCACCCCTTCTGTTTGAATGTTGCCTCTCCGTGGGTAACTTGCAGGCGATCCACAGTAGATGAAGTTAGTCCGTCGTTTATTTCGAGTTGGCATCATACTATGATACGTAACACTGGGGGGATGAACGTTTGATTATTTTGTTTAATTGTTATTTTAATTTGAATAATTGTGGGAGTGTTGTAAACTCTCTTTTATTTGATTTAAAATGTTTAATTATGATGAGTTGAAGATGTTGAAAATAACTATAACTTCTTTTCCGCTGCATTAATTATGTATCTAATTACTTATAGTGAACAATTTTTAATATGTTGAAAGAAGTGACATCCTATTTTTGGTGTTTAATTTAGAAATTAATTTACTTATATTTTTATTTAATTACCGATGGGGAAATAAGGTGTAACAACTCACATGGAAATTCCTTCTCGAACGATCTTGCACGAAAACTGTGACACCCCAAATAATTCAACTATTAAATAATTAGAAATTTAATTATTAATTTAATTAAAGGTTTAATTTTTGGCATTTTGAATTAATGGATTTAATTAATTAATTAAATAAATGGATGTGTTGGGGGTGTGAAGTGGAATTGAGAGGTGTGTAGAGTAAAAGACTCTAATTATTCTAATTTTGTTATTTTTATTATTGGGAATAATAAAAGGAATAAATAAAGGAAAGTGAGAAGAGAAATTAGAGTTTTTCATCCTACGTACTTTTGAGAAGAGAAGAGAAAGAGGAAAAGTCAGGGCGTCGGAAGTTCGAAGATTCATCGTGAGGTAAGGGGTGATTTGATTAGATTATTATGCCTTATAGATTTTGATGATCAATAGAATGAATTAATCCGTTAGGAATCTCGAATTAGGATTCTAGGTTGTGCCCTAACGTTATGATCCGACGTAATAATTCAATTGGAATTGATAAGAAAGATTAATTGTGTAGAATGATCGTAGGTTAATTAGAAAACATAATTTTGTGGTTAATTGGGTGTAAAAACGCATGAATTAATTCTGTTCTGGTGTAATATGGAGTTTGGTGATGAATGGTGTTGATTGGGATTGCAAACAGTGAAGAATAAACTGGTTTTTGGTGAAAAAATAGCAGTATGGGTCAACACAAGAGGCTATGTGTCGATGCAAGCAGCAAAAATTTAGAAAACCAGAGGCGTGGGAAGAGCTTGTATCAATACATAGAGTCATGCATCGACTCATAGGGCAAAAATGGAAGCTATGCATCGACACATACGTGTTATGCATCATCGCATACTGAACAAAAACTGAAAAATGCCAAAATTTTAATTGTATGCATCGACGCATACGGTGCATGTGTCGACACATGCTATTTATGTATTGATGCATAGGCTTATGCATCGATGCATACTGTGCTGGAACAGAACATAACTTTCTGAAAACAGTTTTGGTCATATCTTTTCGACTGTAACTCCGATTTAGACATAGTTGGTATCGTTGGAAAGCTTAGAACGAGTACTATCTGTTAAAAACATCTTGAAAACCAGTAAATGAGATCTTGAGGGATTGTTATTGTAACACCCCAATTCTACCCAAAGTTTTATATACAAAATTCAGAGTAATTTAAAATTTCATAAATTAAATACTGAGGCGTTACACCATCAAAACAACTCACTTTAAAACAGTTTACTTTAAAGTGTAAATTTCGGATACATAGCATCGGAGGAAAACATAAATTGATTCATGGAAATCAACACATCCCCTTTATTAAACTTACTTCACCAATCACATTTTCATAAAGTATGATTCCTATACATAAAGGAATAACAACTAAAGAACAACAACAAGACATAAATATTCCCCCCGAGTGCTACGTATCAGAGCGACACCGACACGACTGACAGCAGCTATAAACTCCGTCTTCATAACCTGCACGTTACCAATATAAAGGTAACGGCGAAATAAGTAAAGGGTGAGATACTCCAAAACATATAATTAAAGGCATGATAAATATATATATAGTTTGGAATTATAAGCGATATGGATTAGCAGGTTCATTCCACCACATATCTAAATCTCACCTACTTTTATCGCTATTCTAAAGTGTTTAATCTACACTTAATCGCCTAAGCCTCATCGGCACAATTCATCACAACAACAATACCCTTCCATCACCACGAAATCGTCACAAGCTAATACATCGCTAGGTAACACGACAATCATAAACAACAACATTAAACATTGCTAACAACATGAGCAACATAAACAACCATCACAATTTGGCTAAAGACCATCATCGCTTGGCATAAAAGCCCACCGCTTGGCATAAAAGCCCATCGCAGCATAAAGCCCATCGCCATAAAGCCCATCGCATAAAAGCCCATCATCACAAACATCATCATTTATATTCATTGCAATCCAACATCATTCATCAATTAAAAACTCAACGCCAAACAACTCAACATAAACATAACCGACTCCATGAGACATGACTATGTTATGCATGTGGTACCCTTCGCTTTGTCCGTAATTAGGGACACTTGGCATAAAGCCGATCTTCGCTTGGCATAAAAGCCTCTTCGCTTGGCATAAAAGCCCTCTTCGCTTATGCAATGTATGTGACTCGACAATAAAACAACACAACATAGACACACCATCATCGCTCATCCAAATTGGCATAAAGCCCACATCGCCACAATTTATCCAAATCAAGATAAATATATCATCGCATTATAATTGCATTATGCAAAACGTCACATATAATTCATCATCACCAAAATCATGCATTCACAACTCGGAAGCATTTATTAATAACGTCAATATAATCATCACATTATCATGTACAAAGACATATAACCTCGCATCGCATAATCAACAAGTATTCACTAACTAATGCGTCGTCGCAAGGATTATGTTTAATCACTCCACCTCATTATTGATTTGCTCACTAAATTCTACATACAGAAAGATAGTCAATCACCTATCATCGTCGCAAAAGCCATCCCTAGTAACCGACATTACTCCTAATCGTCAACATCGCAATCGGATCGTCCATACGTGTCTTAAATCCACTTAAACGAAATCCGATTCAATTAAATCGTAATTAAGCCTATTTCGGGTCATCTCGCAAAAACTCGCAACTTCTAAAAGCTAACCTCATCACTACGTTCTACACGTCAAACTTAGCTAGCACATCAATTTTCATTGAATTCGGAGCAACTTGCTCCGTCGTCGAATTTACTGAAATCGGAAAATCGGAACACCATCGGGTTCCAAAGGAAATGCGAAAAATCAGAATTTTGGAGGCTACAGGAGCATCAACACGGGCCCCCGTGTGCATCAACACGGCCCGTGTTGAAAAGCCATCAGAAAACACAAAAATGCCCAAGACAGTGCGTCAACACGGGCGCCCGTGTGCAGCAACACAGCCCGTGTTGATTGGCCTGCATAACCAAAATTTCTCTACAAGAGGGAAACACGGCCGTGTTAATCAACACGGCCCGTGTTGATGGACCTGCGTAAAAACTTCATCTTTTTCATTCTCAAACGAGATTCCTAACGGTTCCATTCGTTCTAATGATCATCAAAACCCATAATCCATACTTCTATTCCAACTCTTCTAATCTATTTCATTCAACAACCAACCAACCCAAAACTCTATAAATCAACTTATCCACTTTCCCCCAAATCCAAAATATAAACATCAAAACCTAACAATATGAGATGGAGAATCAAACCCCTTACCTCTAGTTGGATGATCCTTGATGATTCTACAAAGCTCAACCTCAAGCTTCCTCTCTTGCTCTCTTGCTCTCCTTCTTCTTCTTCTTCCTCTTTGCTCTTCTCATGCCAAAACCCTCTCTTTTCTCTCCCAAGTTTCTATTCTTGGCTTTTGTTTTTCAAATGGGAAGAAATGAGGAAAAATGTCTTTTTATAACTTGTTTTCCTTACTAGCATCCAAGTTCTCATGTTTGGTTTTGGTATATTGGAATGGAAGGAAAATGAGGAGAAATGGTTTATAATGTGTATTCTTACTAGCAACAAGGGTGAAAGCCCAATTCTCATCAATTACTCCTCACACCCCTAACCAATTCTTATAATTCAACATACTAATATTATTTATTCAATTCATTCAAATAATTCCGGGGAATTAAATATCGGATCCTAACGAAACGTCGCCAAATGTATTAATAGATATATTAATTAATACAAACATTCATGTCGCACAATAACTATCGATTGGTAATTCGAAAATATTAATATAATCTAACATTAATAAAAATAGGGCGTTACAGTTATGGCTTCCGTGGCAAGAATTCGTTGTAATTCGTGAATTATTCTTTGTGTATACTTGCTGGGTGTTAATTCCATGTGTGTAATTAACATTTTGTATTCATGATTATGCTGTTATCATGTGTTGTTGATGGTGTTGACTATGTATGGAATTATGTGGTGTTCATATTCTGTTAATTGAATGTGGCATGCTTTTGGATGTGCATGCATATGCATTCTGGTGGAGTTAATTCCCATTGTGTGAAATTTGGCTCGTATTGCCAATAACCGTACCCGGGTGATTGTGGGTGGTGAGGATGGATTCTTGTCCGGGTGATTATGGACGAATCGATGTTGGTGACTTGGTTCACGTTTTGGTACCACATGCATTGAGTCTGCATTGCATATGTAATTATAACATGTTAGGATGATTTCCAGTGTTGTAATTACATTGATTGTTATTATGTGCATTATTGAACTGCGCGATTTTGTGTTGTGAACTGGAATCTGAATATACTAATGAGGGTGGAATAATGTATTGATTGTTTTATTGTTTTAAGAAACGTATAATGCATTTTAATTGTTGATGAAATCTCACCCTTACTTTGATGATTTCAGATTGAAGGTTAGCCGCTTAGGAGCTGGTGAGGATAGCCTTGAGCTGTGCCATTTAGTTTGTCCGCGTGTCAGTGTCATGCTCTGGTAGTTGTAACACTGGGGAACGATTGTTTTGGAATCATTGAATTGAACTTATTTTCTTTGGTTTATGTTTGGAATACTTATGATTTGAATTTATTCCGGATTTTTATGTCTTTTCTGCTGTGTAAAACATAATCATTGGTTTTGAATTATTTAATGAGGTTCTTCAGTAAAAGCATGACTACTGTTATGGTGTTTTATTATTTAAATTTTAAATTGTGACGCCCTTTCGTTATGTTAAACTCTGATTAATTATATAATTTGCGGGGAAATTAGAAGGGGTGTTACAATAGTGGTATCAGGGCATAGTCAGTCGTGTCTTAGTGTCGTTATCCCTTTTGTATGCGACTAGTGCAAGGTAACACTGTCGATACTTATGTTCTAATGAGATTGTTTTGTAATGTTACAAAACAATGTCCGGAAGAGGTAACAGAATAGACGATGCTGCTATTGCTGAAGCCTTGGGAATGTTAGCTGGTGTGCTTGGAGGGAATCAGCTGGGAGCTGGTATTGGTGCTGATAGACAACTGGGGACTTGACCATTTATAAGGCAACGAGAGAGAATACCCTAGGGGGTGCATGTGTGAGAAAAGTGTATTGTTTTTAGATATTTATCTTGTAATTAGTGATCTATGTTGATTTTATCTTGCCATACACGCCTAGTTACTAGCAGTTTAATAGGTGTAGAAAGTAAATTGCGGAAAGTAAAGTCCTACGCTATTACATGGCTTTGGGGCAGATACATAATAGGAGGTGCGAAAAGTAAAGTGAGGAAAGTAAAATCCTACGCTATTACATGATAAAAACTTGCAACCTATACATCCGTTCTAGAATTTAAAGAAAATGCAAGGAAAAATAAATAGCAGAAGAGAAAACTAGTCCTAGTATTTTTGGTATTTTTGAAAATCAGAATTGATATGAAAACAACCTAGTTCTAATTGATTTTAATTAATTAAGAAAAAATTATTAGTGAATACTAACCTAAATTAATTAATTAAATTAGTTAAAAGAAAATATTTGTGAAAATCATCTAATTAACCTAATTAATTAACCTAATTAATTAACCTAATTACTAATTTAATTAATTAATTACTTAAAAAAATAAAATAAGCAAAAATATGAAAAAGCACAAAACAAAATAAGAAGAGCTTCTGGAAGAAGCTATCCCATGTGGTGCCGGAGGTTCCGTTCTTGGGCGCCTAAGTCGGAGCCTGGGGTCTGTGTTGGAAGGGTCCGGTGGAGCCTCGGAGACTCTGGATCTGGGACATCTAGAGGCTGGAGCTTCTAGGGACTTCTCATCTGGGCCATCCAGTGGAGCTCGGAGGATTCTGCGTTGGGGAGACCCAAAAATTGGAGCTCAGGTGGTGAGGCCCGGTCGGAGCTTTTGGTGGGGATGTCCGAGGAGCTCGGAGGTTCTTCCGGAGATCTAGAAACCTGCAAAATAAATAGTGAAAACAAAAGGTAAAAGGTGGGGTTTGAACCCACGACCTGGTAGAGAGAATGACATAGTGCGTGCAAGGTGAATCGCTGGGGAGTTGATACATCCATTCATCCTTCTGGACCCATAAATAGGTAAGGGTTATTGGCTTCTGAGTCAGAAGCACCGGAGCAAAGCTCCGATCATCTTCTCTGATCGTGTTCAATCATCAACTTGCAAAATAAGCAATATGAATGCAACAAGGGTACCCTATCCCCCTAATTCAAGGACTATGAATCGATTGGTGGTGTTAAATCGTTCTCAATTGGCCTAGAACTACAGATACAAAGCTCTTCCAGTTCATGCCCTAACAATGGCAACTAGCGATTAAGCGATGGAAAACTTCAAACGACTGCCCATATCTGTTCTATGTCATGCTATAAACATATTAGAAACATTAGTTGCAAGCAAAACACACTCAACTGTAAAACACGAATTCAAAGAAAAATGAAAATTGGAGCAGTTCATATGGCATGTTTCAACGTGTTATGATCATGTATAATGATGCATACTTACTCAGACTTACCTCAAGATCATAATGGAATGCTTAAAAGTGACTGAAAGTGGCTGGAAAGTAGAACACGAGTTTGCCAACTTTGAGAATTTTTTGAGAAAATTCTAGGGTTTGTGATAGGTTGGCGATCCATGTAAGAGCTGTCCCAAAAGTCTTTTTGTCTTGTAAGAATGCTATGTATATATAGGAGAATGAAATTAGGTCAAGGTATTAAGAGAAAATATTCTCCTTAAATGGAGAATATTTGATTTGAAAATTTGCACAAAACCTTTCAAATTTTGATCAATCTCTTCCTTAATCTTCTTGCACAAAATTGACAGCTTGTAATGAGCTATCTTGGACCCCAAGCCATGCAAATATCTAGCCCAACTTGCCTTATCTTTTCTTTTTGCATTTTATTTAAGTAAATTTGAATTTAAGCTATTAAATTCAAAAAAATAAACAATAAAAGAGTGAGAGGAGTGGCATGCAGTATAGTAGTCATGGATAATCTTATGAGCAAGTTTAAATCATAAGATCTTAGGCCCATTTGATAAATTTTGGCTTTTGCTAGGTATTTTCCTTCATGCACCTCCTCAAAAAATGCTCAACTTGCACAATTTGTATCTTGCTGAATTTTCAACATTTTTTAGTGTTCTTGGACTTTTTAGAAATCTCAATATGTATTCTAAACAGCCTTTTTGGTTTCATCTTGATTGGAGTTTACATGCTCATGGACACTTCTTTGCAAAAAGATGACTTTTGTTGACTTTTCTAGAAAGACCTGTAATGTCTTGATCCATATCTTCGAAATGAAGTATTTATTTCCCAAGCTTGTGAGACATGAAGTTGTAGATAATTGAATTCCCTTAAAAATGAGCTTTGGTGGAGAAATTTCTGATGAAGTATGTGAAAGTTATGCTTGGTCAAAGTTTTGTTGACTTTTGTCTTGAGAAGCCCTAATTTGGAAATTTTGACTTTTGATCAGATCTTGCCTTTTCTTGATGAATCATGATCAACCCTTGATCAAATGATGAATATGACTTCAAAATATTGATGTTGACCAAAATTTATGAAGTTTGACTGTATGTTGACCATAGTTGACTTTTTGTCCAATACAACTGATTTTTCAGCTATCTGAGCAATTGGATGAGCAAATTTGACTTGTGAGACTTGAAACTTGACATAATGATTCCTTGGAACATAGGATGAGGTATGATGGCCACTTGAAGCATTGGAAATCCATCTTGACTTGAGAATAGAAAAACCCTAGCTTGGATTGATTGCTTAGAAGAGGGTTTGTCTGGTCAACCCTTATGAAATCCTTGAGAATTGAGATGTGAATTGTCTTGAGAAGTAGGAGGAAAATTTTGGGGTATAACAGTATGACATCAACCAACAACAATGATAAAGGTTAAACTAGTAGTAGAAACAATGGAAGAGATTACTATTTTGCTAAACCTCCAATATTTGATGGAGAAAAGTTTGACTACGGTAAAGATAAAATCGAAAGTATTTTCCTTGAATATGATGCGGATCTACGGGAAATGGTAATGGATGGTTACACACATCCATTAAATTTAAATTTTGTAAAGCTTGAAAGAAACAAGATGGATGAACAACAACAAAAAAGACAACAAGAATAATCACAGATCCAAAACAATCTTGTTGAATGGTATTTCTTATACTGAGTATGAGAATATTATAAATAGAGACTTAACTAAGTCTATATTTGATTCTTTGAGAATGACTCATGAAAGAAATAAGTAAGTGAAGGAAACCAAGGCTCTGTCCTTGATCTAGAAATATGAAGCTTTCAAGATGAAAGAAGATAAAACTTTTGATGATATGTTCTTAAGGTTTCAAACTCTAGTTGCTGGGTTAAATTTTTTATATAAGGGCTACACGACCATATATCATGTAAAGAATATCATTATAAGCCTGCTAAAGAAATGGAGACCAATGGTGACAACACTCAAGGTGTCAAAAGATCTGAATATCATACCTTTGAAAGAGCTTGTAAGCTCTCTAAGGAGTCATAAGATCGAGCTAGAAGAGGAAGAGCCCCATAAGAAAGGGAAGTTTGTGGTTCCGAAGTCTAAAGGAAAAACTGAAAAGGATAATGCTCTTCAAGCTAAAGAAGAAGAATCTGAATAAGGTTCTTATAAAGAGAAAGAGAAGTCTCTACTATCCATATGTGTCAACCAACTCTGGAAGCAAAGATAAAAGATGTCCAGAGGATATAGAAGAACAAGTGGAAGTTTTGAGTCAACCTCTAGGAAAAAGAAGTCTGGAGCTAACAAGGATTTTATTTGTGTTAGATGACGATACATTATCTAGAGGGGGTGAATAGATACCCAATCAAAAATTTGGTTCCAAAAACTATTTTCAAATTTTTGGAAATAATGGTTAATGGAAGTTTGTGTCTTAGATCAATGTCGTCTAAAAGAATCGATTATTGGAGCTCAGATATGAGATCAATAAATTTCAATTCATTAATGATGATAAGGGATTAACACTAGTAAAATCCCAGTTAATTATTTGGTCACACTTACTCGAGTAACGTATTTAGAATGAAATTGAAGGTAATACTTATTAAGTCAAATTATCGAACACCTTGTGTGCAGTTTAATTTTCCGGAATTTTCTTTGAATTTTGTTGGAGTTAAAACCTCTTGAAATCAAACTGATTACAAGAACAACAACAAAAAATTAAAAACCTCAAAGGAATTTTCTAATCGAATCAACTCACACAATTAAACGTTAGATAAATTGTTAAAAATATATATATATATATATATATATATATATATATATATAGAGAGAGAGAGAGAGAGAGAGAGAGAGAGAGAGAGAGAGAGAGAGAGAGAATGACACGAGGATTATTTTAGGAAGTTCACCAATCATTCTCGTTATGGCTAATCTCCTCAAATTCCGATTCTAGAATTGAGATGATTTTTTACTTATTGCAAAAGTATTCTTTACAAGAGAAATTTTGCAATGCACCTCTACAAACCCAATGGTAGATAATGATCCAAAAAATTTCTCTTTTGGCTTGATAGTGTTAGATCAAGCCCCGAACAACTATAATTTATTCACCATCTCACGCTTCTAAGTTGAAGGAAATATGTCGGCCGAATTTAATATCCAATTGTTGTAACCCAAGATTACCCGATGATTCACCGTATCGCGCTACTAGGCTTGCAAGAACCTCCCGTTCTTCAAGGTGTTCATTCGGTCGAATATAATATCAGCACAATCTTGTCAAAAACTCTTAAATATTTCACTCGATCTTGAGGTAAAAATCCTCACAATTGTTCTGGATGAAAACCGCTTGATTCTTAACCGAAATTTAGATCACAACCAACCATAATCGAATGTTATCAACCGAGTCTAATGACACTCAAGCTATGAATGATAATATGTATGTACTTATCTTGTGTGTATGCATATGGTCAAGGTTTAAGATGAAGAGCAATCAAATAAGTGTTTATAGTTTCATCAAATCGAAAAAGATGCATGTATGAGATGTATATAAAGGTGTGAGACTTGGAGGCAAAAGAAAGACCTAGAAACAGAAAAAAAACTTAATTTTTTAAGTTGGTTACAACATGTGTCGACACATGTAAGTCATGTGTAGACTCATATGATAAAACATGGATGCATGTGTCGACCTGGGCAAGGTTTTGAGTCGACATGAAAAGACAAATAGTACATGCTTAAAAACAATAGCACACGTGCCGACACAAAACTCGTATGTGTCGACGCATAAATTAATTTGTGAGGCATGTGTCAACACGAAACAAAGGACGAGTCAATGCATGATTATAGAGGCTTACAAGCTTAAAAACTACAGCACATGTGTCGACACATGCTCTTGATTTTTGTGCAAAAACTGATTTTTCATGTTTTTGAATAATTAACAACCAACTCAAACTTGTTCTATATGCTTCTTAAGTTTTCTAAAGACTTTTAATGCAAAGTAAACACTTATACTCAGAGATACCGTTCAATGTACATAAAAATTAAATCTATACCTAGTTTTGACATTATGCAAAACATCTATAAGAGAAATGCACCCACATTCATCTTGAAGTTCCTGAAAGTTATTAAGCCAAGTTACTTGTTCCTCATACCTTTCATCATGTTTGGTCCGCAGGACTTTGTTGGGGGCCATGGTCTACACCTTGATTTGGATTAGCCTGCATCTAATTTAGATCTTGTTCGACATCTTTCATGTTTACATCCTCTTGAACATTTTCTTCATCCTGTTGTCCAACACCATTTCCATCAAAAGCACCATGATCATCAAAGTTATAGATTTCCACACCATTTTTGCCAGCACAGAAGAAATACTCTTCTTCCACGTCATCCCAAATGTATCCCATCAGTGTTAAGGTACGTTAAGTGAATTCTTGTGCATGGATTGGAATCCTGTATTGCAAATTTGGTACCCCAATATTGAAGTAATTGAGGATTTTTGCAATCATGGATGGATAGCAAAAGGAATTCCTTTTTGAGGCTTTCCTTACATTCAACATATGTGAAATAAAGTAATAAGGCCAACATATTTTGATTTTATTGAGAAGATGATATACATATGAACTTTATGGTGATCAACCCTTGAATATCCTCCATTCTTTGGACGCAGTATGTGTGACGCAATCCAGTGTAGGATGCATGTCAACTGCTTCGGCTGACCAGTTGTTACGGCTTCATAGTTATTTTTTGCCCAAGAAGCTGCTAGTAGTTCATTTCGATGAGGAGGCCATTGAAAACCATGATGAGCAGTCATGTCAGATAACCTAGGTACATTCTCAGTCACACTGATGTCAAATAAGGAGTGCCACATTTCTCTTATGAACTTGAAGTCTTTTCCTCCCATTCGAAATCAAAATTATGTATCTCGGTGATGATGTAGCCCAACATAGAATACTCGAATGAGATCTCACTATAATATTTGTTGTCTCTGGCAACACTTTCTTAGGTAACATGTAGAAATTGTTGCCTTAAATTCATATAGCCAATGATTTACAACTGTTGTCAAAAATATATTTGCAACCCTTGATAATCGCCGCCTAAAATACTTTTGGGGACGTTTATGGAGCGATACTCTTTTATTTTTTTGGCAACGATTGTTAATTGTGTCCTTAACTGCTTTTGGGGACGATTTTAGAGCGTTAAAATATTATTTCTTTAGCAATGTTTGATAATTGTCCCCTAAAATATTTTTGGGGACATTTTTAGGTTGTTACATTAGTTCTAATAAAAGGCTACATTTCTTAAATGTTGTATAAAATTTTAGCATTATCAAATTTTTGGTGGCAATCTTTCCTCCAAAACTTATAAACTAAAAAACAAATATTTCCCTCTAAACATTATTAATATATATTAAAAATCTTCTAACACATAACAAAATAATATTTAATTATAGGCATGTATATATCCACATGCACTTAATAAAAAACACAAAATAAAATCTTACACATGTAATCACACTTAATAAAAAAATTAAGTCAAACTTATCCCCAGAACTCCTCTCAATTGCACACGTTTTATTAAAAAAATTAAAAATAGAAAAAAGAAAAAAAAACAGAAAAGGAAAACAAAAAGTTTCTCCTTCTTCTAACATTATTCCACCGATCTCAACCTAAACAATACCGCTCTCTCTCATACGACCTTCAATCAACACTTCACCCAACTCCTTCATCCGCTCCGACTCAAACCACTTTTGTCCACACCCTCCTCCGTATTGTTCGTCACTCCGTCCAACTGCCTTCATTCGCCGTCCACTCGATTCCGAAAACACCACCATAGATCTACCATATCCCACCGCATTCGTAAACTTCTATACATCACCACAACAAGCAACACATTGTGCAACATTTCTGATCCGCAACAACGCTCAACACCTTCAGCAGCAACGTAACAACACAACGTGCTCAAAATCGCATTGTTGATAACTTCTCTTCATTTTCTTTCAACGCAGTTTATCATTGTTGGTTTATGTCGGTGAGAAGGTTCAATGAATGGATGCTAATGTGTTATTGATTATGTTTTTCTGACATAGGTGTATGTTGGTGTGTTTATATGTATTTCTGCATTTTTATTTCGATCACCATTTCGTATTATTGTGTTTGAGTTGAATCTGAGCGTTTTGATAGTTGTTTGAGTTTGTGTTTAGTTGTTCCCTCATGTTAACTTTTCACACAATTTATTTGTGTTCTGTTTTGGTTGATACTTTAATACGTGCATGATGCGGTTTGCGCAATGTTAGCTTAGTTTCTTTTGAATTGTCACTGTTAAGGTGTTCATGTATATGTGTGTTGTTGTATGGTGTTTTACAGTTTGGTGTTTTTTAGTTTGGACAACATAATTATGTATGTATTAGCCACAAGAGAAATCTCCTTTAGATTTTGTTCCGAATCAAGTTGATAAAGACGGATTGTTTTAGAATCAATTTTTCTGTTATCAATGCTCATTGTTTTGTTAGCATGAAGTTTGTTTGTGCTCAAATTTATGTGAATTCCTTTAGGAGATCTCGTCTTTTCTTTTCTTCTAGATTAAAACTCAGCTTGATAGGTAGAGGTTTTAAGGGTCTTTGATGCATATGTTAGTTTTCTTTTTCTGTTAGGATTCACGGTGACATTTTCTTAAAGTTTAAGAAACTCTTAGTATGTTTTATTCATGGTGGTATTCTATTCCTTTAAATTTTACATGATTAGTTAGATAAATTACTTTCTATTCTTTAAGTTTTGCATGAGTAAATACCTATATTATTCATTGGTGGCACTTTATTAGATAACTATTACAATATTGGTTCTTTGTTCAATTTTGTTTAATAAGTTTGTAATTGGAATGCCATTAATTCATGTGGAAATTCATGTGAGCATTACATGGTCGATAAAGTTAAATGTTTCTCAGTAGCATGAAATCCACATGTACTTTATCTTTTCTTTTCTTTAGTTTAGTACAAACAAAATTTTTAGTTCCTTTCAAATATAAGTATAATGTTATTTTAATTACTTGAGGGTGAGTTAACCATGTGATTATATCAATGTTGTGTGAAGTGCAGGTTCTCCTGCCTTTCCCTTCCGCATTGTAACTCGCATCTGCTCAGTCTAACCAAGTTCGTCACGCCGCTTTCGAGTCCATCAACATCACCGTCCTTTCTTCTAACGGTGACGTATTCCATTTCATCTCTTTTACTTTTTATTAAATTTGCGTTTCATTTTCTCATTTTTTGATTATTTGTCTTTAGATCATTCACCGCCGTTTTTTCGGTTAAACCTCAATACATATTTCATCGGTTTCAACGTTGTTTGGGAAAGAAACGTCATCGTTTCATTTACTAGCTTTGTTGTTGTTGTTGCAGCGAAGGAAGTTGTGTTGAAATCGAAGTCGCTTTTAACTAAGGACAAGATTTTAGTTTCTATTACTGTTGGAATCAAGTTGAAAGAACTTTAGGTAACAGAACCCAGTCATTCCAATGCTTTCTGCACTATAGATGAGTTTGGAAAGAAATAACAAATGCATATTATATTAGACAGTGAAATGTTTGTTTATAATAAGAATATAGATTAATTGTTCTTGTTTTTAAATCTTAACACACACCCCTCAGGAAATAGTGTCGCACCCCAAAATTTACCCTACCATTTCAATTTGAATTGTTCATTCAGATTTGGTTGCTTTTGGTCTATTATACAAGTATCAGGGTTTTGTATCCGAAGTCAAAGATCTTATCCAATTATTTGTGGTTGAGGAGTTAAAGCATGTAGAATACTCTCTCGTGGCATTGACGCTTGTAAATTCAATTGAAGATTCATTGTGCTTTGGGCATCATTCTTTTAATCCTGGACTCTTAAGGTCGATTTGAGTTTGAAGTTACAGGTTTTAGCAAGAAGTTGGTCATTTGACATGATTCAAGATTTTGATTGTGGTTTCTCTTTAGCATCAATATCGATTCATCAGAGAATCATAACCTCCTAACGGCCAGAACTTCTACTCCTAATAGCCAGAACTTCTGCTCCTAACGGCCAGAACTTCGGCTCCTAATGGCCAGAACTTCTGCTCCTAAAGGCCAGAACTTCCGCTCCTAACGAACATAACTTCTACTCATAACGGCTAGAACTTTTGCTCATAACGGCCAGAACTTCTGCTCCTAATAGCCAGAACTTCTGCTCTCTTTCCTTTTTTTCTTCTCTCATTCTTCAACCATAACCATTTTCTTTCTTCTATTCCTCACTTCATCAATTAGGAAATCATATGGATTCATTGTTATACTTGTTGCTCACTTTACAAGTGGAGTTTGTTTTGTTCTTTGAAGATTGATTTTGAAATGTCCATCCAAGTGTTCAAGTCTATGAAATATTTCAATTCAACATCGTTCATCATTTTCCAAGTTTACAAGATAAGGTTTCAAGGATTACAAGGAAAGTTACTTGGTTTCTAAGTTTTTTTTTATTATTACAAGACTTAAAACAAGTAGAACTCTTAATCTAAATCCTAGGATTTCTAATGGAGCTTCATCGTTTTTCAAGAGATATCCAAGATCTTCATCTTTGTCTTCAAGTCTCCTCCTTGCCATCCTCACCATCATTCATGAAACATAAGGAAAGAAGGCATGGTTAGAAATTAAAGCGAAATAAACAAGAATATTTCAAAGAGTTATACAATTTATCATTAGGGTTTGTGCTAAGGAATCATAAACTAAAGGGTTTTCTAATCATGGTTCAAACATAGCAAAAGCCTCAGAACTGTAAGGTTCAATCATCGGCCAAAAAACTCAAATTGCAAATCACATACCTTTTGGGGTTTGGTTCACAAAAGGAGGTGTAACTCAAAAAGTCATCATGGTTACCACTGCAGTAAAAAGAGAAAAGATAATAAATTTCACATCTTAGCCCAAGAGAGCAAATGCAAGTACAAACTCATCAAAATGGCCAGAACATCATCACAAGCAGCAAGTTATTGTTGTTGTGAAGCCCATAATCAGAATTGGCAAAAGCAACAAAGTTTAAGCCTAACAAAATATCAAGGACAACCCTGTTATCAAAAGCATCAGAAACCCTAATTCCATCATGCTATAAAAGAAATCATTGGCACAGAAACAAAAAAAAGGCATCATTGTTCATAGAAGCAAAAAGCTGCGCAACAACATCATCAACACTGTTCACGGCAAACCCTAGCAGCAGTCACAAACAATGAACTCAAAACCCTAAATAAATTTCACCATTACCACAAAACAAAAGGACAACAAATTTAACATTCACAAGCCTCTGAATCCGAAAGTAAACCTAGTAAGCAAAGAAGAAGATGTGAATCGGAACAATCTCACTGGAGCTAATTTTTATTTGATAATTTCCGATTAAATTATTTACTCGCTTCTTGTATGTTTGTATGAAATTATCCACACTTGTACACTTTGCACACACTTGATAGCCTAATAAGCTAAAAACTTCTATCCATGTTGAAAAAAGTACATAGTATAGCGACATTCGGTTAAATTGTTGGATGATAGCCCGACGATTTAATTGAATTTAAAGTATTTAGGTCGTTGGATGATAGCCCAATGAGTTAAATACTTTTATTCGCACACTTAATAAACATGAACCTTTCTCCACCTCACCATTTTCATAAAAACGTGTTGGGATGAATAGACGATTGGATGAGCACACTCGTTCAATTTCTAGTATTTGAATCATTAGATGATAGCCCAATGTTTCGATACTTTTCACCCACTTAAAATCAACGCAACTCACTCAACCCTTTTTTCACTCATATGCGATCATCAAACTCTTTTCTTACAAAGAGTGTGCAATAGCCATTTCAAACACAAACACACAAAGACTTAGCCTCTCATAGGAGCATACAAGTCGAAGTTCAAACATTTGAAATGTCTACTGTATGATTTTTCTTATAAAATCAACACAACCAACCAAGATATTTTTAAGAGGAAGTACGAAACTCTGACTTTCCCATTGCACGAGGGAGTATGTAGGCACAAGATGCGATTTCTTTGGCGAGTTCAAAACCCCAAAAATAAAGACCCTTGTTCTTTCTCCTTTCTTAATTTTGGAAGTTAATAGATTGCAATAAACACACTTAAACACACACGAACTAAACGGGTCCCATCGAGAACAATGGATGTGAGGGGTGATAATACCTTCCCCTTGCATAACCGACTCCTGAATTCATATCTTTTGGTCACGTAGACCGCCTTATCCGACTTCGTGGGTTTTATCTATATTTTCCCGTTCTTTTTTAGAACAAATAAAATTAGGTGGCGATTTCATTGTTTTTAAATTAATCGATGAAAAAACCAGTCATCACAAATAGCCATGTGTTTTCCTACTCAAGTTTATGCTAAAACTTCTCATCATTTTATCATAAGGAATCATACCTTATCAAGTTGTAGTTTGAAAGCAAGTAATATCTCTTTTTGTCCATCTATTTGATGTTTTTGAAGCCTTCACAATTTCACTTGATAAGATCAAATACTTGTATATATTATTAATTCAAATTCACAGCTAGTTAGACTTATTGGTAAGGGCAAAATACATGAATCCAAAGAAAGTAATAAGTCATCACAAAGTTCGGGTGTAATTAAGAGAATCTGTAACACACATGCCTATTATATATATATATATATATATATATATATATATATATATATATATATATATATATATAGAGAGAGAGAGAGAGAGAGAGAGAGAGAGAGAGAGTGAAAATGGAAATTTTGGAGATAGAATAGAAATGAATGAGATTGGGTAGTTACATGTAAAAATGAATGTTAAGTTGTTCACTATCTTATGTCACGTGAAGTCCTACCCTTAGTATGGAGATATTTGTAGGACCCATTTTTAGTGTTTGATTTTGAATTTTGGATCGGTGATAGTTGATATTAGGACTTAAGAAAGTGTGTTGACAGCAGATAACGTGGTTGAATTGATAAAAAATTTACTCGTAAATAATTATACAATGTTAAATTCTATCTTTGGACGCAATGATGTCAAAAACTGAATGCTCTAAAAAGCTAAAGAGGGTGCCAAAATGCCCATCAATGTTGATTGATGATTATGTAGATCTTCACAAGTCAAAGGAAATGGATGCAACCAAGTCAAACAATGGAGAAAAACCGGGCAGCAGCGTTAACCCTAACTCTAATCAAAATCAGCCCAAAAAAGGAACTCGAGAAAAAAGTGTTCAAAATCGGGCAGAAGTCAACGAAGAAGATGCAATCACATATAGAGAAGAAGAAAAAGGTAATTAGTTTCATATTTCATAATAATGATTTCATGTATTATTTACATTGGTAGCAAACTTGTGATATCATGTTGTTGTGTTGATTACTTTATAGAAACATCCCAAAGAAAAACTCGTGGGAAAACATTGTGCAAAAAGATTCATGCAAGAACTTTGGAAGAGCGAGTAGAAGTGACCTTTGAAATTCCTGGCAGCAGATACGTGATGTCACTGAGAATGTTATGACACACTATCTGACACTCTGTTAACTATTCACACAATAGATATAAACAGCAGTAAAGAACACAATAAGTTGTTTACCCAGTTCAGTGTCTAACTACACCTACATCTGGGGGCTACCAAGCCAGGGAGGAAATTCACTATTAGTAGAATTAATTCAGGAATAAACCAACCAGTTTATCTCCTTCACTTAAAACCTACCCAATGCAACTTCAACCTAAGTCCTACTTAGATCTGAGTACCTACTCACTCCCCCTCAATCACAGCAGTGATATCAACCTATTGAATAATTGAATTATGAAGACACACTTCAATAAACTATCTTGATCTCGCTTCAAAGCTTTCAATCAAGAGACAAACACTCGTGCTTTAAAGCTTTGAGTGATAAACTACCCTTACAAACAAATCCTAGTCCAAGGCACTTATCAATTGATAATTGCTTGGCTCACAAGAGATACTAGAATTACAAATACCAATGTTAACTTTCCTAGCAACACAAAATAACAACACTATCTCTTCAATAAATTCGGAAGCGAAAGAAAGGGTTGAATTCCTTTTATAGAAGCAGTCCTGAAACTTCAGTTTTGGGCTTCCATAAAGATAGCTAGGGTTCACTTAATTTAATCCTAAAAACATGGTCTTTTCAACAACCAATTTAGGTCTAATTAAGATTAACCTAACAGTCACGTGAGCATGCTTTCTAATAACAGAAAAACAATATTTAGCAGCTCAACAAACTTCCTGAAAAGTTTCAGGAAAAAGATTCTGCAGAACAGAATGTCACACTAAATGTCATAACATCTGTTATGACATCAGACTGTTTTCTGCAAAATTTCCAGCACAACTTTAGCTTCCAGTTCAGAGCTGTCCTTTAATCATCCTTAGCAGGTAGGATTTATCTTCAATCTCTGAATGTCATGACATTTATCAAGACATTGCTATAGCCTAGTTTTACCAAAATTAATGCCAACTAAAAACACTAACAAACTCCCCCTTTGGCACATTTTTGGCTAAAACTACTTAACACATCAGAGTACCTATGCAGCAGAAGACAAACTAGTTCTAAGCTTAAAGAAACTAGAACCTAGAGATAAGATAAGTTCTACCCATACAGAAATCCCAAAAAAAAACCATACAGTTTCCCAAAAGCCCATACTACTGTCAAGTAGTTACAGTTTCCCAAAGGCCCATACTACTGTCAAGTAGTTCTTCTCCCCCTTTTTAGCCATAAAGGGCCAAAGGAAACAATACAAGTACCCCAAGCATTCAAGCAAAAAATTAAAGGAGGTACCAACAATTAGTAGGAGTACAATGCTGTCAACAGTAAGTTACAATCATCCAAACAAAATTGGGAAAATACAGGAACAGGAAACAAGAACAAAACAAAACAAAAAAAAAAAAACAAGAACCATCACAGCAACAGATCAGTTGCTCTCCTTTCCTGAAGAAGCATTGTGATCATTATCAGTGTGAGCAACAACATCAGCAGCTACCACTTCAGCCTGAATCTTGAATCCCGATCGGACTGCAGCCTGGAGCTTTCCTTTTCTTGGCCATTGGTGTCCTCTTGGGCCTTGAGCTACAAACAGATTTAACCCTATACTTCTTTGAAGAAGTGCCAGTTTTGGTCATCTTATCAACTTGAGCACCAGAGATACCACCCTTTGCTGTGACAGGGGAAGCAGCAGGAGTAGCAATATCAGAGTCCACAGAAGCTTTCTGGATAGGATCTCCAGATGTCTTGACATTCTCTGTGACATCTGGATCAACCGCTAAGCTAGGGCTAGCGACTCTTGGTTAAGGGGATACTCTGTGCAGGTGATTTTCGTCTAGGATCCTGGTGACTATCCTAGCAATGGCTTCTTCCACATACATGGTACCTTCTCTATTTCTTATCTCTGGAGGAACAGATGAGGATGAGTCAGAGATCTTACCAGAGGGCGAAGTTGATAACCTTCGTGCATTCTTTGCATGCAGATTCTTGGTCTTCTTGGAGTCAGATGCCATTGAACGCTGAGGAGAGACCTTCACAGGTTCAACATTCATGGCTGCAGCGATTGCCCTAATCTCAGCCATGGTGGGAGATGGACAGTCAGAGTCTTGGGATGAAGAGGATGAGGAAGACATGTTTCGCTGAGATAAGTTGAGAAACAGAGTCCAAGAATGACAAAGAGTTTGAGAGTATCTTTTGAATGAAGAAGATATGATACTTTCAAATGAAAAGGCTATTATATGGAAGAGTCTCTTCATATTCTTGAACCATATAAAAATAAGAGGAAAATAATCAAATGAACCACTTATGATTAATAAAAGGTCTCTTCCCTCCCTTGGAAGCAATCTTAATTGCTACAATTCCTCATACTGACAAATACCCAGTTTGCTCCTTAAATTTTCAAATTGACTAGCATCAAGAGCCTTAGTAAAAATGTCAGCCAGTTGAAGTTCAGTGACTACATGATCCAATTTAATCACTTTCTCCTCCACAAGGTCTCTAATGAAGTGATGTCTAATGTCAATGTGCTTAGTCCTACTGTGTTGTATAGGATTCTTTGATATATTAATAGCACTCAGATTGTCATAGTACAATGTCATGACATCCTGTGTGACATTGTACTCAGACAGCATCTGCTTCATCCAGACCATTTGAGAACAACTACTACCAGCTGCTATGTATTCAGCTTCAGCAGTGGACAAGGACACACAGTTTTGCTTCTTGCTGAACCAAGAAACAAGATTGTTTCACAAGAAGAAGCATCCTTCAGAGGTACTTTTTCTGTCATCAGCACTACCAGCCCAGTCAGCATCACAATAACCAGACAAAATTGGTTCACATCCATGGGAATACAGGACACCATAATTGCAAGTTCCACTCACATACTTCAGAATTCTTTTCACCTGGTTAATGTGACTTATTTTAGGTTCAGCTTGGTATCTTGCACATACCCCAACAGTAAATGCAATGTCAGGTCTGCTGGATGTTAGGTACAACAGGCTCCCTATCATGCTTCTATACAAACTTTGATCTACCTTTTCACCACTTGTGTCCTTGGACAACTTCACATGTGTGGGAGCAGGAGTCCTTTTATGGCTGGCATTCTCCATTCCAAACTTTTTGACAATATTCCTTGCATATTTGCTCTGTGAAAGGAATGTTGAGTCTTCCATCTGTGTGACTTGCAGTCCAAGAAAGTAGGTCAGCTCTCCCATGAGACTCATTTCAAACTCAGCTTGCATTTTATTGGCAAAATGTTTCATCATTGAGTCTGACATTCCACCAAATACTATGTCATCCACATAGATTTGAGCCACCATTATCTTACCTCCTTCATTCTTAACAAAGAGTGTTTTATCCAAGCCTCCTTTCCTGTATCCTTTGTCTGTAAGGAACTTGGTTAGCCTTTCATACCAAGCCCTAGGTGCTTGCTTTAGTCCATATAGGGCTTTCCTTAACTTGTAGACATGTTCAGGAAACTTGGGTCCACAAATCCTTTAGGATGTTCTACATATACTTCCTCATTTAAGTAGCCATTTAGGAAGGCACTTTTCACATCCATTTGAAATAATTTGAATTTCAGAATGCAAGCAACCCCTAGTAGAAGCCTGATTGATTCCAGTCTAGCCACTGGTTTAAAGGTCTCATCAAAGTCAATCCCCTCCACCTGAGTGTAACCCTGAGCAACAAGTCTTGCTTTATTCCTGGTGATAGTCCCTTCTGCATCAGACTTGTTCTTGTAGATCCACTTTGTATCAATGATATTTGTTCCTTCTGGTCTAGGAACTAATTCCCATACTTCATGTTGCTTGAACTGGTTCAATTCATCTTGCATTGCTCCAATCCAGAATTCATCACATAGAGCTTCTTTAACATTTTTTGGCTCTATCTTTGACACGAAGCAAGAGTTTGAGACAGTTTCTCTGGACCTTGTAACAACACCTTTGGATGGATCTCCAATGATGAGCTCCTTTGGATGATCTTTCTGAATTTTGATGGAAGGATCTTTGTTTGCTTCCTCTGATTCAGATTTTGGTGGAGTAGGAATAGGTACATCTTCCTTATTAGGTACTTGAGGTGATGTCTCAAACCATGTCTCAACATCATATGTGACATTGTGTTCCTGATGATGATCATCAACAATGACATTAATAGATTCCATCATAACCTGGGTTCTGGAGTTGAATACCCTATATGCTCTGCTGTTAGTGGAGTATCCCAGAAAAGTGCCTTCATCACTCTTAGAGTCCATTTTTCTCCTTTGATCACGATATGTCAGAATATAGCATTTGCTACCAAACACATGGAAATATTTCACAGTTGGTTTTCTTCCCTTCCATAGTTCATACAGGATGGAGGAAGTTCCCTTTCTTAAGGTGACCCTGTGGTGAACATAGCAAGCTGTATTCATAGCTTCAGCCCAAAAATGAATAGGGAGTTTCTTAGCATGAATCATTGCTCTGGCAGATTCCTGTATAGTCCTATTCTTTCTTTCCACAACCCTATTTTGTTGAGGTGTTATAGGAGAAGAAAACTCATGATTGATCCTCTCGAGGAATGAATTCATCAAACTTGCGTTCTCAAATTCCTTTCCATGGTCACTTTTCGACAATACAACTTTCTCTCTCTTTGAAGTCTTTTGCATAACTCTTTAAAGACATCAAACACATCGATTTTTTTGATGAAGTTTATCCGGTAAACTGGAGAAATCATCCACAACAACATAGGCATATCTTTTCCACCAAGGCTTTCAACCCATAGGCCCCATCAAGTCCAGCAGCTCCAGACTTTAGACGTGGTCGATGTCTAGACATTGGGTGTGACATTCGGTTTGCTTCCCAACCTGACACTCACCACAGACCCTTCCTTCATCAATATGGAGTCTTGGTATACCTCTGACAGCCTCCATAGAGATGATCTTTTTCATTCCTCTGAGATGCAGATGTCCAAGTTTTTGATGCCACAACTTTACCTCCTTTTCATCTTTGTCTGTAGAGCACACAGAAGAGAGGTTGGTGTTCTTTATCACATGTAGCTTGTCCTTGATCGACTCCTCTCATAACTACTTCTTGTTTATCATTGATTACAAGACATTCAGACCTAGTGAAGTTGACCTTGAATCCCATATCACATAGCTGACTTATGCTTATGAGGTTAGCAGTCAAGCCTTTTACCAGCAACACTCCATTTAGATTTGGAACTCCAGAGCAGTCCAAGTTTCCAACACCTTTGATTTCTCCTTTAGCTCCATCTCCAAAAGTAACAAAGCTGGTAGAATGAGGTTTGCCATTATTCAGTAGGTTCTTTATTCCACTCATATGCTTGGAACACCCACTGTCAAAGTACCAATCTTCCTTGACAGACACTCTAAGAGAAGTGTGAGCTATCAATGCTGCAGCCTTCTTCTTCTACTTTTGAGTGTAGGGTACCTTGATGTTCTTAGGCTTAACATAAGGAGTCTGATTAGGGTATCCATGTAGCCTATAGCAGAAGGGTTTTATGTGTCCAAACCTTCCACAATGATGACATCTCCATCTTTGAAACTTCTTATTCATGTTTCTCTAATCCTGATGTTGACCCCAATGTTGTGACATCTGTTTTGACATTGGCTTATTAGGTCTGTTCTTCCTGTTATCAGCAAATTTCTTTGCATCCACATGCCCTGAGCCAGGAATATTTCCTGTTTTATGTTGTGACATCTGCTTTGACCTTGGTTTCCCATGCCTCTTCTTTTTCTTGTCACTAACAGGTTCCTTTTCACCACATATCCTAGACCATGCTTATTTCAGATTTTGTCCAAGTCAAGAATTTCTTCCATTATCATCCCAGTGGTCGACATCTTGATGACTTAGTCATATGTTCAAGCTTGAATTCAACACTATAACTGTTGAGATGACTTATAGTGATTGTATTCTCCTTCTTCTCAGCTTCCAGCTTCACATTTTCTGTCTCCAACTCCTCAATCAGCTTTTTCCTTTTCATTTTGTCGACATATCACCACCGATACACTTCTTGTAAGTATCAGCAAGTTCTTCAAAGGTCACTTCCTCATCACTAGAGTCATTATCAGGTTTGCCACTTTCAGAAAGAGCAGTGACAAGTTTGGCTGATTCCTCTTCAGAGCCACTACTTGATTCACCATCAGACCAAGTAACAGTCATTCCTCTCTTTTGTTTCTTAAGAAAGGTAGGACATTCAGCCCTAATATGGCCATATCCTTCACAACCATGACACTAGATTTCTCTGCTTTGACTTTCTTTATCCTCTGACTTGGATCTTCTGCTGGAGTCATAAGACCTGTTGATGTCAGATGAAATGTCCTTGACATTTGACCTTGACTTTGGATCAATTCTCTTGATGAGCTTGTTGAACTGTCTTCCAAGCATAGCTTCGATATCTTCTCTTCATCTTCCACCTTGCATCCTTCTTCAGTATTGGATACAAGTGCTATGCTCTTGTTCTTTTTGTCAACAGTTTCACTTATTCCCATCTCAAAAGTCATAAGAGATCCTATAAGTACTTCAACCTTCAAGGTGCTGATGTCCTGAGCCTCCTCTATTGCAGTCACTTTCATTGCAAACCTTTTAGGCAAGGATCTGAGAATCTTTCTCACCAGCTTTTCTTCTGACATCTTTTCACCAAGTGCTCCTGAGGTGTTGGCAATCTCCAAAATATTCATGTGAAACTCATGAATAGTCTCTTCTTCTTTCATCTTCAACTTCTCAAATTTGGTAGTGAGCATCTGAAGTCTTAACATCTTCACCTTGGATGTCCCCTCATGAGTAGTTTTGAGAGTGTCCCAAACATCCTTGGCCAGCTCACATTGATGAACTAGTCTGAAGATATTTCTGTCAATACCATTGAATAGGGCATTCAATGCTTTAGAGTTTCCCTGTGCTAGCTCCTCTTCCTCTTTGCTCCATTCTTCCTCAAGTTTCAAGACAGTAGTCCCATCTTTCACAAGCTTGGTGGGATGTTTCCATCCTTTGTCAGCATCTCTCCAAGCCTTAATGTCCACTGATCTTAAGAAGGCAACCATACGAGGCTTCCAGTAATCATAATTAGACCCATCCAGAATAGGTTGTCTACCTCCAAATCCTCCTTCCTTATCCATTACGCCGTAAACTATTATCCCTAGATCTCACCGAAATAAGGCGTGGTGCCCGCCCGATGCCAATTGAAATTCTCGGCACACGTGATGTCATAGAGAATGTTATGACACACTATCCGACACTGCTAACTATTCACACAATAGATATAAATGTAAAGAACACAATAAGTTGTTTACCCAGCCTGTCTAACTACACCTACATCGAGGGCTACCAAGCCAGGGAGGAAATTCACTATTAGTAGAATTAATTCAGGAATAAACCAACCAGTTTATCTCCTTCACTTAAAACCTACCCAATGCAACTTCACCCTAAGTCCTACTTAGATCTGAGTACCTACTCTCCCCTCAATCACAAAGCAGTTGATATCAACCTATTGAATAATTGAATTGTGAAGACACACTTCAATAAACTATCTTGATCTGCTTCAAAGCTTTCAATCAAGAGACAAACACTCGTGATTTAAAGCTTTGAGTGATAAACTACCCTTACAAACAAATCCTAGTCCAAGGCACTTATCAATTGATAATTTCATGGCTCACAAGAGATACTAGAATTACAAATACCAACTGTTAACTTTCCTAATAAGACATTAAATAACAACCTGCTATCTCTTCAATAAATTCGAAGCAGTAGTGTAAGGGTTGAATTCTTTTATAGAAGCAATCTGAAACTTCGTTTGGGCTTCCATAAAGATAGCTAGGTTCACTTAATTTAATCCTAAAACATGGTCTTTTCAACAACCAATTTAGGTCTAATTAAGATTAACCTAGCAGCCACGTGAGCATGCTTTCTAATAATAGAAAAACAATATTTAGCAGCTCAACAAACTTCCTGAAAAGTCTCAGAAAAATAGATTCTCGCAGATGAATGTCACATCGAATGTCATAACATCTATTATGACATCGATCGCTTTTCTCGCATTTCAGCATGCCTTTAGCTTCCCTCGAGTTGTCCTTTAATCATCCTTAGCAGGTAGGATTTATCTTCAATCTCTGAATGTCATGACATTTATCAAGACATTGCTATAGCCTAGTTTAACCAAAATTAATGCCAACTAAAAACACTAACAACCTTTAATGAGGACTTTCAGCCAATTGGTCCTAGTGAAAAAGTAGTATCTGACTTGAGCCTCTTCTTGGCAACATTGGTTAGGAACTCAACATTTTGTCCTCTACGTTACACCAATTGGTCAGGAATGCCACATGATAATAAAAATCGTTTCTGGAGATATACTAATGTATGTTTTTATCTATGAATTTGAAAGTCTAATTATTAAAAAATAAGTGTATTATTTCTTGATCTTGTCTTATCTTATAATTTTTGTAGCGTAAGTTTATCTTGCCGGTGTAAGCACGAGATTGGATTGAGACCACTGTTAGAGAGGCATGGAGAAGATATAAGCACAAAATTAATAAGAATCATTTTTTGAAGTATTCTAACATGACTGAGAGACTCAAAAATCGTCCGCCAAAGGTGCAAATAGCCCAGTTTAAGAGTCTTTGTGCTTATTGGAGTAAGGAAACTATACATGTAAGATTAATAAATTTTTGTATGTATGTGTGTGATTTTACACCTTTCTATGTATACCATAATCAAGTAATATTTATTATAATAATTCCGTCAAATTTAAATGTAGGCAATCAGTGAAAATAACACTAGAAATAGAGCTCAATTAAAGCGGATGCATCGAATGGGTCCCCAAAACTTTTCTTTGACTCGTGAAAAAGTGGTAACTTTCTTTTGTTCTCAATAAAGTATTCCTTGTATGAATGGTTCTTTGTTCAATTAAAGTATTCGTGAAAAACTTTTCTTTGACTCGTGAATAGGCATTTTAATTCACATGCTATTTTGTTATGGAATTATTTTGATCTGTGCCGCGTGTAAAGGAAAAAAGAGAGCCCACTCAATCAGAAATGTTTGTTGAAACTCGAAAAGGAAATAAAGGAAATGAACTGGATGTAGAAACTGGAAAAGTAATTGTATGTAACATTGTTTATGTAATATGTTTTCTTAATATAATCGGCCAACATTGTCTATAATAGTAGTTAATTTTTTTTTTTGTAATTTATGCTAGTCCCAACTTCAAGAAATTGTTGAAAAGGAGGAAAGTGATACAGAAGCTTTTAAAGTTGTTTTTGGAAAGGAGTGTCAGCAGTGGTATTATGGGAGAAACATAACTAAAACTTCCTTAAAGTGAAAGGCAGAGATTAATGCTTTGAAACAAGCCCACAGTGAAGAGGTCTCTACATTAAGGGACGAGTTTCAAGATAAGATTGATAGATTGCAAAATGCTTTTAAGACCTTAATACAACAATGTTAATTCTCTATTTTTAGGATTGGCTTTATGTTTGGTAAAACCAATATAGCAGCAATAGGTTAAATAGGGTTTATAACTTGTAAGGAGAAAACATGTTGAAGTTCTATTTAATGAAGAAACATGTTGTGTTGAAGTGTTTCAACATCTGGAACAACATGTCGAAGAAGATGTCACAACATCACGGATGAGCTGACAAATTGGATTATGTTATGTTTTTAACAGAACCAGAATATTCCTGTTATGTTTTTAACAGAAGTAGAATATTCCTAGGATATTATATTATCCTATGTGGCATCCAAGATTGATAAATCAGAGATATTATGTTGGTTGATTAAGATATTATTAGTTTCTAAATATAGAGATTTTTTAGGAAACTAAATGACTGAAGTCCTAAATTTGTGGAGAATATCTTGGAGCAGTTTTAGCAACTATTTTGGAGAATATCTAGGAGTGTTTTTAGCAAGATGTTTTGGAGAATATCGTGGAGCATTTTTAGCAGCAGTTTTGTTATGATTTGAAGGCCCACATCTAGTTGGGTAATAGGTTATAAATAGAAGCATTGTAACCTAAGTTCAACACCAGCCGAGAATGTAACTTTCATATTATTAGGGCTGAGTCTTTGCCACTCTCTAGGAGAGTTGGTTTGTGAGTGAACCTCCCAGATTGTGGGAAGGTCACCATGTGTACACCTCGAAGGCTATATGTAAGAGGGTGTTTTGTTCTTGGAGGAAGCTTTGAAGAAACTCCAAGTGTGTTTGTCAAGAGTCTTAACTGTAATTTTTGTATTTGAAGAGTTGTTGGTGATTAGGCCGTTAAAACAACTCTAGGATTGGAAGACTATTCAACATCACTACGGTGGTTAGAAGTGGAATGAGGATATTCCATATCTAGGGGGACCTAGGTAGAGATTTCACTGGGTAGGGATTAAGTGAGGAGTTGTAAACGGGGAGTTTAACTCCGAATTAATACTACTGATAGTGGATTTCATTCCTGACTTGGTATGCCCCCAGATGTAGGAGAGTTTCTCCGAACTGGGTGAATAATTATGACGTGTTCTTTATGTTTTGCTGCATTATTTTATTTCTACCTTGCCTTTATGTTAATGTCAGATCAGATGTCTTGACATCCTTATAAGACATGAGTCTGCTGCACCTGAATTTCAATTGGTATCAAAGCAGACATCCTGTCTGTTTTTGGATGAGATCCCATGGAGGATAATTTTCGGTTTTTGTGCAAGATCAAAGGTCTTTACTGAAAAGCTAATTTAAATTAGAAATTTCGTGTAGGTGTTTGAACGTTCCATAAAAGTGGAGGATGGACTGTTCACCTCAAGAAGTGTGTCTGTGGAGAACTGTTATGTATTGAAGACCAAGTTGAAGCTAGAACAAAAGAGTGCAATCATCAAAGCCGTCATGAGGTAGTGAAGACCTTGATATGTTGTAAAGACTATTGCTCTACCTATTTTTAGAAAGAAAGAGAGTATCACTATCAAAACCTTCATGCAGGGGTGAAGATCTTGATGAGTTATCTCTTAAGCCTATATGTGGTGACCTAATTAGGATAATCTTCCTGGTTATGGTATCTTATGTAGTTCTGTTGGCTTGGTCTGTTATTAGACATAGAATGTTTTGGATTGCTCCTGACTTGTAGGAGTTGTATGCTATAAGTTATGCATACATTGTTGAGGAGGTTGTGTATTCCGCTGTGTCATACCCCAAAATTTTCCCTCCATCTTCTCAAGACATTCCATACATCCATACTCAAGGATTCCTCAAAGGTTGATCAGACAAACCCTCTCCTAGACAATCAACCCAAACTAGGGTTTGGCAATTCTCAGCTCCAGATGGACTTCCAACATCTTCAATGTTCATCATGCCTCCTCATATGCTTCAAATGTTCTCCATGTCAAGTTTCAAGCCTTACAAGTCAAGTTTCCTCAGACAATTGCTCAGATGGTTGAAAATCAATTGTATTGGACAAAAAGTCAACTGTGATCAACATACACTCAAACTTCATGATTTTTGGTCAACATCCTCATTTTGAAGTTACATTCATCATTTGATCAAGGGTTGATCATGATTCATCAAGAAAACTCAAGATTTGCTCAAAAGTCAAACTTTCTAAATTAGGGTTTCTAGGTGAAAAGTCAACCAAACTTTGACTGATCATAACTTCTTCATTCTTTATTAGAAATTTTCCCACCAAAGCTCATTTTGAAGGAAATTCAATTCTCTACAATTTCATGTTCTCACAAGAATGTTCAAAAAATGCTTCATTTGAGAGGTATGGATCAAAACATTACAGGTCCTTTTCAAAGTCAACAAAAAGTCAACATTTTGTTTTGAAGATATATTAAGCATGGAAACTCCAATTGAGATGATACCAAAAGGGTTGGTTAGCGTACTCTTAGAGCTTTCCAAAAAGTCCAAGAACACTCAAAAATGTGGAAAATTGAGCAAGATACACCATTCACAAGTTGGGCAATTTTGAAGAAGTGCACAAAGAGAAATACTTCTAAAAATCAAAAACTTTGCAAATGGGCTTACTTTTTCTTCATCCAAACTTGTTCCTTATACAATTAGGAATATCCAAGCCCAATGCCACAAATTTTTATTTTATTTTTCTATTTAATTTGGAATTTATTCATTTAAATACAAATTAAATTTAAAAATAAAGTATAAAATCAAAATTAAATGCAAACTTGATTTTTCTCTCTTCCTTGAGATCCAAGCAACTCAATAAAGCCAGCAAATTTCGAAATTTGGATTGATATGGCAAGATTGGATTGAAAATTGATCAAAAGATGAAAATTTGATTTTGTACAAAATCAAATTTGATTTGCATTGATTAGTGATTGATTCTTCCTCAAATTAACTCCAAATCCATCCACTATAAATGTACAATGCAGACACATCAAGAGAGGACAAAAAGATTGCCTCAAGAACCCTAAAAAATTTTCAAAGAAACTTGTGAAAAAAGCAATTTCGAATTCTGTTTTGCAGGCCAATTCAAGGAGTTTTGAGGATTGGATAAGCATCCTCAAGGCCCCAGGAAGCTATTCCAATCATCCCCACGCGTTGAAACATCCAGAATCGTCTTAACGAAGTCACGGTTTATGTAAATATAACTCGAAATCGAATCCATACATACAACCATGTTTAATGTGTTTTGATTGCATATTTGTGTTGCTAATGGTGTTTCTAAGCTTTCTGCATAGTTTGATTTGAGTTTCAGTGCAAGAATCGAGAGATGCCATGATTAGGGTTCCCTGTGCCGTTTTAGGGTTTCTCAAAATAGGAAAAATTGAACAAAACGAACACCACCATCGTGTTCAGGGTGATGATTCCAATCGAACCATGCCTTTGAATGGAATTTATATTGCTTGTATTGGATTTTAGGATTTGCAGGGATCGTAGCGTCGAAGAAAGACCGACGCTAGCTTTTGATAATTCAAAACGAGGACGATGATGAATTGGCGCGAGTTCTAAGCAACCAGGACGTGACACTTGCTTGTAATCCGTTCGTTCCAATGATCAAACAGTTGCGTGTTCCAGCTCAGTTGGCAAGGCATGGGGTTTGTGAAAGCAGGGTCCTGGGTTCGATTCTCCCTAGGACCATTTGGTTTTCTTCCTTTTTTTACAAACTTCACATTTTTATTATTTTCATATTTTAATTTCTTTAAATATTTTCCATACAATTTTAATTCTTTTCAATATTTTTATTCATGCATCAAAAATCATCAAAAAATATTTTTCTTTTGCATTTATTTTCATAAAATGTTTATTTAATTTATAAAATTAAAAAAATACTATTTTTCATGCATATTTATTTTTATTCATAATTCACAATTTAAATCACTTTTAATTAGTTTTTAATTGTTAAATTGCATCCAAAAAATCCCAAAAAATTATTTTAGCATATTAATGTTATTTCTAGCATGCTATATTTTTCTCATCTAAAAATTTGCATTTTTACTAACATTTTCCTCTTATTCGATTTCATCGTATTTTCCGATTTTCTCATCTTTCCACAGGATATCCCGTTTCGGACAATTTTTCTGTATCGTTTCTTTTTTCTAATAATGTAACTATTCATGGGATGTAATAGTTAATTAGGGCTTTTATTTTCCGCAAGTTTAAATTATGTATCTGCCCCAAAGCCATGTAATAGCGTAGGATTTATCTTTCCGTATTTTACATTTCCGCATTTTACTTTCCGCACCCTATAAACTGCTAGTAATTAGGCGTGTATGGCGAGATAAAATTGAACATAGCCCACTATAACTTCAAAGATAACATATCTGAATTTGACACACTCTTTTCACACATGCACCCCTTAGGGTAATTCTCTCTCTTTGCCTTACGAATTCAAATGGTCATGTCCCTCGAACGTAGAGGTATTCTAGCACCGTTGCCTTCAAACAAATCATCATAGTCCCTTCGATACAAAGATCATAAGACCCACAATGTCGCCTACGAATACATGATCTTGACCCTCGATTGTCGCCTACGAAAAATGATGATGGTCCCTTCGAATGTGCTAGGATACTTCCTACAAGTTGCCTTCTATGACCATACGATGTCCCTTCGAATGTCCCTCTTACATCCAACGAATGGGGTTACCTACCAACTAATGGTATGGATAGCGCTTCTCTAAAGGAACGTAAAATAACACAAAAACGACCAATTCTGAGTAGGTAATAAGACTTTTAGTTGCTTGCTCAAATCAAATATTTTTCACACCTCACACTTTTGTCAAAATTCAAACTCTTTTCAAAACAAAACATTTCCAAACACTTTGTATACATTCCTACATGAATCATTACAAAGTCAAAGCGAAATACCTTTTCAAAACATTTTTGTCAAACACACAGAAAGCACAATTTTTAAAGTGATCTAAGAGCAACTAAGAGCCCGTAGATAACTACGGATGGAAAGGGGTGCTAATACCTTTTCATAACCTTCTCCCTTACTCGTAATCTAACGAAGGTCTTTTTCTGTACTTTTACCTTCCTTAATTGATAAAAGAAAAGTCGATGGCGACTCTTGCTATCCACACGATACAAAACCTACAAAGTCGGCTCACCGTGTTACGTCGGCGACTCTGGGAAACACCCTAAAGAGAGAATTGCCTTAGGGATTTCTAGATCACTTTTATTGTTTTTTGTTTGACTTGCTTGCTTTATCTTTAAGGGTTGCTTGGGTATTATATTTGTGGGGATCCTACACCGGATCCGGTTTCCTTTAGGTAAGTAGCAATAAATCGTCGCGACCATTAGACGTATATCAAAACGGTCAACATGATGGCTACGTTAGTGTGACACTTTGGATTTCCTGATACTCTTCATTTCCAAGTTGAGGATAGTATTTGGCTTCCACGTGGTGCCATTAAGCACTAACTAAACTTTTAGAACCTTAATTGACCCATCTTGGCCATTAGAAGGTAGTGAGATGGCCGGCTTTGGTGTAGACCGAGGTTGGTTGATACTCGATGCTACGCTCATTGAGATCAGACTTTTGGGATATTTTCGATCGACCACTTGGTAGTCGTATTGAATTAAACGCCTACGAGAAAGATCAATGATGTGAGATTCTTAGAACCCGGTTACTATTATAGGACAGGATGAACCAACTTAAACTTTTGGTAGGGTAATCACCTATACCTCTTGGAAGCCTTAAACCTAGGCTCATTGTGTGAATTATTTGTGTGTGCCAAACATGACATCATGACATCATTTGCATTGCATATCATTTCTAACTATTTCAAGGACCTAGGGATTTATCTTTGCTCTGTTTTGTAGGGTATTATGGCTTCTAGAAAGACTATCCGAATCAACTTCATGGGTATACCTTCTCAGCTCAAAGAATTGGTTTCAGAAATTCCTGATCATGCTCAGTTCATCAAAAGACATGGTTGTCTACTTGATTTGGTTATCTCCGATTTTGAAGAAGATATGATGCATGTCCTATTCCAGTTCTTCGATCCGAAACACCATTGCTTTACATTCCCAGATTATCAGTTGGTTCCTACCTTGGAAGAGTTCTCTAAGCTACTTGGGGTACCTATTCTTGACCAAATGCCATTCACCGGTTTAGAAAAGGTTCCTAAGTACGAAGACATCCCATCAGCATTACACCTAAAGCGCTCAGACATTGAAGCCAATTGGGAAACTAGAAGCGGAGTTAAGGGTTTACTTGCTAAGTTCCTGATTAAGAAAGCCCGAGAATTCCTCAAAGTTATGAGTTTCCATGCATTCGAAGATATTGTGGCCTTGCTAATCTATGGTTTGGTTATATTCCCTAACTCGGATCAATTCATAGATGTCAACACCATCAAGTTATTCCTTACCCGTAATCCAGTGCCTACTTTACTTGGAGACATCCTACATTCTCTCCACACTCGTACTATCAAAAGACAAGGAACTCTCATGTGTTGTATACTGTTACTTTCCAGGTGGTTTATTTCGCACCTTCCTCCATCAGTTTTAAAGAATGAACAAAGATTGAAGTGGT
>CM038794.1:120025168-120137340 GCA_021764765.1 Vicia sativa
ACTATCTCTTGCAGAAAAAGGCGTAAGCAATCAACAATTTCTATCAAGGAATTCTTCCGTGCATTGGAATCACGCAACAAAGAAAGAATGTAAATCTTAGAAGGGTCTCGAGAGTGATCAATAACACAAAAATCACTTTTTCGGATGTATATCATGATTTTTTCATTATCTTTTGCCAAATCAAGATTAGCGACTTGTAGATCAGGTTCCTTTGTTGCATGCTTCCCTTTAACTTTCGCTAAAGCATCTACATTTGTTGGCACATTAGAGCAAGAAAATCCGACAACTTCTAGTCACTCCGCCACCATCGAAAATTAATAAGAGTTAGAAACATCAAGTTCATCATCTTTATCATTAGAAGAGGACCCATCTTCCCGCTTAACTCCATGATAATAAACATCCGATCCATAGTGCCAAGGCACAACTTTATCGCTAACATACGAATAGGACCGTGTCTCGTGATCATTAACGCAATAAAGCTTTTGTGTGAGATGACATATGGAGTGTAGGAATGGAAATCATGTACATCTTACACTTCACCTTTGTTCCTTTTTAATCTTGTCAAACTTTAACTCACCCCGGTGATCAAATTCAATACCAACCTTCAAACTTTCACAACCATTCAAACGTTTTCACAATCAATACAATAACGCTCAACCGCGAAGATGCCTCTCTTAATCATATACTTTTGACAAAGGGTAAAGTTCTTCACCAAATTAACATCCATGATAAAATTGTAACTTCACCGTCCTCCATAATAGCTTGAACTAGTCCTCCGCATGTTGCGGCATTGGGTTTCAATGACATTAGGCACGGGTCATGTTGCTGGAATCAAATTGGATAGCATTTGACTCAACCAAATCATGTAACTTACACTTGAACGCATAACAATTTTCAATACTATGACCCGCAACACCAAAATGGAATGCACAATTAGTATTTGCATCAAAGTTCGTTGGATGTCTATCATTAGGATATGGCGCAGCCTTACAATCACCAATTTAAGATCAAGCAAACGAGTAAGAATCTCAAAGATAAGACATTGGAACAAAATCAAATCTTCTAGGTGTACGCTTATTCTATCGTTTTGATATTGTTGGCGTCGGTTGAGCCCATGTTAAGAGGCGTAAATAGTCACATTTACTTGGGCCTTGCCCAGCTTCCATATAAATGTAACCTGGTCTCACCTTCCTTCTTCCTTGGTAACCACTTAATGCCTTCTTTGTACCAAAAGAACTTTCACCTTCGGTGTACTGAATCTTTCAAAATTTCAAACCACTTTCAATCCTTTCACCATACCTAAGCATTTCAGCAAAGTTAGAAAATGTACTACAAGCCACATAGTAGTGCCCAGAAAGAGTGCTAGTAAACATGTCTATCATCTCTCTCTCTCCATCATAGGTGGCTAAACTCGAGCAGCGAGCTCACGCCACTTCTGCGCATACTCCTTAAATGTTTCACTGGATTTCTGAGTCAAGTTCTTCAATTGAGTTCGATTGAGGGCCATATCGATGTTGAATTGATATTGCTGAATAAAGGCATCAACCAAATCACGCCATGTTCTGATGTAAGTTCTTTCGAGGTGCATATACCATTCCAAAGAAGCTCCAGATAAACTTTATTGGAATAAATGCATCAAGAGTCTTTCGTCCTCAGTATATACCGCCATCTTACGGAAGTAAGCAGTGATGTGTGTTTTCGTAGTTGCAATTGTACTTATCAAAAGTTGGAAATTTTAATTTCTGAGGGAGCCTAATCACATGTAAGCCCCAAGTCCGAAAGATCCAAACCGTACATCTTTTGTCCCTCAACAACCCTTAGTCTCTTCAAGCAGACGGTATTTCGATCCTCATTGGGGAAATGGCCTCACTTATTATCAGAGTATACCTCTTCATTTCTATAAAATTTAACCCCGAGAGCGAGGCCCTCTACCATGATGCCCCTACATCTCATCATCATAAAGAAGTGTCCCGGAGGAGGAGGTGGTGGAATTGACCATTGTTCGTGTTCGACTCGATCACGAAGGTGGTCATTAACAACCAAACCATCATTGTTCTAAGGGTCGACCACACACGGATTCCCGCAGAAATCATCTAACGGGTTATCATGATGCTCAACCTCAAGACGAGGTCTTTCCACTAGAGATCTCAATTATTAGTGGCCTCGGTTCATGGTAGTGATCACTTCCATAAACCGATCCATTTGTGCTTCCTTCTGCACTTCATTGTCGCCATATCCGCTGGATTTTCTCCATTTGTCAACGTCGTTGCTTCGCATTGAAAGTAACTGGAAGGTTGAATTGCAATTTTCGCTATATAAAAGCGTAGCCAATGATAAGAACTCGAAAGCAAAACTCGTTATGCATGATATATACATGAATGAATGAAATGCATGCAATGACATATTTGAACATTTCCAAGACTCTAACACTTTGATTCAAATTTTGGGCGAGGCCAATAAACGAGATAATGGATAATCAAATCATTGATTATCATTAAATCAAGATAAAGAAGTCTACAAATATTTCGAGCATTTTTTCGCATTCATACAATAAAATGAGCAACCCGTCAACAAGCCCGATGGTGATTCTTCACAAAATTCAAATAAAGTATACATCTAAATGTCTCGACATAGGATACCCTTAACATCTTGTATTCTATCTCGAATCTTGAGTCGACCAATCTCCTCCATAGCAAGAGACAATCGAACATCTTTCTCTCGAGCTAGGCTTCGTGCCAATTTTGATTGCACATTTGTTTCTTTGACCCTTCGATCCGAGACTTCATTGCTTCTCCATATCGCCTTTGGAGGTCTTAAGGATCTCACAATCTCACCTTTTCGCTTGTACCTTTCCCAACTAGCAACAAATTTCTTGTACTCTTCCACGGGATGGGAGGATCTTCAACTCGAACCTCTTCCTCGTTGGATCGACGTTTCTCCTTTGAAATACTTGAGCTCATGAACTAGTTGATTCGCCTCTTTGTAAAAAGACAATTCATTGTTAATGCCTCTTCCTCTTCGAGCGAAGACGATTTTGAGCACGCACTACCATAATCCCTTGAGACAACATCCGTACTAACTCGAGGGTGGAAAGTTTCGATCCTATAATAGAAGGCCACCGACAATCACTATTTCTCTTTGATAAATTGGATGTAAGAAGCATAGGTCAGAATATTTCTTGCCAAAATACTACCCTCCTTCAAGACGAATACTATTCCATGCTTGAATAGCCTTAATCATCGATCCAAGAACATTAGGCACATCATAATATAGAGTTTCCTCACAAAATCCTCGTCGGGAGGTCCCATCAAAGCATGTCCTAATTGACTCAATGCAAGAGTTGGATTGTAGTTGATACCATCCCTTATGCCCATGAGAGGGACATTAGGGAGATCCCTGCAACAGATGATAATCTTCTCACTCTCATTTTTGGACATATCACGCCGATACCAACCAATAACTTGAGATGTGAGACCATCAATCTTGGAATCCACCTCATAGTATGTTGGGTATCAATAAAAGCACCACTATGGGGAAGAAAGCCTTGGAACCAATGATACAACAATGGCGCACAACAGTGAACAGTTCCACATTTCCCTTTAAAACTCCTAGACTGTATGGAATGATAGACATCTCCTAAAAGAGTTGGAATAAGGTTCTTATGAATGAATATGAAAATAGCGTTCATATCAACAAACTTGGGCTCATTTGGAAACAAAAACATCCCATAGATGAGATAAGCTAAAATGGCATTGAAACTCTCCCAATTATTCTTGGCAGCTTTGGCATTGGCTTTTAACAGAAACCCAAATGAAAACCTCTTACAGCCCCTTGCTTGCAACATTAGTCGACACCATATATTTCTATACAAAGGGCTTCTCCATGGAAGCATGGAAAGACACTTGATGTAGTATAGGAATGTCCAAGATATTAGAATAATCTTCCAAATTTGGCATCAACAAGTAATCGGGGAACACAAAACACCTCAACTCACCGTCGTAGAAGTGGAATAAGGCCTGGAGACTGTCCTTCTGATATTCGGTAAGAGGAGACTTCAACGATGTCAAAATTCTTCCATAATATTTGGTGAAGATGCTAACATTCTCAGGCGGAGACTTATTAGCCAACAAAATAAGATTCTCAAGAGCAAGCATAGGAAGTTTGTACACTGGATGACGTCACTGATTGTTCTTCTTTTCAGTATCCATCTTCCATAACGGCCCGACAACTAGACTCAAAGGCTAGAAAAATCCTGGAAATAAACAAATATGTATGTTAAAATATGCAAATTAAAAGTTTTGTGAATGCAATGCGTCAAGGTCATATCTTCATATATTAAACCTTTGTTGTAATCGATAATGTAATCCTCGATCAAATGTAACAAGATCAAAGTTCCAACACAAATTGAACTCCCATGAAAATACCAAAATACTAGAAAATACCAAGATTACGAACACGTAACCTCATATCAAGGAACCAACATCGCATATGTAATAATGATATCCTACCCACCTCACAAGGTAATTCTAGACAGAACGGGTCCCTTAATAACCAGAGTCGACGATCCTTTATCGAGCACTTTGTTGTCTACACAATGTAGGCTAAAGCATCGCCAATCGAATCTCGTCTCGAGTTTGGTACTACAAGCTCCTCACACGCACTACGAGATGCGTGGATTCGATACATGAACATCCATCTATCCTATATGTCACTGGTCGGTAGGGGCCTTTACCTCATGTAACTCCCACCCAATCAAGAGAACAACCAAGATAAAGAAGAACTAATATATGGATATGTGAGATAAAATGCCACATATAATGAAATGCAAGACATAAAGGATGATGCCATAAAGTGAGTAAATAAATAAACACCCAATAGACATGAAAATAAAAGCTAGGATTGACTCTTAATCGGACCAGAAGAGGTCTAGACGATCCCCAATGAAGTCGCCAACTAAAACTACCTAGTCAATCGATAGAATATCAATGAAGTCTCCATCGAACATTTTTATCCCACGAGAGGAAAACATTGAGTAAACCTAAGAGGGAGAAATCATGGTCTTACGACCAAGAGATCGGGTAGGAGGAGTCCGTTACGCGAGGAAGGTATTAGCACCACATAGTACTTCACGTAAACTTCCACTTTCTATCTAAAAGTGTGTTATGTCTATCTACATCTTAATGGCTATAATGCATGTGAAAGAAAGAAAATAAAGAAAACACGGGAAAAGAAGGAAGTGTTTACAAAATTTTGCTCGATCACGCACCGTGACTAGATGCCACGATCCTTCTTGCGCAATGGGAAAGTCGAGTGTCGTAGTTCGACTCACTTGTTTTAGTGGGTTGCAATTGTTTTATGGGAAGTTCTATCCCTGCTCACAATTGAAACTCGTGCTTGAAGTTCAAATTTATAGAAGTCTTATACTCAACCGCCGCACACTTAGCAATTTGTTTGGACTTGAAAGGGAACACCCTTTTAAAAAGATTTTAAACACGAGCCAAGAGGCGAAAAAGGTTTAAAGTGAGGTTGGTTGTTTTACCTTTGAAAAGGAGTCCGAACCATTATTAAGTGTTTTGATTTTCAAAAGAAAAGAAAATAAGTTTTAGTTTTATTACATGCATGGATGCAAAAGAAACTGGAAAACAAAGAAGGGAAAATAACTATCATGCAAAGATGGCCATATGGTTGAGGATAAAAAGTCTAAGCTCAGAGACTACCCTAACATCCTCATTGGTTGAACGACCAAAGGATGCAAAGGGATTAAGCAAACAAGTGCTTTGGTAGAAGCACACACACAATGCAATGCACAAACAAATGATTCAAACATACGCAGGAGAAGAAGGAAGTGCCATAGCCTGCAATGGTAATGAGCATACCAGAGTCAACCAGGAGCCGACCATTCGATTCCCGAGAAAAGTATCACAACATGATATGAATTATCAAGTGTGAAGAACATATGAGTGTGGGTATCAAACCAATAAATGTGAACCCCAAGAGAAGGCGTGGAGAGTAAGAATAGGGGACTCTTGCCACTTTTATTATTGCCTCAATAAGGAAGTAACATGATTCACGGTAATGAATGACATGCATTAGAACTAAAGTGAGGTTGATCGCGAACCCTTTCCATGTGCCCATCATATCATCATCACAAACAACACTTGTATATCTCATTAGAAGCGGGACTCCTTGGTGGTGCCACTTAGCACTTTGCTTAACCACTCTTGACCTATGCAAGCATAAAAGTAAACACACGATCGAAAGTACCTCCCTATGCACGGAACAAGACATTAAACAAACCATACACAAGTAGCAAACAAATTGCCCTAAACGGTTCTTTAAATAAATCAAGCACTGACTTAAATTTCTAACGATCCGAGGATAACCATCCCGACTTCCGACATAGTCTTCGATTCACAAATCATTTACCTTAAGAATAAACTTAACCGATCAACAACAAAGTAGGTTATGCCTCAGTATAATACATTGCCCCAGTCTATAGGGACTTCGACGAAATTTTCTTCAAGAGGGCTTTCTGAGATTTGTATCATCAAGATAAATTGCCCCAGTATCATGAACTTTGATATGGTTTCAACCACGCTGAGATGACAAATTATGACCGCCAATTTTGAGAGATTCTTCAAATCTTGACATAATCGCCTCGATCGGTGAAACTTGAGATTGATCAGCATAGTCGCCTTAGATCGGCAAAACTTGAGATTCTTCCTAACTTAATTGCCCCAAATTGGCTTATCTCTAACTCAACAAAGTATTCACATGCTTCTTCCCTTCAGGGTAATCAAATTCAGATTTCATTTTCAAATCAACGAGCACTACCATCGGATTAATCGTCGCCGACGAAGTCTCGCAAACCGTTCCTTACCACATGTTCATAGGGGAATGAGAAATCAATAGAGTCTTTGGATGACAACATCTTCACAGTGTAATTTACCTACATCCCGACAAGAGGTTAGCATAAAACCATGTTTCTCAACTTGAGTGCTTCGCTTCAAATGATACTTGAAGTGATTGGTCCCTTCAAACCAACTGGAAGTAATACACCACTGCTCGATAGAGATTTCTGGACAATCAAAACTTCCACACAATTTGCTTCTGGTCCTTTTCACCCAACAGAGTCACTAGAAAGCATGCCCCAGATTAAGATGATTCTTCAAAAGGCCACTCAACAGAGTCTCGAAGCCATTTGCCCCTCAGGACAATCAAGATGTTCATATGATTCTCATTATGCAAGCTACCGTGATGTTTAAGCACCTGTTCATATGCAAAGAATGTTTTATCCTAAGAATGATAATTCTAATGTAAATCATATGATTGTCTTGAAACAAAATCTTTTATTGAAAAGACGTTGAAACATCGCATTTTTTGCACAAAAGATAACAAAAGTATGGATTGATACCAACTCAATAGTTATAGCTGGCCTCCTAGGAATCAGGTTACCGTCCGCTCGTTATGATTTTGCTTTCGAATTAACCATGCTTCGCTAGGCTTTTAAGGGTCGAACGTGGCTCTGTTCACGATTTTTAGAAAAAGGAGTTTTAGGCTCAAAATATTTGGTGCACACCCCCTTCGTGATGTTCTCTAACCCTAAGTTCAGTTAACTCGATATGAGCTATCATCTCTCACAAGAGGAAATTGATGGTTGAGGAACCACTGTAGTTTCTTGGTCACACAACTTTGACTTTATGGAGGATGAGTTTTTGGACATGATACTATTCACCCTTTTTTCTTTAGTGTCCATCACAAGACTCTTCTTCACTGAGGACCTTATTTGATTATCCTCTTCTTTCTGGATTTCCAATGTGTTTTCCCAACATTTGTCCTTTCCTTTTTTTTGCCTAAGCGACTTATTACCAAGTTCGACTTAGCGAGCTTTTTGTCACCTCTTTTTTATATTCACACTTTTTGAACAAATTGTGTGATCTCGAGACTTTAATTGATTGGAAGTGATTGTGACTATCTGAATCCTTGGTAGACGATGAATAGCCATTGGGGTATCGTATTCTTTTGATGCACATGTTTTACCCTAATTTTTACCCTTAAGATTCACGCATGCTTCATACCATTACATTACACAAAGATCAATTGGTCTCTCTCTCTCTCACTCTTACCTTTGGGTTTGCCTTTGGGATATCACAAAGCACCATTGAATGTATATGATGATTGATGTTTGACTAACAATAATGTGTGTATACTTCACTCTCTAAATGTTGTAGGTGAATGGTGCACAAGTCTCTTATTCAAGGAGTCAATAGGTTCATGTGTTTATTTTCATGTCTTTTCTCCTCAATTCTCAAGATTTTTGAAAGTATTGTCTCCCATTGAAGACTTCTTTTATCATCTACAATGGCCTCTCATCTTGATTATATACTTATTTTTTAAAATAGATCATCAAATTCAAAGAATTCATCATTCTATGGCCATCAACCTTAAATTAGGGTTTTGAACTTCTGAAGATCATATCTTGGTATTTGTGTGAAGTTTGTGGATGATTTCAAAGTCATGTGATTCTTAAGAGGACTTCTAATATAAGTATGCTTGGATCCAAAGAGTTTTATTGATAAGAAGATTAATTTAGAAGTCTATGATTGCCCACTCTCTCTATTGATGCTTCATTTATCTTGTATGACATTAAAGGATCATAACCGCCATCCCTTGTCTCCTTGAGCTCATTTTCTTTCACAATGAACCTAAGGATGTCTAATACTACTTAGTTCAATTGGAAAAAAGGGAAAATGTTTGAAATTTGCCTATGAAGTCAAAATATTACAAGTCCTTGATGATTTTCTCAATTGTTGGTTAATTAACTTCAAAAGATCATATCTTGATCATCATTTATCACCTTGAGGTCATTATTTTTGCACAATAATCTTGAAGACATGAAATTTATACCCATACAAGTTTTGAATATTGAAAGTGTTTGGAAGTTGCTTGAAGAAATCAAAAGATTATATGTTATTTTGCTGACTTTTGAACATATTTTGAGTCCAAATTTCCTCAACATCAATGGAATTTGGGTGTTGATAGGTCTCTTGACCAAATCCACCAAGAGAGTTGATTGATTTTGACGAAGTTAGACCGAATATATTCATCTGATGCAAAATAAACTTGGAAATTATTTCTTCCTCTTCATCTTATTTTTCTTTTGTCCGATTCGGAGAAAGTGATCAATTGGTGGCATTAAATTTAATGCTCTAACATAAGCCCAAAAGATTATCGAGCTTTGATCTTAGTTCAACACCTATGGCGCTTGTCGTGGTCGCTGATTTCTAATCAAGCATGGCAAGTTTCCACTAACCTTGTCCATTTGAAATTCTCAATCATCTTTGATCAAGTGATGTGATAATTCCAAAATCGGTGATATACTTGACAAAACAACAATTGAAACTTGTCGTGTGGTCACGTTGATTCTATCAAGCTTGTGGCAAGTTTTCATTCGTAAGTTTCATGATGGTCACCTTATTGACGACTAACAATTAACACGTCGATGATATACTTGATAAGTTTCAAGATGGTCATCTTGCTAACCTTTATTAATTGCTTTTTATTTGTTCACTCTTTACTTCCCGCATTTACGTTTATGCTCTTTATTTTTATGCACCTTTAATTTTAGCATTTACATTTCATGTCATTTTTTTCCTTTGCTCACTTGAGCATTTTATTTTCTTATTATTTTGAATTTGCTCACTTGAGATTTTTTTTCCTTTTCTAAAACACTTAATAATTCAACCTCAACATAAAAAACTTTTAATTGGACTTGGTTATTATCCTTGTGCTTAGAGCTTGATCTTTGGACTTTGGATTAGGACTTACCTCGACTTGGAGATTTATGTGCCCTTGGTGTTACTCTGTCTTATCTGGTTATTATCTTTGTATGAGGTTATCTCGTTATACTCGATTAAGGTGGATTTCCTCAAATATAGTCGTTACTCTACCCATTTTCTCAAGACAAGAGTTCACCTAAAAGCATCGATTCATCTGAAGCTTGGTTTTTTTGGCTGGTTATTTGTTGCTTATGTGGTAATCAAATGATGAGATATAGTATTGGCTATTGATGTCAAGTACTAGTCTTCTCACTCGGTTAGATCTTTCTTTACCCTTACCTTTTACTTTACATATGGTTAGCCTCTTCATCTCCTCCCGTTCTTTAATTTTCAAAATCATTCCTCTTTCAAAGGATTCTTGTTTTCAAAACTCGAACCGCTTTCATAAAAAACTTGGACTTAGGTCCATGCAATTTCAAACTTCTTTTTTTAATAAACTTCCAATCCATTTAACAATACTTTGACTTTTCTTTTCATAAGACTAAAAAACACCTAACCTCATTCAAACTTTTTTGAGCTCTTTGTGGCTTTTCTAAACTAACATTTTTCCTAAAATCAACCAACACACAATTTTGGTTTTTTTTAGCAGAACTACTTGGTTTTGATTTCAACATTGCACATTGTTGGTATGTAGGCCTGGAACTCATTGGAAGTTCTATCAAACCAAAAATTATTTAAAAAAATACTTCTTTTCTCCCCTCATCCATCTTGTACATATACTCTTTTTTAGCACACATATACAAATTTTCAAAAAAGGTTCCTATAGAGTCTTGAGATGTTTTGGGTGCTAACACCTTCCTTTGCATAACGACCCGGTCCCAAATATCTGGCCTTTTTAGATTTTATTCTCTTTTTCCTAGTCCTTTGATAAAATAAAAGCGTGGTGGCGACTCTTTTGTTAATTTTGAGTTAAGTCAATTCAATGGCTTATACTCAGTTTTTACCCTACTACACACTATTGATACATGGAGATTGACTATTGTGGTTTCTAAACCTTTTGGAGGATAACCATTGTTGTATCCTAAGATGCACACTCTTGATGAGTTTTGAGCGCCGATCGATTTTTAATTGAACACTACCCCCGGTTAAAAATGAGAGTTTTTAAATGAAACTCCTACTTGAGGCTCAAAGGGGTTAACGAGTGTCTATCTCCTTATATCTCCGGTTTTGAGGATTTGAAACAATGTACATCATTAGCAAGGCTTTTACTCGAAAGAATACCATTTGAGATTTATGGTAAATTATTCATCATCCTCCATCCAGGGTTTTGCTTTATTAACAAGAGTCGGTATCAAAAACATGGTAAAACAAATAAGAGTGAATACGAGTCGATTATTTCAAGACAAGCATATTCAATGCATTAAGATTAACATTCGAAAGATGAAAATGTTTTGCATACAAGTAGGTACGATCAAACAAGCAAGATTACAAATGAGAATGCAAATGAACTTTGAAATTTCCACATTGAGGAGACTATTCTCTGTATGGACTTTTTGCTTTTGACGATGAATTTTGTAGTCTGGACACCATTGAGGCATAGATTCCCATTTTAATATGATGTGAACACAACAGTCTCTGAATTGATCCAGTCTCAGACTTTGTCTCGGGCTGACACACTATATTCAACTGAATGGCCAAGTGCCCCTGCATGGTAATCATACTAGCGTAGAGATCATATCCCTCATAACAACAAGAGATGTCATGATCTCTCTACTTGGTTACTTCGATGGAAGCTCAAGCAAGGGAGGGAACAGCTGATTTAGAGTGATAGGTGTTGCACCAAACTCTTTTTATGATTCCCTTGGCTCTTGATGGCCTAGATGAGCATATGAATGATACTCATTCTAATTAATCATCTGATTATCAAGACCTAAAATAGGAAACAATTGTTGGAAAGGATCTTCTGGACACACTGGTCATGCATGAGATTCATGAGATACTCCATGAGAATGAACAATCAGACCTCCGGGTGGATGAAATATGATTGACCTGTAAGTCCACATATTTGGGTTAACCACAAATGCCCCTGTATTGAGCGAGTCCGGATCACGGCCTTGACGCCTTTCAAGTTCTCACAATGGGACATAAGTACCCTACATGATATCCATAGGTGATTCTCTCAAAATATAGGATGAATGCTTTACGAAGCGAACTTGCATACTGAATTACCAAACATCTTCTACTTCACGGAAGAGATATTCAATTGGGGAGAAAATAGTATTGAAGCAATCTTCTAATAATGAATTGGAATTTTGGCAAAGAAGTCAGATAGGTACTGGACTTTGAATTTCAACCTCTTACAATCTTCAATAACACGGCCAAGTTCCCCAGGATAAGAGACACATCTAGAATTTGCACCAAAATCAGGAAGAGGTTTATTGGTGAAGGATCCAAAGCACGAAGCTTAATCACTAAACTTCCAACGGGAGAGAAATTAATTGGGTATAAGGAATTGTAAATAAATCCACACACTCAGCTTCTTCCATATCTGCGGCGAGCTTTGCCTTATTCACTTGAAGATTAGGAACTATCTGTGACGAGCAAACTTGCAAACCCAACGTTATGGAAGAGATCCACTAATTACTCCATGACTCATCTGAGATCCAACAAGATGGGGAGAAGTAACAACTTTTGTCGCACGCAACATATATCATATTATTTTCACTTGTTGGCACTGTTTTCGGAATCTTCATGACCAAACGCAACCAAGTCTTTAACTGATGACTTTACAAGAGTCCGTAACCAAGGATCAAGGTTTGCAGCTTGCATGTACTCCATAAACAACCCCATCTGATTTTTCAATTCATCCAATTCCCCACAAAGTTGCTCCATCTGATCAAGGAGTGGTGAGAAGTCAAGACTTGCAACTCTGAACAGAAAATACCAGATCTGAATAAAAGATATCCACAACTTCGAGTACCTAATAGGGATGCATGAAAAGAATGCATATTCAACTTAGATCTATACACATGTATTTTTTCTAACATTTCTTTAAAAATAAACATGCTATGATGCAAGTGCATTGACCAGGAATTCCAAAGTTTCGCGTAACAACGAGTAACATCTGCACAATCGGATGACATTTGTACAATCCTCTGGATAACTGCTACATAATCCCTAAATAGGGTGAAGATATCAGGATCAAAGGTTCATCACCAATTCTAGATACCATAGAAAATACCAAAGAACCAAGTGTCCTAGAACCAAGTATCAAAGAACCACACGGTCACCAACAAAACTGAATGTCACCAACTGAACAATATAATCACCATCAAAATAAATATTCACCATCTGAACATGGTCTCCAACATTACCTATGAAAAATATGATCCCTCCCGACTCACGGGTGAAACTAACGTTTGGGTAAGGCAAAGGTAACTCCGGATCGTTCGCCCAAGAATACTACCATCGTAACACCTCGTGAAGACGATAGCACCTTATTTAAACCTCCCGAGCATGGACGATATGACCGCACTACTAGATCTACATTTGTAGTCGTCATATTCCACTCTAGTCCTATGTATTCTATATGTCGCTCATAGCTTGGTATGGGTCCTTTTACCTCATGTAACTCTCACCCATCTAGAATCGGATCCGGACAATAGTAGATACATTATATGGGCGATAAATTGTCACATATGATGCAATGCAAAGCATACAAAGGATAATGTGATAAATATGGTAAATAATTAAACACCCAATAGACAAGAAAGTAAAATCTATGATCGACTCTGGATGGACCAAAGAGGTATGGACATCCCATTGAAGCGCCAAGCTGAAACTCTTGGTGAAATCATGGGATAGAATATCAATGAAGTTTCCATCGAACATTTTTATCCTACGAGAGGAAAGAAAAACATCGAGTAAACCCGAGAGGAGAAATCATAGTCTTACAACCAAGAGATCTTATAAGGAGTCGATTCAGGAAGGTATTAGCACCCCACACTTTGTACTATGTGGTATCCACTTCTAATTTCTATCTATTTGGTGTGGTTATCTATTTACAACCTATGTCTAAGGAAAAATGAATGAGCAAAGTATTATGTACAAAAATAAAGTTTTTTGGTCGTTCCTATCGAGGTTGCGAACCTTTGTGCCTGCGTACCCCATTCGTGCAATTAGGGATCAAAGCACTACGTAGTTCTCCTCAAACATTTTGGTGGGTTGCAATGTTTTTTATGAGAAATTCCATTTCGCATCCTTGCGATTAGGATTGTAATTCGTGCTTGGCATTGCAACTTATCGTAAGTCTTACGCTCGGCCGCTCACACACTTAGCAACTCACTTGGATTTGAAAAGGAACACCCTTATTAAAAAGGTTTGAAGTGAGGTGAGTTTCTTTACCTTATCGAAAGGATTTTAGTTTATTAACATGTTTTGAGATTTTATAAAGAAAAATGTTTTAGTTTTATTATGCAAAAAGGGAAGAAAAACATCTAAGGGAAACTACCTAGCTATATCCCTAATATTATCATACAAAGGTGGCCCTAAGTGAAGGATGAAAAGGGAAAATATCTACCTATGTTGGCATTCAAAGGATGAAAATCCTAACGTCTAAGCTCGATATCTACCCTAGTTTTATACCCCAAAATTTGCCCTCCCACTTCTCAAGACAATTCACATCTCAATACTCATCATATGCTTCACGGGATCACCATATCAAGTTTCAATCCTTACAAGTCAAAATTGCTCATCCAATTGCTCAGATGGTTGAGAATCAACTATATTCGACAAAAAGTCAACTGTGGTCAACATACAGTCAAACTTCATGATTTTTGGTCAACACCAACCATTTGATCAAGGGTTGACCATGATTCCTCAAGAAAAGTCAAGATTTGATCAAAAGTCAAAGTTTATAAATTAGGGTTTTTCAGACAAAAGTCAACAGAACTTTGACCAGGCATAACATTCACATACTTTATCAGAAATTTTTCCACAAAATCTCATTTTGAAGAGAATTAAATTCTCTACAACTTCATATCTCACAAGCTTGGGCATAAAATGCTTCATTTGGAAGTTATGGATCAAAACATTACAGGTCTTTTTAAAAGTCAACAAAAAGCCATCTTTTTGAAAAGAAGTGTTCATGAGCATGGAAACTTCAATGAAGATGAAACCAAAAGGGATGTTTATAAGACATCTTTAGCTTTCTAAAAAGTCCAAGAACACCCAAAAATGTTAAAAATTGAGCAAGATACAAGTTATGCAAGTTGAGCATTTTTGAGGAGGTGCATAAAGAGAAATACTTGAGAAAATCAAAAAATTTCCAAATGGGCCTAACTTTTCTTGATTCAAACTTGCTTCTTATCTGAATTAGAACCTCCAAGCCCAAGGCCACGTCTTTTATCTTTTATTTTTATTTATTTTGGATTTTTATTCATTTAAAACCAATTTAATTAAAATAAAAGATATAAAATCAAAAATTAAGTGCAAGATGATTTTCTCTCATTCTTGAGGTCCAAGCAAGCCAATTAATTTGATTATTTTGAAATAATGAAGATTGGCATGAGATTTGATTGAAATTGGCTCAAAAAGGCAATATTTAGTTTGATTCCAAATCAAATATTTTCTCATTGATAGGCATGTGATTTCTTCATAATTCTTGACCTAATTCACTCTAGTATATATACACACTGATTCCAAATGCCACAAAAAATGATTTTGATGCCTCAAAAACCTTAAACCAAGTGCAAAAACCGTGCTCTCCAAGCTACATAGCAACCAGGTTTTTGCTTCAATTCAAGCCATTCTAAGCCTTGCAATCAATTCCTGGAGGTCCTCTGATCCATCCCAGACGTTCACAGATCGCAAAAGCATCCAAAAACACGAAATCAAACTCACGGTTTGCACAACTTTTATCCAAATTCAAATTCTATGTTTCGTGCATTATAAATACGTTTTGATTGCATATTCATATTCGTTTTGATGTTTGGAATGTTTCTGTATGGATCGATTTAAGTTTAGGTACTGGAACCGAGATATGTCATGGCTAGGGTTTACGAACTTAGATTTGGGATCCTTGATTGGACAAAATTGGACCAATCTAAGGATATATTTGTGACCAGGGGCTTAATTGCGATCGATCCATGTATTCACCATGAATTTATGTTGCATTTTCTGAATTTTTGAAAGTTGCAGGTGTTGTAGTGACGGACAAAGCCGTCACTAAAGGCTTTAGCAACGAATTGTGTCCGAGGTAAAGGTCTTACCACCTCAACGAAAACGACGACCCCTGCGCGTGTTTTCTATTTTTGAATTAATTTTCAAAAAGTTATTTCCCTTATATTCATTCTGTTTCATTCTACTAACACCAAAGTAGGTTGGCTCAGTTGGCAAGGTAGCGCGCGTGTGAGAGGGAGGACCCTGGTTTGAACCTTGGCTCCTACAAATATTTTTATCACTTGCAAACTAACCATGTTTTCTCTTATTTTTTCATATTTTCTTTTTCTAATTTAATTTCTTTTCAAACATTTTTCTAACACATTAAAAAATCACAAAAAAATATTTTCTTTTTGCATTTAGGTCAGAAAAATGCTTATTTAATTTTTTACATAAAAATAATATTTTTCATTCATATTTTAATTAATTGTTAATTAATCGAAAAAATAACTTTTAATTGTTTTTCTATATTAAAATTAATCCAGAAAATTCCCAAAAAATATTTTCTCATCTAGTTAGGTTTACTAACCTTATTACTTTTTCCTAATTCAAAAATCTTTTTCACTAACATTATTTTCTCTCACTTGCAATTCGATTCTTTTTTTTCCGATTATTGTAACGGCTTCCAGGTTGTAATAGTTAGGTCTATTTTCTCGCATTTTCTTTTCCAATATTATGTAACTGCTCATAGGATGTAATAGTTTAATTAGGATTTTACTTTTCGCACCCCTCAATTATGTATCTGCCCCAAAGCCATGTAATAGCGTAGGATTTACTTTCCGCACTTTACATTTCCGCAATTTACTTTCCGCACCTATAAACTACTATTAATTAGGCATGTATGGCAAGATAAAATGAACATAGCTAACTCTAATACAAGATAAAATATCTGAATTTAGCACACTCTCTTCACACATGCACTCCCTAGGGTATTCTCTCTCGTTGCCTTACGAATAAGGGTCAAGTCCCTCGAACGTAAGGGTATCTTAGTACGGTTGCCTATGATATATCATCACAGTCCCTTCGAATTAAAGATCATAAGTCCCTCGATGTTGCCTACGAATACATGATCTCGTCCCTCGATTGTTGCCTACGAAAAGTGATGATCGTCCCTATGAATATGCTAGGATACTCCTACAAGTTGCCTTCTATGACCATCTGATGTCCCCTTACATCCAAGGAATAGGGTTACCTACCAACTAATGGTATGGATAGCGCTATTCTAAATGAAAGTAAAATAACACGGAAACGACCGTTTTGAGTAGGTAATAGACTCTTAATTGCTTGCTCTATCAAAACACTTTTCACACCTCACACTTTCAAAACTTTTCAAACGCTTTGTATACATTCCAACGTGAATCATTACAAAGTTCTTTTCCAAAACGAAACATTTCCAAACACTTCGTATACATTCCAACGTGAATCATTACGAAGTCAAAGAGAAATGACTCCTTTCAAAAAAAATTTCAACCACACACACACAATCAATTTCAAGTGAGCTAAAGCAATTAAGAGCCCGTAGGTAATTATGGATGAAAAGGATGCTAACACCTTCCCTTTTCATAACCAACTCCCTTACTCAGAATCTAAACGAAGGTCTTTTCCTGTTCTTTTCACCTTCCCTTAATTGGATAAAAGAAAAGTCGGTGGCGACTCTTGCTATCCGCAACATTTGCAATCAAACATAAAACAAACCAAGTCGGTTCTCCCACCATGTTACAGATCTGGCGACTCTGCTGGGGAAAATAAAGAGAGTTTACCTTCGGGTCTTTAGATCACTCAAAATTGTTTGACTTGTATGCTTTACTTTTAGGGCTGGGTATTATACTTGGGGATCCTACACCGATCCGTTTCCTTAGGTAAGTAGCAATAAATCGTCGCGACCGTTAGGCGTATACCAAACGGTCAACATGATGGCTACGTTAGTGCGACACTTTGATGTCCGATGCTCCTCATATCTAGTTGAGGAAAGTATTTGGCGTCTGCGTGGTGTCATCAACACTAACTCAACTTCTAGAACCCTAATTGACCCATCTTGGCCAGTAGAGGGTAGTGAGATGGTCGGCTTCGGTGTAGACTGAGGTTGGTTGATACTCGATGCTACGCTCATTAAGATTCAACTTTCGGGATGTTTCGGTCGACCACTTAGTAGTCGTATTGAAATAAAGCCTACGAGAAAGATCAATGATATGAGATTCCTAGAACCCGGTTACTAATATAGGACAGGATGAACCCACTCAAACTTTGGTAGGGTAGACACCTATACCTCATGCAAGCCTTAAACCTAGGGCTATTGTGTGAATTTCTTGTGATTGCTATTTGTTTAAACATGGCATCATAACATCGCATCATCATATTATTTCTAACTATTTCAAGGACCTAGGAATTTATCTTTGCTCTATTTTGTAGGATTAGGGCTTCCAAAAAGACTATCTGAATCAACTTCATGGGTATACCTTCTCAACTCAAAGAATTGGTTTTAGAAATTCCCGATCATGCTCAGTTCATCAAAAGACATGGTTATCTGCTTGACTTGGTTATATCTGATTTTGAAGAAGATATGATGCACGTCTTATTCCAATTCTTCGATCCTAAACATCATTGCTTTACATTCCTAGATTATCAGTTGGTTCCTACATTGGAAGATTTCTCTAAGCTACTTGGGATACCTATTCTTGATTAGATACCATTCACCAGTTCAGAAAAATCTCCGAAGTACGAAGACATCGCATCAGCGTTACATCTAAAGCGATCAGACATTGAAGCCAATTGGGAAACAAGAAACGGAGTTAAGGGGTTTGCTTGCTAAATTTTTGAAAAAGAAAGCTCGAGAATTCCTCAAAGCTATGAGTTTCCATGCATTCGAAGACATTGTGGCCTTGCTAATCTATGGCTTGGTACTATTTCCTAATCCAGATCAGTTCATAGATGTGAACGCCATCAAGATATTCCTCACTCATAATCCTGTGCCTACTTTGCTTGGAGACATTCGACATTCTCTCCACACTCGTACTATCAAAAGGCAAGCAACTCTCATGTGTTACATACCGTTACTTTCCAGGTGGTTCATTTTGCACCTTCCTCAATCAGTAATGAAGAACAATCAAAGATTGAAGTGGTCTCAAAGGCTGATGTCACTCTCTCATTCAGATATTCGTTGGTGTCTCTTTTCTCAAAAGGACTTCACATTCATTGACCATTGTGGGGAATTCCCTAACGTACCACTCCTTGGCATAAGGGGAGGTATCACTTACAACCCTTATCTAGCTCTCCGACAATTTGGTTATGCTCGAAGAGATGGTCCTCATGATATGCTTCTCCAAGATATTGTGTTTGACTACAACAGCGATCTCCAGAACTATCGTCGAAGATTTGTGCACGCTTGGGGCATGGTAAAGAAGACAGATACCAATACTTTGGGACAAATACGAGGTGTTTGGAAATGTAATACGAAGTGTTTGGAACCAAATGCAACATTTGCGATCAAACGCAAAACAAAACAAGTCATTTATCCCACCGTGTTACACCTAGTCGAGCGGTCCTAGGGGAAACTGTCCTAATATCCAACTTGGTTGACCATCTAAGGGATATAAAGGGATGTAGCAAGCAAGTGCTTTGGCAGAAGCACATAAACAATGCAATGCACAAACAAATGATACACACATGTGCGGGTATAGATGAAAGAAGTCCCATAGCCTCAAGGTAGAAAATCACTGAGTCAACCAGGAGTCTTTTTTCGAAGGAAAACCATAGCCACAACGAGACAGACCGTGTCAGCTAGGAGTTTCCTCATGGGAGAAAGGGATTCACGCCTTGATATGAATTACCAAGTGTGAAGAATATATGAGTGTGAGTATCAGCGTGTCAACGCGAACCCCGTGACAAAGCGTGGAGGGTAAGAATAGGGAACCCTTGCCACTGTATAATATGACTCGATAATGGAAGTTTCACGATTCACGAGCTGACATGGACTGAACTGGGCGAGGGTTGGTTGCTAACCCTTTTTCGCGTGCCTTTAATCATCACCATTATCATTATTAGGACTTTAATGGTGGTGACATATCAGGTTACCTAACCACTCATGACTCTATGCAAGCACACAAGTAAACACTTATTGAAAAGTACCTCCTTGCACGACAGGATTTTAACCAAACCAAACACAATTAGCACACAATTTGTGGAATCTCCCTAAACGGGTCCTTAAATAAACCAGAGGGGTTCCTGACATGCTCCAACAACGGAAACCCCATCATGCATCTCTATTCTAACTTCTCATGGCAAGGAAAGCGGTAAACACTCTATTTCTCATGCTCTCTAGAAAAATGGTAAAAGAAAGTTGTAAAAAGGGTAAGAGAATACCAAACGGACAACAATCCGTAAAAGCTAGAGCAAGCAAAAATACTCCGGAAAACTTTGTGCACTGCTGACAAGCAATAAAGAAATCTGGTGAGCAATACGTTTAAACACCAATAAGCATGGTCGGAATGTGTGTCGTACACATCCGAATAGCAAGAGAAAACTTGTAAGGGATAACAATCCAGACATACAGACAAAGAGGTGCATATCGTATATGATATCAAAATGTGTGTCGTACATATTTGAAGCAAATAAACCTGCAAAAGGATAACAATCCATAAAATGCAGACAAAGGGGGCGTCTATCGTAGGCAATATCAGAATGTGTATCGTACACATCTGAAACAAATAGACCTGCAAAAAGATAACAATCCAGACAATGCAGACAAAGGGGTGCCTATCGTAGGAAATATCAGAATGTTACCGTACACATCTGAAACAAATAAACCTACAAGAAGGTGAAAACCAAGCAATGCAGACAAAAGTGTGCCTATCGTAGGCAAGATCAGAATGTGTATCGTACACATCTGAAATAAATGAACCTGCAAGAAAGTGAAAATTAAGCAATGCAGACAAAGGGATTCCTATCATAGGCAAGATCATAATGTGTATTATACACATCTGAAACTAAATAAAATAACATGCAAGAGATAACAATCCACAATGCAGACAAAGAATCAACACACATGTGTGCAAGATCGGGATATGTGTCGTACATATCCAAATCAATCAAATAAATCTGCAAGAAGGTGAAAACCAAATAATACACACAAAGAATGCACACACATGTGTGCAAGATCGGGATATGTGTCATACATATCCAAATCAATCAAAGAATAATCTCAAAGTACCTTGCACAAGTAACAAAGTGTTAGAAATAACAAGGAAAGTGCTTATCGGAAGAAAAAAGCTCAAAAGTGATTATTCACAAGCTAATATACTAGCATAAGCATACAAGAAGTGAAATAAAATTTCAAAAACCGGCTTGGAAAAGCACTTATTCGAAATCGAAGCGAAAAAGTCAACTTGTCGGAATTAATTAAAAAACGCATTGTTGCATGTAAACATGTCAACGAATTCAAAAATATGATCGGTTTTAATTAATTCCGAATGGAAGCGACGTTTTCACCTTTAAAAGAACGGGAAGCAACTATGTTTTAGGCATGATGCTCTTGAAATTTGGTTCCGAAACCATGAAAATTGGTTTTAAAACATGCCTAAACATCTATGACACGTATTGCTGCCTTGAACCTTTGAGAAAAAATGAGTTTTGGTTCACAAAAATGCATGAGAAAGATGAAAATCATGTATCAATTTAATTTCCAATTCTCACTTGTTTTGTGTTTTGAAATGAAGTAGAGAATTGGATATTAAATCAATTACATCATGCAAACAATTCTACATGATTGAATTTACAAATGATATGCAAAAACCGGAATTTTTTGAATAAAAAAAATGCATAACAATGCATATTTATTCATGTAATGAAGCTTTTATGGATAAAATTCATATGAACATGTAAATACATGCAAGCAATCAAATGATCAACCAATTTCACATCTTGACATAACGCAATGCATGAATTAAAGTCACTTCAAAGTCAAGAATTTATCATGTTTCAATGCATCAATTCAGTCAATCAAGAATATGCAATTTAACTCATGAGTATGCATTAAACATACACCTCGACACACTTTCGTGTTCACAAAATCAAGCCATAACATGTGAAATTGATTCAATTATTCAATATAAGAGTTAATCGGTGCATGAACATGTTATTCCAATTCAAACAATCAACACAAGTGCCTTATGTACAAAGAAATCAACTCTTGAATGTGATATGTTGAACAATTTTACACCTCGACACACTTTCGAGTTCAAGAATCAAGCCTAAATCATACAACTCCAATTCAATCAATCAAGATATGGATCAATTAATGTATGTACAAACAATTCCTCAATTCAATTTCAAGAATAAGCAATTTGCAAAAATAACTTAAAATAAGTGCTTATGGAAATAATCCCTTACTTAAATTTGTATAATAAATGGAGAATTGAAGAAGAATTGAAGATGAGAAGGTCAGCATCACGATTGGAAGAGGAGATCTCGCCAGAAATTCATGCGATGGAAGGAGAATCACCACCGGAAAGAAGCCGTGTAGTTGGGAGGCGGAGGGTGCGTCAAGCACGTGAGGAGAAACGGAGGGACACGTGGCGAGAGGAGATCCGCGGTGGAGAGAAGGTATGACGGTGGTTACCTTAGAGAGAGGAAGAAGTTTGAACTTTTGACTTTTGTATTCTTGAGAGTTGATGAAAAAGTGAGAGAAAAGTGTTTTTGAGTGTACTTTTAACAAATAAAACTTCCTCCTTGATTTGTGAGTGAATTTTTATTTATAGGTGTAATTTTGGGATTTGGAGTGCCTTGGATCCAAGATTAGGCCCAAATCGCCTTTATCCGACAAAATTTCGTGAATAATGCCAAACCTCGAGAACCGTGCTGAATTTGAAATCGGTCACAACATGAAAAATGTCCGAAACAAAAAATTGGTTATGAGAGACAAAATTTCGACTCAATCAAACCAACAATTGAGGAGATATGAATTTTTGAAGTTTCAGCTCACTTTTCGGGCATCTGAAACATGGAGAATTTTAATAGCGCCACATGAGGAAAATGCTTTGAACAGATCTTCGATCAAAATACGAACTCGAGATGTTCTCGAAGATTGAAGCAACGGAATTTGTAAACTTTTGACACCAGTCCCATCATATTTAGATGAAAATCGAGCGAGATATGATTTTTTGAACATTGCACATCAGATGAAATAATGCTCGGTTCGACTCAAATACACCTTCAAAGAATAAAATTATGGTATTGATCCGTAAGGAATTAGCTCTCGGGCCGAACATGAAAGTTGAAGACGATGTCGATACAAAATTTTAGACACCAGCCCCGCTCAGTTTCGACGTTCCATCCAATGAATTTTTTAGTGTACCGTAAACACGGTTCAGCCATAAAACTTAGTTTATTCCGCTTGAAAGATTGATTTTTCCTGAGACTTTCTTCACACAATTAGCCTCCAACCTGAAAATGAAAGTTGGAGATAATATTGAGAGGGACTCTCCAGTTGAAAATCAATCGAAAATACCAAACGAGCTGAGAGTTATGCATTCTGGGGCCTCTGAAAACACAAAAGAAACTGAATTCCACTTTATTAAGAAATGAACTATCGAAGTTCTTTCTTGACGAAATGGCTTACAATCTGAATAGATGAATTAGAGAAAACACTGAAATGGTTCCAACGCCTGTAGGACCAATCCCGAGACAACCTTCTGACCACAAGATCATGCATCAAGCATACGAACCACCGATAAATGTCAATTTATAGTTCAAAATAGTCAGAAAAAGCTGAAACACGTCGTTTCCTTTGTAAACTGAGATGCTCTTAACCTCGTAACCCCGAGATCAATGATATGCATGTATGTTTATGATAATGGATCTATAAGCCAAGAGGTTAAAATGAAGGGGGTAAATTTTGGGGTACACCAATATGGACAAGTGTTAACCAACACGGGGCAGCCATGACGTAATGTGTAATATCACAATAAAAGTTGAATTAAAATGAGCCAAAATTGTACATGTATCAACCAATTGATTTATTAAACTCCACAAAGTATTATTTAAGAATTAAATTCAAATATGCATGTAAAAATGGTGTTGCGAACCGCCCTATATACATCTCACAAAATTAACAAAACTTGATTTAAAATCAACCGAAATTGATATTGGTACCAATAATACTAAATCAAGATTAATTATGTATTGGACATAAATTAAATTAACAGTTAACATGTTTTTCATTTATGAGACAACAATATGTATCAACATAAAAAAACTGAAAATTGATATCAGAACCATAAAAACTCATCAACAATGGTCCTTAAACGACCAAGAATGTATATGTAATCAACAAATGAATAAAAAATCAAAATGTACATGATAAAAAAAATTATGGACAACACTTTATACATTTCGAAATGAACAAAAATAACATAATAAAATCAACCAAAAATGCTACCGGTAGCCTTCAAATACCAATCAAAGAACATGTGCATCGATCCCAGATTACAACACAATTTGGAGCACATACATACACTCCAGGAAGCGCTATCATGAGTTGATAAATGTTCGAAAGTCTGTTTTCTAAATAAGTATCAAGTAATGAATTATGGCCTAAATACTCCAAATACTTATCGAAAATTAAATCCGCATTAAAACCACACTTTTCTGATCACAAATGGTAAAATTCAAGTGTTAACACAATTCTTGAATCGAAAAGTTTAATATTGAAAAATTGAATTACAATTCAATTCAATTCAAGAATTATGCTAAATCATTAATTTACAAATTATCAACATCAAAATTCAATCGGAAACAACATTCCATCATTAACTCTCATGAAACTATGATTAAAGTGTAATTCAACTCATGGAATCTGGAAAATTCACACGAACAACAATTAACCCAAGGATATCTATCCTATTCCACGCATAATCAACATCAATTATCTAATTGAAATTCAAATCAACTCATGCAAGTTCAATAATCAATTATTTTATAATCAATTTAATCACAAAATCAATTAATCAGCACAATCAATTATTGTAATAAGCACTAAAATCAAGAATTCGAAGTTTACCGTAAAATTGAAGAAGAGTTTGTGTCGGAATCGGTGCTACGATGGAAGAAGGAGGCACGGTGATCCCGACTAAGGGGAGCGGGATTGCAGAGGTCGACACGTGCTTAGAGCCCGACGAGGAGGCCAAAATGGACCGTTCGGTGGCTGTCTCATGAGTACTACAGTGGCTGATCGGAAAAAAGAGGGATAGAATTGGAGTTTTGTGATTTTGGACTTTGAATGTTCTTGAGTTTTGGGTGAAGATTGTAGAAGTTCTTGAAGAAATTTAACAGAATTCAGAGAGAAATTTGTTTGATCTTGAGAGAAATTAAGAAAATCAATAGAAGATGTTTGTGAAAATGAGCTAAAAAGAATATATAGTGAGCCAATTTCGCCTGCCTTGGATTGAATTTGGACCTTAATTTAAATCCCAATGTCAAAAGAAGGACGATTCACAAGGAGATCGGGATTCGTGCAAAATCCAAAATCGGGCTCAATAGCAAAATCGAAGATTGGGAAATTTGTGATGTGTGGTCGAATGAACAAACTCAATCGGATAAATGACAAAAGTGTTATGAATCTTTGAAGGCGATGATGAGCCAATTTAACTAATGTAGATTTTTTCGAAATACGCTTGAGCCACAAACTTAAGCCATTCAAGTAAAATGCAAACTTGGGCCCTGAAGAACACTTGAAGTTAACAAAATTCTAGACACTCATCCGTGAGAACCGTTCAGATACAGTAAAAATTATGGGAGTTATGAATTTTTGAACATGCACAAATGGAACGAAAATCCATTTTGCTGTAAATTTTCTCTGGTAATTCGACCTTTCAGAGGTCGTCCCCTGAGTATTGGCTTCCGACTTTAACACGAGAATCAAAGAAGGCATCAAGACGGATTTTTCAGTTGAAGAAACATTCAAAAATATTGTACGAGTCTGGAGATATGAATTTTGAACGTTTGAAAAGTAATGGTTCAGACAGATTTTTAACTGACTAATTCTCAGAGATCTTGCGTTTCGGGGACCTTCCGCATAGAAATAGCTCTTGATCCGAACATGATACTTGTCAAGGAATTAATTATGAAATTAATTCCAAAAGAACCACTCAAAAATATCGAACAGGTAGATCAATGAACCAGCGAACCAGAAATTCCGTTATATCCAATCTTCACGAAATTTGCAATTTTGAGACTTTCCTTCGAGAATTGGGATACGACCCCAACATATAAGTTGAAGAAAATACTGAGACGTTCCTAATACCTAAAGAACCAACCCAAACTAACCTTATGACCAAAAGTTATGAATTTTGGAATCGAATCGCAAAATATCGATTACAGGTTCAAGTCATCCCGAACTGACTGGAACGCCTGGTTTCCTCTACAATTCAAGACACGTTGGAATTTATATGAACTTGGAATCATTAATACTTGGCTACTAATTGATTAGATAGCATGGATAATGCTCTAAACGCCTCAAATTGACGAAATAAATATTTGTCGTAACTTGACGAGGCTTGAAAGAAGTATCTGTCATACCCTAATTTTTTACCTAAGATACCATCTCATATCATCCACATATGCATCATTTCATCACTGATAAATTACAAAAAAAAAAGATAGCTTGTGTGCTTGTTTCTTGTGCTAAACCAACGTTTTGAATCAAGAATCATTCATCAGTGCAAGATGTAACCAATTAGGGTTTCGTTCTTCATTCATCTCAAATGATATATCTTCATCAATAATCAACATTTGATCCTCAAATTCTAATCATTTCATCAAGTTCAACTTTGGATTGATCAAATTAGGGTTTTGATCGAGCATGGTGCATCATTGACTTTTGGCTTAGTGCATGACCTAATAGTTTGGAACATGATCTCAATATCAAAAATATAATAGATTGACCTAATTTCTTGGCTCAAGATATCTTCAAGGCCATGGTTGATTGATAGTGGAAGATTTGAATCATTAGACAAAAAGTCAACAGTCTAGACAAGTCAAACTTTGACTTTTTTTGTCAACTTTGGAATTCAAAATTTCTAACCATCAAGACATTTGCAATTATTCAACTTGATCATCAAGAATATAAAATATGGAAAAAGTCAACAAAAAGTCAAGACTTGAAATTTTTCTAAACACTTAGAAAAATTTTCAATGTTTTTACAACTTTTTTCACCTTTTTCACAACCATTTTCACCAAGATCCAAACTGATTCAGAAAACTTTCAACATGAAAGTTGTAGATGTTGTTACAAGCTTTTTAAAATGTCCAAGAACATGAAAAAAATATTGTGAGGAGCTAGGATTTTGGAATTTGACATTATAGGTCCTTAAAATTGCATTTTAGGCCATTTTGCAAAGTTTTTTCAAGCAAATAAGATAAGATCTTATCTTATTCTCTTCCAAAAGCCAAGTTGCATCCAAAATATCTCAAAAATCATAATTGAATAAGGGATAAGAACACTTGAGTGATTTAACCAAGGTTAAACCTTTTTTAACCTTATGCATTAATGGTGAAAATTCTTTTCTTATCTCTTAAGGCCAATTTGCAAAAATATCTCAATTGCTTGCCTTAATCTCAAACTTCTTGGACTATAAATAGAGGTCATTTCTTCATTCAAGTTCAAACCAAAATAATTACAACACTTGTTTTCCCACTTCTTTCTTAAGTTTCAAGTTTCTAAGTTTCAAAGGAGTTAGAATTCCAACTTCCAATCCTTGCAAGTTCTAACCAAATTGATGCTTCAAACACTTTCTAAACATCATTTGTAAATTGTTTGAACCATTCACACATCACAAAACCATCCAAAACTCATAATTGTTCTCCAACTTCCATTAGTGCACATATTGAGCCTTAACAAGCAAACTCTCAATCCACTCGTGCGTTTTCAATTCTAATCATTCACAGAGCTCCTATAGCTCATATAAAACTCATTCAAACCCTAAAATCAGAACTGATATCGTGCCATTCACACCTCCTCATTCATAAACCAGAAACCTGCAACTTGAGTTGGTGGAGGAGATTCAACAAGTTTCAAAGGGAGTTAGGGATTAGAATACACTCAGGAAGGTTCAAGGAAGCTATTGGGATCATCACTTTACATCTAGAACACTTCTAGCTCATAATTCGATTCTCACTTAAAGAGGTAAGTGTCCAAAATTTGAACTCCTATATTCATGCATCACAGATAAAAAAAATAGGATTATTATCATGTTTCTACACATATGAGGATCATTAACCCTCAATCAATTGTCATCAATCATACAACATTTACGATTTCCTGAGGTTTAGATTATATTTAGGGTTCCTCTGGTTTAACATGAATTTAGTGATATTTCACTAAAAATAAATAAAACTCAATGGTACTAATTGATTCCTTGTGAAAAACCGAGCAACTTTCATATTTGGATCTTTCCATTTGATTGAGAAACAAAGAAGTTGTGAATCAAAGAAGATGGAGGTTGAAAATGATGAAGATGGCGCCATTTTCAAATATTTATGGGTTTCATTTTTAAATATATATGTTTGTTTGCGTTTAAATAAATGGATGTATCGCCACCCCAGTGGTAGAACGCGCGCCTTTAAGTCTCTCAATGCCTAGGTTTGGGGTTCGAATCACCCTCGCCCCAGACTTTTTGTTTTATTTTTTCAAAACATTTTCAAACCTTTGTTTAACTATTTCATTAACTGGACGTGTTTATATTACAAGCCATGCGCGTGGCCCAGTGGTATTTCTTTTGATATGCAAGCTCAAGGGCGTGGGTTCAACTTTCACCAAGTCCAAAACAAATTTTCACCACTATTTTTCTTAAGTTTTTTTAACAAACTTCACAATTTTCAAAAACCAATCAAAACTTATCATTTTGAGATGATTTTTTGCACATTTATTATTTAGTATGTCTATTTTATGATTATGTCAAAACATGCCAAAAAATATTTTTATTTGATATATTTTTATTAGGTTAAAAATAGTACTTTTTAAGTATTTTTAAATACTTTTAAAATGTTTCTTCTTGATTTTCTTTAACCTAATCTTTTTCAAACACTCATGTGAATAAATTTCACCCCTTTAAGTCTTTTAAAAATATTCACAAAATGTTTTATTGACTTACACACCTCTTATACCATGATCAATTCGATTTATCCCTTGAAAAGTACAAACCCGACGGTTTCCCTTCGTAATGAACTCCAAATCAATTTGATCATAGGTGTATGACCTTCTTTGTATATATTTATTTATTTTATATTATTTTTACTTTTGGTACTAAGAGGAGCATTATTCTCAATGTATTAAGTCCCAATCCCTTGTATATATTCAAGCTATTTTCTTATTTATTTTTTATATATTTTATTCATGAATGCATATAACGCATATATATTGTTCTGTACAGATTTAGTCTTATTTATCATTGGTCCCATGACTTTTAGCTAGGATAGAACCAAAGATATGGTTTCCTGGTGAAATCGCTCTTAAAAATAAATTCATCCATACTATATCCTTCTCTTGGGCTTCATACAAGGATCCTCGATGTCCCTCGGATAGCCTCCTCTTGGGCTCACAATACAAGGACCGTCGATGTCCCTTGAATAGTCTTCTCCTAGGCTTCATAGAAGGACCCATGAGCTTCTTAAAAGCATCCCCCCACAAATAAAAACACTTCCCCTTAGAGATGAGACATGAATCATCTCTATGGAAGAAGTATCACATCTATAGAATCACATTCAAATCAAACATTTTCTCAAACAAACATCTTTCTCATTTTAAGAACTATAAGTGGCACACTTGTATACTCAAATTAACGCCCATTTCTTACAATGAAAGATTCAACATTTTCTCAACAAAAACATCTTCTCATTCTAAGAACTATAAGTGGTACACTTATATACTCAAGTTAATGCCCATTTTTTACATTGAAAGATTCAAAATTCAATCTTCAAATGTGTGTGATGAAATAGATTAGATACATTTTTCATTAAGATGACACTTGATGTTGTCTCTTAAAAAACATTGCTTCCACTAGCACATAAGTGGGAACTATGATTTCTCTGACTTTCTCAACCTCCTTTTGACAATACGTAGGCACAAGGTCTTATCCTTGGCGAGCATACTTCTTTCTTACTCAAACCACATAAACCCTAGTTACCCTTAGCTCTCGAGCTACAATTGATTTGATTCCCTCTAAGGGATATGTATGCAGAATATTGCAATGATATTTGTGAGTATAATCATAACAAACCCACTTAGGTTCTCACCCAACTTACATTCTTAATCCCCGAAGGAGAAACTTTCCCAATAGAATAGAAAATGAAACATAAGCATAAAAAGGATCCTATAGAGTACTATAGATACATAGGGTGCTAATACCTTCCCTTTGTATAACCTAATCCTCGTACCCAAGAATATCTCTCCCCGTGATTTACATTTAGTTTCATACTTCTCGCATTGCATACTTTTTTAAGGGTTGTGCAACTTTTCCCTTTTTCTTTTTTGGAAACAATAAATTTTGGTGGTGGTGACCTTTTAAATAATTTTTTTTGAGCTAGAGAGCCAAATCCCGATTTGGCTCCCTCGTTCTCCGATTTTCACCATGATAGTATCTTGATCCCGTAACCATATAACAAATGATATGCAGGTATGCTCATGGTAATGGAATGTAAGCCAAATAAGGTTAAAATGAAGAAGATAAATTTTTGGGTACAACAATTCCACTAACACCAAAAGAATGAAAATGATTTGGGTACCAAAGGTATAAAAGTCAAATTGTGATGCAGATGATGATACCGAGAGTTGATCTTCAAATCACACAGATGAAGAAATAAATATGTTACATTGTTCCAATCATACATGGGAAGAATTCTCTTTGCATACTAAAATAAGATAAAATAATTGAATCATTGATTTTTGGTAAGATTCCTAATCTTACCCTTTAGTTATTCAAATTGATTAAAGCTTTATTGCACAAATTACTTAATAAGTTGTGTAATGAGGGTAATAGAATATGTTAAATTCTTATATATGCATATTCTTTAAAACCCTTAATATTTTAAAACTTCCTTTGAAAATACCATTAATGTAGAAGAATTCTTACATGTTACCTTTGGTGAACTAACCCCTAGTATGAGGAAATGGAGGTTGTTAAGTGTGCATGTATCCTTGAAAGAACATCCTTGGAAGATGGTGTTCAAGATAAATAAAAATATCAAGTACATAAGAAATCTCGATGCCCAAATTCAAAGACTCAAGTTGAAAAAGTACACTTAGAGAATCAATGTGTATCTTAAGAATGTAGGACCATTAAGGATCATTTCATTCATAATGGATAAATTACTAAGGGAATTGCATCTCAACACTCCCTTACAAAGGTATATAACCCTATGGATTTTTTTTCCAGAAATTGAGCCAAAATAAATTGATGGAGCAATCATCAAATAACATTTATCTCTTTCTATGAAAGAAAGGTTAAATCAATTTGAACAAACAACATTTGGGAACTCATTCCCAAACTAGTTGAGTAATTGAAACCATAATGGATCTTTCGCAACAAGCTTTATGTTTTTGGAAATGTTTTGAGAAATAAAACAAGACTCATTTTGAAAGGTTACAATCAACAAAAAATCATAGATTTTGATGAAATATATGCCACTATAAGATTCTTTGCCCTGATATCCTTCCTAAAGTTTTGATGAAGACAACACCAATGATTGATGAAGTCGGTAAAGTCAGTGGGAATGTCTCTGATGATGATGATCAAACTTATGTGGAAAATAATCTTGAATACTTTAGAGTTGTGAAAGAGAGTAAGTGTGAAAGCTTTCCTAATTGTGTATGTTTAAGCAACCTGAGTTTTTTAAAACTAAGGAAGTAAATCCTTCTATACCAAGGAAACTCACACATATACACAAAAGTTATTTTTAACTATCAAAGATCTTAAAAATGATTTAAATCCTGAGCCAGTTGATTAGGATACTTCCAGGTTCCCTTTTAAAGAATTTTTAATCTAACCAATTGATTGGGACCTTAAGCCAATTGATTGGAAGAAAATCATTTGAACTAAAAAATCGATGGGGACCTTAAGCCATTTGATTGGATGAATTTTTGAACTACCAAATTAATTAGGGCCTTTAGCCAAATTATTGGAAGAATCCTAAATGATTGTATAATTGATTATGATAGTATCTTAATGACTGATAATAATTCCTTATCCAAACTTTCCAAAATGGGCCAAAAAAATTTTATTTAGGTCACCTAATTGATTGGGACCTCAATTCAATCCATTAAGGCATGAAATTCCCATAGATCGTTTCCTTTTTTTGGATTTTCCTCCTCCTATATTAAAGAGATTTGCTTCCTCTTCATTTCACAACATTTCTCTACAGTTTTAATTTTCTATGGTATGTATATATATTTCTTCTCTCTCTCTCTCTCTCTCTCTCTCTCTCTCTCTCTCTCTCTCTCTAAAAGAAATTGTTTGAGTGAAGTGCCCTTATGGTTACTTCTAAGAAGGTGATTCTCATGAAGAATAGAGTCTGGTTCTTGATATTAACTAGTCTTAAAATCTTTGTTTGGTTCTTAAGATTAGCCTGGAAAATCTCTAGTTGGTTCGTTGGGCATCCCAAAGTAAAAGCTTCCTATGTAGTTGGGGATAATCTATTGTAAAGATCATATTGTATCAAAGGTTTGTAGGCATAACCTGTAAAAGCTCAAAGTTTTAGTCTAAATGTCAAAAAGATCTCTTAGAGACAAGAGCAGACCAACATTCAGTTGAACCTGGATAAATATCTGTAATCTCTAACCCTTATCCTATTTAATTTCTTCTATTTATTTTAAAGTTTTTCATATGTGCTGCTATTTACCCTATGCTAAATGTTTCCCTGCATAAAATATGTGAGCTAGAAAATGTTTGAAAGCAATAAAGACACCACTCAAATTTATTTTTTAAAAGAGAAAACGTTGATAAAACCCTTAAAAATATGGCCATCACAACCAAATTTAGCTTCAAGAGTCGGTTCCTTTTGCACCTACAAAACGCCCAATCTTCATTGGCACCTACCTTAAGCCAAATCTTAATTGACACTTACAAAAGCCCAATCTTCATTGGCACCTAGCAAAGTCCAACCTTCATTGATACTTACCTAAAGCCCAATCTTCACTGACCTATTCTAAAAAGCACAATATTCATTGGCGCCTACCTAAAGTCTAATCTTCATTGGCACCTACCAATGCCCAATCTTCATTGGTACCTATCAAAGCAATGAAGTCGCCATCAAAGTTTATTTTAAAAGGTAAAACATTGATAAAACCCTAAAGAACAAAAAATATGGTCATCGCCACCAAATTCAAGTTTGGGAATCAATTTTATTGGAACCGACCAAAGGCGTAATATTTTTTGGCACCTACCTAAATCTCAATCTTCATTGGAACCTACCAAAGCCCAATCTTCATTGGCAACTTTAAAGTCTAATCACTACTAGAAAACATCAAATTTATGGAGTGAAATTTTTAGGTGATAATCACCTCAAAAACCAATGTACTTTCAGGGTGTATTTCACCTTGCAATGTACTTTTTATTTTAAAAATTTTTATATGTTTTTCAATCTCGCAACAGTCGGTGAGAATAGGCTTGTTTATTTGAGGATAAAATAACGTGCATCTAATTATTCCCTTTTTAATCCAAATTTATACGGGAAAATATAAGAATTAAAACGATCAAGTTGTGCATCTTGCATCTCGCAAGCTCGTCGATTAAAATAAATGTACATTTATTTAATGATTTCATTCTTGCACTTAAATTGTTAATTTATTAACAAAAATAAATGGAGCGAAAAAATGATATTCAAGATGAGTTGCCGATTTTTATGAAGAAAATTAATATTTGAACTTAAACAAGACGTATACGTCTTGTGTTCGTTTACTCGGAGATAAAAGGATGTGCATCTGATTATTATTTTCTTAAATCCAACAGAAAGGAAAATTTTGTGTTAAACAAAAAAAATATGAAAATAGATTAAAGAAAATATTTTTTTTAAGGGAAAAATACCAAAAATATGAAATTTGCCCAGATGATGGGTGACAGACAGACCATCATGATGTCAATCCTAATGACAGTCGTCATGTGTGCATGACGGTGTCATCAAAGTAGGAAGAGGGGTGAAAGTTGTCACTGATGCTGACAGACAGACCGTTATGGATGCATACCTAGACGACGAGCGTCATGCATGGGCGACAGCCGTCAACACTTACAAACCTGCGTTTTTTTTCTTTTTTCCGTAACCTATATGCTTTGTTTGGATCGTAAAAGAAAGTAGGAGGAAAGAAAATAAAAAGAAAGAATATAAAAGAAATGAAAGTGAGTAGAAAATAAGTGGAATATGAAATGATTTTGAAATTGTTTGTTATGAATGAAAGTGAGAGAAAAGTGAGAGGAAAGAAAGTTTTGTATTCGTTGAAATGAATTAACACCCTTATTTAAAATAGGAAATTTTATTCTATATAAATAAATTATTAAATCATATATAAAAGTTACAATATATTTATATAAGAAAAAAGTAAAGACTATAAAAAAAAAATTGTATAAAACAGAAAGAAAAAGAAGGAAAGAAAATTTGAAATTTAAAAAATTGAGGTATGGTTGGTATAATGTGAAACAAGTACAGTAAAAAAAATATAAGACATGTATAATAGTATGCATGCAAAAAAAAAAAATTATGGCATGGAGTATTTTGTCTTTTGAAAATTTTGATGTTTAATTTTAGTTTCCTTCTATATTTGAGGGGAAAGTTTTTGGGGTGTGTGGTCTACAAAAAGTAAACTTTCTTTCCACTCTGACAAGAAACCAAACCATGGAAGCCCATTTTTCTATAAACTTTCTATCCACTCTACTATCCTTCCACTCACTTTCACTTAAAACAAACAAACAATGTGTAACTCTCTTTCTCTCTCACACATTCAACCACCCATAAACAACAGCAATGGCGGAATATTTCTTTATAAACACAAATAAACTTAAGGCAACAATATGGTTTATTTATATAACTATATAACAATGATAGCATGGATATTTTCAAGAATAACAAAACTTCTGCTAACTTTAACATGGGTATTTTTATTTGACAACAATAAACTTGCAACAACTAAAACATAAATATTGCAGCAAGTTCATAACAACATAAATAATACAACAAGTTTATGTGTTGTCAAGGTGGTGGTTTGAGTGTATGAAAAATAGTTCTTGTTTTGCAAGGTTAGAGAAAATGATGAATAATGTGAAAATGATGTTTCTTGCTAATTTTAAACTCTTTTTCTAGCAAAAAAAATATCTAAAGAACTCCCCTCTTTATGAATTAGAAAATGTTCTTTTATATTAAGCCAAAACGAAACTTTATTTTGCAGACAAAAAATGTGGTGTGGTTAGTGTTTTTGTTTAGTGTTGTTGCTTTACTGTCCCGATGTTTTGTGGCCTAATATAAATTGGGCATCTAACCTTAAATTTTTTTTTATTTTTTTATTTACAATTGTGCTTTTGTGTTAACTTAAAAGAAAGAGACGTGGTTGTGATTGTTATCAGAGATGGTGGCGCGTGGTAGTAGATATGTGGGAGACAACAATTTAAAAAGTTAAAAGAGAGATATATTTATAAAAAAATGAAAATTTATTGAGGAATATGATGTGTATTTTATATTATATTTGATGAAATCAAAGAGAAATATTTTTTATATTTAAATTATAAATAACATTAAAAACTAAAATATAATTTTAAATATGTTAATAATATTTGACTAATAGAAATATGATTTTATATCTGCAATGTTAATATTAAAGTGTTTTGATTAATAACAAATTAAATTTAAAACTTGTAAAATATGAGAATATCAGTTGAACCTATCATTTTTAAAATAAAAGTTAAAAATTTGTTTTAAAATTATTTTAAAATAACAAGACTTTCAAAATTTTAAGATATAATAATAAAAGACTCAAAATTTTATTTAATTTCATATATAAATATAAAGGAAGTTAAACTAATTAAATAAAATTATAAATCTTATAAATACTATATCAAATTAGATTAACTCTAATTAAGTTGTTCAAAATAATTTTAATTTTAATATTTTAATCTATTATATATTTAATTATGTTGACTTAATTAAAACAATACTAAAATTTTTAAATTTTAATTTATTATTACAAAATAAAATTTAATAATTTTTTTAATAAAATAAAATAAAAATGTTATAGAACTAAACATAAATGTATTATATTTGATCATATAAATGTAATAGTAATAAATAAATTTGTTATTTGAAATCTGTAAATTCAAATTTAAATATAATTTTTGTATATTATTCAAAATTTATTTTTTTAAAAATTGAAAATTTGCTGTAACCAAAACTCAAACAGTGTCGGGCTACCACATTATATTGTTTTATTTTTAGCATTGATATATATATATATATATATATATATATATATATATATATATATTGTTATTATAATTTAACTAATCACTTGATTTTGAAGTCTTCGATTTTTTGAGTCCTAGACCATATATATGATTGCCCTGGTTTAAAGAAATCCTAAAAATTATAATTAAATGACTTAAAAGAGAATATTTATATTTATTATATAAAAGATTAAAATGAAACATAAATTAAGTTAAAAAGTTAAAGAGATCAAATAATATAGGGTAATTAAAAAAATTAAATTTGAAGTTTTACTGTGTGAAAGTAGTATATAAGAAGAAAAAAATGCATAGTATGATAAATAGCCGCTCATTCTGTCGTCGTTATTTAGAAATTTGTGACCAAAATAATAGAACACACTCCCAACATGTGTAATAACCAAAAGTACAAATAATTTTTTCTCCATTATATTATACATTATCTTTGCTAGTACTTTTTTTTCCATCTCTGGCAAAGAGTTTTAAAAATTGGCAAGATTAAAATGTAGTAGAAGCATAAGCATGAGATGACAGAACTGCAATGCACACATTGTTTTGCAGGCGTTATTGTCAACCTGTATGGAAAGAAAATTCACATGATAGGAAGAAAAAGTAGCATGCCCCACTTACAAAAATCCACTCAAATGCGTTTTGATTGGCCTGCCTTTCATTAGGCTCCATCGCGTGGGTCGGCGTGTCTCTTCCTCTCTCTCTTTTCTCTCATTATTATATTTATTGTTTAGTAAAAAAATCTGTTAATTATTATCAACTTTTTTGTTTTATATTGAAAATATTCTCACTAATGAGAAACCAGCGGGCATGACGGCTGGTAACTTTGTCTCCTAGATTGTTCTAGATTGGGATGGTGTGAAATGTTTATGGAAATGCATATTTAATTCTATTTCCCTTTATTTTTATAAAAAAGATAATTTTTTAAATTTATTCAATAATAAATGTATTTGATTATATTAAACATATTATGATTCAATAACTTTAAGAAATAAATTATATTTTATAAATAAGATTAGGGACACTATTATCGCAAGATTTTCAGCCAAAGCACTCTTAGGTGGCTCTAATGAAAACCTACCATTCAATAATTAGGATAATATAGGTAATACTACGAAATCCTATTTTTGGACTCGCTGTTAATTGTCTTTTGTAAGAATTACGATTCTTTCACATTCTCGCAACAATAGGATATGAGTTCTAATATTAGGTCTAGAATTATAAACCAAGTTGAAAAAATTCAGTTTTATACTTGAATACTATTAGAGATGATAATATTGATTGGACTAAACTTCCTATTAAGATTTCAAAATAAAAGTTGATGGTACTTACTATCTTTAGACCATGAATGATTGATTTTAGATATTATTTTTCTGTTTTAAAATGAGTGTAGTTTTAAAAAAAATTATTTAAAAATAAATATTATTTTTACTTTTTAATGTAATAATTATAATAATTTTTTCAATTGTGTCATATAATTATTATTTTGTATATTAGTTCTAATAAATTAATAAGACTAATTAGTAAAAATGCAATATCTCATAATAATATGACTGTATTTTTTAATCTGTATGCAAAAATTTTAAACGACACATTTTAAAATAGAGGAAATAATATTTTTGTATTGGTACCTTTTTCTCTAGTGATGGCAAACAGACCCAAATTCACAGGGCTCATCCGCACCTAAACCCGAGTCAATGAGTAAACATCCGAGTTGATTGGTTTTGGGTTCGGGTGCCACCCGATATTTCAGGTGTGGGTTTGGGTTCATTCAAATCCACACCCGAAACCTGAAACCTTAAGACCTTAATTTTAATTGTAATTTACTAAACTTGATGAAAAATTATAATTTAATTCCTTAATTTCTTTGAGAGACCTTGATGTAATTTTTGTGTTTCGAATTTTAATGTTATTGTTGTATGTTTTGTATTTTTGTTGCGGGTTCGGGTTTGGGTGAAAAAACTCAAATCCAATAGATGTGGGCGTGGGTGTTATTTTTCCACCCAAATAACCTTTGGATTTAGGTTTGGATTCAGGTGATGACTTTGAATATGGGTTTGAATAGTGTGAAACCCGCACTCGATCCGACTCATTATCATCCCTATTTCTCTCTATCTCTCTAACTCAATTATTTTCTCTAAATAAATGATATATATTATTTACTCATTCATCCGTATTAAATAGGCTAAAGTTATCAAATGTAGCAAAAGAAAAAACAGCTAATCCATTCTCCTTTAGAGACACTATGGTAATTTTGTGAAAGTTTAATTACTTCAAAGTGAGTTCAAATAGTTCTTTTTTTTCTAAAATTGGGATCCTTTCGATAAGTACTTATTTGAGGCCTAATATTGATGTACTGAACATTATATTTGAAACGAATTCACTCATTAGGAATGATAGTTGTATTCATACTTAAACTTGCAAAAATTGCCTACAATTTATAAGGTAAAAACACATTAAAATGAGTATTGACGCTGACACGAATAACTATCCATTAAAATATAGTGAATGAGTGTGGGTACGAGTATCTTAGGACTCACCTACTTTATATTCGCACAATGTATATTTATATATTTTAATTAATATTTTCATATAAAAAATTGTGTTTATATCTTTAAAAGAAATACATCACAATTAAATTACACTACTACAACTAACGCTTATAATATCGGACGTGAAATGTGTTTTACCTCAACTATCAAAGCGAGGTAAATAAGGGTATCATGAAAAGTCTTCACTTAACACTTCGGTATTTTAAACAACAATGTTATAATTGAAAAGATCATGATTACATATTTATATTTTCTACATTTTGTTGCGAGCGTCATAAAGATGTCAGTTTTATTTATAATATGAGGTAATAAGGTAATCATTTACCTCAATTTTATGTAATAACCGATAAATTTAAAATGAATCTTTTTGGCTGTATTTATCTATTTCACTGGTCTATATCAATTTTTTCCTGTATCATTTTTTGCCTGTATCATTTTCATTATCTTGTATCATATCATTATAATAAATCTATGAACATGTCCATATCATTTTTTTCACATAAAGTACAAAATATGTAAGTTTTAAACCAAATGTGCAAATTTACATTGTTATCATCAAGAGAGAATACATTGTTTGACATGATCATATATACACATCAAAATAGCAAAATTTATATTCATATACAAAATAATATTATAGAAACCGAGAAAAACTATTGTTGTGGTTGTCGAGCTCGATAATGATATAAGAAGACATTAATCCAACGTGATCGGATGTCATCAACACCTTATGTTTACACAATGTATATTTATATATTTTAATTAATATCCTCATATAAAAAATTATGTCTATATCTTTAAAAGAAATACATTACACTTAAACTACACTACTACAAATAACGCTTATAACGTCAGACTTCAAATATGTTTTACCTCAGCTATCAAGGCGAGGTAAATAAGGTCGTCATGAAAAGTCTTCACTTAACATTTTGGTATTTTAAACACCAATGTTATAATTGAAAAGATCATGAGTTCAATCCATTGGAATTACATATTTTTATTTTCTACATTTTGTTGCGGATATCTTATAGATGTTAGTTTTATTTATAATTTGAGGTAATAAGGTATTCATTTACCTCAGTTTTATGTAATAACCAATGAATTTAAAATGAATCTTTTTGGCTATACTTATCAATGTCACTGGTATGTATCATTTTTTGTCTATACCATTTTCATTGGCTTGTATCATATCATTATAATAAATTTATTAACATGCCAGTATCATTTTTTACACAGAAACTATAAAATATGCAAGTTTTAAACCAAATGTGAAAATTTACATTGTTATCATCAAGATTGAATATACTATTTGACATGATCATATATGCACATCAAAATAACAAAACTTCTGTTCATATACAAAATAATATTATAGCAACCAAGAAAAATTATTCTTGTGGTTGTCGAGCTTCATAATGAGATAAAAAGACACTAACCCAACGTGATTGGATGTCATCAATATCTTCGATTGATTATAGTTTTTGGATGCTAAGCTCTTACAATTAGAACAAAATTTAAACTATGATAAGTTAAAAACACCAACATTAGTTTAAAAAGTGTGTGTGTGTGTGTGTGTGTGTGTGTGTGTGTGTGTGTGTGTGTCTATATATATATACATATAATGCCTCCGAAGATAATATGGAGCATATATCTCATAACATAATATTCACAAGAATGGTCGTCGGTTTGTTTTCGCCACTGCAAATAATTTTCATTATTGTCACAAAATACATGCAAATAATATAATGTCAAAAAACAACAACTAATATACTTACTTTTGGATAAATATAGACTGCCTTTTTATCCATAAGACTTTTTGCGCATTAAATTCCTCTATCGCTCTACATGTGTCAGTTAAAATTAAACATTAATAAAAACTATTATGTTCTAAAGTGAAATTCGAGTATAAGAAATAATATCACTTACCCATTCAAAGTGTTAACCTCAATGTCAGGAAGTGTCAAGTGCACCGAGCAAAACACAACTATATTATTTCTCTTGGGACATATAATAAGTAGTTATTAATGTCCCTTGCATAAACATTCAAAATATTTAATAATATGGATAAAATTGATTTATAAATGAAAACACAAATTAATATATACTTACTTGTGGTAAAACGGAGAAATATAACAATATTTGATGCTCCATCTCTCCGTCAACTTCTCTTGTAAATAAATTTTGATTTCGTGTTCTGGAAAACTGCGAGTAAAACCAATCTTCGCAGCATCTAAGATACAATACTGTTTAGAATCTTCATTTCAACACAAACCTCATGGATGTACCTGCAAAGTCAAATATTTACGTTAAAGTACAAGAACGTATGAACATAAATAAAAATTAACATAAAACTATACGTACGAGCTCCAAATTTTCCATATCAAATTGTCTAGTTCCTCATCTCCCTTCAAAAATTCATGTATAGTAGTCTTGTTAAGAAAGAACAACTTTTGTGGATCATGACTTAATTTAATACCCATAATTATGATTTTAATACTCGACATAGTCTCTAAAGGCTATGTTGATTTGGTTGTGGTGAGGGTTCAATACTGCTCTAGTTGGCAGAAAAACTATGTGTTGCGCTTGTACCACACATAACTTTCTCAACTACATTCTCTTGAATTTTCAACTGATTTGAATTTGTGTGGTTGAATATACCCAACAAACTAAATTTCTTCATCATAAAAACAACATAAATACAATCCAAAATTGAAATACGCAAACAATAATAACAACAACATACAACTTATACCTCAAGAACATCGCGGGTACACTTCTATGACATCTTCCCCTTATTCATCCTCTCACTCATTTATCTCCTTATAGACACTCTCTCGCATAGTATACAATAACTTCTCACTGTCCTCCTCCAATAACTTCTCTTGCACCTTCTGCAACAACCTCTCCTGCTCCTCCTCCAAGAACTTCTCCCACACCGTCTGCAACCATATCTCCCTCTTCTCTTACAATAACCTATCATGGCTCTCCTTCAACTTGTCCTTGGCCTTCCCCAAATCAATAACAACAATATCTTCAACCTATCTCTTACAAATTTTCTCTCTAGATGATATAGTGTGTCCAAAATATACCTTGAAGCCAACATCTCTACCAAGACCACATACACGCCCATGGTGCTCCTCGACTCTAATCGCTTCTACCAAGATGTCATGACAGCCTTGTGAAGTGAAGAGGCCAACCTTGGTTTATTCAACAAGATCATCCTATAAAATATGACATTTCATCTTGACCAAATTGATTTAACTAAAATAAATAATGTTGAAAAAGTTATCTACTTACAATCCTTTGGGCCGCTTTACGCGTAGCATCTAATGTCTACTCGCCATATTTTATTTTGCGTGTCCTCTTCCATTTCTCGTGGCGTGATGGTGGAGATGGACTTTGATCAAGACTTATATAATCTCCCAACTCTTCATCCTTTTTTTTTCTTTTTTCGTCTGTCAAATTTTTTTTCATGTCTTTTATATCCTCTACGAGACTACCTATGAGTATAAATATTTCTAGCTCAATTTTTCTTTCCTTTTTTTTCTCTTTGCGAAGAAATCAAGAGTGGCGCGAGAGTCTACAAATTTCTCCCAACTATCTTGATCATTAAATGAATACACCTCGTATGAAAATAATTCTTTATCTTCTCCGTGTTTAATATAATCATGGATGAGTTGTGTCTTAAACCCCCTCCAACGCTCACCATAAAAAGCAAATATTTTTTTCACGTACTTATCATTTAGAGTAACAATGAACACATCCCATGTTTATACAATAGAGATGTTATTAGCATTAAACAAAAATATACTTGTAAAACAAATGATAAAGTACAAAATAAATACTGTAATGTCAGTTCATATATCTTCTATCAATTCATCATCAACATCATGCCAAATATATGATCCAAAAATTACCAGCATGTTCACCAGAAGCTGTGTTAGTTTCTGCGTCAACTCTAACCTATCAACAAATACTAGTTTCATTGGCTTTTTTCACCTTTCTATACATCGTAGCACCTCTAGTTTTTCTTTTATGTTTTATAACAGAGTTTGCAGTAGATGTTGTATGGAAAGTGCTTGTCGAATCGGCCATGACAATCAATATGAATCAAACAATAACATTTTAGTCAAAACAAACAAAGAAACCCTAAAAAAAATGATCAATAAATAAATAAACGAAGAAACTCTAAACAAAATGATTAGTGAAAAACTAGTGTTAATGACTATCAAGATGAATCAAACTAACATTTCAGTGAAGAACAAACTTGTTGCTATGATGAATATCTATTGGAAGATTTTTAATGAATATCAACTTGAAAATGGCCTAGATTTTTTGTGAAATGATAGTGACGAACTAACGTTTGAGTGTGGTTAGGTAAATGAAAATTTGAAACTAGATAGTAGTCTACAAGTCTGAAGTATTTCATGCAAAATAAGTGTTATGTCAGTTTTACACAAAAATCGACGTCATTGTCTTAATTAAAAACATAAAATATAAAAAAAACTTCATAGCTCCATATTCTGGGAATTCATTTAAAAGATATATCATGCCGGTTTTTGTAAAAAATCGAGAGGTTAACACATATCAGATAAGTTATTAAAATAAGATTTTGAAATTAGTATTATAAAATTGTTAATGCAAAATATATTACCTCTCAGTTGGATCTTGTAGCCGAGGTAAATACTAATAGAACAAATAAAAAATAAAAGTGGAAATTGGAAAGGCGTCAAGTGAGAAATACTTATTAAACAATTGGAAAAAAAACATAAAATGCAATAACGGGGTGTCGAAGCAAGTTCTCTTATTGCTATTTTCCCTCAATTTTATTAAATATTCAAGGTCTAATGTTTTTTAATTAAAAAATAATAATAAAACACGGCGCTCTGAGGACATATACCCTCATTTTTTCATTGTTCGAGGTGTAAGTTTCGTCATGAAAACGTTATTTGTTGTCATGTTATTACAAATTTTAATATAAATATTCTATTCAATAGTAAAATCTTTGAATTTTTTGGTTAGTTTTGTCAAAAAAAATTAAAAAGATATGATATCTTTTAATTGATAGATTTTTTTACTAGAAATACTAGTAACATATGCGGGTAACGGTACTTAGATACCCACATAGTACAAATATAAAATTTAATGCCCACGCGGGTATAAACTCGGATATATTTTTTTTGGGTTGAATATATTTGTGGTCCATATAAATAACCCAAAATTCAGTTTTAGTCCCTATAAAAAATTGTTTCTAAGAATGATCCTCATAAAGTTTTATGTCCACACTTTTGATCTTTGTCGTCTATTTGGTCTAACAAAAGCTGATATGGCACACATCGTTTCTTGCCACATCACTTAAATTCAAATTTCAGAAAAAATACCTGAAATTATGAGGGTTTCAAGTCTCCCTAAAACCCATTTGCAAAATGAAAATTTTCTAATTCCAAAAGACAACTTGCCACATGGTGTTCCAAAGGGCGCATAAAAGAAACCTTCAAGAGGTTTGTATATGATATTCACTTATGGGTGTTCCTCAAACTAGTAAGTAACGATCATGTGAAAATTCATGTATGGCAAAAGAGATTCCTTTCTTAAATAAGTACAACTTCTCCTTAAATTCTTCAATGACCTTAGGCTTACCCAAACATGCTGATCGAAAAAATAGCAAGTGTACTATTTTTATCGATGTAGTAATAATGGGGTTTACCCCGAATATTGATCTCGAGGATTGCGTAAGAAATATTGAGTTGAATATATAATTCAATTGAACAAAAATAATAGAGTTGATATTGGTTTGTGATGAAATCTCTAAAATGTAGCAATTAACAGAAAGTAGAAATTGACTTTTTCAAATAGTGAATAATATGCTAGGGTGAGTATACGATTTGCCCATTCTTGACATTGACTCTTTGATTTTCTGAACAAGTTCATTAATGCAATTACTAGTTCTTAAGATTATTTTTTCCTAAGTCCTTAGAAAGAAACCTTTACCAACTACCCTAATTCTAATGCCCATTAAGAATTAGAGAAGAAAGTAAGCATTTTTATTATCAAGAATTCTCCAGGTTATCATAGGACTTCCCTAGTCCTAGGTGAAACCTGCTAAAACATGTCCGTTTAGAGATCCTAACACGACTGTCCAGTTCTAACGTGTTAAGAAAAGTTAACCCTATTGGTCCGATAGAGCAAAACAATATAGTAAACAAAACTCATAAATTGATATTAATAAACCTTAACATTGATAAACAAAGAGACTAGTATTCATGTTTGACAAATCAAGGACACCCCCTAGCATTGGGGGTTTATCCTCTCATAATATTCAAGAAAAACATATTGGAAAATTTAGACATTACAAGAATATTGGTTCCTTTGATCTTCAATGGTTGCACCCCTTGAATCTCTCCGTCTCCAAAATCCTTGATGAAGCTATCTTCTCTGGTTATGAAATTCTATCGTATTCTCCAAAAAAGTCCCAAATTAAATCTCAAAAACTCCACTAAATGGTGTCAGAAGAAATTCCAGCCAAGTAGAATGTCTAAAGTGCCCCTCAAGATCAAGATTTATTAAAAAGAAGGAAAATATAAGTCTTGACTCGTCTACCAACACGGGCCGTGTTAGGCCACACGGGCGCCCGTGTTGGTCCTCTGATATTTGTATGGTAAGCTACATACCCGGTGGCACGGGCCATGTTGCGCCACACAGGCACTCGTGTCAGCTCCCTATATTTTGTATGGGCTTTGGCACGCATTCTAACACGGACCGTGTTGGGCCACACGGGTTGTGTTAGCTTCATATTCCTCTTCTCTTCATCTTTGGACCTTGCTCCTTCATTCATCCTTGCGCTAATACCTTAGATCATTCAACTGCACCAGAAACATAAACACTACCAACCAAAAGCCATCAAAAGCATCTAAATACTCAAAATGCACAAAAATATTATAAAACCGACAAACATGAAATACTAAAACAAAAACAATAAAACTCAACTCAAAGTGTTACCGAATCGATAGATTTAGATCGAATGCGTGATGAAAACTAGGTAGAAATGGTGACCGATCATATGTATAAGCAAAGGAGAAACTCATCCTTTCAAGCACTATAATTTAGCTAATAAAATTTCATGCTCGCATCCCTGGACATCTCTAAATTTCACAGCTTGAAGACTGTATGTCAAACAATCTGGACAACCCCAGAGTTAAGGAGCTTATGGTTGATTTTCAATATTCCTTAGTGATTTGTCATCAAACAAAGTTAAAATAAGACAAGATATAAATGTTAAAGTATATAATTTTATAAAAAGAAGATAATTACCAACCCTAAAAATTAGAGTATTGAGAGCAGGAGAATTTTGAATTACGCTCAACAAAACTTCAATACTAACAAAGCCAAACTCCAAATAGCCCAACATTGAAAATTTAGGCAGAATAGCCACATTTGGCAGTGTCAAAACATCTGACAAACTGATTTGTTTTAATAAATGGAATACAAAAACAAATACACATGTTTATCTTTGGTTATATGGTTAATGATGTGTATTAATAAGCTCTTATTTGGTTTTGAAAGTAGGATTATATTTCAATTATATTCGATTAAGTATGTAACTGAAATGATCTTACCACAACACATCTGTGAAATTTGATACATTTCACTTGGCTAAATTGTTTGAGAAGTAGACAAACATACAATTCATTTTCTTGAACGTACAACCCATTTAATTAGGTAGATAAGAATATCCTAACAGGCACCATAGAATAATGCCTCTGTCATTTAGTGGCACAAGTATGATATCAGGATCACATATTGCTTTTGTTTTTCTCCAGCATATACTGCAAGTACTAACAATTAAGTTTTTAAAGTTGCTATGTTAACAGCAAATGATGTCTTTATGATGATAATAGAGAAACAAAAGCCCATAGTTGTTTTAGCAACAAGTTTTTAAAATTGGAAATGCAGAGGGGTTTGTCGGTATATTTCGAGGATGAAACCACAAGCTTGTATTGTACTCTAAAAGGTTCAATACTTGTGTACATGTGTGTGCCAAACCAAATTGCATGCTTATATTAATGTGTATAGTGTAAATGAATGATGTCAATTTGTTATTGATGTGAGTAATATTGTGAGGATGAAACCACAAGCTTTTATATTACAAGGATTTATCGGTATATTTTTGGTACATCCACTCATGAGCTTGATATAATGCTATAGCTTAAGCTTGATCATAGTAATCTCAATATTTTTTTTATAAGAAACCACAAGCTTGTATTATATCATAAAAGGTTTAATACTTTCCATTAAATGTGGTAACATACAGTTAATTCTGCCTATAGGTTCATTCTCTTAGACATTTCACCAAACAACTTCTGAGCATTTTTATGGTTGCCCGTTTCAACACATCATTTGCACAAATGTTGTGTTTTGATAATAACTTAGCATCAACCAATTCATTAATCAACCTGTAACTAACAATTATTTTAGAGAGGAACAAGATGAAGAATATGAAAATAAGAGAAATGAATGTTTGAGAGAAAGAAGTGAGGAAAAAGGTGAAGAACATGTATAGATAAACTCAATTTAGGTAGATAAGCAAATTAATATCCCTGTATGTCTATAATTTAGCATCTCATAGGTATGCTTTTGGAAGAATTGATGAGACTACACATTCAGATTCTCTTAGAGCTACCATAACTGAACTTGCTTTCACTTTCAAATTTAGGGAGGTTTGAAACCCCCGCAAGCTAACATGTTGTATTATACTTTGACTTTAAGTGATGTGGCATGCAATGTGGTGCCCCACGTCAGCTTCCGTTAAACTAAATAGACGATAGAGACCAAAATTATGGGCGGAAAACTTTTAAAAGATCGTTTTTTAAAACAAATTTTATTGGGACTAGAACCAGATTTTAGATTATTTACAGAGATGAAAAATATATTTAACCCTATTTTTTATTTAAAACTATGAATATGAAACTACCTTTACTATTTCATATTGATAATGATGAAACATTTTATTTTTAAATATTATTTATTTATTATATTTTAATAATTATTATGTGACCATACATTTTTATATTAGTTATTTAGTAAATTAAGAAGCTTAATCAATTAAATGATCAAATAAAATTAAAAGGTAAATTAGATTTTTATTTTAAAATTAATTGATTAATTAGTTAAATATGGGTTGGATGATACATTTAAGAGTAATGAAAATCTTAATCAGCCATCAACTTGTAGACCAAACATATGTAAATAATCTCTTATATCTATCTGAAGTGAGTTTAAGACATTAAAAATATCAGTTAAAGAAGAATCACAAGTCAACGGGTGCTTGTCATTCACTTCTCTTTTCTTTGCGTTTCAGTAAAATATAAAATTATCGTGTTAATAATTCGTTTACCCAGATATTCCTATACTAGTCTTTGATAAATCAACATGTTATATATATATATATATATATATATATATATATATATATATATATATATATATATATATATATATATATATATATATATATATAATTATTATTATGCTTGTATAATTATTATTAAATTAATTTCAACAAACTTTACTTCTCTTTATTTACATTATCTCTTCAAACTCATAAAATTAATATAACTTAATTTTTTGATTGAAGAAGAAATAATTTCTAAAAAAAAATTATTTTATAATTATTGTCAAAGATTTTTTTGGTAAGAGAAAGGGCATAAGCCCCAACAAATTAAACTACAATCATTTCAGATGTATCAAAACCTCTAATGTCACCATCATAAATCTCTCTAATAAATTCCAAACAAATCTTCAAAAATTGTAATTTTTAATTTAGCTAAGACATCTGCACACCGATTCGTCTCTCAATTGAAAATGTTAATTATTTTAACAATAAAATTAATTTCTTAATTTTTTAAAGGTAATTTTATTAAAGAAAATACTATATTTTACAAATGTGAAAGGCAAGAATTAAACTAACCCTACCCATGTTTTAGTAAATAGTCAATTTTATATTTTTTTGTTAATTAACTATTTTGCCCATTCCTGTATTTCGTTTCGTAATATGTAGGAGGTCTCTTTTATTAACTTCATCAACTAATTTAAGAGTGTTTTTTTTAGTAATATATATATATATATATATATATATATATATTCAAAAAGAGAATAATGAGTTTTAAAAATATTCGATTACAACAAAAGCACGAGAGAAATTCTCGGCAACAAAATGAAAATTACAAATCAAATGAAATTACGATAAATAATACAAAGAATCTTTGCAAAAATCGTAATAGCTAACATTGAGATGAATAATTTTACCAATAAACGACCATCTCCATGCCATTGCTTTAATGTTCTAAATAATATCAATAACATTCCACTTTTGGTTACGGAAAAGTAATTCGTTTATAGCCAACAAAATATTCCAAAAGGTTGTCATCTATATACAACCCGTTTTCTGCTTGGACACTTTCTTGGTCACACAAAAATTATACCAAAAAACAAAACTCTTTTTTATAGATCCATCCAAAACATGTGATATATATATATATTTTTAAATGAACTTCCAATTCCAATTATTAGACTATTAGACCCAAACAAATAGTCTCATACTCTCATTAAATAAATATGTACATTTTATTAAAAATATTTAACTTAAATCAATTAATTCTCAAATCACATAATTAAAATTTCCCCCACAAAATATAAGCTTATGTTGGTTTCCTTATACAAAGTATAAAATACTCTTTCCTTGATAGTACCTACCATACATTATAATGTAATATACATTTATTTACACTATATTATACTCCAAATACTATACTCCAAATACACACAGTTTGCACTTTATAGTATGTGCAATTTCCACACAAATCCCTACATCATTAATTTATCTTTCTCACCAATCACCTTCTCCATCCTTTCCCTTTACCCAAGTTCCCAACTTTTTTGTTCTTTCTGAAACACTACCTCGGTTCACTAACTGGGTCATCCTCCAATTCTGTTTTAGAGCCACACAACACAAAGATTCGTCTTTGACTTTCAACTCACTAATAGGTAAAAACCACATCATCTTCTGTATATCATCAACTATATCTTTACTTTACTTTTTCAAAAATTTGATCGTTCCTATTTCCTTGTTTTGCTCTGAATTGTTCTTTGTTTTTTAGTGGCTTTTTGTTGATTTCAAGGGGGGTTTAAAGTGGGTTGGTGTTGGTTATCTGTTGTGTGTAACATAGGTTACTGTGTTTATGCTTTTCCAATAAAGTTTGTGGCTTTATTGGAATCTGATGGAATTTTGTGCTACCCATTTGATTTTTATAGCTAATTTTAAAGTTTGGATAGTTCTAGGTATTTGGGTATATAAATTTCACTTGAAAGTTTAAATTTTTTGAGAGGCTATTAGGTTTGATTGTTCCACTTGTCTTTTGTTGACCTTGGTTGTCATTTCTGAATTTGCTTCTCAAAGGTTTGGAAGAACTCAATTTCAATCTTTGTTCTTTTTTTTTTTCTCTTTCTTTTCTCTCTATTTATATGATGTGATGTTTGTTCCTATGTTTTTGGATGTTCTTAACCTTAGGTTTTGTAGAAGTTTATTTAAGTTGTGTTTTTAGTACTTGCTTGATTAGTGAATTTTGTGTTTAACTAGATAGGTTTGTAGCACCTTGATGTTTTTGTCTGTATTTTGTCTTAGTTTTGAACTTGATCTTAAACTTATTGATATTGTTTTTTTTGTAGCTGTTGTTCTTTGCTAGGTTAGCGATTTCTGTGCTTTGATTTGATCATGGATTCTCCACAATCTGTTGTGTCACCCTTTAGAAGCTCAATTTTGGGTGAGGGTGAGAAGCAAAAAACTGATGTTTTTGTGCAAAGCAACAGTCCTTCCTCTAAGGAGATTGAAGTCAACGGGAAGGAAACTATCATGTCAAATGCCGATGAATGTGTTGGAGTGCTTGATGTTTACATACATCAAGCTAGGGACATTCAGAACATTTGCATATATCATAAGCAAGATGTTTATGCTAAGATTTGTCTTACAAGTAATCCTGAGAATGCGGTTTCTACAAAGACTATTAATGGAGGTGGAAGGAACCCTGTGTTTAATGACAATCTCCGTCTCAATGTTGGGAACGTTGATTCGTCTCTTAAATGTGAGTTATGGATGCTGAGCAGGGTGAAGAATTATCTCGAAGATCAGTTGCTTGGTTTTGCTTTGGTGCCGTTGTCTGAAGTACTAGTTCAGAATGGGAAGCTAGAGAAAGAGTTTTCGCTTTCTTCGACTGATCTATTTCATTCTCCTTCGGGTTTGTTCAGTTGTCAATTGCTTATACTGGTGCTACGCCTGATGTTATGGCGATATCGGCAATGCCTGGTGAGGAGGCCAAACGTGCTGCTGCGCAGGACACGGAAACAGCTGAGTCATTGGCCAGAGATTTGGGTAAAATTGAGTTTCCAGATCCTAAGATCGCAAATGAAGATCACTTAATGGTTTCGGAATATTTTGGCATTTCGTGCGAGGAGAGTCAGTGCTCTGATAGCTTGGTCAATTCTGATGCTGAAAATCATAGTTCTGAAGCCGGTGTTCGTCTCGTGGAAAGCTTCTCAGCATGTAGTGGTGAGTCTGTGCAAGTGCAACCTCCTAAGGTTGATTCACCACCGAGCAGTGTGTCGACTAATGGGATTTCTTCTCCTTCTGCACATGCAAGCTCAGAATCTTCCGAAGCTGCTGCAGCTGCTAAGTCACCTGGTGATGAACAAGTTTCAGGCACCAAAGAGGTACAAAAAGCGGATGTCAAGGACGGTGAGAGTGATTCGTCAAGTGTTGCTCCGAATGAATTATTCCCTAAGCCTATTGTGACTGTCAACATAGAGCCAGAGCCGACAATGGTGCAGCAGGATATTGTTGATATGTACATGAAAAGCATGCAGCAATTTACAGAGTCATTAGCGAAAATGAAGCTTCCAATGGACATTACAAATGAACCAACTAATTCAGGAAATTCAAGCACCGATCAGAATCTACCGCAATCTAAGAATGCTAACTCCCGTGTCTATTATGGAAGCAGAGCTTTCTTCTGAGCTTTTGCGTCCTTTGTTTAAGGAATACGGGCATGTGACTGTAGGTTTTAGATTAAAAAAAGGGATTTGGATTCTCTGCAGTCACACAGTTGTGAATCTCGGTCGTTAGATGAGGGCTGGATCATATTTTAAAGTCAATCCAGTGAATTCAAAATAGAATCGTTCTGATCTTCATCTAACAAACCGATCCGTTGTGTGAGTGTGACTGTGTGCCTTCGTTGACTGTAGGAAATTCGAGTCCAGAAAACTGATAATAGCAGTGAAGTGAAATAATGTAGCATCTCCAGTGTGGTTTCTCCTTTTCTGTATTTCTTCTGATGTTGTAGGTTTACAGGGAATATAACTTTGTACTCTCACAGGCTTGTTGCTATCTTAACTGTTACATGAACTTTTTCTGTGTTATCTTCTTTCTTTGTCCTTTTTCATTTAAATGTCAATGATTGTGAAATTGAACTTTATAGCACAACATACTATTAATCATGTGTAGTAGTGATCATTTGGTCCCACATTCACATGGTGAATGCTAAAGTTGATGGAGCAAAATCTCCAGGATTTAACTTTCTTCTATTTCACATGCAAAAGCTCATGCCATGCCATAAAGTATCACGGGTATTTGCGCTTTTTCGGCCTAAATTTTCCTTGTTCCAGTTCAACAAATACAGGACAGTCATGTTTTTTCTTGATTAATTTGAAAAAACTCTAAAAAAATGTATTTATATTAGATAATCTGATTCTAAAATGATGAAATCACGGCACTACTTCTAGAGTGACACATTGTGATTCTGCTAAATTCACCGTCAATCCAAATATAAATGGTTTAGAGAATTTCAGTACATTCCATATTCATGGTTTGAAATACAAACATAAGAAAAACCAAAGAAAAAAAAATTGAAAAACAGGGTTCCTAAGGATTTCTTCTTGTTTCATATAGGCACTTCAATTATCTCGGCAGATCTGGCGTACATGTGCCTCCTACAGATCCATGCAATCTGACCGTTGTCCCTGTATCGTACTCGCCACAGTCCGAACTTCTCTGCAATATCCTTCCCTGTGGAGCACTTCCTTTCTCTTAAGAAATCAACCATCCATTGTTGTGCTTCTTTCATGTCTTGTTGAATGCCCCTTGAACCTTCCGTGGACCTGTTTCTACGTCCGATAGCAGCAGCACCTACAACACCAGCTGCAGTTGCCCCGGCTGCACCGAAGAGTACGGAAGAGCCAGCCAAATGAGCTACTTCCTTACTCAAATCCGGTATCATTTGCCCCATTCCAGCTGCAAGATGAGCTCCTATTTTAAGAGCTAAAGTAACCATCACCATGAACTTCTTCATGTATGGAGCTAAAGCCTTCACAGCCATGTTATCAACTTGCATCATTTCACAGCCCATTTGATCTTCAACAACATGCATTTGTCCCCGGAACTCACATAACATGTGAAGACGAAGAGCAGTCATGCCAGAAACCACGGTGGTGATCAGTTTCCTTGAGTGGTTTTCTGCTTTCACGAAATAGAACATGTTCGGTACTTTCCTCTCCTCGACTTGAGAATTGAAGGTTGCTATGTAATTCACTTTGCGATGAAGCTCAAGTAGTAGTCTGTGTTCGTAATATCTCATCCCTTGGATTTCTTGTTTCACGTCTCTAATTTCTTGTTCAATAATTTTAAGTCTTTGTAAAACTTCTTCGACCCCTTTTGCAATGCCACCAAAGGATGGTTCAACTTTTTCAGCTTCATTGCTTAAGGTTACAGCTTGATCTGGCCCTTCAGTGTTGTTTTCAGGTGGGATTTGCAGCTCCTGCGCAAGATTGTGTAGGTCATGATACCTGCGATGAAGCACTTCTCGGAAATCATCATCCGATAAAAGGTCTCGTGCAAAATCAAACCCTTCTTGGAGAATAGTCCTTCCGGAATCCAATACCGAGCTCCATGTGTGTTGATAATCATACATGCTGTCTGCCGGAAGTGAAAGGAGCGCATGTTTCAGTTGCTGCAAGGAAGCAAATTGAGTTCTTCTGTATCTAGGGGGTGTCAAATTTCGCACGCACTCAGGTCTAATGATATTTTCCGTCATTGTTACCCCATGGCAAACACTTTGAATCGCCGGGATTATAAGTTGTTGAATGACTCTTAAAGTTTCTGTCAAGTTTTTGGTGGAGCATGCGAGGATATTAATATAGTAACCGAGTTGACCTGCAAGCTCAACTCTGATGTAGATTCCATTAATGCTGATCGAAATGAGGTACTTCTCGAGACTGTAAGTTGCACCGTGTTGATTCATCAGAGACTTTATTCTGTTGTGAAGGTGAACCTACAACACCAAATAAGAAAATTCAATAAGAAAAATTGTAGTCAGGAAGAAAGAACATGATGGAGAAATTCTTGCCTGTAAGCGAGGAAGAATCCGGAGTTAGAAACATGTGACTTGAATCATCACATTCAAGATGGCGTCCGGCATAAAGGCAATCCGTGAGCTTATCTGCCACCTCTGAGGCTTTCCTCTACCTTCTTGAGAATGGAGGAATCAATAATAGTGAATTTTGATCGGACGGATCTTGCTCGTAACAAAGTTCAAGTTTAAGCATCATTCTCACAAGGTCACTAGCTTCTAAGTTCTCAAATACCTTTGACCCGATACCAGGAATCGGACTTTGTAAACTTCCTCTTAAAATTTTCTCGAGTTCCTTCCTGCTAACGAATCCATTATTTTCCGAAGAATGTTGCTTTTTGACATTCAACTTTAAGAGCTGACCAAGTACTTCACCACAGAACCACTCATAATCTAAAATTAGAAACTCCAACTCGTCAAAATAAATCACTTCACCAATTTGATGAAGGCAAGTAGCAATAGCTTTTCGCTTCGTTTCCACCGCCTCTTTATTATAATGTCTCGACCGGATTCTCAAATACGGGACTTTTACTTGACACAGGTCACCAAACTCCTTCCACTTCATTGCTGGCTTGTTGTAATTCTCCGATCTCCACTCTGATAAAATCTGTATTAGATCGTTGCAAAGTTGATAAACTCGCGGCACTCTTTGGAGAATTGTTTTGCACGTCTTTCGGATGTGATGAGTGAGTTTACTAACTGATGCTGATGATCTCGCGTCGACCGTGAATACAGTTGGGTAGAATTCAACATAGCCTTGAAACTTGTCTCTCAATCTCTGAATCGAATCAACTGTTTGCTGCAGATTTTGTGATGATTGGTTGATTTTATCGAATTGTGTAAGAACAACAGCTACACTCGGTAGCATGCATTGTTGCACTGCTCTTTTCGAGTTGGAAACTATAAACCTTAGCCAATATTGCAAATCCTCTTCAATCTCTGCAGTGCTTTTTAGTTCTCGGTTACTCGGCTTCCTGAATAAACTCGATATGATAATGAAAACCGATGCACTACCGTGCCCCGGGAACATAAGATCATGGAGCGAGAAAAACTCGTGTTGACCTGCAAGATTCCATATTGAAATCTTTGTATGCTCATCCTTGAATGTTTTAATCTTCATTCCTACTGTTTTCACAGCCTGCTCCACTGGATTCACTATTGTTCGTACTTGATCAAAATAAGGAAGTGCCGGCGAAGCCGAGAAGTTTTGTGATATTGATTGACAAAGTGTAGTTTTGCCTGGATATATGAATTTAAAGTATAATTATAATCAATTCTGTTTGAATAAACTATTTAATTAAGCGCTTATAGCATAAATACTCAACCTTACCTGCATATTCTTGTCCACAAAAGAAAACTCTGCAATTCTTAGGCTCAGTCATTGGCATGTCTTTGATCAAATCAATTTCTGGTTCAGGATTCTCATTCTGGCCAAGTCTTTGATAAATCCCTACAGTCTTTCCAGAATTGTGTAAAGGTGTTCTTGAAAGATCAAGTTCTTCAATCCAAGGATTAATCTGCAATATCTCCATAATTATCTCCAGCAATGTCTCTCCTTGAACACCTTTACAACCTTGCAAAGACAAACATTTCAAACTCGCATTCTTCTCTAAACTCTTAAAGATTTTAACAAAATCATCCGGTCTCAAACCCTCATCATCATGTATCCCAAACCGCGTCACTGTCTCATTCGTCATTAGAAACCGCGTTATAGCTGCTAAACCGTCTCTTCCTATTCTTGTCCCCTCTCCTCCAAAAGTAACACACTTCAAACTAATGTTAGCCTGCATTTGCAACGACGAAAACCTACTCAGAGGACAAAGTAAATGCTCGACGCCTATTCCACCAAACAAATTCCCAGTTAGATATAACTTCTGCAGACTATGATTCTTGAATAGTCCAGCAGCAATGTACACAACACCCTTATCTTTAAGACTTGTTCTCGAAAAATTAACCTCTTTAAGCGTTTGGTTTTGTTCTAAAACCCATCTAAACTCCTTAGCACATTTCGATTTTATCTTCACACCAGTCATATCAAGTGATTTAACAGTCAAATTCATTCCTAAAGAACAAGCAACCCTACAAGTACCTGAAAGATTAAGCTTGTAAATCCTAAGTGTGTTGTTACCAGGTATAAACTCAACAACCTTAGAACTTATTTCGCCATTTCGTTCACCGCTCCAAACATGAACTTCCATAGCCCGATTCCTTGCCAAAACAGACGATATAAGAGGCGTAGCAGTGATGAAACTCGAGTCGAAGATTGTTAACAGTTTAAGAGATGGATTAACTTCAATCATCTTTGAAATCTCTTCAGCACCTCTTGAACCAATTGAATCTTCCCAAATCTGTAATTCCTCTAAACTATGATTCACCATAAGAGAAGAAGCTATTAATCCAGCTCCAATAGAACCAATACATGATTCTGAAAACATAATCTCTTTAATCACTTTGTTTTCCTTCAAAATCTCAGAAAGATCTAACATTGTTCTTCCATTGAACCTGTTTCTTTTGAAAAGAATTTGCTTTATGGTTTGGTGATTACTGAGAAGGGTTCCAAGGTTTTTTACCTGTTGTGACTCCCATTCAACTCTGTGGAACTCTAGGTTTCTTAAAGTGGAGTTTGTGGGGTTGGATGATGATGATGATGCTAGTGATGTTAAGAGGTTGGAAAAGTGGTGATGATTTTCCTTAGAGATGTTTATTGTTATGGAGTTGTTTGTTTCTTGGTGACAATGTGAGGTTGGTTGGGAAAGGTAGAAGGAAATACTGTGGAGGTTTTGGTTCTCCATGTTGATTGCTTGAAGAAACCATTGTAGGTCTTTTAGGTTATGGTTTGATGACATTGTCACTTTAGAAGTTTTTTTTTCTCTAAGTTGTAGAAATTTGTTGTGTTTATACCCTAACATCAAAGAACTATAATTTAGAGTGAAGATGGTTTTGATTTTTGGAAGATAATGTACAAATGTTTGACATTGTAGTATTTCATAGTGGCTTTATGATAATTTTGGTTCAAAAAGTGTTTGCTATATTCTTAACTTGTGTTGATGATGGTATCACTTTAGGCAAAATATGTTCTTTTCACAATTGATTCTTCACGTATCCTACCTATACTTCTTTTTCATTTGAAAAAAATTGATTTTTTTAAATGTTTCATATGACATCTTTTTAAATATTTATTTTTTCATTAGTAAATATAATGATTTAAATATCATAATATTTCTCTTTGGACATTGGAGAATTAATGTCGGGGATTAAGTTGTTTCGAGGGACTAAGATGAAGGCTTTAGCTATGGGTTGTCTATGAATGGGTTGTCTATGAAGAGAATTATCAGGGTTGTTGAGTTAATGCACCCTCTGCCATAATTAAGGGATCTCCATAGTGAGTTTTTCTACTCTTATTTGACATGAATATCACCAAATTGATTTCTATGTCATAGGTCATCACACTCTCTAATAATAACCATCTTGCAAAAGTAAAGGGAAAAATAAATTGAGGATAGGAGATGATTACTCGAAAGAAGCGTTCAAAGAGGATGCGAGGGGCGGATTTCAGGGCGGCGGCAGGAGAGGTTTTGTAGGAGAGAATGGAAAAGGAAATATTTTTTGAAAAAGGAAATGAGACATTATATAAAGAAAACAGGTAACATGTTTTCATTTAAAATCCACTGCCATAATCATTATACCTAAAAGTAGGTATGTGAGTGTTGCGCTAACTAAAGCATTGAGAACACGCACTTGTAGTCCATCAAAGCCGATGTATATTTCGGCCAAGATTTATGTTTTCTTCTGTCGACCATAAAACTTCAAGGCATGAAGTCATATGCTCGGGGGGATTATGATCGTACATAAAATCCACAGACCCGAGACATGTAGTCGGCTAGGCTTGGATAGGGGGCTCCACTCAGCCGGGCAAGGAGATCGGAGAAACCGGTGACCATGAGACATAGGAATATGAAGAAACTGGTGCCGAGCACACAACCAGACCCTAGGGGTTACTGATATCTCGACCATTATGGAGACGTTATGCCCAAGCCGACCATCAAAGATGTAATCGCTCCTTTAAGTCTGACGGCGCGCACTACACTTTGTAGTTATCATCCAAAGGCGGCCGACATTACTTATCTTAAAGGCGACTCACTTACAAAATGGAGAAGGCATGGTCGTTACAGGCACTAATAATATAGGTCCTGATACTTCTATAAATAGGGCTCCCAACGGAGGGGTAAGCAAGACATATAACTTGGAGCTCAAGTATACTAACTTAGAGCTCTGAATCACTAAACATTCTCATAAAAGTATTCTAGCAAGAATATATATATATATATATATATATATATATATATATATATATATATATATATATATATATATATATATATATATAACACCATTTTGATTAAACAATTATGTTTTGTTTTAAATATGTTTTTTCTTTTACAAATAATAACCTATTTTTGTAAACTAATTTTGTTTTCCTTATTAATATTTTAATTATATTTTAAAAATAAAAGACTATCTACCACACTAGTACTCGTGTGGATGACGAGTAACCAGACCAATATTCCAACGAACACGCAGGTAATTAGACTAAAATACATATAAATGCACGGGTAACACACTTGTGCCGTGTGAACACATGGATGCCATAGTCTGTGTGAATGTACATGTAAACACACAGGTAATACCTGTGCAAATTCATGGTAACAAATCTGTATCGTGTGAACTCACGGGTAACCAGACCAAAATTTGTGTGAACGCATGGGTAATCCGATCAAAATTCTTGTAAACGCACGAGTAACACATCAATACCGCGTGAACAACGGATAATCATATCAACATCCTTGCGAATACACGAATTTTTACATTTTTTTACAATTAAAAAAATTAATGTAAAACTTATGTCAGTTGTACTACTGACTTTTTTTAGATATATTTTTATATTTTAAATCGTAGTCTAAAATTGAATAAATACTATAATAAACTTAATTCTTGTAGATCCTTCTCTTTTTGAACTTTTATGTAAAATTATTTTCAATACTGATTATCAATTAATTTTAATTTTGATATTTATTTGTCTCATTAATTAAATTTTATATCTTTTATTACTACAACTCAATCAACCTTACAAATTTTTTTCTTTTATTTTTCACAATTTTATTTTGCAAAATATGTGTTTAAAAGTTTTTCTTTACGATAGTTGTTTTTAATAATTTATAGCATTACCTTCAATCAATGTTTTCTATTTTTTAATAATAATTTAATATTTTTTAATTTATTTGAATTTCTATGACAAAATGGTGACAATTCAACGGTCTTACTAGTGAGATATAAGAGAAATAAATATCAATCACTAGACTAATTAAAAATTATTTATTAAAATATTAATATGACTATTAATTTATCTTTCTTAATTAATTGAATAATTGATATTTATTCCTCTCATCTTTTATTATAAAAACTCTCCTATTTTATACACTCCATATGTATATAATTAAATATTTGATTCAATTTTTTATTAAAAAATTTAGAAATATTTACTAACTATTATTTGAATTTTTCTGTTATAACAAATTATTATTATAAGAAATAACTATTCTAATTTAGGTATTATCCTTTTGTTTCATATCTCGTTCTTCCTTTCTTTTACTAAACACCTTCTCCATCTCCAAAATTATAATTAAAGCTTTAAGATGAGTAAATAAGTTGCCCCACCATTTTTATATCGTCTGGAAGTAGTAATATGATATTATTCACAATACTTCTCTGAAACTCTAATAATATTTTAGGCGAAATTGGTTCAAAAAATTTAATTAATTTAAAACAAGTTAAAATACAAAAGTATTATGAGATTAAAAATAATTTGATAATCAATACATATTTAAAGTATGACAGTGTATTAAAAAAATTCAAAAATGTTATTTTGACATTCATATTTATTTTGACACTACACCGTATATACTATTCACAAGTACATGAACAATAATTTTAAAATATTTTGATTTTTTAATATTTTTTTTAAAATTACTTTAGTTAATTAAATATTAAAATTTGATTAATATTATATAAAGTTTATAATATATATTATGACATAAGAAATTTAGTATATATTTGAATTTCCGTTAAAAATATATATAAAGTTAGTTAGTACAATCATAACTTGATTAATAAATTTTCAAACTTAAAAAAATATTAAATAATTAAATAAAATTGATTAATAGAATATAAAAGCTAGTTAATACGTTTATAATTTAGTATTAGAATATTGTTCGTAATATATATTTTATTGGTTAATAAATTAATGAAAATGATTAATAAATTATAAATAAAATAATTAGTTAATAATATAATTTTATAATTAATATAATTAAAAAGTTAGTTAATAACACAATTATATATTTGTGTTAAAAATGAATTTTAAAAATAAATATTTTTTTTGAAAATAAATTTTTGTTTACCTTATAAATATGATGACAACAATGTATAAATGTAAATATGTTCTAGGAAATGAGTCTTGCCTGTAAAAAAGAGTTAGTACCCTTTATAAAACTAACCATATCTACCAAATATAAGGCTATTAATGATTGTGGGGTACGAGCTTTTTGACCTTTGGGGGCCGGTGGAAAGTTTGTCCGTTTCTTCTTTAATTTCTTCCTTTCCCATTAGAATAGAATGAAACATGGAGCCCTATAAAGCAGGGGGAAAGGGAGGCTAAGAAGTGTGGACAAAGTTAAACCTCTTCTCAAGGCACATAAAGGTCAAGAAATCCCTTTTTATTATTTAAATAAACTTTTGAATTACCAACAAGGGGGTCCATCATTGAATTTTTTATGTTCTAACATGTTTTTCCAACATATTTGCCAGTATACCATTTTATTCCCCAATATTTCCCATTCTACTATCTTTTTAAAAAAAAAAAAAACGAAAAACATGCACCACCGCTGAAGTAATGGCGGTGGCCTTAAAAAATCAGGAACAACCGCCCTTTCCCATGGCGGTCATGTGTAATTCATTTTTTTCATTTTAATTAAAATTTAAAAGAAATCATATATATATATATATATATATATATATATATATATATATATATATATATATATATATATATATATATATATATATATATATATATATATATATATATATATATATATATATATATATATATATATATATATATATATATATATTTCTTTTTAACAAATAAATAATTTATTTAAATAAATAATTTAGTAAATGTTATTATTATTTTAATAAATTATTATAATAAATAATAAATATAATTTTAATATAATAATTAAATAATAAATATTATAATTAAAAAATTTAATAGTAAGTACTATAAAAAATTAAATATTTATTTTTTATATTATAAAAGTAATTATATATATATATATATATATATATATATATATATATATATATATATATATATTTAATATATATTTCTATATATATTTTATATATTTACTATATATTTACTATATATTTAATATATATTAAATATATATTTTATTAATTTATTATTTAAATTCAGTTCCGCCATTGTAATGGACTGAGACATTGTTTATTTTATTTTTGTACGGTTCCGCCACTGTGATGGGCGGAGACTCTCATTATTTTATTATTTTTATTGTGGTCTATAAATACCATTGATGTTGGATCACCACACTTACACATAACTCTTCACTTCTCTCATAAAAATGTCTTCAACTGATAGAGAGTTCCCAGAGTTTCCATACATGAAAAGAGATGCAACTTTGATTTTTTCTCCTGTGAAGCCTCCGATGAAGATCAAACTGCTTAACACGCAGAGATTGGAGCAGCTCCATAGGCACTTGGCTGGATGGTTGGGGGAAGAAATGGGGGAAGGTGAGAAGATCCAAAAGATTGAGAGGCTAGTTGTGGAACCCGGCTTAGACGGACCAAGTCGTTCTTGGAGACTTGTTCACAACGATGCAAGTGTCCTTATGATGATGATGAGATCAACCGAGGTCGTGTTGTTGATTGTAATATCCTAGAGATATTTTGGTGTCAAAGATTTATGTTTGTTTAAGTATTTAATTTGTGTGTGTGTTTTGAACTTGTTGATGTTGTTTAGGTTAAATGTTGTTGTTACTTATTAATTTTTGTGCAAGTAGGTAATTAATGTGATGTATAATTTATATTAAATGCAAAAGTAGTAGTGGATGAAACACTACTTTTTTTGATGTCATTATATAATACAACTTAGAAGCATGAAAACAAAAACTAATTGTTACTAGTTCCTACATTAGGGCATCGTTTTCGGTTGTGCCGGAGACGACACAATGCACATTTTCTCCAATTTATTAAAATTGTCCATTTCATTTATGTACTGGTGCTTACAGGACGACCTTTTGTATTGCGCCTCATGGTTGGGTGGCAAATTTGGTCTCCTCATAAGTAGGCCAATATGCATCTAACGGTAGAACGGAAAACTTGTCTGCAAACCCCAAAGGTTAGGCACCTTGTAAACGTCGAATAGAAGATATGCGTCACTACGCACCACAGAACATGCAGCGATAACATGTGAACAAGGCAGACGGTATGCTTGAAACTTTCCACAGTCACACCAATAATCGCTCAAGTTGACCTTGTAACGTCCCATAGGCTTCCCCTCACCGTGGTCAATGGTTTCCTTCACACTAAAAGTGTTATTATTGTAGTAAAACGCTAACCCGATCGTGGAGGATTTTGATGTTTCGTGTTTCATGACCTTCACGCATTGCTCCGTAAATGATTGGCCAGAATTCAAGACTGCACTCCACATTGCATCCCTTTCAGCAAAGAGTGTACCCATTCTATAGTACGTTGTTTGTATAATTGCTGTGATGGGCAGATTACGAGTTCCTTTGAATACATAATTCAGTGACTCGGCAAGGTTCGTTGTCATGTGCCCCCAGCGACGACCCTCATCAAATGCCCTTGTCCATTTTTCAACAGGAATTTTGTCTATCCACGCCAAAGCATCGGGGTTAGCCATGCCAATCTTTTGGCGATAATACCTAAATGTCGGTTGGTTCAACGCATACCCTATATGGTTTAAAAAAAAGGTGTTAACATTATGGTGTAATAATAATGTTACATAAAACGTGAATAAAATAGAGTTACCCATGTTGATCATTGTTTTTCGGAGGCTTCGGTCCTTGATTTTCTTAACAAAATTTTGTGCGATATGTCTAATGCAATAAACATGGAAAGATGGAGGATTATGCCAACCATTTTCAGGATTGTTGTAAGCGCTTTCAATAGATGCGTGTCTGTCAAAAATCAAACACAGATTAGGTTGGGGAGCTACATGAATTCTCAAGTTCTTTAGAAAGAACCCCCAACCATCCGCCGTCTCACCTTCAACAATGGCAAAGGCAACTGGGAAAATATTACTATTTCCATCTTGTGCTACCGCCATTAGTAGTGTACCTTTGTATTTACCATATAACCATGTACCATCAATCTGCAATATAGGCTTACAATATGCAAAACCTCGTATCCATGGCTGAAATGCCCAAAAAAGTCTATGGAATATTTGTTTTCCGCAACAAGAGTTCCGTCATCCGTATACATCGGAGTTTTCATATCTATCAACGTACACGGAACAAAAGCTTGAAGTGCTAACAAGTAATTTGGAAGATCGTTGTAAGACTTTTCCCAATTTCCATAAACTTGTTCGATTGCCTTATTTCTTGCAATCCATGCTTTCTTGTAAGTGGAGTGTATCGAAATATAGAAACAATTTCGTTACATACGCTCACCTTGATAGAGGGATCTTGTTCAACCAGAGGCATTAATCGAGCACTTATCAAACGAGAGCTAAGTTGTCGATGATCTTGGTTAAAGATAGTTGTTGTGCAACTGTGTGGGGGCTCCATGATTCCTATCTCCCATAGCTCGCTCCTTTTCCTATACGATGCCACCAGACGAAATTTGCAACCACTATGCTTACGCTTACAACGAATTTGATATCTCGTCGTGTCAGAAACTGATACCTCGAAATCAACAGCGTGCTTCATATGATATTTGGATATCACAAGCATACAATCAGATTTGCTTCTAAACTGGTTACCAACAACTATGTCATCCTCTAGAGGAAGACGAGGATTGTGGGGCCATTCAAATGATGAGTCATCGCCACTAGTTCCCAAAGTGGTCATGTGGACAGGTGGAAAATATACATTATCAACTGGAATGTGATGTTCATTCATGTTGACCGCATCTGCCTCGTCACCATCTTCTTCTTCAAATAAGGTAGCGAACATTTCATCAACCTGCGCCTCGGACTCTTGTTCTTCATCATCGTCACCAACTTCTTCATTTGGAATTACGGAGACTGGTTCAGGTACAACAGGGTTATTGATTTGGAATTTGATATATAAATCAATCGCATACAACCCAGACAATTCATGGTTGTAAAACATTGTTTCCACATCATCATCGTCGCAGATTTTCAATGGAACATATTTCACGTTGTTATCACCAAAATGAACAACATTTCGATATATAATTTGTGAAACATCTTCAGATTGCATTCTCGTTTGAATCATTTCTTTCAGGTATTCAAACTTAGAATTTCTTTGCAGTATGATTCGACAAACATCGGTATTTTCGAATACAATGCCCATATCATTGGAGACAAGGATCTCTCCGTTGTAATGAGCATCAACCACATAATTTTGTTGATTTGAAGACATAATTATTTGAGTTTTGTGATATTTGAGTTGAAGAAATATTTGAGTTGTGAAGATATTTGAGGAAAAGCTAACATAACATTGTAGTATTGGTTTTATATCAACTGAAGCGACACCACCGCATTGACCTGCGGTGTGTGGAAATAACAAAGGGCCGCCCTTTGCATGTGAGGTGTGTCAGGGAAAAAAAGAATGACCGCCCATCCTAGCTGCGGTGTCAATGAATGACCTATCAATGAAAAGTTACACGTACCACACTGCATGCATGTATAATTTAACTCTTTCAAATTACTTTCCCCCAAACAATAATTCAACTCTTCCAATATTCAACTCTTTCAAATTATTTTCCCCCCAACAATAATTTAACTCTTCCAATATTTAACTCTTTCAAATAAATTTCCCCAACCATAATTTAACTCTTCCAAATAAATTTCCCCAACCATAATTTAACTCTTCTAAATAAATTTCTCCAACTATAATTTAAATCTTCCAACTCTTTCAAATTACTTTCCCCCCAACAATAATTTAACTCTTCTAATATTTAATCTTCAAAATAAATTTCTCCAACTACAATTTAACTCTTTCAAATAAATTTCCCCAACCATAATTTAACTCTTTCAAATAAATTTCCCCAACCATAATTTAACTCTTCCAAATAAATTTCCCCAACCATAATTTAACTCTTCTAAATAAATTTTTCCCAACCATCTCCTATCTACAATTAATTTTTATCTACCCATACCATTCTATTTTACTCTATAAATACCATCCAAATTTTCATATAATCTACACCATATCATCAACCCTCAACTCTTTCTCTTCATATAACCTACACCATATCATCAACCCTCAACTCTTTCTCTTCATATAATCTACACCATATCATCAACCCTCAACTCCTTCTCTTCATATAATCTACACCATATCAACTCAACCCTTAACTCTTTCTCTTCATATAATCTACACCATATCATCAACCCTCAACTCTTTATCTTCATATAATCTACACCATATCATCAACCCTCAACTCTTTCTCTTCATATAATCTACACCATATTCTCAATCCTTAATCCTCATATATTCATATACGCACAATGGCTCTGCTACATTACGGAGAAACTCATCGAGGAACATTGGCAAACATATTGGCATATGTAAGTGTACTAACATTTGTTCCATACAAATTTTATATTTCATCTTAGCCATATTCTAAGAATTTGCTACATGCAAATTATATATATTTTTCTTACCCATATTCTTACTTTAATTATTTTCTTTTATAAGATGAAAATTTTTTTAGGCCTCGTAGTCATTCCTTCGTGGCCATAGACGACTACATTTGTCCGTATTTAATCCAAGCCGGTTTTGGACATGTTTGCACCATAACGTCGTATGGCGTTGATAGAAAGTATATTCTTGCACTCTATGAAAGATGGAGGCCAGAAACCCACACTTTCCATCTTCCAACCTGTGAAGCCACTGTCACTCTAGAAGATGTTCACATGTTGATGGGTTTACGCATAAATGGTATGGCCGTGAATGGGAGAACAAATTTGAACTACACAATAGTTCAAGATCTTTTGGGTGTTGAATTGCCCGAAACGGCTAGAAGGGGCCAATTCATTAAAATTACTTGGCTAAAAGAAATATACCTTGCATTTCATTTAGATGAAAATTCTAGCACCGAACAATTTCATCAAAAAACTAGAATTTATATTTTAATTCTTTTTGGTTCTTTACTATTTCCTGACACTAATGGTAATACAATATGTAACACCCGTTTTTAGTTAATATTATATTATATTAATATTTTCGAATTACCGATCGATATTTATCTTGCGACGAGAATATTCATATTAATTAATATATCTATTAATTTATCTGGCGATGTTGTGTTCGGTCCGGGTTTTATTCCGTTCGGTTCGGTAAAATATTATTCGGATCCGATATTTAATTCCCCGGAATTATTTTAATTGATTGAATTAATAATATTGGTAGATATTTTGTGTGTTAATTTATAAGAATAAATTAGGAGTGTGAGGATTATTTGGGAAAAGTTGGGTTTACACCTTAGTTTACTAGTAAGGTTATCATAAAACCACTTTCCTCATTTTCTTTCCATCCAAACACTTTCCTTATTTTCCTTCCATTCAACATACCAAAGCCAAACAAGGGCAAGAGGGGGAGCTAGTAGAAACATAACTTATATAAGTCATTTTCCTCATTTCTTCCCATTTGAAAAACAAAAAGCCAAGAATAGAAACTTGGGAGAGAAAAGAGAGGGTTTTGAAAAAAAGAAAGAAGAAGAGGAAGAAGAAGAGCAAGAGAGCAAGAGAGGAAGCTTGGGGTTGATCCTTGTAGAACCTTCATGGATCATCCAAGCTTGTGAGGTAAGGGGTTTGATTTTCCACTTCCTATAATTAGGGTTTGATAGGTATATTGTGAATTTGGGATAGAAATTGATGTTGTGGTTTATGAGTTGTATGTGTGATTGTTGAAATGATTTAGAAAATATGAGTCAGGAGTATGGATTGTGGGTGTTTTAGGTGCTAGCTTGTAGAACTAGAAGTATAACCATGGAAATTCTAAATTGATGGTAGAAATATGTTTTGATGTTGTAATTGAGGTATATATGTTGTGTTGATGACAAGAAATGGTGGGTTAGTTATAAAAGATGTTTGGGGTTATGAAGTTTGGTTAAAATTGAGTTTTGGGAACATAAAAATCAAGTTTTTGGGTTCTGTTTCACCCAGTTCGCGGCTCGAACATTATTCGCGGCGCCAACCTTCTAAACCTGTTAAGTTCGCGGCCCGAACTAGGCTGCGCGCCGCGTACTGTTGACAGAAAGTTGAAAATTGTTTTGGTCATAACTTTTGAATCGTAACTCCGTTTTGGGTGTCGTTCGAAGCGTTAGAAAGCTAATGAAATATTATTTCTAATAGTATTGGTTTAGAGGAAAGTAGATGATTTTATTAATGAGTGGTTATGGAAAGGTTGTATTGTCGGACGTTTTGTTATTTAAAACAAATGCGATCGGTATATTTTAGTGGGTTATACTTTTGCCATATAAATGGGGAGATTTTGCACCATTTATATGATGTCTAATATGTGATAAAATTTGTGGTTGGTAGTTGTAAGCGATATAGTCAATTAACCGGAATGTGAGGGAAATTGAAATAGTATGCTATTGGAATCAACTAAGATAAGTAATTAATATTGGTGGAAAATTTATTAATGAAGTGACAATATGATTGTATGGTTTTATTAAATTAAGTTGGATTAAGTGGATTATATGAATACTGACAAGAGAAAAATACTTGTTGATATGCAATGCGATGATATATGTTTTGTACATGATGATGTGATGATTAAATTGAGGTTGCTAATAAATGCTTCCGATTTGTGAACGCATGACTTTTGGTGAATTTATTAGTGATGTTTGCATAATGCAATTAGGATGAGATGATATATTTATCTTGTTTTGGATAAATTATGGCGATGTGGGCTTTATGCCAATTTGGATGAGCGATGATGATGTTTTTGTGTTGTGTTGTTTTATTGTCGAGTCACATACATTTCATAAGCGAAGAGGGCTTTTATGCCAAGCGATGATGGCTTTTATGCCGAGCGAAGATCGGCTTTATGCCAAGTGTCCCTAATTACGGACAAAGCGATGGGTACCACATGCATAACAGTCGTGTCTCATGGAGTCGGTTATGTTTATGTTTGAGTTGTTTGGCGTTGGATTTTTGTTGATTGATGAATGATATTGAATTGGGATGATATATGATGTGATGATGTTTGTGATGATGTTGTGATGATGGGCTTTATGCCACAAGCGATGATGGGCTTTATGCCACAAGCGATGATGGGCTTTATGCCAAAAGCGAAGATGGGCTTTGGCCAATTTGTGATGATTTGTTTATGTTGCTTATATTACTAGCATTATTTAATGTTGTTGGTTGATGTTGTTGTTTAAGACTACCATGTTAATTAGTGATGTATTAGCTTGCGACGATTTCGTGGTGACGGAGGGTTATGTGTTGTTGCGACGTTTTATGCCGATGAGGTTATGGTGATATAGTGTAGATTATACACATTAGGATGACGAGTAAAGTAAGTGAGTTTTGATTATGTGTTGGAATTACACTTATTAATCTATACCCTTTATAATTCTGGAACTATATATATATATATATATATATATATATATATATATTATCATGCCTTTAATTATATGTTTTGGAGTATCTCACCCTTTACTTGTTTCGCCGTTACCTATATATTGGTAACGTGCAGGTTATGAAGACGGAGTATATAGCTGCTATTAGTCGAGTCGGCGTCGCTCTGATACGTAGCACTCAGGGGGAATTATTATGTTGTCTTGTTGTTGTTCTTTTGTTGTTTGCCTTTGTAAATAAGAATCATAAATTATAAAAACATGATTTTGACGAGGAAGTCCAATAAAGGAAATGTTGCATTTTTATGAATCAATTCATGTTTCCCAGCGATGCTATGTATCTGAAATTTATACTTTAAAGTAAACTGTTTAAGGTGATTTGGTTTGATGATGTGACGCCTCAGTATTTACTTTATGAAATTTTAAATTACTCTAATTTTTGTATATAAAACCTTGGGTAGATTTGGGGTGTTACACAATACATCTCATGTATTTACCATTATTATCTGACTTTAATAAAATAGCACAATACAGTTGGGGATCTGCAGTTTTAGCGCATCTAGACCGAAATTTGTGTAGATGCGCTAAAGTGAACACTCATAACTTTGTCGGTTGTTCAACACTACTACAAGCTTGGGAGTGGTCAAGGATGAGGAGTCTTGCGCCTAGGAACCATAACCCATTTCACTTTCCATACGCAACCAAGTAAGTTGAAACTTCTATATTTTCTAAAAATTTTTTTACTACTTAAATTAATTTACTTGTTAAACTGATTAAATTATTTTTTTAGGTGGTCTGTCTATGGGATGGATTACGAGAAGACTCCTCATCATTGTGCACCGGGTTATCGCACTTTCATCGATCATCTACAAGAAAATGATATACTTTTTTTCTCAACCAAATTAAAGCTTACTTTTACTTTATATACTTTTATTAATTAATATAGTTGTTAATATTTTATAAGAGTTTACTTGGAGACCCTACCTAGAACTTGAAGATTTAGATCCAACTGATAGTCATGTGTGGAGTTCAAAAACATATCTTATCTGTTTTACTACTGTGGAAATGCATCATACAGATAGGGTGAAACTCCAATTTGGAATTCTTCAAGGCATACCTGATGCTCCAATCTGCATGGACAACTATCACACAATCAACTTGTCCGACCAATGGTCATCTGATTCGTGGAAAAATTTTCAGAAGGAAGAGCGTAGTCATTGGAGAGACCGCGCAAATAGAGTCTTACAAGGAGAAATCATGTCAGATGAATGTAAACCGAGTCAAGATTACATGAATTGATATAAGTCTGTTTCATATTTATATTTGTCACCAAATAACTATTTATTTGACCCTCGTAACCAACTATCATCTTCAAACGTCCAACACACCAGACCATCATCAAACACCTATGCCCAACCTTCATTCATGACCAACCAACAACAATTCACTAACACCCAACTACCATTCTTCCCAACACAACCATCTTTTACCCAAACCCAACAATCCCATCAACAACAATTTTCAAATTTTTTTCCATCTACATCACTCAACAAACCCCACAATACCCCACTCAACAAACCCCACAATACCACACTCTACAAACCCCACAATACCACACCTACCAAACACCCCAATAACCACCCCAACAACAAATGCATTTTTCCCAACCCCAATATTTTACCACACCCGAATGTTATCAACCCATGATGCATAGCCAAACACCAAAGGTAACCTACCTAATTGGAATTTCGAGGGTACAAGATTAAGTTATGTGCATTGAATCGACTTTTACCAATGATGACATGATAACGACATTTTGATGAATGACAATGACTGGACCTTCTACTCAACCACAACATGCGAACCACAAAATGCGAGAACGTCACGGCTCGTCTGGGCAATGAGACAAGCTCCTCATTGTGGAACCCACCAATGCTTTACACGTCCGGGTCAACATCCGCATTAAATTTCAATTGTTTTCATGTACTTTTTTCTTCTATTTTTTGTAAATGTTGGTTCAAAAATTAATGAAGTACTTTTTTTTTATTTTTAATTGTTTTACTTTTATAATATAAATAAATTAATTTTTCATTATAATATAAAAAAATAAATATTTCATTTTTTTATAGTACTTACTATTAAATTTTTTAATTATAATATTTATTATTTAATTATTATATTAAAAATTATATTTATTATTTATTATAATAATTTAATATACTTAAATAATAATAACATTTACTAAATTATTTATTTAAATAAATTATTTATTTGTTAAAAATAAATATATATTAAATATATATATATATATATATATATATATATATATATATATATATATATATATATATATATATATATATATATATATATATATATATATATATATATATTATTTTTAAATTTTAATTAAAAAAAAAAAGGGCAGATTACATGACCGCCATGGGAAAGGGCGGTTGTTCCTGATTTTTTAAGGCCACCGCCCATTACTTCAGCAGTGGTGCATGTTTTTTGTTTTTTTTTTTGAAAGGATGGTAGAATGAGAAATATTGGGAAATGGAATGGTATACTAACAAATATATTGAAAAAACATGTTAGAACAGTAAAAAATTCTCCATCATTCTCTTTTCATGTTGCTGATTTAATTAATCAGCTCACATATAACAAAGTTGAAAAACGAAGAGATTGAAAGCAATATAGGTTGCTTTAGAAATTTGAATGGAGCACTACATTAGAATGTAAATTAAAATTTTGTAGTCGAATATAAATTTAAATATACATGGGATGATAAACTTTTTAGAACTAACAAATAGATCTAAGAAAATTTGGCTATCTAGAAAAAATTATTTATATAGCATATCTTTTCACTAGTACAAAAGAAATAATATAATTTAAAAATTTATATCCGATATACTAGAAACGGGTGTAAATAAACAATGCGGTGACAATTTTGTAAATAAAATATTATTTTAATATTAATGCATGACAATTTATATTTTATTTTTAAAAAAGAATGTAAAATAAAAATAAAAATATTATTATAATCAAGTTTCAATTATTCCAGTTAATTTTAAAACAGATGTAAATTTAAATAGACTTCACAATTTTATTTAATTTTATAACTCAAAATAATAATCTAAATACATTTATAAACCACAATTTATTTTATTAAGTCTAATTAAGTAACTGTAAAATACAACCTAAACCCGGATATTATGTTCTAACAAACCCGTTCCTTGTGGCATATTAAAACACTAGATATTTTGACGGTTGATAATCACATGACATATGATGATGGATAATCATGACACATAACAAAAGGAAATGTAAGTTTCAAAATCTCAAAATGATTGAAGGTAGTGTGGGATTTGAAGAAAACTTGTACATTATATAATATGTCTCTTTCTCTATCAATAATGCATGATGCAAGGCTATTAGTCAAAAAATGGCTCTGTCCTCTTCAGTGGAACAAGAAAAAATACATTTATAAAATCAAGTTGTCTGACATTGAAAAATAAGAACTGAAATGCCTCATGTAAGTGAATGAAGAACAATGTCCGTGGCATATACGAGTATGGAATGCTAGCTTGAGATTAATCTCTAAGTTTAATAAACTTGAGAACGAAAGAGGTTGTCCTAATATGAAGTATCAATCATACACTCTTTGTGAGGCTTATCAAAAAGGAAAATTTGAGAAGACTTTTTTCATTCTAAAAATATTGTTTTCTCTTCCAAACCACTAGATCTCTTGCACGTTGATCTATTTGGACTAGTGAAAACTACATCAATTAATAGAAAAATATATGGATTAATCATAGTCGAGAACTAAAATAGATAAACATGGTTAAAATTCCTAAGACACGAGAATGAGTCTCATTATGTGTTCTTGATATTTTGCAAACAAGGGCATCTTCAAAAAGATTTGCAAATTGAAACCATAAGAAGTGATCATGACGGAGAATTTGAAAGCAAACATTTTTTAATTTTGTTGTGAAGAAAATGATATTTTCTGTGATTTATCATGTCCTAGAACTCCAAAGAGAAATGGATTCGTAGAAAGAAAAAGTAGGTCTCTTCAAAAGAAGGCAAGAACCACATTTAATGAGGAAAGTGTTGCAAACACTTATGGACTAAAGTTGTAAATACAATATGTTACATACAAAATAGAATTTATATTAGACATATATTGAATAATACTCCATATGAATTGTGGAAAGGTAAAATAATCCAACTTTTCATATTTCTATCAATTTGATTGTACTTGGTATGTGATGAGTATCGAAGAAGTGTAATATATTTGATTCTAAAGCACAAAAGTGTATATTGTTAGGATACTCTGAATATTTCAGAGCTTACAAAATATATATCATTGAAACCTTAATAGTTGAAGAATCAATTTATGTAAGCTTTAATGAAAGAGAGCTTGACTATGAAATATCAAAGCTAGTTGAACACCTACAGATATCCTATTAGTCAAAAAATCAAATCAACAGAGTCTATGGCATACAAAGCTCTAGTTATGCAGAAGTTAGACAAGAAGTATCTAGAGAACAAGATGATGCTAGTGTCTCTGGACCAATCATCAATGGAAGTATATGTTTTCACATTCAGAAGAACACATCTTAGGAAGAAAGGAAAATCCAGTAAAAATCAGATGACCTCTCACAAACCAAGATAAATGGACCTCTTTCCCTTTCCTATTCTAATATACATATTTTGGTTTGTGTTGATTATGATACAAAATGGTTTAAAGCAATTTTGTGTCTCGTTAATGATGTCTCTAATGTGGTTAATTTTTTTTAAAAAGAGAGTTTTTTTTAGGTTTGGAGTATCTATAGTATTAATCAATGATGGAGGTAAGCATTTCTATAACAAACAATTGGAGAATTTTCTATCAAAGTACAATGTGAACCATAAAATTGACACTCGTTATCATCTGCAAATGAGTGGACAAGTAGAAGTTTCAAATAGAGAGATGAATCAAATCATTGAAAGGAGAGTCAACTCATGCAAGAAAGATTGTTGAAGAAACTAAATGATCTATTATGGGCATATCATACTGTGTTTAAGAATCACTTAGGATTGTTTCATTATAGATGGTGTACTTTAAAGCTTGCCAAATTTTTGTAGAACTAGTACACCAAGGTTACTGAGAATTTTTTTAATTTTTTATTAAACTGGAACAAGTAAGAATCAATTACTAAAGCTTGATGAGCCAGAAGAAATGTGATTTCAATGTTACAAAAATGCGATAATATATAAGATGGGAATTGAAAAGTACTATGACAAGACCATATTTAAGAGGGAATTTTATGTTTGGAAACAAATTTTAGTTTACTTTTTATTAATACTATTCCGAAGAAAACTTAAGTCTAAGTGGTCAGGTTCATTCGTCGTGAAAAACTTTATCACTATATGGGAAAATTACAAGAATCGAGGATTGCTTCCACCTTCTTCAAGATGAATGGAAAGAGGTTAAAGCCTTATTGGAGTCCCATAGAATAAAGTATCATTAGTTTTGACTAACAGGTAGTTGTTAGTAATATGTCAAACTATTGATGCTAACAAATTTGGTAAATCAAAATTAGGAAGTGGATCACATATAGTATCTAGGCTATGGAGAACTCACCCACCAAGGTGTTTGAGAAGTGCTACCTAATTAACACTCACTTCAAGAAGCAAAAGGTGTTGCCTGAATTTGGCTACATAGTGTTGAATTCAAAGTTTTTAACGAACAAGGCATTCTTGGATATTCTAGAAAAAGTCCATTAATTCATGGAGATCAACATTTAGAAGAACTCAAGTATTTGGAGTAAAATCACAAAATTCATGTCATTGTTTCACCATATCACAACAACTATACTTGGTGTTGGTGAACTAGGTGGAAGATGTCTTTGTAGCCATTTTTCAGGTTTTTTATCCTTGACCTTAGCTTTGATTTATTGCAGATACTTAAAGGCAAAGGCAAACACACCTTGATTTGCGATCCTTTGAGAGGTTCATGATAAAGGGCAACATATAAGTTTATTTTTGAAGGTTGAGAAAAACACAAGAAAGGAGATTTAAATTGGATTTTCAAAAACTTTTTGATAAGATGCTTCAAACAAACAATTAAGATAAACAAACTAGAGAGAAAATTGACACGATTGGTTTATACGGGTTCACCTTAAATAAGGTTACTCTTATCCATCCTATCAAGGTGATTTCGCATTTAAAAAGTATTTAATCCACAAATCTTGAAAGATTACGAAGATCGTCTAAGTGTTAGAATACACCTTAGCCCTCTCAAGTATGCAAGCTAACACTTAGCCACTTAAGGAGAAAAAAATAGTTTTCAAAAGCTTACAAATAAAAAGTGTTTATAATAATGTTTCTTGAATAAGCAAATAGAAACCAAAATTAAGAAAAATTGATTACACAAAAATGAGCAACAACTCTTTGTGTTTTTTATTTTGTCTCGGCAGAATATTTTTATATGTGAATGATTTTGAACTGTAGTTCAATCGTTGTTTTGGAATAAAATAGTGACTCCTTTATACAGGCTCAAAGTAGAAATTTGGAGAGGTCAATGTCACTTTCAGTGCCAGCAGCCATAACGGTAATATGTAGATCGTTGGAGACAAGATCACACCAATTCTTTTGGAAAACTTTGACGTACAATCAGTTTTCACCATAGTGGGATGAGTGATGTACTATTGTACAATTTTATATAGTATAAGTTTTCTTGATCTTATCTTATGATGAAATACTTTTGATGTGAAGAGATGATGATTCCAAAAGATATCACGTTGGATAAGTGTATCAAGCAGTATCAGAATCAGAACCCTGACTTCAGAGCTAGAAGCAAAAGGTTATCTGAGAAGCACACATAAATCCTTTTCTAGAGACATTCAACATTCAATAGAATTGCTATTGTTTCTTTAGAAGCGGGTGTCATAGTTCTTTTGAGGCGTGCCGTAAATGATCTTAATGATATTTTTTCAGATAACTATCCATAGTCAATTAAAACATTAGATCTGCATACTTAAGAAATTTTTAGAGTACCAAATTGTTACATATAAAATATATGTATTGTTATCATCAAAATTAAAGATTATATGCAGAACCAAATCTTGTTCTAATAATATCCCTCTTTTTAATGATGACAACACCATACATTTTAATGGAATAATGTGTATGAGATTATATCATAAAAGACACCAGAGTTAGTTAAAGAAACTCCGTTGAGATAAACAAGATCCCCATAAGTATAAGACTTATGATAATTTTAAAGAGTAAGGGATATCACAGTGTAGTTAACTTGCCAGGACCTGATTTAAGCATTAAGTACACTTATCAGAGTTTGAATAATCAGAACCTTTTGAAACATTAGAAGTTCATTATCAGAGCTTGATCCATTCGCTATACTCAGAGTGTTCCTGAAAGCATTCTATACTTTTTTCCATATATAATATGTTAGAATGTCATGTAAGCAATGAGATTAAGAGAATTAGATATGTATAAAAATCATTACAATTTTCTCCCCCTTATTGTCATAATAGAAATATGAACTAATTTCATAGATAAACAAATATGGTACAAGAGAAAAACATAACAAAAAAATAACTTTAAAGAGAGGCCTAATGTGTCTAAGAGTTAGAAGGAGGTGGTATCCTCTGACAAGTTGAGCAAGCATGTTTTGAATATTGTCGTTGATTGTGTTTTGCTTAGCGAGTCTCATTCTGACTAATTGTTGTTCCTTCGAGAATCCTAATAATAAAGGGAAAAAGACTAGCTTTAGAGCTATATTTACCCTAGAAGATTTTGCTTCTTCTTTCTCAACAACTACCATTCTACCAACTTCTATTTCTGCAGCTTCTTTCTTAGCGGTTGCTTTCTCAATGACCTCTTTCTTAGCGGCCTCTTTCTCAACTACCTTCTAAGCTTCTATAATCTGATATCTCTCTTCCAATTCCTTGACAAAGTCATATTGGATATGGATAGAGAGATTTTTTATTCTCAGAAACTCAATAATCATCAGCTTGTTTAACCGATTCCAACTAGCATTCGGAAAAGAAGGGTCATTGCTAGTGATAAACTCCTCATGAGCTTCTTTACACTCCTTGAACTTAGAAATTAATTCATCAAGGTTAGGGATAGGATTTTGAAGGTCACAGGTATGATGATTAGAATTGGTTTCTTTATCAAAGACAGTTTCATCAGAAGGCGTTTCGTATGAGCTTGAGGAATTATAGGTTATGATGTCATTGTTCAGGTTAGGTGACACATGATTAGAATGTTTATAGGTGTTGGTTAGATCCTGGAATGCTAGAGAGATGCTGGTTGTGGGTATGGAGAGTGTGTGTGAGAGTTGACTGTTTGGAATGAGTAGAGATTCTAAAGTAGTAGCATCAGAAGTTGGTAGAGATGTGATGATGAATTATGGAGTTTCAGTAAGGTCGTTGATGGTTAGTTGAGATATGGCAGTGGTTTTTTTGGGAAGATGAGAAGGAAAAAGAAAGTAGTGATTCAGAGAGTGTAGGTGTGAAAGTGGTTATGGGGATAAAGGTTTCTGCCAACTATATAAATTTTTCCTTCTTATTCAGTGTCTTCTTCTTATGAGATGTGTCATGCTTCCTTTTTAGAACATTTGGAGATTCGTCTAGAAGAGAATCATAATTTATTCCGGACACATTGACACCTTCAGCTTCAAGACCTTTGAGATAAGCATCTAAAATTTACGGTGGGTCACACTTTGTGAATAGATGATATTCATCAACTTGTATCCTTCGATCCTTTAAACTCTTGCAGTCTTTAGGAGTGCTTGGTTTAACCAACACCCATGTTTTGTCGATACTATCCATGCTTTTGAGATTCTTACTCTTAAAGGGTTTACCAGTTTCTACAACAACATCTTCCATGAGATTTAGATTAATTAAATCATCTACCAGACCATTTTCAATCGAAATATCTGAGATGAGTCTATCCAGAGGGATGTAGTTATTGTTAGACTTCCCATGGTTTCTCGTCTCAATAATAGAATATCTCAGATAATTGAATATAATAGATGGAAAATGTATATTTTCTCCCTTCATCATATAATACAACATGTATTTTTTATCTGAGTTTACATAGTGAGATGAGCTGGAAGGCGGTCTGAGATGTATACACCCCAAAATAATTTTGAACTTCACATGAAGATTCTTAGTTAGATAAGACGATCTATCTTCGGATACCACTTGCTTGTTTTATGTAAATATTTTTGGAGTTATCTTATTAAGCATAAATTTTGACTTAAAATTCATACGATAAATTTGTTTTCCTCTCGTGTCCTCCATTCCGAGAAAGGTAGCGATATACTTCAAAATGCACAAACAACAACACCAAGTTTACAACAGATTCATATATGAAGATATTTAAAGGATATACGAAGAATAATCACCGACTGGAAGCTTCGATTATTGAAAGGTACATCACAAATGAAGTTTTTGAGTTTTGTACAAACTATTTGTTAGAAGCAGATTCTATAGGAATCCCAAAATCTCGTCATGCTGACACAGACGAAAGAGGTATTCAAGGTCTAAATGTTAAGTTAATGGCTCGTGATTTAGTTATTCAAGGTCTAAATGTTAAGTTAATGGCTCGTGATTTAGTTATTCAAGCGTATTTCTATATATTGAATGTTATAGATGAAGTTCAACCTTTCATAGATACTCACGAAAGACGTTTGAGGACAAAATATCCTTGAATGAGTGACAAGTTGTTGTTGATTGAGCATAACAGAAGATTCATAGATTGGTTTAATAAAAGTGTATCTAATGATCGTAGTGCATCCAAAATACTTAAATGATTTTAACGAGCCAAAATTTTGTTTCATTACTTGGACTTCATACGACATTGGTCATTATACCTTTTATACAAAATCAAAAGATGATCGTAGTACAATGCAAAATAGTGAGGTTATGGTTGAAGCCTAATCGATGTATTTCTCTAGTTCGAAAGATAAGAATCTTGTATTGGCAACTACCACATTTTATGGTGTCATTAATGAGATTTGGGATATTGATTATGTTATTTTCAAAGTGGTTTTATTTAAACGCAAGTGGATTTCCAATAATAGTAATGGTGTGCATATTGATGACTTAGGATTCACCCGGGTCGACCTTGGCAAGGCATATTTTATGATCGATCCATTCATTATGACTTTTCAAGCAAAACAAGTTTTCTATGTTACCGACTCATCGGAAATATCGGGGAAATGGTCAATCATTCTCCAAAGAAAACACATTCCTCTTAGTGATAAAAGTCTTGATATTCCGTCCACACCTCTTTACACAACACAAGTTCCTACCTCATATGATGAAGTTGATGGAGACATTGACACCAAGAGACAAGAAACTAAAACACAAAGTTACAATTATGTGATGTCATGTAATGTGTAAAATGTAGGTTATTTGTTCTGATAAATTGTAGGATGTTTGTTCTGATACAATTAAATATGATATAATTATGTGATATTATGAATATGGTACAATTAATATTGTTATGATAACTTTATCACAAATGTGAGTTGTATTTCCTGTTGTGATATGGTGAACAATAATACAAGTTAAAAATGGGATTAATTATAAAAGCAGAATAATATTTGTTAATTATGCCGAAAATGTAACAACAGCTATATATTATAACTGTTATAGTATCTCACGCGCTATTCAAAAAAATATTAAAATGGCGCAGCTGATAATCGAACCTATGACCATTATTTTTATCACAACAGTCTTTTGGAAAACCTGTTGTAATAGGGAGTGTGCTTTCTAGTTTATTACAATGGTTACTAGGTCGTGATTTTTAGTATCATATATACAACGACACTCTACATAACAATGTCCAGACCCATGTGAATATATATCTTTCTCAACCGTTGTTAAATGGGTTTTCCGTAGTACTGTTTGTTAAGTTCCTCGGTCAGATCCAAACCATTTCCCTTGGATACTCAAAATCCCCCTAGAAGTTCATAAGGTACATCTATTTGATCAAAGGATGTTGACAAATTAATATGAGCAGGACGATCAAGAATATGTTGTTCATGAGGTTGTTGAAATTCAAATTCTGGTGCAGTAGACTCAGTTGTCCTATAAGGATGTTGAGAAATATGATATGACATTAACACTAAAACAGACAAGGTAGGAATAAAACAACATTGCAGAAAACAAAAAGAAATAACAGAACTGTTAACCCAGTTCGGTTCAAACCAACCTACATCTGGGGGCTACCAAGCCAGGAAGAAGACTTCACTATCAGTAGTATTATTTTATGTAAACAACCTCCGGTTTACAGATAAACAAACCTCCGGTTTACCTAATCACTACCCAATGAAACCTTTATCTTAGAAGACCATCTAAGACAAGAGAACCTCTTTCACTCCCTAGTGATATCTAACGATTGCAAACCCGCAATAATAACAACCTATTTGAAGAACCCTTCTTCAAACCACAAAAAAAGTCAAACACTTTTGACACACATATACTTGGAATTGCTTCAAATCTTCTTCCAAGAACACAACTCAATTCACTGCTTCACAACTTCTGAGCGAGTAAAATAATCCTCTTGCGTACGGGCTTCGAGGTACAAATTAGTGACCATCCCACAACCCGGGTGATTCACTTACATGGCTAACCCTAATGTTTAAATCTTTCTATTCTTGGATAGCTTACCAAAACTAGGTTACAATGTCCTTATTTATAACCTATTACCCAACTGGATTTGGACCTTTAAACAATAGCATAACAGCTGTAACAAAATGTAGAAACAAACTTTGCATAAAACAAACAGCAGAAAACTTTTGCTATAATCAAGGTCTTCAATTTGATTTTTCTCCTTAGCTTCTGATTGAATCTTATATACCTCCACATATGCCTTCAATTACACGTCACATATGATGCCTAATATTCCCAGAATATTCTGCACAATTTAAAACAGAACTGTAACAAACTTAACAGTTCAGTAGCATAATGTCTGATGCCATGACATCTCTTTTGAAATGTTGTTCAAGATGTTGATTTTATTCATCACGACATGTTTAGGAATTCCAATAGGACTTACAAGATATTAAATATCCTATTGTTCAATACATTGTTCCTGCTATTATTTGTTTTATTAAAATTTAGTCAATCCTTAAAATCAAGGAACTTACAATCTCCCCCTTTGGCAAATTTTTGCTAAAACAAATAAATACAATTACATCAAAACAACAACAACAATTACAATTACAATTAAAACTTTACAATTAAAAAGGAATCTCCAGTAGCTCATTCATAGTTTTCTACACACAACTTGAGTTGTAGACGAGCAAAAACCTCATCAGCAGTTCTTCCAAGGTCTGCGCTGATGGCCTACTAGTTGAAGATGATGTCTCAACATCTAGTTTGACATCTTCTCATGTTTTTGAATCTCTCCATTGAATCAGTACATGGTAAATAGAGGGAAAGTCCTAGTGCACACGAGGAAGAAGATAACGTATACTCCCCCTTAAGACAGGAACCAATTCTTGTCACTAGGGGTAGTAAAAGAGGACCATGGGAGATAAACTACCTATTAAGTAGGAACCACTAATCAACTTTTAGAATAAGAGGAAACTCAAGGAGTATCCTAAAATTCTCCCAGGTAACTCAAAACACAAGTCACAATTGTATTCAAAACTCATATCACAAGTCACAAATAATTCAATATGGTATGTTTTGTGACTTAATTTGTGACTTAGACATAGTTTCGCTCTCTCCTATTTCAATTTTCTTGCTTTAATTTCTGTGTGACATTACTTATCTCCCCCTTTTTAGCTAAAATTTGACAATGAGGACCCTCACCAAACCAGATCCAAACACAACTTGCCCAAACTTTAACAAAACACATGCCAATGAAAGGTTGAATGCTCACTTGTGACTTAGAGAATAGTTGAGATCTCTTATAAATAAGGTATCATTTTCTTATTGATTTGCACGCCTCCCTTTATTTTATTTTATTTATTTTGGAATTAATTTAAATTAATCCAATTTTAATTAAAATAAAATGCAAAAATCAAATCAATAAATGCAAGACCTATTATTCAGCATTCTTGAGATTGAACAAGATTGATCCCAAAAAAGTAAGTTTTGAATCAATTCCAAATCAAATCTCAATCATCATAATTGGCATATATTGGATTGCAATTCTTGAGCTAATTCGTTTTACTATATATGCACATTAAGTCCTGATGATCAAAGGACGAAAAATTGGCATCCAAGAACCCTAGACAAAAATCAACAAAAACGTGACTTTCAGAAAATCATTTGAGATCTGTTTCCATCATTGTCTGTTATTCATAAGGCTGAACACTCAGTAAGATATTCTCAAGAAGTACCTTGTTATAGTTATCACTTTGCTGATAATTGGTAATATCTTCAGAACTCATACGATTTACCATCACAAGGATGATGATAATCGGTAAATGAGTCTTCGTTTCAAATTACCATAAACTATCACTAGGATGATAATTAGTAATTACATCTTTAATTACCTTGAACATTGTCACAAGACTGACAGAAGGTAATCTCCTCGTTTCCCAAAGCGAAACAAATATTCACTTGCTTTGTGAATTTATTTTCCCAGTGGAACATATGCTTGTTTCCCAACAAACAAGATTCTCCTTTCTTAGACAGATTGAGGCATCCTCACAATTATTTTTTCCCCAGCATGTCACTCTTTGATATCTCCTGGGTAAACTTTCTACAATCATTTTGCATCATTCGCATTTTTGGTATTATGGTGCAAAATTTGCGTATTCTGATATTTAAGTCTCTTCATACTTATCGAGACGGAGATTTTCATCTTCATATCTCAGGTTAAAGAAACTTAAATAGGGGCATCTGTCATACCCCAATTTTTAACCTAAGATACTACATCATATCATTCACATATGCATCATTGCATCATTAACAATTTCAGAACAGGATAGACCGTGTGTTTGCTCCTGAAGCAAAATTAGGGTTTTAATCAAAATTTTCATCTATTCAAGATATGATCAATTAGGCTTTGATTCTCCACTCACCTCAATTGATCTATCTTAATCAATCATCAACGTTTGATCTTCAAATTCCCAACATTTTCTCAAGATCTACCTTTAATCGACTAATTAGGATTTTGATCGAGGATGGTGTATCATTGACTTTTTGATCAATGAATGACCGATTTGATTGGATATTGATCTTAAAATCATCAATGCAACATATTGACCTAATTTCTTGGTTCAAACCATTCCAAAGATCATGATTGATCATCAAACAAATTTCGAATCATCTGATGAATATTCAACTGTTCAAAAAAGTCAAACTTTGACTTTTTGTCAACGTTTTCAAATCCAAATATTTTCAATCATCAATAAATTTCAAATTATCCATCATAATCATAAAAAATAAAAATGTGTGAAATAGTCAACAAAAAGTTAAGATTTGAAATTTTTCTAACACTTAGAAAATTTTTCGAGTGTTAAAAACATGATTTTTCATTACTTTCATTGCCATTTTTCACCTAGATCCATTTTGATCCAAGAAAAACTCAAAATATGAAAGTTTTAGATCTTGTTACAAGCTTTCCAAAATGTTCAATAAATTGCAAAAACACTTTGTGTAGCTACGATTTTGAAATTGAAACTTAGAGCTCCATAACCATATTTTACAAGTCATGTTTTGCAAATCCTTCCTTCTAGAAGACTTCTCAACAAAATAAATTGGATTTGAAGAAATAATATCAGATGAGAGTGATTAAGATAAGGATAAGATCAAGTTAAAATTTTAACCATGGTTAAAAGTATATTACATGTGCATTTATGGCAAAAATGTCTTTCTTGCCCATTAAGGCAAGTTGTTAAATTTCATGCCAATCGTTGCCATTCTAGACAAACTTCTTTGCCTATAAATAGAGGTCTATACTTCACTCTCAAATGACCCCAAAGCATTCCTAAATAAGCTTTCCTTCTTTATTTCTTGTTTTTCAAGTTTCAAGTTTCTAAGTTGGAGAAATTGCAAAACTCCAAGGCTTGCAATTCCTGAGCAACCTAAGGCTTAAAACATTATCTAAACATCATTATAAAGTTGTTGGAGTCCTCAATCTATCCCAAGAACTAGCCAAACTCAGAAACCACCTCCAACTCCATAAACATGTCATTTTGAGCCATAACTTCCAAATTTCCAATCCACTCGTGCATCTTCCAATTTTTCACTTCAAACACCTTCTATACATCATATAGAAGTGATCCAAACCATCTTTTCATCACTGTAAACTCAAATCATCAAATTCGATTCTCATTTCAAGTGAATGTAATTAGACTTGGTCAGAGTGATCTAGGCCATTTCAATCCAAGCTAAGCATCCATACACAGTCATAAGGTCCAGTGGTGTTGTAGCAATCATCAAACTAGCTCTGTAACACCTCCTTTGAAGAATCAGAATTCAACTTGAATAGGTAAGAGCTTGAACTTTAAACTCTTTAATTCTTGCTTTCCAGTTCAAAAATGGCTTAGACATTTTGTTTTTGCACTATCACTAATCATTAACCCTCAATCAATTTCACAAATCATGATCCATACACGATTTCATATTGATTTGTTAGAATTAGGGTTCTTTGTGTTCTTCGAAAATAATGGTCTTAAACTCAAAATAAATGAAATTAATCACCACCATTATATTCCTGAGTTCAAAACGGGCAAGTTGGATGTTTTACAACTTTTAATTTCATTGAGAAATGAAGAATCCATGGATTGATGAAGGTTGGAGAAGATGATGATCGTACGCGCGTTTTTATTTTTGATTGATTTAGGGTCTTCAGAAGTTTCATCTTCTGATTCTTCTTTAGAAGTATCATCTTCTGACTCTTCTTCAGAAGTTTCAACTTTTGACTCTAACTCTTCTTCAGAACTTTCAAGTTCTGACTAATCTTAAGAAGCATAATTTCCTTGAGATTCTAACCTTGATTCTTCTTCAGAAGTTTCACCTTCTGACTCTTCTTCAGAAGTTTCATCTTCTGACTCTTCTTTAGAAGTTTCATATTCTTACTCCAATTCAAAAGCTTCATCTTCGCACTCTAACTCTTCTTCAAAACTTTCAAGTTCTGACTCATCTTCAGAAGAAGAATTTCCTTGAGATTCTAACTCATCTTCTGATTCTTCTTTAGAAGTTTCATCTTCTGACTCTTCTTCAGAAGTTTCAACTTCTGACTCTTCTTCAGAAGTCTCAACTTCTAACTCTTTTTCAAAAGTTTCAACTTTTGACTCTTCTTTAGAAGTTTCAACATCTGACTGTTCTTCAGAAGTTTCATCTTCTGACCCTTCTTCAGAAGTTTCAACTGACGTGTCTTCAGCTTCAGAGTCATCTTCTAACTCTGACTCTTCTTTCAAAACCTTCATTTTTCAACCATTTGCCAAACCATTTTCAAATATAATCAAATCAATGCGTTGTTTTAACAAGCCACGTGCATGGCTCAGCTGGTAAGCTTTTGGTCTTGAAATCATAAGGGCGCCGGTTCAAACCTTGGTGACCACATCCCTTTTTTTATCACTTGTTTCCTTCACATATTCAACAAACTTCAACATTTTTAAAAACCAATCAAAACATCTCATTTTGAGATGAGTTTTTGCACACTTGTAATTTAATATATCTATTCTATGATTATGTCAAAAAAATCCAAAAATATTTTCTTTTTGATATATTTTTATTAGGTTAAAAATGAGACGTTTTTGGTATTTTGAATACTTTTCAAAAATGTTTTCTTTCAGATTTTCAAACCTAATATTTTTCAAAAGCTCTTGTGAATATCCTTCATTTTTCAAAATCATTTTTAAAACCTTTCAAAAACATTTCAATAAACTTACACACCTCTTTTCTATGATCGATTCGATTAATCTGTGAAAATATAAACCGAACTAGGTTTTTTCTTCGAAATTCTTTTTAACTCAAAATCAAATTGATCATGCACCTCACTCACGGTGTAAGTCTCAACCCTCCTATGTACATACTTATTTCCTTGTACATATCCATCCTTTTGTGTACATATTCTTTTCCTTGTACATATTCAATCATCTTTGTAAATATTCAAGTACAATTAGCTTTGTTCCGCTAATTTTTATCCGCTTGTTTATACACTGATTCCATTGGTATTAAGAGGAGCATTATTCCCAGTGAAACTGCTCTTAAACCAATGGGCCTCCCTTAAGGTGTAAGTCCCAACTCCTTTGTATATACCAAAGTATACTATCTTATCCGCTCGTTTTAAACACTTGTTTATATTTTCACACATCATTTGTCTATATTCAAGTTACACTTGCTTTAATTGCTAGTTTTATACACTTGTTTATATATTTCCTTCATAAAATCTTGTGAATACACACACACACACACACACACACTTTGTCATATATATACTTGTTCATGTTTATTTATCTCATAACAACTAGTATAACAACTAGGTTCTCCATAGCCTCCTCTTGGGCTTTGTACAAGATAACTCATTTATTGAGTTAGCCTCCTCTTGGGCCTCGTTCAAAAGAACTCCCCTGCTGAGTTAGCCTCCTCTTGGACATCGTTCAAAAGAACTCCCTCGTTGAGTTTAGCTTTCTCTTGGGCATCAAACAAGAAAGAGACCTGGAAATCTCTTAACAGCCTCTCATTGGGCTTCCAATGCAATGAATCACCCGCGCTAGAATAGAACCCTAAGAGTATGATTTCTCGGTGAAATCACTCATGAATCCTAAGAGGATGGTTTCCCGGTGAAATCACTCTTAAAGCCAAAGCCAGCCATACCATGTAGCTTCCTCTTGAGCTTCATACAAGGACCCTCGATGACCCTCGGAATTCCTCATCTTTGGCTTACAATACAAGGACCCATGGACTTCTTAAAAGCATCCCCCTAATCAATAATCAATTTCTCATAGAGATTTAGACATGTATCATCTCTATGGAAGAAGTATCTCATCTATAACATCACATACAAATCAAATACTTTTTAAAACACTTTTTCAAACAAAACATCTTTTAATTGTAAGTGGTAAGGCTTGTACACTAAAGCAAAACGCCCAATGCTTACAATTAAAGATTCAATCATCCTTCAAACATCTTTCTTAACTTGTAATTGGTAACGCTTGTACACTTAAGCAAAACACCTAATACTTACGATGAAAGATTTAATCAATCAACTTTTCAAAAATGTATGTGATGAAATAAATTAGATACATTTTTCATTAAGATGACATTTGTCTTTTTCTCTTAATAACACCCTTTGCTTCCACTAGCCTAAGTGGGAACTACGATTACTTTGACATTCTCAACCTCCCTTTGAGAATACGTAGGCACAAGGTCTCACCCTTGGCGAGCATACTTCTTTCTCCTCGAACCGAATAAACCTTAGTTCCCTTAGATCCGAGATACGATGCTCGATTCCCACTATGGGATATTTATGGAGGTTCCCAATGTTCTTTGAGTATAATAATAACAAAACTTAGGACCCGCCTAACCTACCTTTCTTAAAACCAAAGGAGAAATTTTTCCAAGAATAGAGTAGCAAATTAAAACACACAAATATCAAAATATTCATATGTATAAAAGATTTATAGATAACTATATATATATATGCTAATACCTTCCTTTATATAACCAACCTTCTCACCGGTCTCTCCCATCGTTGCGTCTAGTTCACACTAGTCGCCATATTATATTTATTTAGGGTATTTCAGCTTTCCCCTTTTCCATCTTCTTTTCTTGTTTGGAAACAATAATGCTTGATGCTTGCGACATCTTTTAAAAAAAATCAAAAGAGTAAATTGTTTTAAGCTTGAGTTTCGAATTCCAATTTGATTCCCTCGTTTGTCACTTTTTACCGCGAATAGTTACTAAATGTTTACTTGGTGTTTTCTATAGTACATAATATTTAAGAACCCTAATTTTGATCTTTCATGATCACCTTTGATTTTATGTATTAGAGACTATATTTTTATATGATGTCATGACACTCTAACTTGTTAATTTGATAACATTGGTTAAAGTTCCTTGCAAGATCATGATATATACTTATTATTGGGTTATTTCACTTCCGTAGGACTTATTAGTCTCAATTATCCTTTTCAAACTTGATTTATATCATCCATCATTGATTTAGACAAGTGTTTTCCATCTCTTGTGATGTTGATAATCAATTAGGTGACTTGTTTTGTGTATTGATGTTTTATCTTCTACATTTATTGCTCGTGAACCTCATATTGAGTTATCTTATTAAAAAATTCACATATGTATTAATTATCTAATTAAGGCCATTTTGTTTGATCTTTATCAATTGCCTTGAATTTGACTAGTTTTGGTGTTTTCAAAACCTAATTTGGTGTGCTATTGTGTACAAGCCTTCTTCTTTGCTTGAGATACATTTGTTTGTGACTTGTTTATCTCTTAAGCTACTGACCTTGCATGTGCTAACATCATTTATTCCTAGCCTCCATTCATATGTGTTTGATGCATGTTTGGTTTGCCTTTAATTGGCCTTCTAATTGCTTTTTCTGCTAGTTTTTCTCGTGTTTGTTGAATGTTTTGTGTATAAGATTTTAATGAATTTTGTTTAGGTGTTTTGATTATCTTGTCTATGATAATGAACTTGCATTATTTATTAGTTCTTAACTTTTTCTCTTGGCCATGATTAGCTATTTGATTTGTGAATTCGTTTTAAGTTGACTTTTAGGGTTGAATCATGACTTCTTCCTTTGATAGTTTTGTGGTATTAATGCATGCTAATTTATTTTCTGCTTTGTGAGAGTATTATATATAGGTCTTCATCACTAAACTCACTCTTATGTTACACTTAGCACAAGTATGCTTGAGTACACATATGCATACACTTTTGCACACACTTCACCATACACTTTTGGGATACACGTTCATGCTTTCTTATGATAATTTGTTTGCGAATATTCATGATGATTGTATATATGATATGAATGTTTTCTTACCATATTAACCACTGAATTTCATTTCTTGATTTCTTCTGAAAACTCACTTCTCTTCATCTATGCACTACCATGCTTCATTTGACTTTTAGATGCATTTTAGGTCAAGTTTTTCACTAGTTTTTGTACTAGTATGATATATGTACTCTTTTGAGTTTCTTGTAAGTTGATTGTGTTTAACACAAGTCTTGCCTCATTATATTTTTCTTATGATCTCCCTCTTATGTGACACTTAGTACAAGTATGCGTAAGCACACACACGCAGACACCTTTGCCAACACTTGTATGGATTGAATTTATTTTTCTAAGTGATTTGTTTGTGAATCTTTTTTTCATACATGTTTGTATGCTTTTATTGATGTATTTGTGTGTTTTATTATGTATTTTATGACTCTTAACCTTTCATGATTCATTTCCATTCATCTATGCCTTTTCTTGGTTTCTTTTGACTTGTAAACGCTTTTTGGGTCATAGTTTCGACTAGTTTTTGTACTAGTGTTGTAATTGCAACTTTGTGATGTTTTTATTTGTGATTTGATTGTGAGTTATTTTGTGTGATGTTTTTACTGTAATCACTTCATCTTGACCCTCTCTTGCATGTTATGTATGTCACACACTTGTATTCACTTCACCACACATAATTGTTGCATGTTTACACACTCTTGTGGAATTTTTGTTCATGAATTTTTGTGTCTTTGTTTGAATGACGTAAATGAAATGTTAACATGTTAGCTACTAAATTTTATATCATTTTACCTTTTAATTCTTCTTTCATCGTATGCTTTTTAGGATTAGTTTCGGTCTAGTTTGTGTACTAATTTTGCATGTGTGTCTTCATAGTGATGATTGATATTTGTTTGTGGTTTTTTTAAACCTTTTATATGTATGTTATGTCTATTGACCTCAATTCACATGAAACCTTTTATGATTATTCACTCACTTGTTTCCACTCCTACTTCTTCACTTCTTTCTTTGCATTTGTGAGTGTTTGGTTTTTGTGCTTTTGCCAAAGCATTTTGTTTGCTTCTTCCCCTTCTTCGCATTTGGTTTTCTAACCAAGATGACTGATATTATAGTTTTCGCTTAGGATCACTCAATTAGATTAGTTATCGAGTTTAGACATTAGGTAGACAATATATGTAATCCGCCTATCCATACCCATAACCTAGGAACAACTTTGTATTATAATAATTAGGTTATAGAAATAGGTTAGTTTCCCTTAGCCATTTTACATTTATCCTTTGGCATCCTAAAAATTAAAACCTTGTTTTGTCAAGTGCATTAAGATACCTTAATTATATGACACTTTTCCAAAGTAAAAGATACAAACCAATTTTCTTAGACTTAGGATGTTTCGTCGTCCCGTTTGCTACTGATGTTTCGTCATCCCGTTTGCTGCTGATGTCTCGTCATCCCGTCTGTTGCTAACATTTTCTCGTCCTGTTTTTAGCTGATGTTTCGTCATCGTTGTTTGATGTTTCATATTCTAATCTAAAAAAGACAAACCAACAAAAATAAGTGAGTCGAACTACGGTGCTCTGACTTTCCCATTGCACGAGGGAATACGTAGGCATCCTGTCGCAGGGCTTGATCAAGCAACCTTTATAAATATTTTATTCTTTTCCCCGTGTTTTCTTTCTTTTATTTATTTACTCTGTATTTTTTTCATACATTATACCTCATATACATATATAGTAAGACCTTTGCACTCATTAGATAGAAAGTAAAAGAGGACACCGTAGAGTACTACGGACGTGTGGGATGCTAATATCTTCCACATGCGTATCTGACTTTCTTAACCGATCTCTCGGTCGCAAGACCATAATTTCTCTGTTTCAAGTTTACTCAATGATTACCTTTACCTTTCGGCGGGATAAAAAAACGTTTGATGGCGACTTCATTGATATATATTTATATTCTTTAATTTTTTGGCCGGTTGTTTCAGTGGGTCATTGACATGATCGAAAAGATTGAGCTGACTGCTTCCAATGATCATCGTTTTATTCTGGTTGTGTTAAAGACCAAAATGTAGATATTTTTGTCCACAATCTTGTGGTCCTTTACTAAATCCTTTGTAAATTAGTAGTATTTTAGTTGTTAATTTGATATAAATATAACTTTTTTTACCAAGTTTTATGTTCATTTTGTAGGTAATTGAAGTGGATTCTTGAAGTACTAAAGTTTGGGCATGCTTGGATCAAGTTGGACCAGCCAAAAGAGCCAATTTTGAAGTTTTGAACAGTCAAGTCCGTTGAGCGTAAATTGAAGCGCGCTTTACCTATGACTGCTCAGTCATAACATATTTGGAATTCTAAGGCTGTTGGTGTGGTCCTTGGCGGGCCAGCGTGATTTTATTATTTGTGAAGGCAGCGTCACGCTGAACGGATACCGGTCGTGGTTACTTCTATAAGTACCATGCTTAGATATTTTCTTCACCAACTCTACCTTTTCCATCCAAAATCAGATTTACGGCAAAGAAGAAAGCTATTTTCTCCATTGTAACTCAAATTCTTGGAAGAATATCTTGAATATTTTCTTCTTTATTTTCCATCCATGTTCATTATCATCTCTCCATTTCTTGCAAGTGAAGCTACCATGAGAACAGTAGCTAAATTTCTTTGTGTCAAGATTAGAGGTAGTTAACCTAAATTTTATGTATTTCTTTTGATCTCTTGGTGTATGAACTTGGTGGATGATATATATATGTTGAATATCTTTGTTTTACTTTCGTTTTATGCTTTGGATCATGATTGAGAAATATGCTTCAAAGTTGACCTAAGATATTCTTCTACTAAGGAACAAATGCTAGATATAGATTTGTGAGTTAGTATTTACTTGTATTGAACTTAAATATTATCATGTATAGTTAGAGTGAGACATCATCTAAAGATTAACATGATAAAACTTACAATATTGGTTAGAAATCAACATTGAGAGAATACATAATTGTATCAATCATCAACTAGTTCATCCGCTTGATTAATTGAATTTATATGAAATTAGATTAATGAAACTAATATTGACATGCCTTTACCAATTGAAAATCAACCAAAACTCTCTTTAATCCAAACAACTCTCTTTTGGAAAGAATACTAAACTTGTTTGGTCGAAATTTATGATTTTGGTAGTTAGAAAACAAAACCTTTTTGTTAAAAAAAACTTAAAATACACTTTAACTATTGAACACCGGTAATATCACATCAATCCCTATGAAAAAGCCAAGATCGATGTGTACTTTTGTTCAATTCTCGGATGCGGCTTTTTTTGGGAAAACTTAAGTCAAAATGGTCGGGTCCGTTTGTAGTCAAAGAGGTCAAAGATTATGGAGCTATTTTGTTGGAAGACCCGAGAAACAAGAAAGAGTGGACCGTCAATGGGCAAAGGTGGAATGTGTATGTTGGCGGCGAGATAAGCCGGGAAATTTCAGCATTATACTTTGATGATCCTTGATCATCTTGAACAGTCGATCTCGAAACGACGTTAAACAAAGTGCTTGTTGAGAGGCACCCCATTCCCACTATTGTCAATCATATTTCTTGCAATTTCTCTTTTCCTCTCAATATTTTCATGTAATTTCAAGTTATTTCAAGTTGTTTTCAGTTTTCCCCCAAATTCCTTGCTAATCATCCATCACCCTCAACCCAAGGTAAGTCAAATTTCTTTAAGATTTTGTTTTCAATTATATGTTTAGGGTTGTTTGTGTTTAGAGTAGATTGAATTGTGGTTAGGATTTGAATAGAAGGTTTTTAATGGAAAAAATTATACAAATTTGTGTTAGATTTTAGAATGTTAGGGTTAGGTTCTTGTTAATCTTGCAATTTAGGTTGTGTAAATGCTTCTACACAGTACCCACTGTGCTAGCATGATGATTTAGGGTTTGGGTATGGTTATTGTTCAAGGAGGCGCGCTCAGCGGCCTCACTTGTACATAATTTTATTTTTTCTGTTTTTTCATTCTGTTCGGCTTTTGTGTGATAATTTATCAATTAATTTTAGCGTGTTTGCATAATTTTCTGTATAGTTTATATTGACATGGTATGTGTTTGGTTTTTGTGGTGTTTTCTGTTGTATTTGTGCAGATGAGTTCTAGAGCAAATGAATCTAAGCGATCTAGGTTCACTTCTGATGGGTCATTATCTCGATCTAAACAAGGAGCTAATGCACAAGATGCAGAGTTCGATAACTCTAGGTTCATTGGGCCACCTCAAGATGTGTGTTTTAACAGTTTGCTCAAATGTCAAATCTTATGAATCCTCAAGGCACTTACAGGTACTTTGTGAATGCTATTGAGGAGAGGAAATGGGATGCTTTGTTATCTCCTCCCGTTGAGCTGAACTTTGATTTAATTCGCGAATGCTATGCTGGTCGAAAATGTTCGGTATACTTGCATTTCATATGTACGGGGGAAAGCATTTTCATTCACAAGGGATGCCATAAATGATTATTTGGGGAAGCCCCTTATGCTTCAAAGGGGGAAAAAGTGAGAATATCAGAAATAGGTGGCCAAGAGGGATTGAAAATTAGATGATGTAGGTCTAGTTTTAGGCCTTACACCTAACCATGGATTTCATCGGAATGCATCTAATCAACCCGTTCATTTCAAAAATCAAGACATGAATCCAAAAGCTCAATTATTTTTAATTTTTCTGCTTAATAACATCAAGACGAGAAGTCATATTTCTACTATTCCGATTGAAACCTATTTTCTTTTATATGCTATGGTCATTTCAAATGAGCTTCGAAAAATTTCTATTAGTGGTCATGTGCATGGTACCAAGACCCCGATGACTCTTGGATTTCCAGGGCTTATTATGGGGTTATGTAAGAAGGATGGTGTGGTTATGCCTGAGGTGGCAACCAAGGTGATAAAAAGTATGGTGAATAATGACTATGTTACTAGGCATTGTGTGCCTAAGCTTAGTGGTGTGGGAGCCCCTCAAACATAAGATAATGCTCCTCCTATGGGTCCTGCTGTTTTTAATCAGCAACAAGCATGTATGTATTCCTGGAAGATGACAAAGGCTCAAATGAGAGCCTCGTTTTTTTACATGATTCTAAGCAGATGATGTACCGCCACCAGATTGTGCTTGAGGAGGTTCCTACTTTTCCCACTCGGAAATAGTTCTCTGCTTATGCTAATTACCCTTAGGACATGCCATTCTTCAGAGAGGGGGCAGCAAATGAGGATGCTGCTGAGGAGGAGCAGGAAGATGAGGCCCACCAGAGTGATGTAGAGATGGACGGTTGATTCTATCCTTTTTAGCTTGTTTAATTTATTTATGTTTGTTTGGTTTGTTTTTAAGAATCATGTTTTAAATATTGAGACATTATTGTAGTAGTTTCCATCCTTTTTAGGATGAGGGTTTTTATGTTATGTATTTTGATATTTTGAAGGCATTATGCCTTGGTACATTTTGGAACACCATTTTGGGGTGTCTTTTAAATTTATGCACTATTTATTTTAATTTAATTTTTTTTAGTTTGTCCTTGTTATTCAATGATTCTCAAAAGCAAGAATAAGTGTGTTTTCACCAAAAGGTGATGGTGATGATATGATTCTCAATTGATCCGTGCTTAAGGTACATTTTTAATTGCTTTATAGAATGTTAACATGTGTATGAAATTTGTACTTTATGCAAAATATCTTGGCATGTAAAATTTAAAAAAAATTGTGTTCATGTTTGAATCATTAGGACATAAACCACAAAAGTGAGAAGCTTTCCACCTTGTACAAAAGTTGTGAGTTCTAGTAGTTTTGTTAACTCGTTTAATTCATGTTTAATCTTAATTTGTTGTTGGCATTATAGAAACATAGAAAGGATCAAGGCATTTTTTTGTATTATGAGAAAAACCATCACTTCCAAAAGGGCTTAAATCTAACCTTGTGAGTGTGTGAATCTTAGTTACCCTTTTGAGCTAAAAAAATTTAAATTTGTGGAATGAATCATTCTTAGTCAACTAAGTGTTAAGTAGGCCAGTTAATAATTTGTTGATGATCTATGAAAATCCAATGATGATTCATTCTATAAATTTTTTCTTGTTTGTAAACACCAACCCAATTGTTTGATTATCCTTTGTGAAGAGAATGTTCTTAAATAGAAAGGATGAAAAAATTGAAAGTTGGGGAGGTTGATCAAAAAGAAATAATGAATTGATGGCACAATGTATCCTTTGAAAAAGAAATAGAAAAAGTGAAAAGAACTTGAAAAAGAAAAAGAAAAGAAAAAGGATAGGATCATTGTGTGAGAAAAGATAGAAATGGTTTTGATAAATAAGGAGGAAGTATGAATGGATTTTGTCAAAATGTGAAATGCTCTTCATTATCTTTACCCCATTTTGCTTCAATGGCTTTGTATATATATCTTTTCTTTTTAACCCAAGTCAAGTTACAACCCTTGAAAGTCCTTAGTAATCTATATTTTCATTTTGCTAATTTAACTTGTTTTGATGAATGCATGAATTATTCCGGATGTTCATGGTTGCTAGTGAGAGTATTTACTCCTATGTAAATATTACATTTTGTTCTTCAAGGAATATTGTAGAAAGCTTTAGGTGATTCAAGTTTGAACATGTCTTTTGCCTTTGTTTACATGTATCAATGTTTTGTTTTTAGAACTTAATTCACATCCATGTTGTGTTTCTAAGAAGAAATTATTTTGTATATGTGTCGGGTATGTTGAGTTTGAACCATCCATTTTTGTGTTGATTAGCATCTTTTAAATTCTGTGATCTTGTTTGCTTGTTGCGTTTTTTACCTTTGTTCGAGGATAAACAAATAAGTAAGTTGGGGAGAGTTGTTAAGGACCAAAATGTAGATATTTTTGTAGATAATTTTGTGGTCCTTTACTATATCCTTTGTAAATTAGTAGTATTTTAGTTGTTAATTTAATATAAATATGCTTTTAAGTAGTTTTTGTTGTAAATACCTCAGTTTACCAAGTTTTATGTTCATTTTGTAGGTTGTTGAAGTGGATTCTTGAAGCATTGAAGTTTGGGAATGCTTGGATCATGTTGAACCAACCAAAAGAGCCAATTTTGAAGTTTTGAACATGCAAGGCCTTTGAGCGCAAATCGAAGCGCGCTTTGCCTATTATTGTTCAGACAGAACAAATTTAGAATTCTGAGGCCGCTGAGCGGCGTGGTCCAGCTGAGCGCAGGGCACTGAACGTGATTTTGTTATTTACTGAGGGCGTTGAGCGCGGTCACGCCGCTGAGCGCGGATACCTGTCATGGTCACTTCTATAAGTATCATGCTTAGATATTTTCTTCACCAACTCTGCCTTTTCAATCAAAAATTAGATTTAGGGCAAAGAAGAAAGTTATTTTCTCCATTGTAACTCAAATTTTTGGAAGAATCTCTTGAATCTTTTCTTCTTTATTTTCCATCCATGTTCATCATCATCTCTTCATTTCTTGCAAGATTTTCCATCCATGAGAATGAGTAGCTAAATTTCTTTGTGTCAAGATTAGAGGTAGTTAACCTAACTTTTATGTATTTCTTTTGATCTCTTGGTGTATGAACTTGGTTGATGATATATATATGTTGAATCTATTTGTTTTACTTTCTTTTTATTCTTTGAATTATGATTGAGAAATATGCTTCAAAGTTGACCTAAGATATTCTTCAACTAAGGAACAAATACTAGATATACATTTGTGAGTTAGTATTTACTTGTATTGAACTTAAAGATTATCATGTCAATAGTTAGAGTGAGACATCATCTAAATATTAACATGATAAAACGCAAAATATTGGTTGGAAGTCAACAATATTGGGAGGATACATAACTATATCGATCATCAACTTGTTCATCCGCTTGGATAATTGCCTTTATATGAAATTAGGTTAATAAAACTAATTTTGAGATGCTTTTACCAATTGAAAATCAACCAAAACTCTCTTTAATTCAAACAACTCTCTTTTGGAAAGAGTACTAAACTTGTTTGATTGAAATTTATGATTTTTGTAGTTAGAAAACAAAATCCTTTTGTTACCAAATCTTAAAATACACTTTAACTATTGAACGCCGGTAATATCACATCAATCCCTGTGGAAAACGATAATTAAAAATACTTGCATAAGACTATTTCACCAAATGGGTCGAAGCCGCATATCATGCGAATGTCACCAAGCAGGTGGTTGTCGGGTTTATCAAGCACAATATCATTTGTCATTATGGGATTCCTGATAAGATTATTACTGATAATGGATCGAATCTGAACAACAAGATGATGAAGGAGCTTTATGAGTCCTTCAAAATCAAACATCATAATTCATCCCCGTATCGCCCGAAGATGAATGGTGCTATTGAAACGGTGAATAAGAACATAAATAAGATTATGCAGAAGATGGTAGTAACTTACCGAGATTGGCATGAAATGTTGTCTTTTGTTTACATGGTTATAGGACTACCGCACGCACTTAGACTGGGGCAACACCTTTTTCTCTGGTCTATGGCATGGAATCAGTGCTCCCCATTGAAGTTCATATTTCTTCGTCAAGGATCATGAAAGACACAGAGCTTAGTGAAGATGAATTGGTTCAAAATCGGCTAGACCAGTTAAGCCTCATCAATGAAATGTGGCTCCTGACCTTAAGGATGTAACTCAAAACCTTTCGTAAAAGGGTGTGTTGTTTCCGTTCTACCGCAACGTACGTCGTGCCAAATGCTAGAAGGTGAATGTTAACATTGTGCATAAAAAAACACAAACACATAATTGTTTTCTAGGCGAACTACAAGGTTCTGATTTCTTCATTGCACTATAGAGGTATGTAGGTACAAGTTTTACGACCGAGGCAGACTATCCTGATTAAAAGCTTATTTTCCCCCTAATCTAAAACATTTTTCCCTAACAAAGCATTCATAAGCAAGCATAATTCCTTAGTAACATATGGTTCACATTGAGTACATAGATGTGAGAAGTGATAATATCTTCCTCTTGCAAAATTGATAATATCTCTGTATATTTTTGCAGCGCAACAACATGCTATCATAAAGTTATATTTCATCACTTTAATTTTAAACTATATTTTTATTAAGAAGATGATAAATATCTTTTATTTTAATTGATAATTATTTATATTTTTAAAATTTTAAATTTTTACTTAAATTTCATAATTTTTCTTACTCCACCATATTATTAATATTATTAAAGGTAACTAACTCTTATGTCATTTTGTTTTTAAGCATGGATGATTAAATTAGTATTTCCCTTGATTAGAGATATGTTTGAGCTTGTTGAGCCTCAAACCATCGTCAACATAATACGTTATTGAGTCGGGATTATAGGGATCATATAGCTGCAGATTATAAGGATCTTTTAGGCTCTTTTAAGGATGTTGTTGTTTGTATGCAACAGGAATTGTAACACTGATGCTCAGCATATGGTAGGAGTTAGGAAAAGCTTAGGATCTAGAACTTGCTTACAATATTATTTATGATTTGTGTTTTTTCGTGCTGTTCATGAAACGTTAGACTTTAGTAAACTTGGTTAGTTTTTTTAACATAAAATGCGTACTACATTAGTTAGAGGGACAAATACAAAATATGATTTAACTTTTTATGTTTTAATCTTTCATGTCATGAAAGTTTAGAACTTTTGTAAAATTGGTTGGTTTTTTTTAACATAAACTGTGTAATAAATATGATAGAAGGACCAATACAACTCATTGATTAATTTAGAAAAAAGAAAACATTTTTAACCTCAAAAAGTACTTTTAAGAACCATATAAAGGATAATAGTATTTAATTGATGTAAGGTGAGTTCAAACTTTAAAAGATATAAATTGATAATTCTCTTTCTAAATTATAGAAGAAGAAATATGACTGAAATGGTGAAGTTTGGTTATATTATGATCATCTTTATTTCAATATTGCTGGTGTCATACAATGATCCAAGTAAATCCATTTTTAACATTTACCCTTTTATTTTTAATTTTTACAGAATGATTTATGAAATATTATCTTAACATGTATTCCAATTTTTCAATATAGGAGCTAAAAGATGTAGAAAAGATGCTGATTGTTTTGGCCATGTGTGCAACCCACCATTGGTAGTGAAATGTGACAACAAACAATGTCGTTGTGTTTCAGTAACCTCTTTTTTTCATTAATTAAGTTCCCATATGATTTGAATTTTGTGTCTAATCCAAGAAAGTACATAAATTCCTCCAGGAATATTTTATGAACTATAATATAGTTGTTTATTTTCATATCGTAATTTGTTTTCTTTTCTTTTTCATTCCAAGAATTGTATTGTGCTGAATTATATATAAATCATGTACTTCTCTGTCGCTTCAAAGTATATCGATGGATTTTAATTAGATATGTCTCATACTCATTTCTATCTTATCTTATATTATAATATCTTTAATCGATGGATTTTAATTAGATATGTCTCATACTCATTTCTATCTTATCTTATATTATAATATCTTTAATCGTTAAGTCAAAAAGTAATTTTTATTATTTTCATAACTTATAATTTTATTTTCATGCTATAGTGTGTATACACATTTGATATTTCTTATCATAAAAATATATATATATTTCGCATATCTTTTAATTTTTATATCATTCACTAGGAAAAGATATAAAAAAAAGAAAAAAGATCTTCACTACAAAAATATAAAAATCTACTTCAATAATAAGTGATAAATAAATTTCCAATTTAAAAAAAATCATGCATAACTAATTTGATTTATTATAATATTTACATATCATTTAAAATGAATATGATTCAAAATGGAACTATGAGATGTGACATAGGAGATTGAGGAGAATTAAGGTTGTTGGAATTTTTTTCGAATTCTATTATGATCTTAATTATCTTTGAATATGATAGAAATATATTCTTAATAATAAATAAGTTTTAGAAATTTAAGGTGGTGGAAAATAAAATAATAAAAGATTTTATCGTAGTTCTCTGATAAGTCGTACAAGTATATGTCTATATCAATGTAATATAAAAGATATCGTGTCCACATAAATCAATTAAGAATTACGTTATTTAATTTTCTCATTTTTTTTCTAAGGAGATTCGTAAAGATTTATTTATTTTTCAAATAATTTGAAGTACAAATTTAATTTAATAACAACAATGAGAGACCAAAAGGACAATTTTCGTCTACCAATGTCACTCATACAATTTACGATATTTAATCATAACGTCGACATTATTTTTGTACAAAATACGAAATTAGAAATACCTTTTGCTTTGATCGTTGTGTTACCAGTATTGGAACATGTAATTCTATAAGTCATGATTAATTAGTAAAAGAGAACAATTTAGTAATTTTGACGAGTGGAATTTTAGAAAATATGAAGATTTGATAAGGGTAGAATGGTAAAGCATAATTAATCCTCTAAATGACAAAATATTTCTCCACATATTATAACAACCTTTGAATTCTTCTCATTTGTTTGAAAATATAGTGAAGGAGAGAAGAGAGAAAAGAGAAGAGGGAAACTCATATATGATGAGGGAAAACTTGATTAAGAAAGAACAAGGAAGAATATTTCATCTCAAATTTATCTTCATCTTTCTTATTAGATGTGAGTTCTTAGTTAGTGTCGCGACAAAACATTCCGAGACTAAGTTATTAATTGACTCAACTCGTAAAAATAACAATGAAATCGCGATCACATTTTTATTTTATTCAAATGACTCGGAAAAAGAGCGAATAAAATTCTAAAAGAAAATGAGATCAAGTTATGGGGGTTAGTTATGCAAATGAAAGGTATTAGGCACCCTAATCATCTACGGTATTCCGCAGGAACCTCTTTGAAAATTTGTATATGTGTTATAAACAATATATACAAAATAGATTATGGAGGTGAGAAAAGAAGTATTTTTTATAATTTTTTATTTGATAGAACTTCCAATGAGTTCTAGGCCTACATACCAACAATGTGCAATATTGAAATTAAAGCTCATGTAGCGCGGATAAAAAATACTAAAATTGGTGCGTTGGTTGATTTTAAGAAGAATAGACATCATAGTCATATCCAAGTGGTAAACATACTGACTACCCACAATTATGAGAAAGAAGCATTTCATCAACTAAAAGTGGAGAATTTAAGTTCATATTTTCATCAACAAGCATACTCAACACCAAGTGGAAAATATCTCACTTAACTACATATCGTAGAAGTATAGTAGCTCGCACCACTTTAAAAAATTAACAAGAGTCTAATCTTTCAAGAAAATAGTTTTTAAAGAGGAAAAGCCAAAATGGCTCAAAAAGTTTGAATGAGGTTGGTTGATTTTTAGTCTTCAGAAAAATGTTAAATTGGTTAATGGTTTAGTAAGAAAAGAATTTTTTTGAAAATGCATGGAAATAAGTCCAAGTTTACTATGAAAGCGGTTTGAGTTTAGAAAACAATAATCCTTTGAAAAAAGGGAGAAAATTTTGAAAATTTAAGAATATGGGAGGAGATGAAGAGGCTAACCTATTTACAAAAAGTAAAAGGTGATGGTAAAGAAAGATCTAACCGGGTGCGAAACCAACACTTGATATCAAGAAGCCAATACTATAATTGTCCAAGGTCAAACAAAGGTCAACAAGTGTTGACAAAAAATTTCAGAATTTTTAAAAGTTAAAAAACTATTTTTAAACATAAAAGAAAATGATAAAATAAACCAAAAGTTGGCAAAAATAGTAGAATAAGAAACAAAAATAAAATGAGGTCACCAATATTTGTCAAATGACCATTGGATCCTTCCATGATTTTTCAGAATTTAAAAATGTCAAAAAGTATTTTTAAATATTTTAATAACTCAAATAAAAGGGAAAATTCATAAAAATATCAAATATGAAAAAATAAAAACCAGAAAAAGAATATTTAAAAATATTTTTGTGAATTTTTTTCATAATTTTTGAGTCTGAAATAAATTTATTATGAATTTTTGGAGTTTAAAATAATGAAATATAAAAATCAGAAAATAAAATAAAAGCCAAAAAATATGGACAATCAGAACACAATCAAAACGCGTGAGTAAGCAGATCCAAAGGATCACACGCGCTGTGCTTGATATGGACCTCCTTGGTTTTCACCCCGGACTAGATTTAAAAATAAAAACTGTTCAGAAAATATGTGGACCATCACATAATGTCAAAACGCGTTAGTAAGCACATCCAATGATGTAAGCGGTTTCACATCCAATGAACCTCTTTGAAAAGAAAATAACTTTTATTAATAAGCGGTTTCACATAATTAAAATTATAATGATGTAACCTCATGTTTATCTCAAAACAGTTTTAATATAACGATTCTTTGATAACAACAACTTAAGATTCAACTAATAAAACAATAACAACAATTAAACAACAATCATTCATCCCCTGAGTTCTACGTATTAAAGAAACTAAACCGACTTGGACTAACAACAACCAATTATTCATTCTTGAATACCTGCACGTTACTAGTATAAAGGGAACGGCGAAACAAATGCAAAGGGTGAGATATGTAACGATATAATTGAATGCATGATAAACAATATATTAGATTAGATTATATAGAATCACTACTTCGCAACTTATAATAACAACTAGAACAACAGAACCAGGAACAATTATATAAAAACAACTACAATTATATCACAACAACATTTCCAACACAACATAACAATTATTTCACAACTTATGAATAACGACAACAACTTAAGTCAATCGACACATCAACGTAACAACTATAATTATGAAACTTCAAATGCAAGTCAACTGTGCACATGCATGTGGTACCATTGGAGTAAAACTCTCACCATAATCATTTGCTAGTTTACCGAGGCACAAGGGATAAGCCTTCAACGTAATCATTTTTGCCAATTTAGGCCAACATGGTGAGCATTCGCTCCAACTTAAAAATTGTCAATTCAGGCCAACGTGGTGCCAATCCAGACCAACTTAATAATGCAATGTATGTCATACAACTTCAACTTCAACAAAAAAATCACGACAATGCAACAACAACAACAACAACACACGACAATGACAAAATAACAACTAGTTAACTATAATTCAACATTGGCCTTAGGCCTACAACTTAGTAACAATTCAACATTGGCTAAAAGCCTACAACTTAATAATAATTTAACATTGGCTAAAAGCCTACAACTTAGTAATAATTCAACACTGGCTAAAAGCCTACAACTTAGTAATAATTTAACATTGGCTAAAAGCCTACAACTTAGTAACAATTCAACATTGGCTAAAAGTCTACAACTTAATAATAATTCAACATTGGCTAAAAGCCTACAACATCGTAATAATTCAACATTGGCTAAAAGCGTACAACTTAGTAATAATTCAACATTGGCTTAAAGCCTATAACTTTTTAACAATTCAACATTGGCTAAAAGCGTACAACTTAGTAATAATTCAACATTGGCTAAAAGCCTACAACTTAGTAATTAACATTGGCTAAAAGCCTACAACTTAATAATACCAATACTATTATTATAAGTCTTATTAATACCACTTGCTACCAACACATACTACCTTCATCCACTTAATAACCCACTACTAGTTACTACATTAACCTCCTACCAACTTATACTACAATTCAACTTATAATCATTCGGATTGTTTTCATCTAATTCTAGTTAGCTGCTTATCCACTACTATCAACAATCATCCCGCTATTGTTCCTTCATTTTAAAATTAGTATATTGATTCTAGTCATTAAAGTATACTACTAGGTGTCTATAACTACTAGTTCACAACACTGCAACTAACCGACTTCTACTATTTCAATGGTACCACAATACCTCGGTTAACCAAAACAACGTCTGTTATCTTCAACCATTTTGCTATTGTCAATACTCATATAATCTACATAATCCAACTAAACCAACTCAATTCAATTGAACAACATTCAACCATATTATCACTTTATTAATAAACTTTGTACCAATTTTAATCACTTAATTCCACTTAATTCAACCAATTTTAATTAATTCCAGTATCATTAATTCCACTTTATTACAAGTTCTTATTATGCCTACGTTCAATTTTTATAACCCTACCATTGGAATTCATACTATCTTCACTATAGATCAATTAGTTCACTAATCTCTCTAATACGCTACTTCAATTTTAGGAGCTAATTCCCTTACTAATCACCAGTATTATCACACTCAAAGTAGCCAAGTATAAGTGAAGTACATCAACTAATAAATATGGGCATAATTCAAAATAAGAAAAATATGTTCAAAATTGCAAATTACGCTACCGTTAGGGAAATTTGTAAAGTAATTTAAGGGCATGGTTTAAGGTCAAAGGTTCCTACAGGTTTAAGAACCAAACTTAAATGAAGGTGGCTTCAAGGTGCTTTTAACAAAGCTGTAAGTGTTTTTATGTTGGCTTTAATTTTTGGTAAAACCAGATTATGACAATGTCCTGACTGATGTCATGACATTCTGGGTTGAAGATAAATTCTGCAGAAGAAGTGTTCTACAGGTACAGCTCAGTATGGTTGCATAACATGATGATCATGCTATGATCTGTTGTACTGAAAATCTGTAATATTAGTGAGCAGGATGTATGATGTCATGTCCAATGTTAAGACATCCTGTACTGAATAAATTGTTGTGCAGATTTGTATTTCCTGAGAGTTTTCAGGATTCTGTTGGGCTGTTTTGAGTTGGATTAATTTGCTTAAAACATATGCTCACGTGGACATTAGGTTAACTTTGTTTTAACCCTAATTTGTTATGCTGCAAAGACCAAGTCCTTAGGTTAACTTTAGTTAACCCTAGCTACATTTGTGGAAGCCCAAGTTGAAGACTCTACTGCTTATATATTATCTAACAAACCATTATGTTGTTTGCTGCGCTTTTGGAGAAGATCAAGAAGGCAAATTGTGTTTGTGTTATTAGTGATTCTTGTTAGCCAAGCAATTATCTTTTGATAAGTGTCTTGGAGTAGGATTTGGTTGTAAGGGTAGTTTTATCACTCAAAGCTTTGAAGCACGAGTGTTGTGTCTCTTGATTAAAGTTTTGAAGCAAAATCAAGCATGTTTATTGAAGAATGTCTTCACAATTCTATTAATCATTAGATTAGTATCACTGTTGTGATTGAGGGGGAGTGAGTAGGAACTCAGGTCTAAGTGGGACTTAGATTGAAGTTGCATTGGATAGGTCTTAAGTGAAGGAGATAAACTGTTTGGTTTATTCCAAAATTAATACCTTTTATAGTGAATTTCCTCCCTGGCTTGGTAGCCCCCAGATGTAGGTTTAGTTAGACACTGAACTAGGTTAACAATTGATTGTGTTCTTTACTGCCTTTTAAATTATTGTTTGGATTGTCAACATTTTGTCAGATACGGTGTCATAACATTCACTTTGACATTAAGTACCTATTGCCAGAATTTCAATTGGCATCAGAGCAGGCACCCTGCCTGTCTTTCTGGGTGAGATCTAGGGATATTATTTTCTGGCGCTATGGACAAGGAAGGAGGATTTAGGAGCAGACCACCCATTCTGGATGGATTAAATTATGATTACTAGAAACCTCGTATGGTTGCCTTCTTGAAGTCACTGGACAATAAAGCTTGGAGAGCTGCTAATAGAGGATGGAAACATCCCATCAAAATTGAGAAAGATTTGACTACTAGCCTGAAACCTGCGGAAGAATGGAGCAAAGAAGAAGAGGAGTTAGCTCTGGGAAACTCTAAAGCATTGAATGCCTTGTTCAACAAAATTGATAGAAACATTTTCAGACTAGTACATCAGTGTGAACTGGCCAAGGATGTTTGGGACACTCTCAAAACCACTCATGAAGGTTCATCCAAGGTAAAAATGTCAAGACTTCAGATGCTCACTACCAAATTTGAGAATCTGAGGATGAAGGAAGATGAAACCATTCATGAGTTTCACATGAACATCTTGGAGATTGCCAATACATCAGGAGTATTGGGAGAGAAGATGTCTGAAGAAAAGCTGGTGAGAAAGATTCTCAAATCTTTGCCTAAAAGGTTTGCAATGAAAGTGACTGCTATAGAAGAAGCTCAGGATATCTGCAGCTTGAAGGTAAATGAAGTCATTGGTTCACTCCAGACATTTGAGATGGGGATCACTGAAAATGTTGACAAGAAGAACAAGAGCATATCCTTTGTATCCAATGCTGAAGAGGAAAGCAAGAAGAGTGATGAAGAGAATCTATCAGAAGCTATAGCTATGATTGGAAGGCAGTTCAACAAAATCATCAAGAGAATGGACCAGAAGCCAAGGTCAAATGTCAAGAACATTTCCTCTAACATTAGCAGATCCTATGATTTAAGCAGAAGAATTAAGCCTGAAGAAAAGGGAAATCAAAGCAGAGGAATCCAATGTCATGGTTGTGAAGGATATGGACACATTAGAGCTGAATGTCCAAACTTTCTAAAGAAACAAAAGAAAGGAATGTCTGTCACTTGGTCTGATGGTGACTCAGAAAGTGACTCTGAAGAAGAATCAGCTAAACTAGTTACTGCACTAACAGGTGTTTGTAACTCTGACAATGATTCAAGTGATGAGGAACTGACCTTTGAAGAACTTGCTGACTCCTACAAGAAGCTGTGCATCAGGAGTGCTGAAGTCTGCCAACAAAATGAAAAGCAGAAGAAGCTCATAGTTAAGTTGGAAGCTGAGAAGAAGGTAGACACTACAACTATAAGTCATCTCAAAGGTGAAGTTAGTGTGTTGAACTCCAAACTAGATCAGATGAAAAATTCTGTCAGGATGCTAACAATGGAACTGACAAGTTGGAAGAAATACTACAGACTCGACAAAATGCAGGAAACTTGTCTGGTCTAGGATTTGTGACTGCAAAGGAATCTGGTTTTGACATAAAGAAACCTAGGCCTGATAAACAAATGTCAAAACAGATGTCACAACATAGGGCTCAACATCAAAGGCAAAGAAACATGAAGAGGAAATACCAAAGATGGAGATGTCATTATTGTGGGAGGTTTGGCCACATAAAACCATTCTGTTTCAGATTATATGGGTATCCTAACCAGACTCCACATGTCAAACCTAAAACTAACAGGACACCAAATAATCAATAATGGATGAAAAAGACTGCAGCCTTGATAGCTCGCACTTCTCTTATAGTCTCTGCCAAAGAAGACTGGTACTTTGACAGTGGATGTTCTAAACATATGACTGGAATCAAGAATCTGCTGAGTGACATCAAGCCTCATTCAACCAGCTATGTCACTTTTGGAGATGGAGCTAAAGGAGAAATCAAAGGTGTTAGAAAACTCGATTGCCCTAGATTCCCAAACTTGAATGAAGTATTACTGGTAAATGGATTAACTGCTAACCTCATCAGTATTAGTCAGCTATGTGATCTAGGATTCAAAGTCAACTTCACCAAGTCTAAATGCCTTGTTACAAATGAAAAACAAGAAGTTTTAATGAGAGGAGTCATATCAAAAGACAACTGTTACTTGTGGGAATCTAAGGACACCAACTACTCTTTTGTGTGCTCCATAGTCAAAGAAGAAAAGAAAGTGAAACTGTGGCATCAAAAACTTGGACATTTACATCTTAGAGGAATGAAAAAGATCATATCCATGGAGGCTGTCAGAGGAATTCCAAAGCTTCAGATTGATGAAGGAAGAGTCTGTGGTGAATTTCAGGTTGGGAAGCAAACTAGGATGTCACATCCAAAGACAAGACATCTAACCACTTCCAAGGTTCTAGAACTTCTACACATCGATTTGATGGGTCCCATGTAGGTAGAAAGTCTTGGTGGGAAGAGGTATGCCTATGTTGTTGTTGATGATTTTTCCAGATACACTTGGATAAACTTCATTAGAGAGAAATCTGATGTATTTGATGTCTTTAAATAATTGTGCAAAAGACTTCAAAGAGAAAAAGAAGGTTGCATTGTCAGGATCAGAAGTGATCATGGAAAGGAATTTGAAAACAGTAAGTTTGATGAGTTTTGCTCTTCATAAGGGATCAATCATGAGTTCTCTTCACCTATAACTCCTCACTAAAATGGAGTTGTTGAAAGGAAAAACAGAACTATACAGGAATCTGCTAGGGCAATGATACATGCCAAGAAGTTTCCTATCCACTTTTGGGCTGAAGCTATGAATACAGCTTGCTATGTCCACAACAAGTTCACATTGAGAAAGGGAACATCATCCACTCTTTATGAAATATGGAAAGGAAGAAAGCCTACTGTGAAGTACTTCCATGTCTTTGGGAGCAAATGTTATATTCTGACAGATCATGAACAAAGGAGAAAGATGGACCCTAAGAGTGATGAAGGAATATTCCTGGGATACTCTACCAACAGCAGAGCATATAGGGTGTTCAATTTCAATACCAAAGTTATGATGGAATCTATAAATGTCATAGTTGATGATCACCATGAGGAAACCAATGTCCTATATGATGTTGAGACATTCTTTGACACTCCCACACAAGTTTCTACAAAAGTTGATGTGTCTAATCCTACTTCATCAGAGTCTGAATCAAAGGAAGCTAACAAAGATCCTTCCATCAGAATTCAGAAAGATCATCCCAAAGAACTCATCATAGGAGATCCTAACAGTGGAGTCACTACAAGATCTAGAGAAATCATCTCAAACTCTTATTTTGTGTCTAAGATTGAACCAAAGAATGTTAAAGAAGCTTTGACTGATGAATACTCGATTGGTGCCATGCAAGATGAATTGAACCAGTTCAAACCACATGAGGTATGAGAGTTAGTTCCTAGACCTGAAGGAACAAATATCATTGGCGCAAAATGGATATACAAAAACAAGTCTGATGCTGAAGGAATTGTTACCAGGAATAAGGCAAGGCTTGTTACACAAGGATACACTCAAGTTGAAGGGGTTGATTTTGATGAAACATTTGCTCCTGTAGCCAGGCTGGAATCAATCAGACTACTATTGGGAGTTGCTTGCCTTCTGAAGTTCAAGTTGTTTCAGATGGATGTGAAAAGTGCCTTCCTAAATGGGTACTTAAATGAGGAAGTATATATGGAACAACCTAAAGGGTTTGAAGATCCAAACTATCCTGATCATGTATACAAATTGAGAAAAACATTATATGGAGTGAAAGAAGCTCCTAGAGCTTGGTATGAAAGGCTGCCAAAGTTCCTTACTGACAAAGGGTACAGGAAAAGAGGATTGGACAAAACTCTTTTTGTGAAGGATGAAGGAGGAAAAATAATGGTAGCTCAAATTTATGTTGATGACGAGTGTTTGGAGGAATGTCGATAAAATGGTTAAACATTTTTGATCAGATGTAATTTGAAATGAGCTCATGGAAGAATTGACCTACTTGGGCTACAAGTCACACAGATGGAAGATTCAATTTTCTTTCTCAAAGCAAGTATGCTAAGAATATTGTCAAGAAGTTTGGGATGGAGAATCTACCATAAATGACTCTGCCCTACTCATCTAAAGCTATCCAAAGACACAAGTGGGACAAGTGGATCAAAGCTTGTCAGAGTATGATAGTCTTTTATATAAAAACAGACCGACATAGCCTTTGCAGTTGGAGTATGTGCAAGATACCAGGATGAACCAAAGGTGAGTCACATAAACTAGGTGAAAAGAATTTTGAAGTATGTGAGTGGAACCTACAACTATGGTATGTTGTACTCTCGTGGATGTGATCCTATCTTGTCTGGTGTTACTGTGATGCTGATTGGGCTGGTAGTGCTGATGACAGAAAGAGTACCTCTGGAGGATGCTTCTTTTTAGGAAACAACCTTATCTCTTGGTTCAACAAGAAACAAAATTGTGTGTCCCTATCTACTACTGAAGTTGAATACATAGCAGCTGGTAGCAGTTGTTCTCAAATGATCTGGATGAAACAGATGATGACTGAGTACAATGTCACACAAAATGTCATGACATTATACCGTAACCCGAAAAGCTATTAACATATCCAAGAATCTTATACAACACAAGCAGGATTAAGCATATTGACATTAGACATCACTTCATCGTGAGATCTTGTGGAAGAGAAAGTGATTAAGTTGAGCATGTCACACCGACCTACAAATCGGATGATATTTTTACCAAGGCAATCAATGCTAGTCATTGAAAACTTAAGAGGCAAGTCGGTATTTGCCAATATGAAGAGTTGCAGCAATTAATTTTGTTTAAAACAAGGGCTGATAGAGATGTTTTAATTAAGTTAATTGTGATCGGGTGTAATACTGTGAACTGACTTTGAGGTTTTTGTATCGTAACGTGCGGATAGCAAGAGTCGCCATCGACTTTCTTTTATCCAATTAAGGGAAGGTAAAAGTAAAAAAGACCTTCGTTAGATTCTCGAGTAAGGAGAAGGTTATGAAAAGGGAAGGCAGCACTCTTCCATCCGTAGTTATCTACGGGCTCTTAGTTGCTCTTAGATCATCTTTTAAAGTGCTTTCATGTGTTTGACAAAAATGTTTTGAAAAGGCATTTCGCTTTGAATTTGTAATGATTCATGTAGGAATGTATACAAAGTGTTTGGAAATGTTTCGTTTGAAAAGAATTGAATTTTGACAAAAGTGTGAGGTGTGAAAAGTATTTGATTTGAGCAAGCAACTAAAAGTCTCATTACCTACCGTAATTGGTCGCGTTATTTTACGCCTTTAGAATAGCGATATCCATACCATTAGTTGGTAGGTAACCTTATTCGCTGGATGTAAGTGGACATTCAAGGGACATCGATGTCATAGAAAGCAACTTAGGAAGTATCCTAGCATTCAAGGGACTATCATCATTTTCGTAGGCGATAATCGAGGGTCAAGATCATGTATTCGCAGCGGCATCATGGGTCTACGATCTTTGTATCAAGGGACTATGATGATTTGTTTTGAAGGCGGTGCTAGAATACCTCTACGTTCGAGGGACATGACCATTTGTATTCGTAAAGGCAACGAGAGAGAATTACCCTAAGGGGTGCATGTGTGGAAGAGTGTGTTGATTCCAGATATATGTTATCTTGAAAATTAGAGTGAGCTATGTTCAATTTTATCTTGCCATACACGCCTAATTACTACAAAGTAAGATGCGAAAGTAAATCATGGAAATATAAAGTGCGAAAGATAAATCCTACGCTATTACATGGCTTTTCAAGATACATAATTGAAAAGTGCGGAAAATAAAAGTCCTAATTACACTATTACATCCCATAGGCAATTACATAATATGAAAAGAAAGTGATACAAATAAATCGTCCGAAACGAGATAACCTGTGAACAGATGAAAAATCGGGAAATACGAGGAAATTGAATAAGAGGAAAATGTTAGTAAAAATAATAATTTTTGAATGAGAAAAAGTTTGCATGCTAGAAATAACATTAATATGCTAAAATAATTTTTTGGGAATTTTTGGAGTTAATTTAATAATTAAAAATTAATTAAAAGTGATTTAAATGATAAAATAGAAATTAAATAAAATATGCATGCAAAAATAATATTTTTAATTTTAAAAATTAAATAAATATTTTTCTGATATGTATGCAAAAAATAAATATTTTTTAGTATTTTTTAAATGCATGATAAAAATATTAAAAGATAAATTAAAATGAATGAAAATATTAAAAGAAAATAAAATAGAAAAATAGTTAAGTTTTGTAAAGGGAAAAGAGAATGGTCCTGTGGAGTTGAACCAGTGACCTCTTGGAGAATCTTCCACATGCCACGCCTTAACCACCAGGCCATCTTGCATTTGGTGTTTGAAAAATAAAACCAATGGTTTTTAAACGTACGCGTGTCAGGGAAGTTGAATTCAAACACACCACGCATCGGGACGCAGGTTGAATGGAAGGAGCGAATCAGATGCCACGATAGCGCCACGCATGCCTCCCAC
>CM038794.1:120137440-120256666 GCA_021764765.1 Vicia sativa
ATCATCATTTATCACCTTGAGGTAATTTTTTTCACACAATAATCTTGAAGATGTGAACTTTATCCCCATTTATGTTTCAAATCTTGAAGATGTTTGGAGATTACTTGAAGAAGTCAAAAGATTATTGGTCATTTCATGATTTTTCATCAACTTCACAAGGCCATAACTTTCTCAATTTTTGGAATTTTTTAGTGTTTCTTTTTGCAAAATTTCATTCAAGAGGTATACTTCATATAATCTTTGTTGGTCAAGAGAAAATTTTGAATGGAAAATCATTTTTGAAAGCAAAACTTTACAAGTCATTTTTTGTGTCAAACTTAGAAATTTTTCTAAGTATGGAAGATCAGATGATTTTTCACGATTTCAAAAGGACACAACTTTTAGATCAAGCATAAAAATTCCATCTTTCTTTACACATTGTAAAGTTTGAATGCATTAAGAATCATGCCATAAAGATCCCTGAGTTGAGAGTACCATGGATGCAAAGTGGGTACATTAGAACTGAAGTTTTCTTCAAAGTCAGAATTTCTTTTTCACAATGTGACTTCTAATGACCAAATTGATGCGTGTTTTTTACTTAAACATGATTAACAAAGTTGCAAAGTTTTATTAGAGGGTTGAAACACACGATTTGGCTAAGCTTTGACAACTTGCAAGTCACATGTTGCTCATGATGCATGTGTGCACGATTTTGCTCCAAATTGCATCATACACCCTCCATTCTAATTCCATTTGCTTCCTTATAAATAGAGTACTATCTCTCACTTATTTCCTAAAGCTTTGATAGCCGAAAATCCTCAAACTTCCTCCATACCACCTCAACTTCTCGAATCCTTGCTTAAAGCATTCACAGCTCCAAATTGTTTGCTCATTCTTCTTCCTTGAACTTATCTCAAGCTAACCACATCTTAGCAAGAAGAATTGTGCTTGAATAGTGCTATCCAATTCTCGCTTCGAGCTCAAATGTACTGTTCGTGTAGAATTCTCAACCAAATCATCTCAAACAAAGAATTAACTTATTCTCCTCATCTCCACGATCCTCGTGGTCTTCACCGCTTCCATTTCGTGAGAATGAACTTTCAAAACAAGTGCTCGTTATTATTTGAGTTTTTTTTTTCAAATCAAGCCTCGCTCATTTTAAATAAATTTTCGCAAGGGTACCATTAGAATCGTCTTGAAGAGACGAATCTAATGGTACTGGTCTGAGGAATTTATTTAACAGTTTGTGAAACTCAAAATTCAGAGAGGTTGGAGGTTGAAGACGATGGCATGTACGTCTTCTACCAATGACAATAAGCGATGTAATTTTTTGAATTTTATTTGAAGTGTTCGTTTTGCCATACACGCGTTTTCTGAGCCCTTGGATAAGATTACTTAAATGAGCCTGCGTCGATCCAATGCGCCACATATTTTCGTGTTTTTTTTAAAACTTGATCCGGTGTGAAAACCAAGGAGGTCCATATCAAGCACAACACGTGTGATCCTTTAGATCTTCTTACTCACGCGTTCTGACTGTGATCTAATGGTCCATATTTTTTTGGCTTTTATTTTATTTTCTGATTTTATATTTTATTGGTTTTAAACTTCAACAAATCATAGAAAATTCTTCGGCTCAAAAATCATGAAAAAATTCACCAAAATATTTTCAATTATTCTCTTCTTTTTTTTTTTTATAATTTTATTTTCAGATTTGACATTTTTATGATTTTCTTTTATTTGAGTTATTTAATTTTAAAAAAATACTTTTGACATTTAAAAATTCTGAAAAAATTATGGAAGGATCCAATAGTCATTTGACAAATATTGGTGACCTCATTTTATTTTTATTTCTGATTTTACCATTTTTACAAAATTTTTGTTTATTTTACTATTTTCTTTATTTTAAAAAAAATAGTTTCTGACGTTTAAAAATTTCAAAAAATTTGTCAATACTTGTTGACCTCTGGTTTGACCTTGGACAATTTTCTTAGAATTTTATTTTGATGCATGGATACCATTATATATTTCATCAATAAAATCCAATTTAATAATCCATTTTTCAAACTATTTTTCCATTATTTTTATTATTTTTATTTGTTTAATATTTGTTTCCGATTTTGGATTTATTTGGAGTCATAAATTTCCTCAACATCAATGGAACTTGGGTGTTAATATGTCTCAAGACCAAATCCACCAAGATGGTTGATTGGTTTTGAAGTTAGCAGAATGAATTCATCGGCGCATTGTTGATTTTGTGACATATCCCTTCCTCTTTATCTTATCTCGTTCTTTTTACATGTGTTGACAAACATTAGAGGATGATCTATATCACTCCTCTTGTTTGCTTTCAACACATAAATCTTCTTGACCGGCCTCGTAGGGTGACCTCTATATAGGTTACTTGACGATTGCTTAACATAGCTCTACATTTTATCCCGAATCGGAAAATGATCAATTGGTGACATAAACTTTATGTTTTGCAAAAGCCCCAAAAGATTGTTTGAGCTTTGATTTTGGTTCAACACTTGTGATACTTGTCGTGTAGTCTCTATGATTTTTTGATCAAGCTTCTAATAAGTTTTCACTAACTTTGTCCAATTGAAATTCTCAATCATCTTTGAATAAGTGTTGAGACCTTTTATTGTTCCAAAATGGATGATATACTTGACAAAAAGCAATTGAAACTTATCGTGTGGTTGCTATAATTCTATCAAGCTTTTGGAAAGTCTTCATCCACAAGCTTCAAGATGATCATCCAGCTAACAACTAATTACTAACAATTAACTTTATTTTTTACGCTTATTACTTTTTGCCTTTATTTTACACTTTTATTTTTGTGCCCTTTACTTATGCATTTTAATTTAGCATTTACATTTCATGTCATTTTTCTTTGCTCACTTGAGCATTTTATTTTCTTGAAATTTTGAATTTGCTTACTTGAGCTTTATTTTCCCTTTTGAAAACACTTAATAATCCAACTTAAACACTAAAAATTTCTTATCTGTTTATTCTCGGACTTGGTCACTATCCCTATGCTTGGAGTTTGACTTTGGACTTAGGATTAGGACCTCAATCTTAGCTCAGAGACTCTGTGATCTTGTTGCTATTTTGTGCGTGCACGGTTATTTTTTACGTATGGGGTTATTCCATTTGTACTCGTATACCAGTGAATTTCCTCTAAAACCAATTATTATGCTGCCCATTTTTTTGAAGACATGAATTTTATCTGAGACATTGGTTTATCTGAGACTTGACATTTTTGTCCGATTAATTGCTTGTGTGGTAATCCACATGAAGGAATATTATTGGCTTTTGATGTCAAGTACTAAGTTTTTACCCGTTAGATCTTTCCTTACCCTTATCTTTTACTTTTTATACATAGGTTAGCCTCTTCATCTCCTCATATTCTTCAATTTTCAAAATCCCTCTCTTTTCAAAGGATTCTTGTTTTCTAAAGTCGAACCGCTTTCATAAAAAACCTCAGACTTAGGTCCGTGCATTTTCAAACTTCTTTTTTTTCTTAACAAACTTTTAATCCACTTAATAATACTTTGACCATTTTTCATAAGACTAAAAGTCGACCAATCTCATTCAAACTTTTTGAGCCCTTTGTGGCTTTTCCTCCAAAAACCATTTTCTCAAAAGATAAGACTCTTGCCAATTCTTTGTAGTGATGCGAACCTCTATACTTCTACAATATGTAGTAAAGAGAGACATTTTCCACTTGGTGTCGAGGATGCTTGTTGATGAAAATCGAGCTTAAATTATCCGCTTTGAGTTAACAAAATGCTCATTTCTCATACTTGTGCATAGTAGGCATGTTTGTCACTCGATCGACGATGATGTCTATTCTTTTAAAATCAACCAACACATGGGTTTTGATTTCAACATTGCACATTGTTGGTATGTAGGCCTAAACCTCATTGGAAGTTCTATCAAATGAAAAATTATAAAAATACTTCTTTTCTCACCCCACCATCCATTTTGTACATACTTCTTTTATAACACATAATTTTTTTCTTCAAAAGGCTCATCTGATCTTGTAGATGCTTAGGATGCCCAATACCATCCTTTTGCATAACTAACTCTCGTACCTTGATCTCATGTTTTAGGATTTTATTCGCTTTTCCTATTCCTTTGAATAAAATAAAAGTGTGGTGGCGACTTCATTGTTATTTTACGAGTTGAGTCAATTCAATGGCTTATCACAGAGTTTTTGCCTTCTGAGCCCTTAACACATTTTATTACAACATGATTAATTAAAATATTAACATGTGGCAGCAACCCGTGTCATGCCCTTTTCACGAGTTTTGATCAAAATGATAAATTTAGCTCATTTTCTCTCAATTGGCCCCATGCTTCCATTGGTTTGGCCATGAATTGTATTAGCCGCCATTGACTATCTAGCATGTGCCATTTCATTTATTAATCACGGGCTAAGCAAAATAAAACATGAATTAAAATAAATAAAGTAATATATTTTGTGCACTTTTTTTATTAGTCTCCTTTTACATGCTTAATGAACTATTAATCTCATCATTTGGGAGACCCTAAGCGCTTTTCCCGGATACCCTTATTCAAATCCCATTCCAACCACCTCAAGGTTGTAACGATAAGTGCAGGAGTGAGAAATATGGCCCCTCTTTAGTCACTATGGGATGGATGTCCCCTCGTAACCTTCCCATTGCTTAGATGGATAATTCCATGGTGATCATCGAGTACAACTCTGATCACCTCACTTGATGAGATTGAAATGGTTCAGACCTTAGATGAGTTTAAGGTCATGAAGTCTGATCGGTGGTTTTTACACAGTTATTTAGCATTGAATTTCGTTATCGTTTATTTTATTTGTCTAGTCTTATATGTCATTTTATCGCATTTTACGCTTTGGTTATGTGTTTGAGTATTTTCGGGTCATAAGAATAAAACAGGATAAATCGGGGCAAAAGTGCAAAAATCCGAATATGGGAGGCTACGGATGCATCAACGGACCCCGTGTTGATCAACACAACCGTGTCGAAAAGCCACTAAACGCAAAACCAAAGTCGATTGCATCAACACGGCACCGTGTTGATTAACACCGCCGTGTTGATTAACACGGGCGCCAAATCAACACCGTGTTGATTGACACGGCAGCAAATATTTTTCAAGAGATCAACACGGGCATGTGTTAATCAACACGGCCCGTGTTGATGGACGCGTGTGGAAACTTCACTTTTTGAGTTTTGGACCTTTTCTTTGTCATTAAGGGTACTTTGGACTTTGACTAAGACTTGGATTAGAGAAGAGACTATTAGAAGGAATTGGAGGTTAGGAAAAACTACTTTTGAAACCACGAAAGAAATATCACGGAGAGAAGAGAGCGACGAAGGAGAATTCGAGAGAGATTCAAGGGACCACCATTGAAGATCAAAGTCATCGTTATTCTTTGTAATGTTTAACTCTTATTTGATATTTTCTTCTAATACTATGAGCTAAACCCCCAATGCTAGGGGGTGGTCCTGGTTTGATGATTGTTATGAATCCTGATTCTTGATTTCCTTAATGCATGTTTATCTATTTCAATTTAATTGTGTGGTGTTCTTATGATTATGTATCGGACAAATACATGTATACCTATGGCTAACAATTGGCAGGACTGTGATTGTTAGGGTTTCTACACAATTAGGTTATTAGGAGTCTCACCTAGGACTAGGAACTCTTTCTAATCACTTGAATTCTTGATATTTTTATGGTTAAAACCAAGAGTTATTTGAATGGACATTTGAATAAGGATTAGGGTTTTAATAGTTGTCTTCATTAAGGACTTAAGGAAGAACAATCTAGAGATAGGTAATTGATAGCTTTCATATGCAATGAGGAAATCTGAATCCAGATCATCGTTTTGTTAAATCAACCACTCACCCTAGCATCATTCTTATTATATTTCATCAGTCATCACTTGTTACAAGCGTAATTGAAAGTTTTAAAATCAACCAAACCATTGTTTTTGTTCAATTGAATTAAGAGCACGAATAAGTATTTACCACGCAGTCCTCGAGATCGATACTTGGGGAAACTCATTATAACTACATCGGTGAAAATAGTACACATGCTATTTTTCCGATCAAGTTTTAGCGCCGTTGCGGGACCAAAATCTTGATATACTCTTAATTCGTTTGAAATTTTATTGCTCTACAATTAAAAAATTTCTATTCATTTGTTTATTTATTTTCTTGTACATTGTATTAGAACTAATATTGTGTCTAATATTTTTATGCGAGGTCAGACCTCAGCAGAATATCTTTTGACGAGAATAGAAGAACCCTTGGCCGCGAAGAGGAGCAAAGCAAGCAAGGGCCGAGGAAGAAGATAGGAATTCAACACACTCCATTCAGTCGAGAAAGCGAACCAATGAATCCACCTCAAGAGAGATTGCTAGGGGATTATGGAGGGACAAATGCACCAGGGGGAAGATTGACCATTGTCAACCAACCCGTTAATGTTCCAAATTTTCAGCTCCACCCGAGCACCATCACGCAGTTGGAGAAGAGATCCTTTTCTGGAAGGGTTAATGAAGATGCTAACAAGCATTTGCAACGATTTCTGACTATGAGCACCACTCTAAAGATAGATGGGCATACTGAAGAACAGAAAAAGTTGCGAATGTTTCCGTTCACCTTGGCAGATGAAGCAGAGGAGTGGTTCTATTCTCTTCCAGCAGGTAGCATTACATCTTGGGAAGATATGGAAACAACATTCCTCAATGAGTATTTTCCAGCATCCGTGTTCATGAGGAAAAGATATGAGATCTTGAATTTCAAGCAAAGGAGGGTGAATCATTAGGAGTCTCTTTTAAGAGATTTAAAAGACTCTTGGTGGCATGCCCTACTCATAACTGGATCAGACTGAGCAGATGCAGATGTTTGTGAATGGTCTGAGAATCAAAACGAAGCAACTCATTGACACAACAGCTGGTGGCTCATCCAACTTCTCAATGACCACTAGTATCGAGAAGATTATCAAGCTATAGCTGCAAATGAGCATCTGGAATTATATGACAAGGCTGCAAGCAAACCAGAGGGAGTGATTGATTTAAAGTTGGAAGTAAATAAACAACTCAAAATCGAAGAGGTGATAGCTGCAGAAGTGGAGAAAAAGCTTAAAGCTATGAACATGGGCACTCAGCAGTAGCAGTTAAAAATATGGTTTGTGACATTTGTAGTGGACCGCACATGACTGCACAATGTCTTGCAACTCCGAAACAAATTGAGGAGATAAAATTCTTGAGGCAGAATAATCCATATTCTAACACCTATAACCCTGGGTGGAAGAATCATCCGAACTTTGCTTGGAAAGATCAGCAACAACAAGCTCCTCAGAAGGCAGAGTGGGAAGTGGCCTTTGAAAGATGGCTGCCCACACTTCCCAATTCCAAGAAGAAACACGAAGCAATCACAGGAACACCACGCTGCAATTAAAAATTTGGAGGTTCAAATGGGGCAAATTGTGCAACAAGTAGCAATGCAAGCACAAGGCAATCCGAAGAACCATGAGAATGTGAATGCTGTCACAACGAGGGGTGAAAATGTTTCAAAGAAAGAAAGATGAGGTAAAAGTTGATGATGAACTTATAGAAGTGGATTTAGAAGTGAGAGAGAACAAGAGGAAAAAGGAAGAAGTGGCGCTACAGTGAAGCCATCGAAGAAAAGATAAACATGATTAGGCTTCCATATCCCTAGTGGCAAAGAAGGACGGAAAAGAGAAGAGTTCGATAAATTTGTCAAATTGTTCAAGAAGCTAGAGATCAACATACCTTTATTTGAAGCACTCGAGAAAATGCCTTTGTACCAAAATTCATGAAGGAGATCCTATCAAAAAGAGGCCAACAGATGATGAACATGTACTCGTTGATGAGAAGTTGTGCACTCACACGAGAGAAAAATACATCAAGCGGAAGGATCCGGATCGGTGGCAATACCATGCACCATAAAAGATAGAACTTTCAAAAGGGTTCTAATTGATTACGCTCTAGTGTGAGTTTAATGCCATTATCAATTTTCAAGAGGCTTGGCATTGAAAAGATAAGTGGGAGTGAAACAAAATTAAAATTTGCTGATCACACCATCAAGAAGTCTTATGGGATAGCTGAAGATGTGTTGGTCGAGATTGAAAAATTTGTTTTTCCAGTGGAATTCCAGATCATGGACATACCTGAAGATGAAGAGACCCCGATCATTCTTGGTCGACCTTTTTTATTGACTAGCAAGTGCAATTTTGATATTGAGACAGGTCATCTAACTCTAAAATATTTTGAAGAGGAGATAACCATGAAGGTGTTTGAGGTCAAGGAACAAGGTGCATGTGAAAATAATAAATTTTCAGTTGGTATGGTCAAAATTGAGGGAGAGAGCAAAATTTCAAATTCACTCCCTGAAGAAGTCTCAGGCATAATCTCTCAAGTGGCATCAATTAAGATTCCCAAGTTCAGTCAAGAAGCCAAGCAGGGAAAGAAGAAGGTAGACAAAGGTGAGAAGATGAAAGTTGGAAGTAACGTGAATCACGCGTGGCTCGTGCTCTTGAGGGGTTGAATTTGGGGCTGAAAGTACAAGCAACAAGGTGTGGAAGAGAAGTACCCCGTAAGATGACCCGTCGAGCCATGCGACGTTAAGCGAAGCGCTCACGTGGAGGCAACCCACGTTTCTCATAACAAGCTTTTCTTTTTGTTTTGTTCGCGGTAATAAAAGGGATCCATCTTAAAGCTAGGAGGTAGCAATTGGTACTTGCATCACCCTTTGTGAGTCACTTCTCTCGAGTTGGTGAAACATTGAGGTCAATGTTTAATTCAAGTTTGGGAGGTTTTATTGTTTTGTTTTATTGCTTTGTTTGATTTTTGTTAAGTTGATGATAAATGTTGTGTAATAACACTAGTAGAAATTCTCCCAAATTTTCAATTTTGACGAAAATTTTGTTTTGTTTTACACAAGAGCTTGTATTTCAATAAGGTCGGGATTGATATTGTGAGATGCAGGGATGATTGTTTTAAGGTAGGAAGTTCGAATAATGTGACATTGATACAGTCCAACGTGTTGATTCGTACTATAGTGCTTAAAGTCCTAAGTACTCCTTGAATAGTTTATCTATCTGATCGGCATATTTTAGATTCACATGCGGAATGATTGGTTGAGAATCAAATAAAATGGCATTAAATGATGAAAAAACGGTAAAAGGCAACCGCCCGCTAAGTTGGGTAGCCCACCAGTTATTCAGCCAAAGGGGTTGATCCCCACGTCGTCCGGATAATAAATAACCACAAGGTTTGAAAATTTCATCTGTATTAGAAAGTGGCAATCTCGCCGTTTGGTGCCCAAATAAGTGAAGTTCTTGGCTAGTCATGTGCATGTGATGATTATCATAATTCTCGGTTGCCTTAATCTGATTGTGCGAATGAAAGAGGAGGAAAAGCGGAAAGAGAATATTTAAGTCTGCATAGTTGGAAGGTATTTTAGTGTCATGTGAATCTTGGCGCACTACTTTCTAAGCAATGAAACTGAACTCTGCATATGAGTACCGATCTGCTTTAATGTTCATTAGTTCTGTAATCGCCGCGAGGTCAAGCATTTAAGTTTGGGGAATTTGATCGTGGTTTTACAGTTATTTAGCATTGAATTTCGTTATCGTTTATTTTATTTGTCTAGTCTTATATGTCATTTTATCGCATTTTACGCTTTGGTTATGTGTTTGAGTATTTTCGGTCATAAGAATAAAGCAGGATAAATCGGGCAAAAGAAGTGCAAAAATCCGAATATGGGAGGCTACAGCATCAACACGGACCCCGTGTTGATCAACCGCCCGTGTCGAAAAGCCACTAGAAACGCAAAACCAAAGTCGATTGCATCAACACGGGCACCGTGTTGATTAACTGCCCGTGTTGATTAACACGGGCGCCTGAATCAACAACGCCGTGTTGATTGACACGGCAAATATTTTTTCAAGAGATCAACACGCACGTGTTAATCAACACGCCCGTGTTGATGGACGCGCAAACTTCACTTTTGAGTTTTGGACCTTTTCTTTGTCATTAAGGGTACTTTGGACTTTGACTAAGACTTGGATTAGAAAGAGACTATTAGAAGGAATTGGAGGTTAGGAAAAACTACTTTTGAAACCACGAAAGAAATATCACGGAGAAGAGAAGCGAAGGAGAATTCGGACGGCGAGATTCAAGGGCAGCCACCATTGAAGATCAAAGTCATCGTTATTCTTTGTAATGTTTAACTCTTATTGATATTTTCTTCTAATACTATGAGAGGCTAAACCCCCCAATGCTAGGGGGGTGGTCCTGGTTTGATGATTGTTATGAATCCTGATTCTTGATTTCCTTAATGCATGTTTATCTATTTCAATTTAATTGTGTGGTGTTCTTATGATTATGTATCGGACAAATACATGTATACCTATGGCTAACAATTGGCGGCTGTGATTGTTAGGGTTTCTACAATTAGGTTATTAGGAGTCTCACCTAGGACTAGGAACTCTTTCTAATCACTTGAATTCTTGATATTTTTATGGTTAAAACCAAGAGTTATTTGAATGGACATTTGAATAAGGATTAGGGTTTTAATAGTTGTCTTCATTAAGGACTTAAGGAAGAACAATCTAGAGATAGGTAATTGATAGCTTTCATATGCAATGAGGAAATCTGAATCCAGATCATAGTTTTGTTAAATCAACCACTCACCCTAGCATCATTCTTATTATATTTCATCAGTCATCACTTGTTACAAGCGTAATTGAAAGTTTTAAAATCAACCAAACCATTGTTTTTGTTCAATTGAATTAAGAGCACGAATAAGTATTTACCACGCATTCCTCGAGATCGATACTTAGGAAACTCATTATAACTACATCGGTGAAAATAGTACATGCTATTTTTCCGATCAAAGTCCCACTCCATAATCATTTTGCAACAAGGGGACGATAAATCCATGGACGAATACCTAAGTATGTTTTTCCAATAATGTTCCCTGCTTGGGTTTTCGCTTGTGGTTATGTACTTATTTTTTAATCAATTTTCGTCTACATAAAAGATGTCCAAAATCGACTTAAATGAGAGGAAGGTGCAACTCGCCAAAAGGAAAGTTGAATGCTTAGGATTAGATAATCCTCGAAGTCGTCCACATGGCTTACTAATCAAGAATGCCAAGCAACAACTTGAAGGAAAAATGCCTCTTGAAACACAAACCCATAAAGCCTAGAGGCAAGGGGCTGACTCTTACCCTGCGACCCCAATGGTAAGAAGGTTCAGAACAATGTTCTAGAGCATCTTCTGATTGAGCGTGCTAATAAGAAAAATGATATTGAAAACGAGTTGAGGACGAAACTCACATGCTATCAAGGTGATATGGCCAAAGGGCTTAGAAAACCTTGACAAACAAGTTATATGAAACATAAGACAAGGACATGTCATAAAAGTAAAGTCTACAATCATCTTGAGATTAGGCCTTCGTCTATGCATTAGTCGAATTATTTCTAAAATAAGCTATACATCATAAAGGGGGATGACACATCCGATAAACAAGCAATCAATTTTATTAAAAGACAACTATGAAGTTCTTACGACGAAGTGATGCATATATGATAGGCGATGCATCGCTCTCATATACCCCTTACAAATATACCAATGCTAGAGATATTTTAGATTAGATCCCAAAATTGTCAATTTGAAGAAAAATAGTGAGAAAAAAAGAAAGATTTTATGTGTCACAATTAGGGATGGCAAAAAAACCCGTACCCGTGGATACCCGCGGATAAAACCCGTCACAGATATGGATATGATGGTTTAATAGGTATCCACGGGTAAAATAAACGGATATTTAATTACCCGATTATTTACGGATACGGATATGGATTTGATGGTACCCGTATCTGTGGATATCCATATCCGTTAATAATTAGAAAATATACTTAAACGTTAATTTGTTTGATTAAAATTATTATTGTTATTTTCTTAAATACAATATTATTATTACTATTATTATTATTATTTGGATAAAAGAAGAAATAAAATGAAAGTGATTTATTTTTATTAATGTTTATAATTTGTTAACTTTGAATATTTTTTTTTTTACTTTAAAAAATATTAAAAAATAATTATTTAAATATATATATATATATTTTTAAAATATATTTAAATAATAGGATCCATGGATACCCGTTAGTACTCGCGGATATCTCAAATTTCACGGATATCCATCTAACGGGTACCCACACGGATATGGGGAGGGTACAGATATCATATTTATTAAATGTGGCGGGTAACAAAAGACTACTACCCTGGGTACCCGTTGCCATCCCTAGTCACAATCCTTGTTCGAATGGTTCAAAACTTCAAATAGTAAGACTCTACTTCCTCTGGCGCGAGTTATCTTCATTCACATCCACTCTCATCTTCTCCACCACCGCGCTAGGGCCAACAAAATGCAGCAAACCTTCCATTAATCTCTCAAATCACAAATCCCCATTTCAACTCCAACAATGTCCACATCAAAAACAATCTCAGAAGCATTGAATCTCATCGACACAAAGAAACGAAATCTCAAAAAAGCCTTCGAAAATCTCCAACCCCACTGCTCCTCCCTTCCCCTTTCATGGCTCGAACTCGATTCCCACTTCACCTCTCTCCAACACTCCCTCACTCACCGCTTCCACATCCTCCAATCACTCGAACAGTCACATTCTCAATCCCAATCAAAAACCCTAACTAACTACCCTAACCCTAACAACCGAACATCGAAACACGCTTACGGCATTTCGTCGAATCAGAACAAATTGAATATCATCTGTGAGAAGATGGATGGTAAAGGGTTAATGAATTACATTACTGATCATTTCAAGGATAAAGTTAGGGTTCAGGAGGAATTGCTCGCGTTTCGGTATGCTCGGACGCAGGGCAGTTGGTTCTGCAAATGCTGGAAGGGTTTCATTTGTTGAAATTGAATGGTGATTGTAATGATTGGAGATTGAGGAGGATGGGGAGGGTTTGTGTTATGTTGTTGAGGCTTCTGAGTGTTGCTGGTGTGAATGTGAGTTATAAGGCTAGGGAGAAAGCGTTGAAGGTGGCGTGATTGGAAAGGAGTTTGATGAGTGATTGTGGGAATATTTTGAAGGCGTTGGGGTTTTCTATTTGGTTTATGCGTTTGGTATTGTTTCGAGTTCGTGGAGGAGATTGTTGAAATTTCTGCTGTGGCTGCAGTTAATGTCGAGTTCATGCAGCTTTGTCGTGATGTTGGTTTGACAGATAGGGTTCCTGGTAAGGCTGTTGAGTTTTTCTGAAGAGTTGGTGTTTGATTGTTAGAATAACATGATAGAAACCAGTACCATAAATACAGACTAATAGCTATGAAACACAGACTCTAATACGGACAATGAGGCACGGCACAGACACTCCGATAATGTCAAAAAATATAGGACACCGACAACACCGCTAGGTATAAGAGAGTATTTGTGCCTCATTTGTTATACATTATTCTAATCAAAATTAATGTCTTTAATTCTTTATTGATAACATTGATTCAATACATTCAATACATGTTTAACTTTTTAGATATGAGATTTGTCCAAAAAAATGTATAAAGGTGTGTGAAACAAAGAAAAACAAATTTTTGTTTGAAATACTTGTTGTCTGACATATGTGGTATGAGTGTCAAACGGGTTTCGGACACCAATTAAGAGTGTTCAAGCAAAGAAAAAAAAAACATTTTAAGGTATAGTTGTCTGACTTTTCCTACACTTGTTTGACTTTTTCGACTGTGTCATACGAGTATCATACAAGTGTCGGACACCGCGATACACCTACTCCTAGAGATGTCCGTGCCTCATAGATTAATAGTAATAACTGAATTTTATTTATGGCAGAATATGTTTACAACAAACATGTAATTACTAACATTATAGAGAATACATATGCTCATATAAACTAATCCAAGAAATTCGAGAGTCTTGGTCTCTCCCTCTAAGAATTAGAGAGTTTGGTCTCTCCCTCCAAGATTTAGAGAGTTTGGTCTCTCCCAACCAAAACCAATCAAAAACTATACCACAATCTGTTCCTCCTATCCTTTCCCTATTTATTCCTAAAATTAAATAATATAACATTATAACACCATAATAACTTGTCATAACTGCCCGTAACTGTAAGTCTAACATAACACTTGTGTGCGGGCTTGTGTTAGAATAGGAATTAGGTTGTAGTGGGTGTGTGTTAGAATAAGAATTAGGATGTAGTGTGTGATTGGGGGCTGGGACCTCCTATTAGGAAGGTTTACAGTAGGAGGGAAAACAGGTGACACTGACAATGGCCCTGTGTAACTAACTGATTGCAGTGTAACTAACTAGTAAAAACGCTAACTGATGGCAGATAGTGAGTCATTGATGTAAGGTGTGTGTTGTGTAAGGTTTTCTATATGAAGGAGACATAAGGTTAGTAGAAAGTATCAATTAGAATCATTCTTGTGGAGGATCTAGGTCTCTCAACAAATAGTGTTATTGGCCAAAATCCTGCCATACAGACTGCTTTATGGCACCGTCATAGCAGATTATAGCGGAAAAACAAGCAATATTGGTCAATATTATATAGGCCAATATTTACCATTGAGGCTAACCCAAAATCCGCCCTTGATATCCACCATAGCATGGTGGATATTCGATAACACTGCTCTCAGATACCAAAGTTTCTGTTGCATACAAATAGATTTAATAAAGATTTTAATTTTCTATTCATACTTGAGATAGAACCTACCAGTGTGTTCAAGTAAGGTATTGACAATAGATTGCACAAATGTTCATTTGGCCTACTCAACCAACTTCAAAATCAAACACACCCATAGTTTTATAAGAAAAAGGGGCATAAACTGGAGTGTAAGTTAGTTTTACACAGGTATTCAATGAGAGCCCTTGATTTTGCTTTTTCGTAGTGGTTATCTAAATATTAAGTTGCAAGAGTAGGGTGTCATAATGATGGATTCTCATTGCGTTTGTCGTCTTTAGTAATGTTGAAGTGTGTAACTGTATGTGACTATAACATATCATAGCTTAGTAGCTACTAGCTTATCAGACATGTTTTGATGCCAACACTTACAGTACTTTTGCAACATTACGGATATTAGATAGAGGGTCTTACCAAAGGATTATTTTCTATTGGGTTGGACATGCACAACACACTTGTCCAATACTTCAATAAGGCACATTACTTGGAAGAAATAACTTGTATAAATAAATTTCCTTTTGTTTTCAGTTATCTAACATAAGAATCACCCTATAAATTGAATATAATATATAAAAAAATTGAGATCTGAAATGATAAGAAAGATATCATGTAAACATCATTTAAGAATGTCACTACATTCTCTATTTATCCTTGTTCTCGCGCGAGTTTTCACCATATACCATACATGGATTGTCAATAAGAACCAAGAGAGAGTGCAAAGCCAAGAGTAATTAAAGGGTATATGAATTAGCATAGTATACCAAATTAAACCCTGTGTAACTTGTATTTTCAAAATTGAGTGGTTTTTATTGGGTTGAAAACATAGAGGTGGCTAACCAGCTTATCAAAATACTAATACACACATGAAGAGTTACTAGACTACTATGCAAGTAATAAGTAAAAATAATTAATTTGAGTTGATTTGTGATATTGTGTCAGTTTTGTTTATCTCTAATGGTATATGGAAGCGCACATGCCCTATTTCTAATTTTACTTTCAACTATTTTTATTGGTTACACGATGTTTTCTGTGGTTTGCAGAGATTGTTCAGAAACTTGTTGGTAGGGCAAATATGTTCTGGCTGTCAAGTATGTTTTCTGAGTTTAATCTTGCCAATAAGATTCCACCAGTTCCTATTTTGAAAGCATGCGTGGATGCATCTAAGAAACTTGCTACAAGACTTTCTCAGGAAGGAAGGCCATGGGTAAGTGTCACCTTAATTTATAACATAATGTATGGTTCCACATCCTATATTCATTAGGTATTTTTGCAGATAGAAATTACTGATAGACAAATGCATGTACTGAAAACCGTAATTGAGATTATTGAGAACTATAAGCTTGAATCTGAATATCCACGAGCTAGCCTTGAGAAACGTATAGAGCAGTTGAAGGGGAAGGGTGCAAATATGAAAAGCAAATCAGTAGCTTCTATTCTAACTAGACATAGACTACAACGACGGAAACGAAAGAGAAGAATAAAGCAGCAGCAGCAAAATGGGATCAAGCTTCCCCGAATATCCACTTCAGTTGGTCCCTATGAAGCAGACTTCAACACGGACACCGCGACACGACACAAACCATCGGTCAAGCCCTCGGGTTGGTCCAGAAGCTTTCCTCATGAATGCCAGTAAATAACAATTCAACAATATGCCAGTACGAACAACCTCTTGTCAAGCCCTCGGGTTTGTTTCGAACCATCTAAATCCACACACGAGCTCACCAGCCACTCCGCTTGGCTTGGTTGCCTCTACTCAACCATACCTTCTTACATGGGTCCTTCAGCTGGTCCAAGCGGAAACCCCAACCCAGGTGGTTCTCATCTAAACTCATCAGAGCCACATGGGCCTTCTACTTACAATGATGGTACTAATAACTTTACTTACGGTGGTAATAATCTGCGACATCATTACCAAACACTTTACTATCCTCAGTAGATCAATAACTTCCTTCTCTTGACAGTACTAAACTCACAAGCTGGTATTCTAGCATCTCCCAGATTTTGCATCTTGATTGTTTGGTTTTAAAGTGTAGTTTGCTACTTTACTTCATTGACCATGGTTTTAGAACAGAAATTAGATTCAGTAATTGAGAATCGTGAAGGATTACTTAGTTTCACAATTTTAATTACTTGAAATGTTTTGTATATATAGAATTACTTTTAGAGGTTAATTATAATCTTTCCTCTCCCTTCGCCCATACCACAAACTTCAACCTTTGTTGTTTTCGCATAGCAATGGAGCATTGTCTGATTGACTGAGCTGACTACATGGACCTATCAACTTTTTTTCTTCAGAATATAAATTGAAGTCTGTTTTCAAGGTTTCCTTTAATGTCCTCTTATTCGTCTGCCTATTTTACATGTTTTTTACTTTGTTCCATTTGATAAAATATTAACAAAATTTATGCTGGCTAATTAATTGCCTTATGCAACTATCCTTTTCTATCCAAGCATGGGTAAATTTATAACTGGCAAATAAAGTTTTTCATTATCATTCTCTGTCCAAAAACTTAAAGGAAGTCCATGTACAAACTCAGTGCAAATTTTACGTCATCCGCGGACAAATGTTTGCATTAAGTTATTTTACTCAATTTACATATTAAGCTAAATCTCTCCTTTTAATGTCAAATGCTTTAACCCAACAACATTATGCTTGTGCATTCCTGAAAGTCTGCAACTAACATCAGGCTTTGAGAGTTGTGTTGATTGTTGTCATCCCTGTAAATTACGTGCTATTCTAATGGGAAGGATAAGGAGTAACCGTTCTTTTTATTATATCTTTCTCATCGCTGGTTTCTAACAGGAATGATATGCAGTGCAGTTTCTCATCGCTGGTTTCTCCGTTTCAACCATTTTCAATTGTCTAGTTTAAAATTAAAGTCAATCTGTTGGAAGTAATTTTTGGTTTTTACATGAGACCTTCACAGAAAAAATTAGTGTTTTTGAATATATCACCAAATACAGTTGCATTGTCTTTCTAGTATTATTGAATTTATTCATAGTCTTTATGATGATGAAGGCTGCTTGTTATGGATTATAGCTTGCACTGTATTATGTTTGCCATCCGTACACATGGATTATGACTCATGATCTAACCAACAGTTGAGCTGCTGGTTTAAAATACACTAATCTTTACTAATTGCCAATGTGTACCAGAAGAACTAATTCAATTTGAGTAATTTGAAGCTTTTGTAGAGGTATATGAACTGATTTTAGACGTTATCAATCTAAGCTTTTGTCCAAAACAGTTGAGGTCTCATTTTTATGTTGAAAGCATACCAAATTGTGACATGTTTTAGGTTCCCATCAATCACACATTAATTAACCATGGGGTCAAACCCTTTGATTTTGAGTCCAGGGGAAGTGGCGTGAAAACGTCAAGATATTAGCTTTTGACCTCTCTGATTCTGGCTACGTTTCGTGTCATTTAAGCAGCTGAAGCCAGGAAAAAAAGAGGAACATCAATGATAGAAAATAGAGAAAATTTCCCTATCAAGGGTGATAGTAGCAATAACTTAAATGATTATCTATTTGGCACTTAAATTTTATGTGAATAATGCTACTAGTTCTGTGTAATTCAAGTTGATTGTGTTAGTCCTATGGTGAAGCTATGATCATTTATGAAGCTTCTATATTCATTTTTATGAGCTGCAAGTAACAAGTTTCTAGTTAACTTCCTCTAGTTTTTCTTTTAGTTTAGTTTAGACTAGACTTGTGATTGAAAATAGTAACATAAATTTTAAGGTATTAGAGAAATTAGAAACTATTCTACCTAAGAAGTGATATTCTACCTATGAAAGGATGTGTCTGTATTACATGTTGCTGTTGTACATATTGAAATTTATTCTAGTTGTGCCTCTATCCTTTTTATAGCCCTGATTTTGATGGTTTCTGAAAATGTAACATGTAAGAGACTTTGTTATATGCGTGGAAATGTTTACTCAGTTGATTGAATGTTGAGACGTATACTCAGTGTGTTCCTATAAAATGGGTCATGAAAGACTGGCCAGCTTTCTTGGTTTTTGCTAGTGACTGCTGAGAATTTTATTAGAACAAAATAGACAATTCATCTTAAAATGCTGAAGGAAACAGGAACTACTTTTTACTAGCCCATAAAATCAGGAGTGAATTGTTTTATAGTTTAATGTTGCTGTTATATTCTTGTTTGATGTAGATAAATTATGTAATTCGTACTTCACAAAATTACAAGTTTCTTTTACCAACTCATAAAGCTAGGAAAAATTAAAAGAAATTATTAATCAATAAGTATTGAAAATAACAGTTGTAGTGTTGATTTATTGTAGTTTTTCATGATGATTAATGTGTAAATGATATGTAATAATTTGCGATAATTTAATTGTCTATAAGGGGTTTCTTTCACTGGAACTATTTATACTCATTTTTTTAAAAAATACAAATAAGAAATTACACCAAACATATAGGAGAATATATTATGTAAATTCTACATTCTTAGTTTTACAACCTGAAGCAAACACTCTCCCTCAAAATATATTGCATTGGACCGAACCTTTAATTAAGCAAATGGTTAAAGATCCATTTATCTACATGAAATTTCTTTTCCCACCTTTATGCCTTTCACACACCCTTGTTGAAACCCCAAAAATATTTTTAAAGTTCGGATATGCATTTTTAAATACACTTATTTTTCATTTTACTTAATTTTAGTTCTAAGACGTGTCTCCAAATTTATATTTGATAATGCTTCGAAGATATATATTTTCGAAACTATATTTGATACTTCAAATGAAAAACAGAACTAGAGACAACATGGAAAAATTTATAATTGATAATCATAACAACTTGATATTAAATTAAAACACACATTACATAGATAATTGATAATTGGAAAATTAACATTACACATTGTTATAAACGGGTAGTTCTATATATTGTAACATGTTGATAATATCTTCAATGAATCTTACAGTCTTTGCATCCACTTAAATCAGACTCTGTTTTATATCAACAAAAAGTAATTCACATGACATCTAAATCTGCATTCGTTTTCAATTTGAAGTTGGTGAACTGCATCTTTCTGATGTTGTCAAACGAGGATTAATGATACTCGAGTTTAATAATGTGTCAATTTTTTAGATATCGCTAGAGTGTATTCAATTGGTTATCGGATCGACGCGAGTTATGTCCTCACATATCCTAAACTGAAGTGTCGATTTCTCTAAAGTATTGATATTGGGTATTTTGTAGAAAAGAATGGTATGAGAGACACCCTATTTATATAAGACTTGGATCATTGTGGGTCTTAGAAACCTTATCATGTCATCAGAGCACTTTTCTAGGATTCATATTTGGATAAACCTTATTATTTTACGAAAAAGATTTATTCGGATATGCACATCCGAAAAGTTCTCTAGATTTTTCTTTTTTAATTAAAATGAGATTTATCAGAATATGCATATATGAAATAAACCATGAATCGGAACCATATAACAGACAAATTCAGAGATACATCTCCGAAACATATAGCAAATGAACTCAGAGATGTATCTCTGAACTGAACGTATATTTTTCACCTCAACAACAAGATTAATGCAAGCTATGAAAGATGAAATGTGTAAAATTAACCTTAAGTTGCAGCTTTGTTTGCTCTCTTTGATGTAATAAAACACAAGAATGATGATTTGGAGTAAAAAAGTTGATTGAGAATGAAAGTTTTGTTAAGGAATTTGGGTTATAGAGGATGAATAAAGTATGCAAGAGATGGTCATGCAAAGTTGTGATATAATTTAATTTTTCGCTTAACAATTTTGGAGATGCATCTCCGAAAATTTTACTAAATGATTAAACGATAATTCTCATTGAAAAACGTTTGAAAAATTGGTTAATGAGTATTTTCGGAGATGCATCTTCGAATACACCGCATAAATATTCGAAAGTACATCTCCAAACTAAATTTTGGTAAAAATGCTTTATGATGCGTTTGAGGACGCATCTCTAGAAATTTCTAAAAATATTTTTGAGTTTTCATAAGTGTAATTCAGACCACATAAGTGAGAAAAGATACTACCTTATTTACATTTGGACTGCCTAATATTAAAGTGAAGAGAATTTCTTAATTCACCTCATGCTTTTCTTAGGCATCATGTGAAATTTCAAAATACCCTAAAAATTGAAATATACTTCTAATACGCACCATATTTAAATAACATTTATAAAAACCAAAATGCACTTCGGTACAAATCAAAATACATTTATGGTTTCTAATAAAAGCAAATTTGTTTCCATAACAATAAAAGTGCATGAACCACTTGGGTGCATAAATTTTCTAATGAAAACCAGAAATGTGTTTCTGGTTTGTACCGGAAGTACATTTTGTTGGAAATCCACCATAATCTATGATGAATTTCTACTAATCTTGATGAACAAGATTGATATTACCACACAATAACAATGAGCAATTAAAGAAAGAAAAAAAAGAGAATAAGAAGGAAATATTTTACAGAGTTTCTCTCGCCTGGAAAACTTTCTATTCACTTGCAAGTGCAAATACCGTGAATGAATTCTTGATTACAAAAATAAGGGTTACTCCCTCTATTTATAGATTTAGGTTAGCTTGATCCCTAAGCTAAAGCCCAAAACTATAAAAGCCCAAAATATCTATTTGGAACTAAATCAAATTTATTCTATTCTAGACTTAAATCAAATCTAAAACAAATCTAATCTGTATTGAATCTGAACAACCTGCTTCAAACCACAAGCTCTTCGACTGAGCAGCCTCCCTTCAACACACACACACTATTTCGACACAATTGAATTACAATTTAACACACATCCTAATTCATTGTGTCTAAACTATCTACATTCATCATTGCGCTTAGTCTTCGAAATACTTCGACATGCACACCCTTTGTCATGATATTTGCAATCTGATTCTCAATTTTGTAGTGTTCCAAGTTCATCTTCCCATCAACTACCTGCTCTCGAAGATAGTGGAACCTCATTTCGATGTGCTTGCTTCGACCATGAGCTTTTGGATTCTTTGCCAGGTTGATAGTGACATGTTGTCGATCTTTATGGTAATTGCTCCACGATCTTTACTTGTGATTTCTTGACCGGTTCCCATCCAAGTTGCTTGACAAGCACAAAAAAGCGCTATGTATTCGATTCGTATGATGATAATGTCTGTTGGTTCCTTTCTCAAACTCCAAGCAACAGCGCACCTAACATAAACACATATCCTGTTGTGAATTTTCGATTCTCGGCATCACTACACCATCAATTTGTGTACCCTACTAACTTGCATTATTTTCCTTTATCAACTGGAAATAAAATTCCATAGTCAAGAGTTCCTTTCAAATACCTCAATATCCTCTTTGATGATGCTAGGTGTGATACCTTTGACTTCTGCATGAATCTACTCACCATACCCACACTGTATGCTAAGTCAGGTCTCGTATGAAAAAGGTATCTTAAGGAACCAATAAGTCTTCTATATTGGTTTGGGTCGACATCATCTTCTTCCAAGTCTTTCAACGGTTGCAGTATTGGTTCTGCAGGTGTTGAAGTCGAATTACATTCTTCCATCTCAAATCTCTTGAGAATTTCTCCTGCATATCTTCTTTGATGCATCATCAAACATCTACTAGTCTTGTAGAATTCGATGCCAATGAAATGTGAAATATCACCCAGATCAAACATTTCAAATTCCTTGATGAGATCAGCTTTGAAGTCTTCGATCTCCTTCTTGTAGCTACCTGTTATCAACAAGTCATCCACATAGAGACATAGTATAAGCAATTCACTATTGCTTCTTCTTACATATACTCCATGTTCACTTGTGCACTTCACAAATTCCTTCTCCCTTAGAAAACTATCAATCTTCTTTTTCCAAGCTCTTGGAGCTTGTTTCAATCCATACAGGGCTTTTTGAAGCCTATACACCTTTCTCTCCTCGTTATGTTTCACAAACCCAACTGGTTGTTTGACATACACTTATTCGTCTAAGGGTCCATTCAGGAATGCACACTTCACGTCCATCTGACATATGTGCCAAATGTTTATTTCTGCTAAGCCAACAACCAACCTAATTGTTTCAATCCTAGCCACGAGTGGAAAAACCTCATCGAAGTAAAATCCTTCTTTATGAAGAAATCCTTTCGCCACTAGCCTAGCTTTGTGTCCAGTTACTTCCCCTTTAGGATTCATCTTCACTTTGTATACCCACTTGAAATCAATTTCCTTATTTCCTTGAGGTCATTCGACAAGTGACCAAGTGTTGTTGTCTTCGATGGAATTCACTTCTTCGTTCATCGCTTTCACCCACTTCGAATCTTCAATGCTTCAGATACATTGATAGGTTTGATATCTGCATAGAAAGCATAATGTACCAGCTCTCCTTCATTATCAACTGCATCATATGATGTAACAACATAATCTTGCAGGCACGTGTCTTGTTATTTGAGGTCTATTTGTACTTGTACTTAGTTAATCTATAACTGCTGGTTCCTCTTGTCGAACTTCTCTTCTGACTTGAGTTTTTGGTTCTTCAAGTAAAATTCTCATTTAATCTTTCTTGACATTTTGAGCTCAATCCCATTCTTGCAGCTCATCTATGATCACGTCCCTACTGATCACAATCTGCTTGTTCACTGGGTCGAATAACTTGTAACCTCCTGTCGTATGATATCCTACTAGAATCATTTGACTCGACTTGCCATCAAGTTTTCTTCTCAATTGGTTTGGCACATGTCTATGTGCAATAGATCCAAATACCTTCAGATGACTCAAGCTAGGTTTCACTCCAGACCAACATTCTTCTGGAGTAATCCCTTCTAGCTTTTTCATTGGACATCTGTCTAGAATATACGTTGCAGTAGACACAGCTTCACACCAAAACTCTTTAGGTAAATTCTGGCCTTTCAACATACTCCCTCCGTCCCAAAATATAAGAGAAAAAAAATAAAAAAACACACTTATTAAGAAAAGTAAAACCATAATCATTTGACTTGTGATTTTGTCGAAATAAAATGCATTGGAAGATGTAAAAATAATTCTAATTGGTTGTTGGTTATAGAAAAGATGAGAGAGAATGTAAATTAAATGCATTTTACATTTAATTTTACTTTTAAAAAGATGAAAGTGATTTTTTTCTCTTATATTTTGGGACAAGAAAAATGCATTTTTTCTCTTATAATTTGGGACAGAGGGAGTAATTCGAACCATATTAATGATAGTTCGATTCTTCCTTTATGCAGTCTCATTCTACTGTGGAGTTTAGGGTGGCACCACCTCATGCATAATCTCTTCTTTTTCACATAACATGTCGAAGTCTTTCGACACATACTCTCCACCACTATCAGTTCACAAAACTTTGAGCTTTTGACCACTTTGTCTTTCAACCATAGACTTAAACTTGGCAAATACCTCGATCACTTCACTTTTCTTCTTGATCAGGTAAGTCCATAGTTGTAGACTAAAATCATCTATGAATGTGACAAATTATTTACTAACTCCAAACAAATCCACTTGGATTGGTCCATATACATCAGAGTATATGACTTCGAGAACAACCTTCAACTTACTTCATGCATCCTTTTGCTATTCTTGTGTTGTTTCGCACACATTTTCACACACTTTGTTTGGAATGTCAATTTCTAGAAATCTTGAAACCATATTCTTTTTTTTCAAGTCTCTGATGTCTCTGAAGTTGAGATGGACTAGTCGATAGTGCCATATCCATTTGACTCTGCTAGCTACAGTCGAAAGGCACTTGTGCTCCATCACATTTAGTTCGATTGAAGATTCTATTTTGGGACATGGGAGCCTTCAAGATTAATCTTACATTCTCTTCGGCGACTCTCCTTATCTTGTCTTTGACATTCACCTTGTAATTCTTTTCGACCAACTGCCCTATACTAAGCAAGTTTCTCTTAATGCCTGGAATGTATAACACATTCGAAATCACTGACCTTTTTCCATCTTTCCTCATGATCATAAATTATCTAATACCTTCAGCTTCTAGAGTATTTTCATTTGAAAATTTCACCATGTTCTTCATTGAGGGATTTAGATTGACAAACCAATCTTTTCTTCCAGACATATATGATGAACATCCTGAATCCAAGTACCATTGATCCTTGAATTTTTCTTCATCTCTTATTGTGACCATCAACATCATCTCTTCCTCTTCATAACTTTGCATCACTTTGTTTTGCCTTTCACTTCTCTGGAAAATCACTTGAATAGTGACCACACTTCTGACAATTATAACATTGAATGTGACTCTTGTCAGACTTTCGACCACCACCTCTTCCTCTATTTGCAACACCACCTCTTTGGTTACCTTGGTATGGTCTTCTCTAACTTAACGTATTTCTTTCGTTTTGGTTTCCTCTGCCAATTGAATTGCTGTAACCTCCTCTACCTCTACCGAACCACTCTCCTTTGCCTTTCTTGTCTTGATCCTACAGAGCAACATCATTCTTTGGTTTGCCTGCAACTCTTTCATTCATCCTTTATTCATAAGATTCAATCGTCCCTTGAAGCTCTTCCTTTGTTAATTTCAATAGATCTTTTCCCTCTTATATAGCCACCACAACATGGTCGAACTTAGGAGTCAAAGATCTCAAAATCTTGGAAACAACAACTCTTGTTGTTAATGTTTCTTCACATGTCTTGATTTGATTCACTAGTTTTGTAACCCTAGTGAAGAAATAAAATATACTTTCACTATCTTCCATCTGAAGTAATTCATACGTTCTCTTGTAAGTTTGTAACCTCACCTCTTTCACCTTTTCAGCGCCTCCAAATGATTTCTCAAAAATCTCCCAAGCTTCTTTTGCAGATTCTGAATCACTAACCTTTTCGAAGTTGTCTGGACTCAAATATTGATGAATTATAAAGAGAGATTTATAACTCTTCTTCTCTGATTCTGTATGTTCATTCTTTTATTCTTCTATAGAGTCTTCTTCAAGCTATTTTACTCCATCCTTTACAAGATCCCACAAACCTTGACAATAGAATAAAACTTTCATCTGCTTGCACCAATTCTCATAGTTGTCTACTTTCAGAATTGGAAGACTTCTTGGATAATTCACATTCTCATAGCTCGCTGCCATCGTGAATTCTTCTTCCACGATCGTTCCTGATTGTTCCTTGTAACACCCCTTTTTAATAACCCCAAATACATAAGCATATAATCAGAGTTAAATAACATGCATATACAGAAAGGGCGTCAATTGACGTTTCCAGAAACTAAAAGCTTTCTAAAACCAACAAAACAAACATGTCAATTAATAATACACTTGGTCGTAGGAATAACACTTATTCAAAATTATAATTCATTTAGAATATGCATTACACAACGAAATTAACAAATAAATCATGTATTAGCAATGATTACATCCCATACTATAATCATTATTTTCACGAATAAAACAAATCTAAGCATGACATGCAAGTTATCAATTAGGCATTAAAGCCATCCAAAATAAGAGAACATAACAATACGTTTGAAGAATCAAACACGAGTCGAACAACTATCCCACCCAAGTGTTACATGACAGAGCATTTGACATAACTACCTAGTCAAAACACAAAAACCAACAAGCTAAGCTTCCACACTCTCCTCGTGCAAAGCGCCACTACCGCTACCTGAGCGATGTCGCATAGAACATCATTCCAATAGAAGGGTGAGAATTCATATCATTATGAAAAGCATAATAAGGAACAATGAATAAACAACATTCAAAGGAATTTATCACACCTTGCATAAATCAATGTAAATAGTATTATCACCTATATTTCTCCTATTCAAGTATGCAACAAAGCTATATGGATTTAATTATCAAAACATCCAATACCATTTATCACAAAATATGCACCATATCATCTAATAAGCACATATTCACGATATCACCAAAATCCACATATATGCACATTCATCAAAACATATCCATATCATCATATCACATAAATCACACATCAACAACCACCCACACCGACAACGTGCGACTCAAGTGTAACTCAATGCAATATGCATGTGGATCCCAAACCTATTATCATTTTCGGAGCGATTGTCAACTCTAAGAACTAGATAACCACCCTAAATCTCCACTCGGCGTTAAGCTTTAAAAAACCCATTCGGCGTTAGGTTTGGGATAAGAAAATAATCTCCAAGAAATTATCCAACATTGCCTCTTCTCCAAGACTTCATGCTAGTGTAGTGTGCAACAACCACAAGACTCGTGCACTTAAGACGATCGCAACCCCTTAATCATACAAGAGCATATACTTCAATAATTACACAACTACCACATAACATGAATTCAATCCCAAACAATGCATCACATAGCATTCACCATCACATTCACAACAAAATAACACATATAGAATATACAAACTCATGTTATTCAAGTTTCATCAATGTATAACACATTTTCACAAATGCACGATATTACACAATCACATTCATATTCAATCACTAAGATTCACTCCTTTCGGCTACCTACAAAAACAATTCCAAATTACAATATTGATATCCAAACGAATAAAGCATAATACACATATTCAACTTATGTCATATTACACAATTCTTACCAAATCAAAATAAGACATCTAAACGCCAAATAATCCAATCCAATCATATGGATGATTTACTAGTTTCATATTGATTCAAATGGAAAGTGAAAAGAAGTTATGTTTCAAAAGATAACCGATTCCTAATCATGCCAAAATATGCCAAAAAGTAGCTGAAAAACACTCAGTTCGCGCCGCGCACCCTTGTTGGCGCCGCAAACTGAACGGTTTTGCAGAAAACAGCAACTTCAATGCAATCCAAATGTGAAAATTGACATGATACAAGGTTCAATGCCACAACTAAACACTAGATTTAAGTATGCAACATCAACCTAATGTATTTTCCTTATGGTTACTAACTTAACATATTCATTTTTATGGTTTGCACATTTAAATTGGGGATTTTCATACAAACCCTACTCTTCAATTCTAGATTCAAACACATAGAAAACCTATCATGTTCATATACCCATTGACCCAATCATACTATCCCATAATAATAAGGATCCCCCCTTACCTCTTGATGAAACCCTTGTTTTTCAAGCTCTAACTCTTTCTTCCTCTTTTTTTTTCCTTCTCTTTTCTCTTGTCTTTCTCTTCTCTTTCTCTTGTTTTCTTTCAAGTGAATGTGATAACTCTCTTTTCTTTCCTTTCCTCCCTTTACTAAATTAATTCATATTGGGCTTAAATTAATTAACACCCCCACATTTCTCATACTACCAATAATTAGGCCAAATAGATATTTCCTCTTAATAATAATATTAGCCCAATTAATCCAAAACACACAAATACACATATAATTAAATAATTAAATAATTATCATGCTATATAATAATTAAATAACTAATTAATTAATAAAACACCAAATAATTAATAAAATACCAAACAAAATAATAAAATAAAATAGCTAATAAAAAATCGGGTTGTTACAACTCTCCCCCACTTAAAAAATTTCGTCCTAAAATTTTTACCTCAAACAAACAACTCAGGATATGAATCTCTCATCTGACTCTCAAGCTCCCAAGTCACATTACCATCTACCGGTCCACCCCAAACAACTTTGACCAAAGTGATCTCTTTACCACGAAGTTGCTTGACTTCACGATCCTCAATCCTCATAGATGATGTTTCAACCGTCAAATTATCTCTTACTTCAACATCATCTAATTGGACAACATGCGATGGATCTGCAATGTACCTCCTCAACTGAGACACATGGAACACATCATGCAAATTAGCAAGTGACGGTGGAAAAGAAATACGATAAGCCACTTCACCTACTATCTCTGAAATCTGATACGGACCAATAAAACGAGGCATCAACTTACGCGACTTCAAAGCTCTACCAACACCAGTTACAAGAGTAACCCTAAAAAACACATGGTCACCAACCTCAAACTCAAGTGTTTTCCTCCTCTTATCATGATAACTCTTGTGACGACTCTGAGAAGCCTTCATCTTCTCCTGAATCATCTTAACCTTATCCGTAGTCCGTTGAACAATCTCAGGTCCAACCACAACACTCTCACCAGATTTATACCAACACAAAGATGTCCTACACCTTCCTCCATACAAAACTTCAAAAGGTGCCATTCCAATACTAGAATAAAAATTGTTGTTATAAGTAAACTCAATCAAAGACAAAAACACATCCCAAGCACCCCCGTGCTCTAAAACACGTGCTCCCAAAAGATCCTCAAGCGACCTGAATTGTCCTCTCCATATGACCATCAGTCTGCGGATGATATGTTGAACTCAAATGCAAATTTGTACCCAAAGTACCTTGCAAACCTTCCCAAAATCTCGAAGTAAACCTCAGATCTCTATCCGAAACAATACTCGACGGAATACCATGCAAACTCACAACTTTCTCAATATATAAATTGGCAAACCTCTCTATCTTATAATCCATCCTAATCAGAATAAAGTGAGCAAATTTTGTCAATCTATCCATAATAACCCAAAAAAATAAAAATTACTCGGAGTCCTCGGTAAACCTGAAACAAAATCCATAGAAATGCTATCCCACTTCCACTCAAGAATGGATAACGGTTGTAATAAACCATACGGTTTTTGATGTTCAATCTTTGACTTCTGACAATCAAACAAGAATACACAAACTCTGCAATATCATTCTTCATACTAGACCACCAAAACAATTTCCTCAAATCTTGATACATCTTAGTAGCACTAGAATGAATACTCAAACCACTTCGATGTCCTTCATCAAGAATCCTTCTCTTCAAGTCCATAACATCAGGAACACAAACTCTATCACGACATCTCATGAGACCATTCTCATCAATCCGAAATTCACCACCTTTACCTTGATTAATCAATTTCAATCGATCAACCAAACCCAAATCCAATTTCTGACCTTCTCTAATCTCATCCAAAATACCACTAGTAAGCTTCAACATACCAAGCTTAACACTAGACGAAATCTCTTCACAAACCAAACTCAAATCTCTAAACTGTTCCAACAATTCCAACTCTCTCATCATCAACATAGACATATGCAAGGACTTCCTACTCAAAGCATCATCTACAACATCCTCTTTTCCCGGATAATAATGCAAACCAAAATCATAATCCTTCAAGAATTCCAACCATCTTCTTTGCCTCATATTCAACTCTTTATGATCAAACAAATACTTCAAACTCTTATGATCATTTAACACATCAAACCTTGATCCAAATAGATAATGCCTCCAAAGTTTCAGAACAAACACAACTGCAACCAACTCTAAGTCATGCGTCGGATAATTTCTCTCATGAACTTTAAGTTACCTCGATGCATAAGCTACCGCTTGTCGATTCTGCATCAACACACCACCTAAACCCAACAATGAAACACCACAAATGGTTCCACCAGATTAGGAAAAATTAAAATAGGTGCGGTTGTCAACCTTCTCTTAAGCTCTTGAAAATTAGCTTCACATTGAGATGTCCAAATAAAAGCTTGACCCTTTCTAGTCAACTGCGTCAACGGCCAACTTAGAAAAACCTTCAATGAACTTACGATAATAACCAGCCAAACCAAGAAAACTTATAATATTAGAAATAGATTTCGGAGCCTCCCATTGAGATACAGCTTCAATCTTAACAGGATCAACCGAAATACCACCACTAGAAATCACATGCCCAAGAAAACTCACTTCTTCCAACCAAAACTCACACTTAGAAAGCTTAGCAAACAACTGCTTCTCTTTCAACACAGATAACACAATCCTCAAATGCTCAGCATGATCTTCTTCACTCTTGGAATAAACCAAGATATCATCGATGAACACAATAACAAACTTATCCAAATACTCATGAAAGGAGAAGAAGAAGGAAATATTTTATGCATAATTTCTCTGCCTTGAAAAACTTTTTATTCACTTGCAATCAAAAATGTGAATGAATTCTTGATTACAAAATAGGGATTACTCCTCTATTTATAGATTTAGGTTAGCTTGCTCCTAAGCTAAAGCCCAAAACTATAAAAGCCCAAAATATCTATTTGGAACTAAATCAAATTTATTCTATTCTAGACTTAAATCAAATCAAATCTAATTTGTATCAATTTGAACAACCTACTTTAAACCACAAGCTCGTCATTGGCAGCTCCGATGAGGCGAGATCTCTCATTGGGATTAACTAAATGGTCCAATCCATCACGGTCCATTTAGCGACAATAGGCCAATTAAATAATTCATCAATAAGTGTTTAATATCAATAGACCATAATTCATATTAATAATAATTAACAATAATTGAATATTGTTAATCCAAAATTGACTAATTAAATAATTAATTCAACAATTAGGTCATAAGAGGTAAAACTTTGTTCTAACAAAAAGAAGATGATTATGTGCTCTAGTGCATCAATCACCAATAAATTTAATCAGACGGTTGTTTATATAATGCACTGCATTACTTACGAATGGATTTAACTAACTTTGATATATAAGTTACTTTTGATTTTCCCATTGAGTTAATTGCATTGTTAACTTTATAAACTTGTCTGCTCCATTGCATTAAAAATTTACGCTATCGTAATGAGACACAACTCGACCACATCTTTTATTTCTAATGTATAACCGAACAATGTCTATTGTTTATTTTGTTTTTTGATAAACAATCAAATTGTATTAAATATGAGTACTAGGGGTACTAAACCCTTGATACAAAGAGGAAAGGTAGGAACAAAGTCTCAACAACCAAAAGATAACAAGTTTAAGATTTGAAATATCAGCATCTACCTGGGTCAATTCACCAATCAGTCCATTTATGATTTAATGAAGCATTGGATTTTACACGGTACCATTCTCAAGTTAAGAACTTAACCCTTTCTAAGAGATCCCAAGAGGATAAAAACCCTCATTTAAAGAGAATGTTATTCCTATAACGCCTGATAATCCAACAAACAGCTGACCAAAAACCACAATGCAATTTACCATAAAATATGGAATTGAGAAGATATTTGAAATGGTCAAAATGTTGGGCAATCAAATCTCCAACTACCACACGAGAGATCCCTATCCAGGAACTAAGATTAAGCCAAAGATTAGAACTGACTTGACAATTTAGGAAAAGATGGATCGCGTCTCCCTCTTCTATAAAGCACAATAGGGACACGAGATTATGGCTCCCAACTAAAATCTCTCTCTCTTTTCTAACTACTACTTGGTTCGTAATTGATTTACGAAAATTCTCCAACCAAAGCTTGAACGTTTTAAGGAATATTAGCTTTACAAAAGAGTATCAAAAATAGTAAATATTTTACATCGAGTATAAAAATTTATGCATAATAATGTTGTATCTCCTAATATAATGAATATAATTTTTAAGATAATTGATTTTGTTATATAATAAAGAATAACAACACACAGCTTATTACCTGTTTATTGATTTTTATAATCTTAATTATATATAACTAAATATATGTTTACTGATAAAATTTGAATCGAGTTCTAAAATAGAATAATATGATGAGTTAATCTCATCTTGTCCTAATTGATAAAATTAATTGAATTCTAGTAAAAAATAAACTCTTGTTAAGAACGCAATCCAAAAAATAATGAGTTCAATTCATAAGTAAAAATAATACTTCATCAGTGTTTTGTTTTTTTTCCTAAGATCTAGAGTGAAAAAAATAATTATTAACACTAGCAAAAATTCAAATCTAAATTTTATAAAAAAAATCATACTATTAGATTTCTATCTCTTCATAGTCAGAGAGATCAAGGCTTTAAATAGAAAGAGAAAGTGGTACATAGTTTGAAAATCCAACCACATCTCAAGCTGTTAAAAGCCTAGATTTTCGGTTATTTTTTTTTCCATTTATGTTCACCAAATCATGTCGATAAGTACATATTTCTTTTTTGTTTTTCATTTTCTGTCTCAACTATTGAGGAGTGTGATGAAAATAAAATTTCATTGAAAGTGTTTCTATAGCTTTACCCTTTCTTAGATCAAATTTAATATATACATTATTATAGAAGTGGACCAAACAATGATTCATTTTTAGCAACTTGATATTTTCTTCATCATGATCAATAAATAAGTGGTTATTCAATAATGTGATGCTCACGTGTATTAAGTTGCTCTTTCCAAATTGTGAAAAAAAACACATGCTCTCTCCAATTTGTTTGTATAACATGGCATGGCCATAAACATTAACAACGGTGTCACTAGTTAATGTTGAGTATAGTTCCTCAACTAGTTGTGATTAAAGTATGTAGTTAAATAAATAAATAAATAAAGTGAATGTTGGATACATGTTGATTGGTAGCATGATATGAGTATTACATGAATGAAAAAGTGAGTATTAAATATTTTATTTAAGTGAGAGGACACGTAAACATAATACTTCAAATTTTTGGTTAAAATATGTATTTAATGTGATTATTCTCAAACCTCTCTATGAACTAATAATAATGTAAAGAAAATTTTTATTTGAAATTTAATTTAATTTCAAAATAAATTAATATAAAAATGATATGCTATATTAATGATTGGCCGATGGAACCATATTCAACCAAACTCCTATACAAGAGAGTGTTCACTTCAATAAAATCCATCGTCTAAATTAATGGATTGTTCTTTTTGTATTGGTATGCACTTGAAGCTTGAAGCATGAACTACTTTGTACAACCTAAGAAGGGAGTTAGCATATCCTACTGAAAAATCATAAATGTCTTTTAAATTTAAAAATGCATTTTTAAACGTATTATTCCGACCTGATTTATAAGTAAATTTTTTTTTAGGTTCATTAAAGTATTTGGTCTATATAAGAGATTAGATACATTTATTATTCAATGAAACTAAAAAATAATCTTTGCTTATAAATAAGGTCAGAGGGAGTACTTCATAACTCACTTCAACACTTTTCAAGTGAGTTATCTCCATTATTTTTAAAATTTCGTCCGAAGATACCTTTCTGTATAAATGTTAGGTGATTCGTAAGTGCACTTCTCTATTAACTTCAATTTTAAAAGTCAAGAAATTTTACAGAAATGCATATGCGGACGAGTTTAATTCATATCTCGCATCAGGCCACCCTCTTCGTTCTACTTCATTTGTTGAAAATGTCAAAACACAAACAAAACACCAAAAGTGCTAGTGAGAAAATTTTAACTAGATCTTTTCAAGGTAGAATACTATTTCTACCTTATTTCATTCAACCCCTGGACACACACGTCACTCCATTCAAACTCTCTCAACTAATCACATTTGAGTTTCTCCCCCACTTTATTTTTTTAGATTTGATGCATGCTTGAGTTAATAAGTTGTTTAAGGTATTTTAGAATGTAGTTACATTCCTAATAGAGAGTATATTGAAACATATGCATTCACATTGTTTAAAGATTAGGGAATAAGGCATGTTGGGCTACTGATTTTATGCCATTTTTTCGTGTTTTTATATTGCGGAAATGCATGTTCAGAATGTTCCATTTTTTATTTTCCCAAATTACAAAGATGAATTTCTGTAAAGTCTCTCCACACATAAACCTATTTGATTTTCCATGTGTGTCATCTGGTTTTGACTTGTTTGTCTGTGATATGATTTTCTAGTTTAATTATATGTACAATGGTTGAAAACCCTGACACATTGAGGCATGCTCGAGTGGCCCAACATACATCAATTTGTAGGGAAATGGCCAAACCCTCGCGACCATTAGCTGGTGTGACTTCATTTCATTCGAAAACGTTGACTTTTGAAGCTCATGTGTCTCTAGCTTCATCTTCCAGGAGTCACATTTCCCTTACTTCCCCTGTAGCCACTAAAGCCCAACAAGAGGAACCTGCTGCAGTTGTTGCTCTCGTTCCTGGTAGTTTTCTAGGAGGCCTTTATGACATCTTCATATTTCCTCTCTATGTAGACCATGTTGTTAGGCATGTATGAGTGGAGAGGTAACATAAATATTTAATTGCTTAGGCATTACATCCATTTTATACTAAATGAATTTATTGATGTTGTTGTATTTTTTTACAGTACCATGAAACGATAAAAGTTATAAACCATAACATGAATATTTTGAATCTTCCACAACACAAAGAAGCATGGTCCAGGATGTATTGCATGTATCTGGGATGCAAGGTTTATGTGTGACTGGGTACAAGAGCATTAACCGTGGCATGTTGATGACTCTTTTTTTTTTTAGAGATAGCACAAGGAGACGTCATCTTTTCATATTCATATTGGTGAAATGTCCATCACCCTTGATGATGTCTCATGCTTCCTACATCTTTTGATCAAGGGAAATTACTAAACAACTCCAGAATCTCTAGAGTTGAGGCACTAGACATGATGGTGACCTATATGGAACCTGACCCATATGAAGTCTAAATAGAGATTAATGCCACGAGAGGTGCTCATGCTAGAATTTCATATTTGTAGAAGCTGTACAATACCAATTGGATAAGGAACTGAAGGCTGAAGGTGATGATGAACAGGTTTTGCATAGACAATGTGCATTTAGGTCATATGTCATGTACTTGGTTGACAAGAACATATTTGTGAATAAAAGTGTAATCTACATCGATATAGTCTACTAGGCATATTTGAAAGATGCACTTACAGACCCACCTTGCAAAAAATACGGAGATGCATATTCGAACTATTTGTTGGCAAAAATAGGGGGAATGACTCACTTATGAAGTACAAGTGTGTAATTAAGGTACGCATGACTTTGCACTTCCAAAGTTAGGCAAGAGTATTTTTGATTTTCTAAAGGATGATCTTTCACCCCATGTAGTTGGAAAAGTAAGATCCCTTGATGTATAGCAAGTTGGACTAAACTGATGTTTTCTCTCTTAGCATGTCTTATGCTTGATTTTTAGTAATCAAATTTTGTCTATTTTAAAAAGCTAGGAGTAAAAATATGTTGGAAAATAATTAAATAAACTTTCTTTTTAAAGTAGAATATTAAAAAAAATTGTGCAATTTCAATTGACAACTAACAAATTCAATTTTAAAGCACAATAATAATAAGAGAAAAATTAAATAGTAAGGACACCGAAATTTTAAAGCGAAAATCTTCTCTCAGAGTGAGAGAATAAAAATCATGAGACTTATTCCAGTAACGTCTTCCACTATATAAACAATGTACATACAATTAGTTTTCCTAGTAATACTAAAGAATACAAATCTTCACCAATAAATAATAAAGGTGGAAATACACACTGCAAACAACATCTCCACAAAATTGTAAGTATACCAAATCAACTTTAAGAAAAGGTAAAACTACTCAACAAAAATATAAATAAAATTAATTAAGTGATAGGAACAATATACTAAATTTGTAGCTCAAATTGATAAAGTTTGTTACACACATCTCGGAGCCAATTATCTCTTATTCTCGCACAACATAAGTGTATTTTCCTCTTCTCTATTTATGTTCTTCTTTCTTCTCTAAAATCATTATTTAATTAATTTTTTGCTGTATTGCTTCAGGATTAAAAAAAATATATTTTAACTATTTGTCAAATTGGTTTGTCCCAAATAAAACAATACTCGTAAAAACTTTTTTTTTTCTTTTTTTCTTCTTCTTCTTTTCTAGATAGATGTCTTCCTTCTTCCAACATATCACTATCCCTCCTACATAACATTGAACATTTGTGCCATTGTAACCATAATAGCCCAACAATTGGAATGTACGAGCAAGTCGGCGAATATCACACCTTGTTTCCAAGAGAGCAGTCATACAGGGCTTGTGAGCCACAAAATATTGCTTGCAGTATCTATACAAATATTTGTATGTTGCACCTCTGCAATTCCACACAAAAACTTTGTTGTCATTTATCATTATAGAAACGAAATTACACAAGTATCAAAAGTCCTTGTGACATCCCATAAACATGCACGTTATTGGATGAGCTTTGTAGTCTCCTCAACAGCGCCCATATTTGACTCACATGTGTTTCCCTCTGTAACATTGTTTTTTGAGGAACCAAAATATTGCACCTTTTCTCCTCCTTTAAAAGGCTGCTGCAGATGAATGGGCTCCAACACAATAGTACTTCAATTAGGCGGCCTTGGCATGTTTGGAGCCACCACTTCTTTAAAACCCTCATTCCTATCCCTGATAACCACCCTCATCCTTTATGACACCGTTTGTAATACCCGATCTTTTCATCTGATCCTGAAGACTCTCTAAGAATGTTTACCATATCAATTCTTTCAAATAGGCAACCCCTTTTTTAACTTGTGGATTCATTTTCCCCTTAAAACCATTTCCACTTCGTGCGGCCAATTTTACTTCCCTGAAAGACTTCAACGATATCGCTTCTTTATTCTTATGCACATGCTTCAGCTTTACTAGTTTCCTTTTGGAGTCGTGTGGAAATCCAACAGACATCCCAATATATGTACCCTCCACTCCTCGAACATTCCTCTCATTCTCTCCCTTCACGTGAATCTTTTTACCCTTGTCCCCCTCAATCTTTTCATTCATTGTATATTGCTTCTCGCGCACATCCTAATTTACCTTGATGACTTCATCACTTAGTGATATAAATCTTGATTCGCTAACCTTAGAGTTCCCCTTCTCCCTGGCTTCTCCCATTCGTGTATCCACATAAGCTTTATCCGACACTCAATCACTTTATTCATTGTCTTACCACTTTTATTCTCTCTTCCATGCATGGTGTGTTGCACATGCAACCTCTTACTCTTCTTATCATTTTGAACTACTTTCCACGGTCCATCTACATGTCTACCCATCAGATCCCCAATTTCTACTTCTGCTTCTATGGTTACTCGATTTCTATCCTCAGCGACCAAAGCATCTTTATTATTCTCAGCACAACCCTACTTATAGTGGCCAAAGCTACCACAATTTGTGCACAATAAATATAGTCCTTTGCATTCCACATGACACTTCCTTCCCTTAATAGTAAACATTGCAACCAATAGTTTTGTCAAATCTACTTGCACACATAGCCTGACATATTTCCCATGTTCTTGAGCTAAAGTGTTTTTATCAACTTTTACACTCTTGCCTATTCTATTAACTATAAACTTCAATGCTTCCTTATCATAATACTCAATTGGTGTTTACAGTGATTTCTAGTAAACAACCGCTAGTCTTCCAATTTACTGATTATTATTGGTTACTCGCAGGATTGACTAGATTAATCCTAGGACACATGTGTCATAATTGATTTCCATGTTCAAACCCATTATTTTCATAAACTTTATATTGTAGAATGTAAGAGTGGTTTCTCTAAGATCATCTATATTAATATGTTGATCAAATGTATAAAATATACTGACTAAATGTACAAAGGAAATGTGCTTCGAATTAAACTTAGATTCAAATGTAGAGATAAAGAGTTTCTGAACGTATAAAAGTTTCTGAAATGTAAAGTGTTTGATAAAAAGATAAAATAAAAGTGGAGTTTCTGGGAAATAAAGGTGTTTAAAGGCAAGTAAAATAGGAACATGAAAGGAAATCAAAGGATTCTAAGAGTAAAAGTGCAGTAAAAGTGAAAGAAATATAAAAAGACTTGTATTTGAATTGTAAAGGATCATGATGTTCAGTACGTACATTTTGTCTTCTTGACTCGTTTCCCTTCAATTACGGTATTTTGAGTGTTTGAGATTTTTAGTACACGAAATGAGCACACAAAATCTAACATAAAAACACATATTTATAGTGTCTTGACCCTAACGGTCCTATCCTAAAATCATGCCACGTTCGAAACATGCAGGCTTCCCATGTTTACTGACTTCCACGCGTCTTCTAAGAATGGCGCTCTTATTTTGAAATTCGAATCCTGTGTCAGTCTTCTTCAATTCGAATTAATCTTCTGCTTGGACCATTTCCAATACTGGCACCTTCGTCCAAAGGAGCTTCTTTTATATTTTAAACGCTAAGATCTCAAAATCGAACCCATTATCTGTTGCTGGAAATCGAAAAGCTTCCTTTAGAATAAAGGCTTTATATTTCTTACCAATATTCATTATTGATATTTAACCTCCTTTTCTATGCTCATTCGAAATATTGGTTTTGATACTCCAATTATTATCTATTCGAAATTTCCAGCTAACAATTGGTAGCTCTGAAACTCAAACCCACACCCCTACTTCCTTTAACACCTCAGTCGCATGTTGAAAATTCCGGCTGCATTCTTTAACCGTCAAATATTTATCATAGATTAACTAAGGTCCATACATGAGGGTTGCATACTAATCTTTCTCATTCGAAAAAATGACCAAATAGTAATCATTACTAAAGTCAATAATGTTGATTATGTATTTTCAAATCCACATCTATTTTAATCTATTATCCAGCGCCTTATACCTTGTTCTTCTTCCCAACAGCTTCACAATAACTCCTCTCCTCCATGGTCGATACAACTGTTTCTCCTCCTTCTATGAGAATATAAAGTTTGGGCATTCATATCCTCCAATAGTAACCTCTTAAACCATAATCCTTTCCTCCACACCATCTCCTTCCTCCTTAGTGTCAGCGTCTGCCTCTATATCCTCAATAGTAGGCACATTCTCGCCAATATGCCCCACCACCTTATCCATGTATGACTTCTTTCCCACCCCATCACCATGTTGCAACAACAACATGTTTGTATAGTCCACCGACCGTGATGATGCGGCATAGAAAATATGCTCCATTTCTTTAACCTTCTTCGTAATTCGCTATTGCAAACTTCTTCATCTTTGGATTTCTCATGGCTGAGCTCTGTGCCGTTGTTTTCTTGCCCTAGCCTAGAATAAAAAGTAAAAAACAAATTCTAATAAAAATAAATTTTGTTTAAATATATTTACAAAAATGAAATTAAAAAATAAATTAATTTCAAACAATTTAATTTTTCTTTGAAAAGGCTACAAAGTTTAATTGTAAGTTAAAATTTATTTTGCAAATAAGAATAGTCCTATTTCAAACTCACATAAATATATCAAATAGTAATTACAATTAACTCTATATTTCTAAAATTACTTTTTTTTCCTTTTAAAATTGAATATGTTCAACCAATTGAAATTGAGTTATACTTACTACAAGTTGTATAATCTATAATAATTTTAAGTGAATTCCTTAACCCACCATATAAGGGTGAGGCGCATTCCATGAAAATTCAAAAATGTCTTTCGTAAAATCGAAAGTTTATTTTCGGTTCGCACTATATTTGAGTGAAACCAGAAATATACTTCCGATATGTATTATATTTAAGTTTATTTTAAATTTGGTCTCACTCGGTCTCACTTACACGTTTTATTTAAAAATTATATATAGTTTAAAATCAGAAACATACTTCCGATTTACACTCAACCATTTTCAACGTGATTTTCATGATATAGAGTGATAACCGAAAGTATATTTCTGATTTTCATGAACAATTTAAAAATTTCACAGAGATGAGTAAGAAGGTAATGGGGTGGATAAAAAAATTCACTAACTTTAATTTGATTATTTGATTTCACTTTATAAATCGTTTTATAGAGGAAGATTAAGTTCAATCACAATATAATTTGAATTATATTTTTAAATAGAGGTAATTGATACTTTTGCAAATCGATTTAAATTGATTTTGTATAGATGAATTAATCCAATAAAGAATTTTAACACATTAATTGAGTTCTTAATGCTTGAGGTTGACTCTCATATCCAAGGCGATTAAATTATGTGAATCTAACCCTTTGTGGAACCAAATTTGGTGTGGCCTAAGCTTTAAACTTGAAGAAAGGGATTTGTAGTTCTGCACCAATCTCTTCACTGATTTTTGTGTGGTAAAGAGTAACATAGAGTTGGTACTTTCCCTTTAAACTCTCACCTAGTTAACCCAACAAAATCAGATACACAAAAGAACTTATTTTGTAATCGAAATTAGAGAAATGAAGTTGTTATGAAATCTTTGTCCAACAGTGTGAAAACAATTTCATTAACAAAATGATTCATCACATGCACTACTTTTTCAAAAGTTAAATTCATACTACACTTTTCATTCTCTCTCATTTAAATTACAATTAAATGAATACTACAATTATATATATACACTTAGGTATGTCTGACTTATCTTTTGATTGACTAACAAATTCATATACTAATATTACTAAAATTTATTTTAATATTTAATATGACATTTTACAAAAACATATTAAATATAATATTATATTTTAATATAAATTTAATCATGTGAAAATTTGATGTAGGTTAATAAGTATAATTTACTTTAATAAATTTATAAGTTAACAGAATAAAAAATCTTATATTAATAATAGTAATGTAAAAAATATTATTTATAATTACTAAGTAAAATGACTCAGTGAAACTTTAAAAAATCAGTATTTTTTCTATTTAAAAAAAATCTAAATCATAATTTTTTTCAGTTGATCGATCTACTTTCATGATACTCTTATATTTGAATTTCATGCATACTCTTCTGTAGTATTTGAATTGGTGGTATAAAATAGAATGTAATAAAGAAGTAAATAATGGGATTATATTGTTTATTAGACTTATAAATAATGGATAAATACATTAAAAATATATTTCATCTTAATCCATCCATTTTTTCTCACTAAAGGGTGAAAAGGACATTAGATATGATAGGTCATGCGACCGGCCAAAAAGCATCCAATACGGAAATATCAATGAAGTCATTATCGAACGTTTTTTTATTCCGTCGAAAGGGAAACATAAATATCGAGTAAATCTGAGAGGAGAAATCACGGTCTTGCGACTGAGAGATCGGGTAAGAGAGTCTTTTACGTAAGAGGAAGATATTAGCATCTCACACGCCTGTAGTACTCCACAGTATCCACTTTTGTTTTCTATTTAATGGGTGATAAAGAATCTGTCTAAATCTTACGAATTAAGGAAGAATGCACGGAAAAAAAAACACGGAGAAAAGAAAGAAGTATTTTTTTGAATTTTTATGTTCAAGAAAAATAATAAAAATGCAAAATGTATGATAAAAATCAATTATCTAATGCAATAAATTATTTAATTATATACAAATGCAAAAAAAAAAATGAAACAAAATTCAGAAATGCAACATATATGAATAAAATTGTTCAAAATATTTTAGGTGTAACTTTTAGATTAAAAAAATTATATTTTTAATGATGATGAAAATGCATGAAATACAATATAATGTGAAAATTTATTTGATTAAGCAAAAATACAAAAATTATGAAATCAAAATCAAAATCACAATAGACTCATTGAAAAGTCTAAACTATTTCTGACAAAAAAATTTTATAGTGGAAAAGTCAGAAACAAAAATAAATCAAACTTATTAAACAAAAATGAAATAATTAAAATTAATTAACTGTACGAATTTTTTTAACCAATTAAATTATTTTTAAAAATTTCAGAAAAATTAGACAAAATACTATAACTTATTTTAAGCATATGGTATTTTTTTCCATAATTTTTTAATAAGTTTTAAGCACAAAATAAAATCAGAGAAATCAATTAAAATTAAAATAACATGAAAATGTATTTATATTCAAAACAACCAATCACGCGCTGACACCTTATCATTTTCAACCTTGAGATTTGCCCTAACACGCGTATTTTCTGGACCAAACCCCCAATTTCCCAACTTCGTGTCTCATTCAATTCTTAACCACTTTCAGTGATTCAAAGCTCAAAATCAAGACAACATGGCAAGGAACAACACCCAACTCATAGATTTTAAAATGGTCAACTATGCATCACAAAATCATGCCACGGAAATCACAAAAATCATCCAAGTTCAAAATTTCAGAACTTCAAAATACAAACCACACTTCAAAACCAAGCATATTTATACATCATACTTATTACTTGGCCAACTATACACACGCATACATGCTTTATTTCATCAAAAACCAACTGAAAAATGAAGATTCAAGTTTTGAAATCTACCTTGATAGTTAGAAAATAAATCCAACTAGGGCCTCTGAATCAACAAGAAACCCCACCCCTCTTGATCTTTAAGCTTCAATGAAGTGAAAACGGATGAGAAACCAACACTGGAATGAGAGAAACAAAGAACTCGAAGCAAAATTTGGAAGATGAAGCTTGAACTCAGATCTAGATTTTTTTTAGGAAGGAGGCGTCTAGGGAAAGAATGAGTGATCTTTGGGCCTTAAAAATCCGTTGGAGGATACTTGCCAAAAAATCAGAAAAATGAGGTGTTATGTATGTTGTGCGTTTTTAGTTGCTTTTGGGATGCATTGTGGTCGTTTTGTCTAGATGAGGATGAGTGGAATTGAATGGAAAAAGTTACACATAATAAGTTGGCCTCGTACTCTTGGTGTGTGCAAGAATTTTGAATTGCAAGTTTTGCTACTTTCTGTAAAACAAGGAGAATGTGATGCATGTACTATCATGGGCCATGATGGGTTTATTTTGGCAAGGAGAGAGTGAACAAATTGTGCCAAGCTTGCACTAGAATTCCCTGAATATAAACAAAAGCAAATTTTACACAAAATCACCAAAACTTGATTGCATGCACACTTGACCAACTAGCTCACTTTATGCCTAGGCCAATGAAAAAATGGCTCGTGCATTTTTTTGCTTGTTGAGGCCTTTTAAAATATCTCTAAATGAACTTTAAAATGATTTTTGGTTCATGCAAAATGATGGAGTATTGAGTGAGATATGTGTTCGCGTTAAAAAGTGACGCGCGAGGGAATCGAATCTGAATTCGAATTCTCTGGCTCGAAACGATTTACTCTTTTGATTTGTTTATAAAGATGCCGCGAGCATCAAGCTTTATTATTTTCAACACAAGAAAATAATTATGAAAAGGGAAAGTTTAATACCCTCAATTGATATGATATGCATTATGACTAGCGTGAACTAGACGTAACGCATTTGGGGAGATTCTGGGTAAGGGGGGTTTGTTATATAAAGGGAATAGATGGAGCACCCTAAATATATATAGTTATCTATAGCTTTATATATGAATATGTTTGATATGTTTGTATGTTTTAAATTGCTATTTCTATGATTGGGAAAGTTTCTCCTTTGGATTTTAAGAAGGGTAGATTATGTGGGATCCTAGGTTTTGTTATTATTGTGCTCGCAAAGATCATTGGGATCTTCTGCATACATATCCCTTAATCGGAATCAGAGCATTTGTAGCTCGGATCTAAAGGGATATATGGTTTGTTTGGTCTGAGGAAGAAAGAAATTTGCTCGCCAAGGATGAGACCTTGTGCCTACGTATTCCCAAAAGGATGTTGAGAAAGTCAGAGCAATCGTAGTTCCCACTTATGCTAGTGGAAGCAATGGAATGTTAGTAAGAGACACAGACAAATGTCATCTTAATGAAAAATGTATCTAATCTATTTCATTTACATTTTGAAAAGTTTGATTGATTGAAATCTTTCATCGTAAGTTATAGGTGTTTTGCTTGAGTGTGCAAGCGTTACCACTTACGAGTTTTTTAGAAAGATGTTTTGAAAGATTGAATCTTTTAATTGTAAGCATTGGGTGTTTTGCTTGAGTGTACAAGCTTTACCACTTAAAGATTAAGAGATGTTTTTGTTTGAAAAGAGTTTGAAAAGTTTTGATTGTATGTGATGTGATAGATGAGATACTTCTTCCATAGAGATGATAAACGTCTAAATCCCAAGGAGAAATTGATTGGATTAAGGGATGCTTTTAAGAAGCCCATGGGTCCTTGTATTGTTAGCCAGAGGAGGCATTAGGGTCATCGAGGGTCATCGAGGGTCCTTGTATGAAGCTCAAGAGGAAGCTATAGGGTATGGTGGCTTTGGCTTTAAAGGGATTTCAGGAAACCATCCTTTTAGGATTAAGAGCAATTTCACCGGAAATTATACTCGAGGTTCTATCCTAACGGGTGATTCTTTGTATTGGAAGCCCAATAGGAGGCATTAAGAGATTTCTGGTCTCTTTCTTTGTTTGATGCCCAAGAAGGCTAAACTCAATGAGGAGTTCTTTTGAGCGAAGCCCAAGAGGAGGTGACTCAGCAGTCTTGTCTTATATGAAGCCTAAGCGGAGGCTAAACTCAGATGAATGAGTTTTATTATATGAAGCCTAAGAGGAGGCTGAACTTAGATGAAATGAGTTACCTTGTACAAAGCCCAAGAGGAGGCTAACTCTGTGGGGAACCTACTGGTTAGACTAGTCATTATGTTATAACTAGACAGTTGTATAAACAGTGATGCAATTTTGACCTAATATACCACCTTACATTTGCATCATTGCATCACTAGCAGTTCAGATAGCATTAATCGGGTGTAGCATTCACAGGTCAAAATTAGGGTTTCATCAAATTTTCATCTGATTCAAGAGGCAACCAATTAGGGTTTGAGTTTTTCTCACCTCATTTGATCTATCTTGATCAAATCATCAACCTCTGATCATCAGATGTCCATTTTTTTCATAGATCAATCGAGGATCGACCAATTAGGGTTTTGATCGAGCAGGAGAATTCTCTGACTTTTTGAGCAAGAAATGAATTTTTTGGATGGAGATTGGTCATTATATCTTAGATACAACATCTTGACCTAATTTCTGGATTCAAAACATCACGAAGTTCACGAGACTTCATCGATCGATTTCGAAACATCGATGAAAATTCATCTGCAGAAAAGTCAAACTTTGACTTTTGGTCAAATTTTCAAAACAAAACTTTTCCATCATCAAAATACTTCAAATGATCCATCATGATCATAAAAACCAAAGAATTTGAAAAAGTCAACAAAAAGTCAAAGTTTTCATACTTAGAAAATTTTCTAAGTGTTGAAATTTCTTATTTTTTCCAAACTTCATGCCATTTTTTCACTTAGTTCCAATTTGAATTGAAAAAAACTCAAAACATGAAAGTTGTAGCTTGTGAAACAAGCTTTCCAAAATGTCCAATAACTCTCAAATCCATGGAGTCTAGCTATACTTTTGAAATTGAAACATAAGGCTTCATGAACTTGATTTTCAAAATCCAAAACATCAAATTATAGGTCATTTTGTGATTTTCTCATTTAGACCACTTGCAACCATGCCAAATGGATTGTTGAATTGATAAATATCAGCTTGGAAGTAATAATTGAGATGAGATAGGATCAAAGTAAAAATAGCACGTGGTTAAAAAAGGAAACTTCCTTTTCCTTTACAAATGTCATTCTTACCCCTTAAGGCATCCTTGATTCACCAATTGCCATGTACTCTTGCCTAACATTTCAGAATCTTTTGGCCTATAAATAGATCACATTTCAAGTCTAAAACCACACCAAAGAAATGCAAATCCATGCTTTCTCTCTACTTTCTTGAAAATCAAGCAACATAGTGCAAAATTGAGAAACATTGCATTTTTGAAATTCAGTTAAAACCATGTTGAAATTTGGTGTCTAACATAACATATAATCAATATGGAACATGTTTGAATCATAAAATCAACACAAGAACTACTGAAAATCAGATTTCACTTTCCATTTTTCAAACTTTCCAAAACTGCCATAGAATTCGACTTTGAAGTTTGGTTTGATTAAATTGTGTTGTGAGCATCCTAACACCTTCCATGTACCTCATGTACATGATCCAGATCATTGGCAAGCAACTGTAACAGGTTTAACATCGATTTCGAGCTTCCATTTTTGAACTATGCAGGTGGACTTGTGTAGCACGATCCAGCTTGATTCAAGAAGTGCAAATCATCCATTTAGCTTCCATACATGCCGATGATGCTCAAATAATCAAGAAACGGGCTCTGGAAACACTCTTGCATTGAATTCGATCTCCACTTACACAGGTTAGAACACGAACTGGGATATCACAATTCTTTGAACTTAAACAAAAAAACTCTTGGCCGATCTCTTTCTGCACCTAACACGATCATAAGCCCTCAAGAAAATCAAAGAATCATCAACTATGCATCATTTAATTTGAAATTTTCAGTTTAGGGTTCATAGTGTTCTTCAAAACTTAAAACATTCTGGGTTTAAAATAAATGCAATCAACATGTACCATCGTATTCCTTGTTCAAAACCGAGCAATTTTGATGTTTACATCATTGAATTTCATTGAGAAACGAAGATGGTAGCTTGGATTATTGAATCTGAGAATCAAAGAACGAAGAACAAGCTTCGCGCGTGTTCTTGAGTTTGAATTTTCAAATGTTCCAATCTTTTATTTACACGTGTTATTGTCCACTAAACACAGATGCGCGTTTGGCTCAGTGGTAGCTTGCTTGCCTTTAAGTCTTTCTGCCATGTGTGCCACCCAATGGTCATGGGTTCAACTCCCATCAGGACCATTTCTTTTTTTCAAACTTTCATATTTTTTCATGTTTTTTACAAAACTTCACAATTTTTTTTAACCAATCAAAACTCCTTATTTTAAGGTGATTTTTTGTACACTTGTCAATAAGTACATCTATTTTATGATAGTGCAAAAATTTTCAGAAAAAACTTTCATCTGATTATATTTTAATCGAGCCGAAAACGACGTTCTGAGCACTTTTTCAAACCTCCTTTTAAAGGTGAAATTTTCAAGTTTTCGACTTTCGATTCTTTTCAAAACTTTTCATAAATGAACCTCACATTTCAAAACATTTTCAAAAATCATTTTTCAAAACATTTCATCAAACTTACATCTTTACCATGATCGATCCGATTTAAACGATAAAACCGAATTCGTTTTCTCTCGAATTTCTCAATCGATCATGGGCCACCCTTATGGTGTAAGTCCCAATCCTTTTTTGTACATATTTAATTTTACTTTTACATACTCAAATCATCATTGTCAATATTCAAACATAAACAAATTTCTTTCGTTTGTTTTCATTCGTTTGTTTATACACTGATACCATTGGTATTGAAAGGAGCATTATTCACGGCGCTTTCAAACCAATGGGCCTCCCTCACGGTGTAAGTCCCATAACATTCTTTTATGTACATAATATTTCTTTTTACATATCAAACTTTCTTCAAATACATACAAAATTTTCATCTATACATAACATAGATACTTTTTATACTCAAGTACAGACAAACTTCGATCGTTTGTTTTTCACTTCACTTGTGTATACACAAACCAACATTCTTTATGTACATACTTTTTCCTTGTACATATCAATTTATTTTTTCATACAAACTTTCATCTGTACATAATACATATACCTTTTACAAATAAACTTTGATCAGTCGTTTCTATTTCGTCTGTATATACACTGAATACCATTGGTATTGAAAGGAGCATTATTCCTTGTGAAACTGCTTTCAAACCAATGGGCCTCCCTTATGGTGTAAATCCCAACCCCCCTATGTACATCCATCTTTCTCTGTACATAAATACTCGTTCGTGTACATATTCACTTCCTTGTACACAAGTTCAAACTTGTAAATAATCAAGTTACGCTCGTTTTTTAACGTTCGTTTCACAGACACTTGTTTATATTTCATAACTTCTGTAAATAAACATCATTGCATTGTTTATATTTCCTTCATAAACACCTGTGAATACATATCACACACACACACTTGTTTATACAACTGTCCAATTATAACATAACAATTAGTCTAACCAATAGGTTCCCCACAGTTGTAGCCTCCGCTTGGGCTTCATACAAGATAATTCATCACCAGCATGAGTTTAGCCTCCGCTTGGGCTTCATACAAGATAACTTTCCCCACAAAGTTTAGCCTCCTCTTAGGCTTCATATAAGAAAACTCATTCATCTGAGTTTAGCCTCCGCTTAGGCTTCATATAAGACAACACTCCCCTGTTGAGTCAGCCTCCTCTTGGGCTTCGTTCAAAAGAAATCCTCATTGAGTTTAGCCTTCTCTTGGGCATCATACAATGAAAGAGACAGGAAATCTCTTAACAGCCTTCTATTGGGCTTCCAATACAAAGAATCACCCGCGCTAAGATAGAACCCTGAAAGGATGGTTTCCCGGTGAAATCACTTTCAAAATCCCCAGAGAGTAAAATTTCCCGGTGAAATTGCTCTTAATTCCAAAAGGATGGTTTCTAGGTGAAATCCCTTTTAACACAAAGCCAGCCATACCCTATAGCTTCCTCTTGAGCTTCATACAAGGACCCTCGATGACCCTCGGAATACCTCCTCTTGGGCTAACAATACATGGACCCACGGGCTTCTTAAAAGCATCCCTTTAATCCAACCAATTTCTCCTTGAGATTTAGACATCTATCATCTCTATGGAAGAAGTATCTCATCTATCACATCACATCTGATCAAAAACTTTTCAAACTCTTTTCAAAGCATTTTCAAACAAAACATCTCTTAATTGTAAGTGGTAGCGCTTGTACACTCAAGCAAAACACCCAATACTTACAGTTAAAAGATTCAATCTTTTTCAAACATCTTTCTTAAACATGTAAGTGGTAACGCTTGTACACTCAAGCAAAACACCTAATACTTACGACGAAAGATTTTTATCAATCAAACTTTTCAAAATGTATGTGATGAAATAGATTAGATAAATTTTTTCATTAAGATGACATTTGTCTCTCTTACTAACATCCGTTTCTTTCCACTAGCATAAGTGGGAACTACGATTGCTCTGACTTTCTCAACATCCTTTTGAGAATACGTAGGCACAAGGTCTCATCCTTACCGAGAAAATTTCTTTCTCTCTCAGACCAACAAACCATAGATCCCTGTAGATCCGAGCTACAAATGCTCTGATTCCCACTAGGGGATATGTATGCAGAAGATCCACAGATCTTTGCGAGCACAATAATAACAAACACTAGGATCCCACATAATCTATTTTTCTTAAAATCCCAAAGGAGAAACTTTCCCAATCATAGAAATAGCAATTAAAACACACAAACATATCAAATATATTCATATATAAAGCTATAGATAACTATATATATTTAGGGTGCTCCATCTATTTCCTTTATATAACAATCCCCCTTACTCAGAATCTCCCCAATGCGTTGCGTCTAGTTTGCGCTAGTCGTTACGCATACAAATATCAATTGAGGGTATTTCAGCTTTCCCCTTTTTCATAATCATTAAATCATCTTTCTTGTGTTGAAAATAATAAAGCTTGATGCTCGCGGCATCTTTATAAACAAATCAAAAGAGTAAATCGTTTCAAGCCAGAGAATTTGAATTCACGTTCGAATCCTCTAGCGCGTCACCTTTTAACGCGAACAGTTGGGACTTACACCGTAAGGGAGGCCCATTGATTTAAAAGCAGTTTCACCGGGAATAATGCTCCTTTTAATACCAATGGTATTCAGTGTATATACAATTGAAACGTAAACAAACGATCGAAGTTTGTCTGTACTTGAGTATTTACAAAAGTATCTGTATTATGTACAGGTAAAATTGGTATGTACATAAAAGAATTGGATATGTACAAGGAAATAATTATGTACATAAAAAGAATTATGGGACTTACACCGTGAGGGAGGCCCATGATCGGTTAAGAAATTCGAGGAAAAACGAATTCGGTTTTATCGTTTAAATCGGATTGATCATGGAAAAAGATGTAAGTTTGATGAAAAGTTTTGAAAAAATAATTTTGAAAGTGTTTTTGAAAAGTGAAATATACTTGTGAGAAGTTTAGAAAAGAATCGGGCTTCGAAAGTTTGAAAAAATCACCTTTGAAGTGCTTTGAAAAGTACTCAAATGTATCGTTTTCGGCTCGATAAAAATATAATCAGATGAAAGTTTTTCTGAAATTTTTTGACACTATCATAAAATAGATATGTTAATTGACATGTGTACAAAAAATCACCTCAAAATGAGGAGTTTTAATTGGGTTTTGAAAGAGTCAAAGTTTGCAAAAAATATGAAGAAAAAATGACAAAGTTTGGCATAAATGGTCCCAAGGCTACTCGAACCCGGGACCATTAGGCAAGGCGTGGCAAGAATGACTTAAGAGTGAGCTGGCAACGGCAAATACATCCGTGTATTGAAATCAAACAATGTTATAATATTATAAAATGGATATTTGAATTTGAAAAAAACGCGCGCAAGCTTCTTCTTCTTCCTCCAATCTTCAATTAGCCATGGATTCTTTGTTTCTCAACGAAATTGCTCGATGTAAACATCAAACTTGATCGTTTTAAGCCCAGGAACATGATGATGTCATTTAATTCCATTTATTTTAAGCTTAACATGATTAAATTTCTCAGAAACATGAAGAACCCTAATTCTGAAAATTCTAATTGAAATCGTGTATGGTGAAAGAATTGGTCAATTGATTGAGGGTTAAGCTTCAGTGAGGGTGCAGAAACAAAACGGCCAAGAGCTTTTTGAACTGTAATTCAAGAATCAAAGAGTTCGAAGTTGAGTTACTTACCCTTTGAAGCTGAGATCGAAAACTGTATTGGAGTGTTTCCAGTTGTGATTTGATGATGGCTATAGCACCAGCGGACCTTATGGAAGGTGTGAGGATGGTCTGCTTGCTTTGGAATGGTCTGAACTATTCTACCCAAGTCCACCTGCAGTTGCTAAAAATGAAACTCGAATTCTTGGTTAGAGATGTTACAGGTCAAGATTAATGGTCTGCATCATCCATATGGAGTATGTTGATGATGTTTCAGTCAAAAAATCACAACTTGCTCGAGCCAAAGATCAAATTCGAAGGTTAAGGCAATTTTGGAAAGTTTGGAAACATGAAATGCAATTCTGGATTTTAGTGTTTCTTGTGTTGATTTTAAGTTTCAAACCAATTCTAAATGATGTTTATGACATGTTAGACACCAAATCTTTCATAGTTTTTCACAAGTTTTGAAAAATGCAAGAATTCTCAAATTAAACTATATTACTTGAAAATTAAGAAAGAAGTGAGAAAGCTTGTTTTGGCATAGCTTTGGTGTAGTTTCAAATGGCCAACATGAACTATATTTATAGGTCAAAATATCAGAATGGCAAGTGAAGAAGATAGGCTTTGGTTTGGACAACTTGCCTTAGAGGGCAAGAAAGTCATTTTTGCAATAAATGCAAAAGGAAGCTTCCTTTTAACCATGGTTAAATCTTACCTTGATCTTATCTCATCATAATTACCTCTCAACTGATTTTTATCAGTTCTATCCCTCTTGGCTATCTCTCATTATAAGTTGTACTTGAAAATCAAGGATTTTGGAGCTCTATGTTTCAAAATCAAACGTATAGCTAGACACCATGGATTTGCAAGTTCTTGGACATTTTGGAAAGATTGTTTCAAGGGCTACAACTTTCATGTTTTGAGTTTCTTCTAATTCCAAATGGAACTATGTGAAAAAATGCCATGAAGTTTGATAAAAATGTGAAATTTTAACACTTTGAAAATTTTCTAAGTGTTGAAAATTTTGACTTTTTGTTGACTTTTCCAAATTTCTTGATTTTTTATGATCATGATGGATCATTTGAAGTATTTTGATGATGGAAAAGGTTTTATCTTGAAAAAGTTGACCAAAAGTCAAAGTTTGACTTTTCAGTGCAGATGAAATTTCATCAGATGATCCGTGGTGATGAATTTTGTGAACTTCTGTGATGTTTTGAATCCAGAAATTAGTTCAACATGTTGTATTTAGGATATGAAGATCAATATCCAATCAAAAAAGTTATTCATTGATCAGAAAATCAGTGATTGCTTATCCTCGATAAAAACCCTAATTGGTCGATCCTCGATAGATCATGAGAAAAAATGGATATCTGAAGATCAGAGGTTGATGATTTGATTAAGATGGATCAATTGACGTGAGTGAAACTCAAACCCTAATTGGTTACCTCTTGAATCAGATGAAAAATTGATGAAACCCTAATTTTGACCAGTAGAAGTCACACCCGATTAAGTCTGTTCTGAACTGTTAGTGATGCAATGATGCAAATGTAAGGTGGTATATTAGGTCAAAAATTGGGGTATGACAATATGGTGCATCAAAGTTTAAGAAAAACAAGTTAGGCATGGCAAGCCATACGCGCGTGCAAGGTAGACAAGAAGTCCGGTTTTGACACAAATTTCCAAAGATCACAACTTGCTCAGTGTTTGGCCATTTGAGATTATTCAAGGCTTGTTACAAAGCTCTTCATACCTATTTTAAAATTCACGAGGCACATTTTCAAAATTGCACTTGAATTAAGAGAAACAAGCCCTTACATTATGCACACAACATGTTTGTTGAAAAAACGCGCACAGGAGGACCAAGAGAAGGCAAGTATGCCTTGCATTTTTGCATGTTTTGTGCATGGAACTTCCAAGCCAATTATCTCGCAAATGGTGCATTTTTGAGATTTTTTAAACATTGACAAAGTTGTAGCATTTTTATCAAGCTTTCCAAAAATGTATGGTTTGTAGCCATTGGATAAAAATTGATCAAGTTATGATGTGTCAAAGTTCTATATGATAAATACTTAGAAATTTTTTCAAACTTCCAATAACTTCAAGAACAAGTTAACTCCAATTTCTTCAACTTTCCTGATTCAATGGTGAAATTGGTCATGAAATATGAAAAGAGGATGTTTGAATTGATATTTGACCAATATTCCACTTGGTTAACTCCTGACTTTGACTGATTTTGACCAAAATAACCATTTTACCCCTCATGATCAATTGACTTGCTTTCAATCAAAATTAAACCTCAATATTCCAATCATAGATGCTAAATAACACATGGAAACTCATGGAATCAAGTTTACATGAAAAATTTGAAGAACTCCTGATTAAATCCAAAACCCTAGTTTTGCACCTTGTGTTAGGAGATTGATGGACAAGCTTCAAGACCCTAATTCATCTGGATGTCTTGAGCAATTATTTGAAAAATATGCCTCTAATGACAATAAGAAGATAATTATTCAATAAATTGTCTTATAAAAGCTTCCAACTCCACAATGGGCCAAAACCCTAATTTCATCTGATGAATGACATAGATGAATTCCTCTTCAAACTTTACAAAACTTCAACACTTGAGGAATCAATGAGACAAGTGAGATACCTTGAGCTATAATAATCCTTATGACTTGAAAGATTCAAATATGTGAGAGCATGACACTCTCCTAGCACCAATTGTCAATACAATCAACCTCTATAACATGTGGGAGACTTGAGAGCCAATGAACTTTGATCTTGTCACAATGTATGAATGCAATATAATATGATGTTCATGATGAAACATAAGCCTAAAACAAGAGGGTAAATTTTTGGATGCAACAATATAACATCTAGAGACAACTCAGTTGGTAGTTGTGCATGGACCTTATATAAAAGGTGTGGCTTCTAACTCGCGACATCTTACTTATTCATTTTAAAATGATCATTTCCAATCACTAGCCTATTTGACCAATATGCCTTAATGATGTCATATAATTCGGGACGTATGCAATAAAATATATATTCTGAATAAAATATTTAAATAATATAATAAAATTTAAATTTCATTCCACTTTCATTTTATTATAATATTTGACACCACTAAGGCATTTGATATCATCCATTGGAACTTTCTCGTGAAGGTTTTAAATATATTTGGCTTCAACAACACATTTTGTCATTGGATTACCTGTATCATTGAATCTGCCATAATATCCATATCTTTCAATAGTTCTACTCATGGTTATTTTTCTTGCAATTAATACCCCTCGTAATTAATAATAAAATCAGAGTTTCAAAATTTCATCCAACAAAAATTAAGGCATCACATATTCGCATTTTCATCACTTTGCATTATAATGCACATCACAAACATCAAAAGTCGAATATACCGATTCATAACATAATTCATCATATACACATATGACTATTCACAGCACAACGGATGTGTTCACAAAATATACATAACATCATGTTATCAATAATACATAAAGTTATGATATCATAAGATAGTATACATAAACTATCCTATCAAAGTAATAACGTTGCCCAAATCCCGAGTGTTACTACGATCAGAGCAGAGCGACTCAAAATAAAGAAACTAGAGCTAATCCTCATCATCCTCGTGGATCACCTGCACGTTACCAATATAAAGGCAACGACGAAACAAGTAAAGGGTGAGATACTCCAAAACATATAATTAAAGGCATGATAAAATATATAAGCAGTTTTGGAATTATAATTGATATAAGTTAATAAGAGTATGTCAACATGTATTAAAAGCTTACATACTTTAAATTAGCATTTAGTGTACAAAATTAACACTTTAACTTCGTCACATAATCATTATACTCGCATCAACACAAAGTATCATATATCATCGCAATTTAACATCATCCATCAATTAAAACCCAACACCAAACAACTCAAACATAAACATAACCGACTCCATGAGACACGACTATGTTATGCATGTGGTACCCGTCGCTTTGTCCATAATTAGGAACACTTGGCATAAAGTCCATCGTCGCTTGGCATAAAAGCCGTCGTCTCCAATGCAATGTATGTGACTCGACAATAAAAACAACATAACAATACATCATCATCGCTCATAAAAATTGACATAAAGTCCACGTCGCCATATTTATCCACATCAAGATAAACATATCACCGCATCGCATATCATCAAGTATTCATTAATAAATACACTGTCGCAAACATCATGTTTAATCACACCACATCATTATCAATTAATTCACCAATTTCCAAATACGGAAAAATAATCAAATTACCAATAATCGTCGCGAAAGCCATTCTTAATAACCGACATTAATCATAATCATCAACATCGCAATCGGATTATCCATACGTATCTTAAATCGACTAAAACGCAATCCGATTCAATTTAACCGTAATTTGGCCTATTTCGGGTCATTTCATAAAAATTCTTAGTTTCGAAAAACTAACCTCACCACTACGTTCTACACGTCGAACTTAGCTAGCACGTCAATTTTCGTTGAATTCGGAGCAAGTTGCTCCATCGCCGAAATTACCAGAATCGGGAAATCGAAACCTAATCGGGTTCTAAATTTAATCGGCTAACTTATGTCCTAATTATATTTTATTAATACTAACTAGTAGTATGAATAAATAAGGGAATTGGATGAAACAGAAACTAATTACAAGTTATGTAGGAAAACTATTTTGCAGAAAACAGAATGTTCAACATACAGAAAACCGAAAAACAGAAAATTCTTGCACACTCCCTACAACTAAGGGACGCACGTCCCTGGCTTGTTTAAGAAAGGAGGCGGGGACCTTGAAGTGGGGGACGGCCTCCCCTCAAGCTGAGGTGGGCGCCTCCCCCTTCATCCACTCTCCACGAATTTCCCTTTCTTCTTCCCTGTGAAATTTGTTTTCTGATTTTTTTAACAGTTTACAGTTTTTATTTTATAACTTTCATTTCCTACAATACTAGAAATAACACATCAATAATCCATACTCCTAATCCAACCTTTCTAAGTTATTTTAACAATCAACCAACCAAAACTCATGAATCAACTATCAATTTTTCCCCAAATCCAACATATAACTATCAAACCCTAACTATATGAGATGGAGAGTCAAACCCCTTACCTCAAATGCTTGGATGATTCTTGATGATCCCACAAACCCAACCTTCCTTTTCTCTTGATCTTCTTCTAAAACCCTCTCTTTCTCTATAGGTTACTATGTTTGGCTTTGTGTTTGAAAATGGAAAGAAAAATAATGAAAGTGTTTTTATGCTATTTCTTACTAGTAAACTAAGGGTGTAAACCCAATCCTAAGCCATTGGTCTTCACACCCCCTAACTTAATTTATTAATTAACACCTTAATAATATCTAATAATATTATTAACTCAATTAATTAAAATAATTCCGGGGTATTAAATATCGGTCCGAATAATATTTTACCGAACCGAACGAAACGTCGCCAAATATATTAATAGATATATCGATTAATATAAATATTCTCGTCGCCAAAACAATCCTCAAACGGTAACTCGAAAATATTAATATAATATAATATTAAATAAAACGGGGCGTTACAGGGACCCTTCCCCGTTTCTTCTCTTCCGTCCTAATGAAGACGTTTTGTGTAGATAATTGTCCAATCTTGCTATTATGGGTGATTTCAACCTTGTAAAGGCCACTAAAAATCTTAACATTCTCACACATAATCTATATGCATATGACATCCTTCTTTTGTACGAAGGCAAAACCTCCTACATCACATTCTGGAAGAGGCTTTTCTATAACTACTTGGTTTCTCATGATCAAATCATAAACAATGTTAAGTCCACCATTTTCTTTGGCCATATGTCCTCTAGAAGAGTACCCTATTTTTGGAATCTCACTAGTTAAAAAATAGGTATTATTCCATTCAACTACTTAGGAGTGTCAACTTTCAAGGGTAGAATGAAGAAATCACAACTCCAAGTTTTGGCAAATATAATTGTTGCAAAGCTTTCTATTTAGAAAGAGTCAAATTTCTCTTATTCTGATAGAATCACACTGGTTAGTTTATTCATTCAAAGCATGTTTTACCATTCAATTATTGTCTACTCGTGGCTAGATCCCTCCTTGGGAACATTGAAAAAGCATCTAGAAATTTCATTTAGAGTGGCAATGTCAGCTCTAGAAAATTAGTGGCAGTTGCTTGAAAGAAGACCGGTCAACCTAAGAATCACGGGGGTCTTTGAATAAGATCCTTTCTAACTCTAAACTATGCTTTCAATTTGAAGCTTGCTTGGAATAAGGAAAATAGTGATGAGTACTGGGATTGGAATTTGAGGCCTAGAGTTCTTAGAAAGTAAAACATCATCAATCACCACATCTTTTCTTCCATCTAAACTGGCACTAGGCCTGCATTTTTCACTATTCCTGTTAACATGGCTTGACAATTAGGTAATGGTAGACAAATCAAGTTTTTTAAAGATGCTTGGTGTGGTGACCCTCTGATAAGAAAAACTAACACTTATGTCCTAGTAGTTAATATTATTGATTATGATATACTAGTCTAGGCGCTTCTGAACTAGGGTGCGTGGGTTATACCACCTCTTTGGCATAATTTGTTTGCTTTTTTGCAGCATGACTCAATCTTGGTGACTTCTACTGCTAATGTCCCTGAATATTTCTTTAAATGAGGCCTACATTTTCGAGTCTATTCCCTGAATCAATGTGGAGTGGTCCATATGTATATGGAATGGGGATATCCCTCATGATTATTCCTTCCTGACTTGGAAATTGAAGCATGAGAAGGTTCATATTGATAATATTTTGCAAATGAGAGGCTATAATTTGGCTTCACTGTGTAGCATTTGCATGTCTAATCAAGAAATTAATGACCATGTTTTCTTCTTTTGTCCTTATGCGACTCGATTTTGGAACTGGCTTGATAGGATTTTGAAGGCTATTGGTTCAATAACTTTCAAAGATGACATTTGGTCTATTTGCAACAAAGGCAAGTCTCCTCAAGGTCTTCTGGTTATCATATCATTTGTTGTTTACAAAATTGGCTCTATTTGGCAGGTTTGAAATTATTATAGGTTTCAAAATACTTTTACTCCAATTCGTACATCCATTTCTAACATCATCCTTGCCCTTATTAGAATGACTGAGAATCACTCTATTCTTGGCTCTTCAAATTCCATGACAAATTATTACATATTAAAATCCTTCAAGGTAAAATTTCATCCTCCTAGGGCCCCTGTTGTGAAAGAAGTCATTTGGCACCTCCTCATTTTGAATTGGATCAAGTGTAATTGTAATGGATCCTTCGATTCTCATGCTAGTGTAAGTGGTGGTATCTTTAGAGAAAATAAAGGTAACTTTCTTTTAGGTTTTGTTGAACCAACAATTAGTACAAATTCCTTAGATGTGGAGTTCTCTACAGTTTTTAGAGCCATTGAAATCTCTAGGGAAAGATCTTGGCTTAAGATTTGGATTGAGAGTGATTCTCTCATTATGGTACAAGATTTTTCAAAGGATGCATTGGTGTCTTGGAGACTTAGAAATAGATGCATACAATATAAAAATATCAAGGATTCTATGTTGTTTGTCATTACTCATTTTTTTAGAGACGAAAATTCATGTGCGGATTATTTTGCTAAGATTGGTCATAATTCCCACTTTCTAACTGTTTCACTCAATCCCTTTAGTGATTAGAAATGACTTTACAAAGAATAGACAAAGATTGAACTCTTCAAATTTATTTCCTTCAGTGAGGGTTTTGGTATAGTCCTCCATTTTTTTTTGTGTTATCTTTTTCTTTTACATCATTTACCCTTTATTTAAAAAAATTTATGTTTATCCCTTAGACTCCTTTATGCTAGCTCCATAATTTTAAATATAGCATTTCTAAACGTGAATACATATTACAGAAATTATTATATATCTTTTGTTTCACATAGATAATAAATCTTCATTTTAAGCTTTTATAACTCTAATATAAAAAAGAACATCCAATCAAGCAACTAAAAAATAAAAGTTTGCTTATATCAATATATAATGTGATGTAAAAAGAAAATTATATTATTTTTAAAAAAAAACATATTGATTTATAAATATCAACAACCTATTTATATTAATACATAAATATAAATAAATTATGTAGCTAAGAATTGAATCCTAGACTAGCAGTTGTTAATTTAACTCAATTAGCACATGTGAGTTGCACTATTCCACTTAAGAGTGGAAAAATGGGTCTTGTTCGTCGGACATACATGTTTTGACCAAACTTTTCAGTAGGGTGGATGAAGGTTTTAAACCCTTATCCTCTAATGTGTATGCCCTCATCCCATCCAAATTTTTATTGGCTTTTGCGAGCACGAGAATTTACATAAATTTATTCATTTTTAGGCTTAAAAGTGTAGTGTTTGTAGATCCGCTCCATGTAACACCCCAATTCTACCCCTGTGATTATTACGAAAATCAGAGCTATAAAATTCTTTTCAACAAACAATTGGAGTATTACAATTCAACTTTCCAAAAATTTATGCTATCACAGTGTTGTACCCCAATTTTTGCCCCTAAGATTCATTCATACTTCATACCATTGCATGACACAAATATCACAATTTTGAATCTACCTCTCTCTCCTATCTTTGGATTTACCCTTAGAAGATAACCAATCACCTTGTGTACGTGTTTACTTCTTGTGTGTGATGATTGATACTTGGATAACAATGATACGTGTACACGCTGCTTGATAAATGTTATAGATAAATGGTGCACAAGTTGCTTATTCAAGGAGTCAATAGGTTCATGTATTTATTTCCATGCCTTATCTCCTAAATTCTCAATATTTTGAAAGTATTATCTCTCATTGAAGACTTATCTTATCCTCAACCATGGATTCTCATGTTGAGTATATGCTTCATGTTTGAAAAAGATCATCAAATTCAAAGAATTCTCCATTCTATGGCCATCTATCTTAAAATTAGGGTTTTGGACTTCTGAGGATCATATCTTGGTGTTTGTATGAAGTTTGTGGATGATTTCAAAGTCATTTTTTTCTTAATAGTACTTCTAATATAAATATTCTTGGACCTAAGGAGTTTTATTGATGAGAAGATTGTTTTAGAAGTCTATGATTGCCCACTCTCTCTATTGATGCTTCATTTGTCTTGTATGACTTCAAAGGATCATAATATGGTCATCCCTTGTCTCCTTGAGCTCATTATTCTTTCACAATGAACCTAAGGATGTTTAATAAAAATTATTCAATTCGTAAGAAGATAAAATTCTTGGAAATTTGCCTATGAAGTCAAAAGATTACAAGTCCTTTATGAATTTCTCAATTGTTGGTCAATCAACTTCAAGAGATCATATCTTGATAATCACCTATAATCTTGAATTAATTCTTTTTGCATAACAATCTTGAAGACATGAACTTTATCTTCATATAAGCTTTGAAGATTGAAAGTGTTTGGAAGTTACTTGAAGAAGTCAAAAGATTATAGGTCACTTCACAAATTTTCATCAAATTCACAAGATCATAACTTTCTCAATTTTTGGAATTTTTGAGTGATTCTTTTTGCCAAATTTTCCTTTAGAAGTCTAATTCATGTCATCTTTGAAAATAGAGAGAAGAGTGGAAGATCAAGTTTGAAGAAGAAATATTATAGGTCATTTTTAGAAAGTGGCATGCTTGACCAAGGCCTGGCCAGGAAAATCAGTGGTTTTTCAAGAATCCTAAAGGCTCAATCTCTCAACTGAAGAATACATTTGATTCGATTCTTTTTGTATTGTGTTATACTCTTTGAATACTTCATTTGGATCAAAGAAAATCGGAAAACGCACGAGGGAATTAGATTTGGCCTCAGCTCAAAGTTTGTGCAAAATTCTGGTTCGAGCTCACCATCAGTTTGTGCATTTGCGGGTGTAACTTGTTTTTAAGCCAAGTTAAGTCTTGCTTTAGTGACTAATTGTGATTAGGAACTTCTCAAGATTAATTAATACATCAAAACACAAGGAATGGTTGAGTTTTTATGCACATAAGGTCACACTTTCTCCATGAACATGGGTGTGCATGATTTCCACTCAAATGTCATCATTCACCCCTCATTTTGATTCCATTCGCCTCTCCTGTAAATAAGGGATACATTCCACTCATTTACTCAGGATTTGATAGCTAGGAAACCCCTGCCAAACTCTCTCTCAAATCATATTTTTAGCAACTTCGTTTTCATTCTCAAAGCCAATCCAGTCTGAAATTAACCATTCATTCTTTTTCCTTGAACCTCACTGAAGCTAACAGAACAAGAATCGTGCCTTGAAGCTTCTTAAACTGTGCTATCCAAGTCCAATTTTAGAGCTCTGAAAGTGAAATTCATTTAGGTAGGAATCTCCATCAAACCTTGTAAAGTAAAACATCATTGCACTCTCATCATCTCCCTGATCCTTGTGATCTTCACCATTTTCATTTTCATTGAGAATTGGCTCTGAATTTTTGAAAACAAGTGTTCGCTATTTTTCTGCTTTTCTTAGAATTGTCCTTTGTACAGATGAAATAATTTTTTTGCGATGGTACCATTAGAATCATTTTGAAGAGACGAATCCAATTGTATCAGTCTGAGGAATTTATTTCACAGTTTTGGAAACACGAATAGGAGATGTCTGCAGACGAATCCAATGGTACCGGTCATGTAATTTTTTCAAATATGGTTCGGTGTGCTTGCCTTACCATGCTCACGTGTTATACCCCAAAATTTTCCCTCCTATTTCTCAATACAATCCACATCTCCATACTCAATAATTTCTCAAGGGTTGACCAGATGAACCCTCTCTTAAGCAATTAACTCACAACTAGGGTTTTGCTTCTCTCAAGACAAAATCAAGTTCCAGTGCTTCAAGTGATCAGCATACCTCCTCATATGTCTCAAGGTATCATTATGTCAAGTTTCAAGCCTTACAGCTCAAGTTTACTCAGTCAATTGCTCAGATGGTTGAAAATCAGTGGTATTGGACAAAAAGTCAATTGTGGTCAACATATAGTCAAACTTCATCATTTTTGGTCAACATAAATATTTTGAAGTCAAATTCATCATATAATCAAGGGTTCATCATTATCAGGCATAACTTTGACCAGGCATAACTTTCACATACTTTATCAGAAAGTTTTCCACCAAATCTCATTTTGAAGGGAATTCAATTCTCTACAACTTCATGTCTCACAAGCTTTGGCAAAAAATGCTTCATTTGAGAGTTATGAATCAAGACATTATAGGTCCTTCTAAAATTCAACAAAAAGTCATCTTTTTGAAAAGAAGTGTACATGAACATGGAAACTTCAATGAAGATGAAACAAAAATGAGTGTTTATAGGACATCTTGAGCTTTCTAAAAAGTCTAAGAACACTTAAAAATGTTGAAAATTGAGCAAGATACAAGTTGTGCAAGTTTGGCATTTTTAAAGACGTGCATGAAGAGAAATACTTAGCAAATTCAAGTTTTTTCTAAATGGGCCTAAGCTTTCATGATCCAAACTTATTCTTGAGATTATCCAGGAACTCTACACTCATTTCCACGCCTCCTCCTTATTTATTTAATTTATTTTTTAATTAAAAGACTAAAATTCAAATTTAATTAAATAAAATATAAATGCAAATGTTAAGCTGAGTCGGGCTTGATTTATACTTGTCATGAGGTCCAAGATAGCCCATCACAAGCTACCAAATTCGTACACAAAGCTTTAAGGCAAGATTGAGCTATTTTTAGAAAGATTTGATAAAATTTCCAATGAAATATTTTTGCTTTCAAGGAAATATATTTCCTCATTATTCTTGACCTAATCTCTTGATCTATAAATACACAACAACCTCAGATGCAAAGGACATGTATGCTTGCCTCCGAGAACAAACCCTAGAATTCTCAAAATTTCAAGAAACTAGGGCAATTCGAAACCTTTATTTCCAACCGCTCTAAAGTGGTTTTAGGCATCACCAGACTAACGCCTTACATGCAAGCTTGAACGCAAGAATAAGTAGCTTTCATTGTTAGGGCAGCTTAATTCGTTTTTTTTTAAACTCACTCCACAGGCAATTTCAGGTCAAACCAATAGCACCATTGGATTCGCAATGGTCAAATTAGGGGGTAAGATCCTTTTGTTGTCTCGATTTTGATGTTTTTGCAGGTTTTGGAAATTGGGATCACCGGAGAAGATGACCGGAGGTAGGGTTCCAATGGCTTCTCCGTTCAGTCAGTCAATCGTTTGACTCCTTTGACTGCAGACATGGCAATTGGAAGCGATCTGATTGGATCTATGTTTAAAACAGGGGGCCCGCGCGTGACTTGTTTTGAAAAATTAAAACGGCACGTTGGGTCAATTATAATCGTATGGACGTATTTCAATAACAACTGGAATACCTAGCTCAGTAGGTGAGGCGCGCAGATTGGTAACCTGGGGGTCTTGAGTTCGAATCTCAGCGCCCCCCTTTCTTTTTTCCACTTTTCCAACTTTTCTTCTTTTTTTCTTCTATTTTCTTTAAATTAACTTAATTAATTAATTAATTAGTAATTAGGTTAAATAATTAGAAATTTAGGATTAATTATCACTTAACTTATTTTTCTTAATTAAATTAATTAGTTTAATTTAGGTTAATTATTTAATTTAAATTAAATTTCTTTTATTAATTAAAATCAAATAGAATTAGGGTTTCTGATTCACCCGATTTTCACATAGTAATTAGGTTAACTAAAATCAAAACCTTTTTACTAACCTCAAACTCTTTTACTAACTATTTTCCAAACTTCTCCCAACTTTATTTTCCTTCTGATTATGTGTTTCGCGCATATTATTGTAATTGCTTCAAGGATGTATAATTTTTCGCGCGCGTTCCTTTTATCATTATGTTATTGCTCATGGGATGTGGTAGATAATTATGACATTTACTTTCTGCACCTCCTATTATGTATATGCCCCAAAGCCATGTAATAGCGTAGGATTTACTTTTCGCACCTCTTAATTCCTGTACATATATCAACTGTTTAGATGTGTGGCTAATAGGATTGCATGCTAAGACTAAAATCAACCCTAGATCATTTGTAATCTCAAAATAATATAACTAAATTCAACACACTCTCTTTATACATGCACCCCCTTAGGGTATCCTCTCTTGTTGTCTTTCAGAATGCAATGGTCATGTCCCTCGAACGTAGGGATACCATTAGCAAAGACGCTTACGAATAACATCATCATAGTCCCTTTGTTACAAAGATCATAGTCCCTTGATGACCCTCGACGTTACCTACGAATATATGATCTCGTCCCTCGATTGTTGCCTACGAAAAGTAATGACCATCCCTTCGAATTGCTAAGGTATCCTTACATGTTGCCTTCTATGACCATACAATGACCCTTCGATTTTACCTTTACATCCAAATGAATAAATTTACCTGCCAACTAATGGTATGGATAGCCTTATTCTAAAGGAGAAGGGAAATAACATGGAAATGACCATTCTGAGTCGGTAAAAAGACTCTGTTGCTTGCTCCAATCAAATTATTTTCCACACCTCACACTTTTCAAAACTATCTTTCAAAAACACTTTGTATACATTCTAGCGAGAATCATTACAAAGTTTAACATTTTCCAAACAAACATTTATGAACACTTCGTATACATTCCAACGAGAATCATTGCAAAGTCAAAGCAAAATCTCTTTCAAAATACTTTTCAAATCACACACACAGAAAGAAATTTTTCAAAAGTGAGCTAAGAAACTAAGAGCCCATAGATAACTACGGATGAAAGGGTGCTAATACCTTCCCTTTTCATAATTTCCTCCCGTACTCAAAGTCTAACGAAGGTCTTTTACTGTTCGTTTCACCTTCCCTTTATTGGATAAAATAAAAGTCGATGAAGACTCTTGCTATCCACAACATTTGCGATAAAATGCAAAATAAACAAGTTAATTCTCCCACTCTGTTACAGAATTGGTGACTCTACTAGGGATACTACCTAAAGAGAGGCTACCTTAGGGCTAGAAGATCAATTTATTGCTTTCTGTTTGCTTTGTCTGCTTTATATTTAAGGGTTGCTTAGGTATTATATATGTGGGGGATCCTACACCCGGATCCAGGTTTCCTTAGGTAAGTAGCAATAAATCATCGCGACTATTAGGCGTAAACCAAAACGGTCAAAATGATGGCTACAGTTAGTGAGACACTTTGGATGTCCTGATGCTCCTCATGTTCAGTTGAGGAAGTATTTGGCGTCTGCGTGGTGTCATAAGCACTAACTCAACTTTAGAACCCTAATTGACCCATCTTGGCCATTAGAAGGCAGTGAGATAGCCGACTTTGGTGTAGACTGAGGTTGGTTGATTCTCGATGCTACGCTCATTGAGATTCGACTTTTGGGATGTTTCGGTCGACCACTTGGTAGTCGTATTGAAATAAAGCCTGTGAAAAAGATCGATGATATGAGATTCCTAGAACCCAGTTACTATTATAGGACAGGTTGAACCCACTTAAACTTTGGTAGGGTAAACACCTATACCTCATGCAAGCCTTAAACCTAGGGCTATGGTGTGAATTATTTGTGCTTGCTATTTAAACATGACATCATGACATCATAACATCATATCATTTCTAACTATTTCAAGGACCTTGGGACTTATCTTTTCTCTGTGTTGTAGGGTTATGGCTTCCAAGAAGACTATCTGAATCAACTTTGTGGGTATACCTTCTCAACTCAAGGAGTTCATCTCAGAAGTTCCTGATCACTCTCGTTTCATCAAGAGGCATGGTTATCTAGTTGACTTGGTTACCTCTAGTTTTGAAGAAGATATGATGAGCGTTGTATTCTAGTTCTTTGACCTAAAGCATCATTGCTTTACTTTCCCAGATTATCAGTTGGTACCTACAATGGAAGAATTTTCTAAGCTACTTGGGACACCCATTCTAAATCAGGTACCTTTCACCGGTTCAGAAAAAGTTCTGAAGTACAAAGACATCACATCAGCGTTACATCTAAAGCGATCAGACATTGAAGACATTTGGGAGACTAGAAGCAAAGTTAAGGGTTTACTTGCTAAGTTTCTGATAAAGAAAGCTCGAGAATTCCTAAAGGCTATGAGTTTCCATGCTTTCGAAGACGTTGGGTCTTTGCTAATCTATGGTTTGGTGTTATTTCCTAATCCAGATCAATTCATAGACGTGAATGCCATCAAGGTTTTCCTCACTCATAATCCTGTGCCTACCTTACTTGGAGATATTATGCATTCTCTCCACACTCGTATTATGAAAAGACAAGGAAATCTCATGTGTTGCATACCGTTATTATCCAGGTGGTTTATTTTGCACCTTCCTCAACCAGTAATGAAGAACGAACAAAGTTTGAAGTGGTCTCAAAGGTTGATGCCACTATCTCATTCAGATATCTGTTGGTGTCTTTTCTCTCAAAAGGACTTCACTTTCATTGAGTGTTGTGTAGAATTCCCTAATGTACCACTCCTTGGTATAGCAGGAGGTATAACCTACAACCCTTCTCTAGCGCTAAGACAGTTTGGTTATACTCAAAGAGATAGTCCTCATAACATACATATCCAAGGCATTGTGTTTGACTATGACAACGATCTACAAGGTTACCGCCGAAGACTTGTGCACGCCTAGGGCATGGTGAAGAAAATTGATACCAAGACTTTGGGGCATAAAAATTCCATTCCTTAGGAACCTTACCTCAAGTGGGTGCGAGCTCGCGCTCAAAACCTCATGATGTCATCTACTGTTATCTTGCCAGTAATTATGGAACCTGTTGCTGAAGGTGGCGAACCCTATATCATTCTTCACCCAGACATGCCTACTGATTTCGAAGAATTAAAAAGATCCTGGATTCAACTTAAAGAAGAAATGGATACATTCAAAGCTCATTTCTATGCAAGCGAGAAAAGAGTATTGGAGATGACGAAGCTGCTTCACAAGGAGCAAAGCATCAATACCTACTTCAACACAAAGAGGAAGCGTCCATGGGAGACCTAAGCTCTAGGAATTTTATTTTACTGTCTGAACTCTTATTTGTACTTACTAAGTCAACTAATAAAAAGTATGTTCTTGCTTGTTTACCAAATTTAAATTCGTAAGGTCCTTGAAAACATTGCATTTTGTAACATTGCATATTATAGCATAACATTTCATAACAGGTACATTGAAGACCGTTTTTCTCATTCTCTCGTTGTTTATTTCAGCAAAAATGGATCTCGAACAGACTATCAAAGATCTCCAGGCTCATAACGCTCAGTTCTAGTAAATGTTCACCAGCTTAGCTCAAGGGCAGAAAGATATGAAGAACCTCATCACCAGAAAGAAGAAGATTGTTGGCCTCATCAACCTGGGAAGAAAACACAGAGGTCCAGTCAAGGTAGTCAGACAACTTGAGTTCTCATACAAGAGCGGCGAGACTGAAGGAAGCATAAAAAATAATGAAGTAAACCATCATGAGTCTGAAAATGAAGAGGAAGACTATATGAGTGAGTAGTATCCTGACAACGAAAAGTACAAGCAAATTGAAGATCGCCTGAATGCGGTGGAGAATATGAAAATGTCAGGGTTAAACTTTGATAATCTGAGTCTGGTTCTTGGAGTGGTAATTCCCCGCAAGTTCAAAGTTCCTACTTTTGCTAAGTATGATGGCATGTCTTGCTCGAAGCTGCATCTGAAGTCCTATGTTTAGAAGATCCATCCTCATACTGAAGACATGAAGTTATGGATACATTTCTTTCAAGAGAGCTTGTCTGGAACACAGTTGGAGTGGTATTATCAGCTAGAGAGTACCCACATTCATACCTGGAATAATTTAGTAGATGCTTTCTATAAACAGTATCAATACAATGTTGAATTGGAACCAACCCGCATACAATTGTAGAGCATGTCTTTTGCTCGTGACGAGAAGTTCAAGGAGTATGTTTAGAAATAGAGAGATCTAGCAGGAAAAGTTCTACCACCCTTGTCTAATAGGGAATTGGTTGATATGCTCATGGGAACGCTGATAGGCCCATTCTTCAATCATCTGATTGGAAACTCTTCAGTCGGATTCATCGAGATGATACTGATAGGAGAAAGTATTGAAGCTGGAATCAAGATCAGAAAGATTCAAGTTGAAACATCTTCGAATGTTGCGAAGAGATCTTTTGGTGGAAAGAAAGAATCCAATGTTGTATATGGTCAGAAAACTGTGACAAAGCTGATCACAATCAATCTGTGGGGACAATCCTGATCTCCAATCCCACACAAGTGCAACCTCAACAAGACAACGCGCGTAGGAAGAACGCGCCACAAAGACTGTTCACAAAGATCAACATGTGATTATCTCAAGCACTACAACACATGCTGAAAGTAGAGCTGATTACTTTGAGGGATCCTCCTCAGCACGCCAACACCTCCTATCCAAAGTACAATCCTAATGTAAGGTGTGCATACCACTACAACAGCCCAGGGCACGACACCAACAACTATTGGGCCCTGAAGAACAAGATTCAAGACATGATTGAAGCTCGGGAAATTAAATTTGACCCTCCTATCGAAACTCTAAATGTGATCAACGCACCAATGCTTGACCATGGTAAAAGTGCCAACGCCATTGACAATGACTCCTATATTTTTGGTGTGAATGAGCTGACCATTCTTCTGATGACTGTCAAGAAAGATTTGTTGCAAGACGGTTTATTTCCATGATGTCCTGACGGTTGTCGTTTGTGTGCATCTGAATTAGATGGATGTGCTTGGTTGAAGAAACGTGTTCAACGCATGATGGACAAAAGAGAATTGTTATTCCTAAAACCTCCGTCTGTAGGGAGTCTGTGCGAAGCTGTTGCTAAAAGTCAGAAGATCATAGATGTACCAGAAGTCTGGGATACCTTGGGGAAGCCAAGTGGAACTTCCGTCCAAGCCCCCAAAAGCTCTGGAAAATAGGTTTCCGGCTCGGAGGAACTGTCCAAGCCTCCAGAAGTTCTGGAAAACAAGTTTCCAGAGGCTCTAGGGAACTTTCGTCCAAGTTCCAGAAGGAAGGAACTTTCGTGCTGCCTTCAGAAGTTCTGGAAAACAAGTTTCCAGAAGTTCTGAAAGGGACTTCTATCAAAAGTTCTGAGACGAACTTAGTCAGAAGTTCTGACAAAAAATCATTTTTTTAATTTATTTCTTTTAATTTTCTTTTAATTAGTTTTCCTTTCAAAAATCAATTTAACTATTTTCTAAAATACCAAAAAATATCTTAATTTTAGATTTAGGTTAATAAAACCTTTATTTAATTTTTTTAACACAAAAGTATTTTCATTTTATTTTTAGATTAAATATTAATTAACTTAGAGCTAGGTTTTTATACATTAAAATCAATCCAAAAAAATATCAAAAAATATTTTTTCTTTGCAATTAGGGTTTAGATATTTTTTTTTTATCATTAGACATTTTTCTGCAATTTATTCCTTTTATTTCGCATTTAAATACTAGAAATCGATGTATAGGTCGCAAGGATATTTTTGTAATAGCGTAGGATTTTATTTTCTGCCTTTACTTTCCGCACCTCTATGTATGTAATACTTTACTTTACATAAGCACATATAAACTAGGCTGTATGGCAAGAATAATTTAATCAACATAGCTAACCCTAATCACAAGATAAATATCCAATACAATACACTTTTCATGCATTCACCTTAGGTATCCTCTCGCTTTCGAATAATATCAAGTCCATAGGTATATATCGATACAAAGATCACCATAGTCCCTCGATGACCCTCGATGTTGCCTACGAATACATGATCTCGTCCCTCGTTGTTGCCTACAAAAAGTGATGATCGTCCCTACGAATATGCTAAGATATCCTTACAAGTTGCCTTCTATGACCATCCGATGTCCCTTCTAATGTCCCTTTTACATCCAACGAATAAGGTTACCTATCAACCAATGATATGGATAGCCTTATTTTAAAGGAAAGCAAAATAACACGGAAATGACCGTCTGAGTGAGTAGAATAAGTCTCTTTTGCTTGCTCAATCAAAATGCTCTTCTACACCTCACACTTTTCAAAATATTTTTTTCAAAACACTTTGTATACATTCCAGCGTGAATCATTACAAAGTCCCTTTCCAAAATGAAACATTTCCAAATAATTTGTATACATTCCAACGTGAATCATTACGAAGTCAAAGCGAAATGCCTTTTCAAAACATTTTCAAACACACGCACAGAAAGCAATTTATAAAGTGAGCTAAGCAATTAAGATCCCGTAGATAACTACAGATGGAAAGGGTGCTAACACCTCCCCTTTTCATAATTGCCTCACGTACTCAGAATCTAACAAAGGTCTTTTCCTATTTTTTTCGTCTTTCCTTAATTGGATAAAAGAAAAATCGGTGGCAACTCTTGCTATCCGCAACATTTGCGATAAAACGCAAAACAAACAAGTCAGTTCTCCCACCGTGTTACAGAACTGGCGACTCTGCTGGGGAAACACCCTAAAGAGAGGCTACCTTAGGGTTTTTAGATCACTTTATTGCTTTTTGTTTGCTTTGTCTACTTTATGTTTTAGGCTTGCTTGGGTATTATACTTGTGGGGGATCCTACACCCAGACCCAGGTTTCCTTAGGTAAGTAGAAATAAATCGTCGTGACCATTAGGCGTATACCGAAACGGTCAACATGATGGCTACGTTAGTGCGACACTTTGGATGTCCCGTTGCTCCTCATGTTCAGTTGAGGAAAGTATTTGGCGTCTGCGTGGTGTCACAAGAACTAACTCCTCTTTTAGAACCCTAATTGACCCATCTTGGCCATTAGAAGGTAGTGAGATGGTCGGCTTCGGTGTAGACTGAGGTTGGTTGATACTCGATGCTACGCTCATTAAGATTAGACTTTCGGGATGTTTCGGTCAACTACTTGGTAGTCATATTGAAATAAAGCCTACGAGAAAGCTCAATGATATGAGATTCCTAGAACCCGGTTACTATTATAGGACAGGTTGAACCCCACTTAAACTTTGGTAGGGTAGACACCTATACCTCATGCAAGCCTTAAACCTAGGGTTGTTGTGTGAATTTCTTGTGCTTGCTACTTGTTTTAAACATGACATCATAACATCATAACATCATATCATTTTTAACTATTTCAAGGATCTAGGGATTTATCTTTGCTCTGTTTCGTAGGAATTATGACTTCCATGAAGACTATCTGAATTAACTTCATGGGTATACCTTCTCAACTCAAAGAATTGGTTTCAAAAATTCCCGATCATGCTCAGTTTATCAAAAGACATGGTTATCTGCTTGACTTGGTTATCTCCGGTTTTGAAGAATATATGATGCACGTCGTATTCTAGTTCTTCGATCCGAAACATCACTGCTTTACATTCCCAGATTATCAGTTAGTGCCTACATTAGAAGAGTTCTCTAAACTAATAGGGATACCTATCCTTAATCAGATACCATCCACCGGTGCAGAAAAAGCTCTGAAATACAAAGACATCGCATCAGCGTTACATCTAAAGCAATCAGACATTGAAGCTAATTGGGAAACAAGAAGCGGAGTTAAGGGTTTGCTTGCTAAGTTTCAGATAAAGAAAGCTCGAGAATTCCTAAAGGATATGAGTTTCCATGCACTCGAAGATATTTTGGCCTTGCTAATATATGGGTTGGTGCTATTTCCTAATCTAGATCAGTTTATAGACATGAACGCCATCAAGATATTCCTCACTCGTAATCCTGTGCCTACTTTACTTGGAGACATCATGCATTCTCTCCACACTCGTACCATCAAAAGACAAGGAACTCTCATGTGTTGCATACCATTACTTTCCAGGTGGTTTATTTCGCACCTTCCTCAATCAGTAATGAAGAACGAGCAAAGATGAAGTGGTCTCAATGGCTGATGTCACTCTCTCATTCAAATATCTGTTGGTGTCTGTTTTCTCAAAAGGACTTCACTTTCATTGAGCGTTATGGGGAATTCCCTAAGGTACCACTCCTTGGCATAAGGGGAGGTATCACTTACAACCCTTCTCTAGCTCTATATCAGTTTGGTTATGCTCGAAGAGATGGTCCTCATGATATGCTTCTTCAAGACACTGTGTTTGACTACAACAACGATCACCAGAACTACCATCGAAGATTTGTGTACAGAAGACTGATACCAAGACTTTGGGACGCAAAAATTCCATTCCTTGGGAACCTTACCTCAAATGGTGCGAGCTCGAGCTCAAAACCTCATGATGTCGTTCACAGCTGTTCTACCAGTGCTTATGGAACCTGTTGCTCTAGATGATGAACCCTATATCATTCTCCATCCAGACATGCCTACTAATTTCGAAGACTTGAAGAGATCCTGGATTCAACTCAGAGAAGAAAGGGATACACTCGAAGCTCAATGCCATACAAGTGAGAAAAAGGTATTAGAGTTAACGAAGCTACTTCACGAGGAGCGAGACATCAATACCTATCTCAACAAAAAGAGGAAGCGCCCATGGGAGGCCTAAGCGCTTGGAATTTCAAATTTCTTTTGTACTTGCTAAAAGTAAAACTTATAAAAAGTTTATTCGTGCTTGTTTAGAAAATTTAAATTCCTAACGTCCTTGAAAACAATGCATTGCATAACATCGCATATCATGGCATAACATTTTATAATAGGTACAGACCGAATTTCTTATTCTCTCGCTGTTTATTTCAGCAGAAAATGGCTCTCGAACATACTGTCAAAGACCTCTAGGCTTAGAACGCTCAATTCCAAGAAATGTTCACCAGCTTAGCTCAAGGTCAGAAATATCTGAAAGAGCTCATTATTAAGAAGAATCTTGAAGACAACAAGGATGGCCGAATTGAACAAATGCAAGCTAAGATAGCAGAGATGAGAATCCAGATGATGGGTCAGATGGCTCTTATCCAAAACATAGCTCGGGGGCAAGAAGAATTGAGAGTATTAATCAATGAGCTTCTCAAGTCCGAAGACAATCGAATGCAACGAACCACTAGAGTTGGGGATCCAAACACCAACCAATCTCCAATTAGACAAAAGCTGACTTGTTTACAAGAAAGAGACAAGTTCACATTGCTTCACCCCCAACAATAAGGTAATCGGCATAAGCAAGATACACCCAGGATACAATTTGCCAAGATCAACATGCTATTGTCTCAAGCATTACAACACATGTTGAAAGCAAAGTGCATTACTTTGAAGAATCCTCCTCGGCATGTCAACACTTCCTCTCCAAGGTACAATCCTAACGTAAGGTGTGCATACCACTCTAACAGCCCAGGGCACGACACTAACAACTGTTGGGCCCTGAAGAACAAGATTCAAGAGCTGATTGATGAAAGAGTTCTCAAGTTCACACAAGATGGTCAGATTGAGTTTTTCCACCATCCATCAAATATCGAAACTGCAAGGCATGAAATCTAAAGTGATGGGTTCGGGCGGAGAAGCTTTCATTTATTTGAATTTTTAGTTGTAATGTCTTTTGTTTGCTTGAACGTTTATCATTATGTCAAACTTTGGTTTTTCACATTAATGCATTGCACGTGTTTGTCTTGAAATAATCCATTCATTTCACTATATAAATTGTGTTTCTTACTTTTTGCGATATACAACTCTTGTTAAAGCGGTAAGCCTTTAGAGGGAGGATGACGAAGACGATACCATAATTTCTTACAGTATACTTTCGAACAGACTGTGCTGACGATGTACAGGCCTTGTTTCAATTCCTAAATAGTGGAGATATAAGGAAGTTAATCCCTAGTCAACCCCTTTGAGCCTAAGAAGTAGAAGTTTTCTTTACACAAACTGAAACCCTTAATCATAACCCGGGGCAGGGTAGTTTCTCAGTGTACAGTCAATCACGACGAGTAATGTCGAAGATATCCTTCTAAGTCAAAAAACTGGTGATGGTTCCCTGTAGTCATTAAGTCAGGAAGTTAATACTTATCAAAAGAAAAGCTCGCTAAGTCAAAAACCTATGAAGAAGACTTAAGGAAAAAGAAAAAATGAGACATCCCGCTGACTGTAATTTCAAAATAAACAGTTCGGGAAAAAGTTAGGGATAACAAAGTCAAAAAGAGGTCACTACAAACCCTCAACAAAAGAAAAATGCTGATTGTCTCTGAACCATCCCCAAATATAAGTGTTGCAATACCAAAATCTATTGGAACTTAAGGATGCACAATTAACTGAACATATGACTGGAGAACATCACGAAGATTGGGTTGGGTACAAATAAATTTCGAGCCATTATCCTTTGTTTCTTAAACCGTAAACCAAGCCACGTTATAACCCTTAAAAGTCCTAACTCAAGCATGGTTAGTTCGAAAGCGTGCTATTTCAAAAAGGTATCCTGACTCCTATAAGGCTTGCTATAACTCCTGAGTTGATATCACTATTTTTACAAATTTTGTTTTTATAAACTTCAAGACAGACATGAGCTTTGCATTTTGATACCATTGTTTGCATATGACTAAATGTTAAACAACAGAGGATTTTGCATGACGAACATTCAATGGATGAAGGTCCTCCTATAACACGGTGGGAGAACTGACTTGTTTGTTTTGCGTTTGATCGCAAATGTTGCGGATAGCAAGAGTCACCACCGATTTTTCTTTAATCCAATTAAGGGAAGGAGAAAAGAACAGGAAAAGACCTTCGTTAGATTCTGAGTAAGGGAGTTGGTTATGAAAAGGGAAGGTATTAGCACCCTTTCCATCCGTAGTTATCTACGGGCTCTTAATTGCTTAGCTCACTTGGAAATTTGCTTTTTGTGTGTTTGAAAATGTTTTGAAAAAGGCATTTTGCTTTGACTTCGTAATGATTCACGCTGGAATGTATACGAAGTGTTTGGAAATGTTTTGTTTTGAAAATTTTTTGTTTTGGAAAAGTTTTTTTGAGAAAAGTGTGAGGTGTAAAAAGAATGTTTTAATTGAGCAAGCAAAAGAGACTTATTACCTACTCAGAACGGTCGTTTCCGTGTTATTTTGCTTTCCCTTAGAATATCGCTATCCATACCATTATTTGGTAGGCAACCCTATTCGTTGGATGTAAAAGGGACATTCAAAGGGACATCGGATGGTCATAGAAGGCAACTTGTAGGAGTATCCTAGCACATTCGTAGGGACGATCATCATTTTTGTAGGCAGCAATCGAGGGACGAGATCATGTATTCGTAGGCAACATCGAAGGACTATGATCTTTTAAGTCGAAGGGACTATGATGATACTTCGTAGGCAACCGTGCTAAGATACCCCCACGTTTGAGGTACTTGACCATTTATAAGGCAACGAGAGAGAATACCCTAAGAGGTGCATGTGTGAGAAGAGTGTTGTATTCAGATATTTTATCTTGTATTAGTGGTCTAGATTGATTTTATCTTGCCATACACGCCTAATTACTAGCAGTTTAATAGGTGCGGAAAATAAATTGCAGAAATATAAAGGGTCCTACACTATTATATGGCTTTGGGGCAGATACATAATAGGGGGTGCGGAAAGTAAAATCCTACGCTATTACATGATAAAAAATTTGCGACCTATACAACCTTTCTAGAATTTAAAATGCAAGAAATATAACTAGCGGAAAAGAAAACTAGTCCTAATATTTTTGGTATTTTTGAAATTTGAATTTATGTGAGAATAACCTAGATCTAGTTGATTTTAATTAATTAAAAAAAGAATTAGTGAACACTAACCTAAATTAATTAATTAAATTAGATAAAAGAGAATATTTGTGAAAGTTATCTAATTAATCCTAAATTAATTAACCTAATTACTAATTAAATTAAATTAATTAATTAAATTAAAAAACGAAAATAAGCAAAAATATATATAAAAAAACATAAAACAACATAAAAGAGAGCTTCTGGCAGATGCTATCCCAGAAGCTGGAGCTTCTGGACGTTTCATTGTTGGAGGCACCCAGAAGCTAAAGCTTATGGGGTTTCGATGTTGAGGCACCCTGGAGCATCCGGGGTTTCGTCTTGAGGCACCCGTGTCGTAGCTTTTAGAGACTCTAGATCTGGGGCGTCCAGAAGCTGGAGCTTCTGGGGACTTCACATCTGGGGCCATCCAGAAGTTGGAACTTTTGGAGGAATTCTGTGCTGGGAGACTCAGGAGTTGGCACTTCTGATGCTAATGAGGCCCAAGCCAAAGCTCGGTGTCGATGAGGCCCGTTGGCACTGGTGGAAGGATCCGTGTCGGAGCTTCGCGAATCTTCCGACAACTGAAACCTGCAAGGCAAAAAGAAAAATATTGCAAAAGATGGGGTTTGAACCCACGACCTGATAGAGAGAATAACATAGTGCGCGCAAGGTGAACCGCTGGGGCGGTGATACATTCGTTCATCATTCTGAACCCATAAATAGGTAAGGGTTAATAACTTCTGAATTAGAAGCACCGGAGCAATGCTCCGGTCGTCTTCTCCGATCATGCTCAAACACCAAAACCTGAAAAACACATGAAAATATAAACCAAAATAACCCAGATCCACTAATTAGGATGCTACGAATCTAATGGTGGCATTCTCTTGCCCTGTAACAGACCCTAATAGTGAATACGAGCCTGCACAGTTCATGAGCCCTAGCAATGGTATTTCATGATTAAGCCATGGAAAGCTTGCTACGATTGATCTAACCTGTTCTAATGAACCTCAAGAACACATTAGAATTGTTAGTTTCGATTAAAACACAATAAAAAGCAGAATACAAATTCATGAAAAATATGCAACCGGAAGTATATGTATGGCATGATTCAACGTGTTATGGCCATGTTTCTGAACATGTACCTACCCACAATAATTCAGGAACACGTTTAAGTGCTTGGAATTGCTTGAAATTGGCTGGAAAGCAAAACACGATTTTGCCAACTTTGGAAGAAATTTGAGAAATTTCTAGGGTTTGTGAGAAGCTGGTTGTACGTGTAAGGGTTGTCTAAAAGAGCTCCTGATCTTGTAAGAAAGCTAGATATTTATAGATGAGTGGAATTAGGTTAATGCATTAAGAGAAAATATTCTCCTTAAATGGAGAATATTTGATTTGAAAAATTGCACAAAATCCTTCCAATCTTGATCAATCTTCCCTCAACCTCCTTGCACAAAATTGACAACTTGTAATGAGCTATCTTGGACCCCAAGCCATGCAAATATCCAACCAATCTTGCCTTATCTTTTAATTTTGCATTTTATTTAATTAAATTTAAATTTAAGTTATTAAATTCAAAAATAAATAAGTAAATGAGGTAGAGGGCGTGGCATGTTGTATAGTAGTCATGGATAATCTCATGATCAAGTTAAAATCATACATTTTTTGTCCCATTTGGAAATTTTTGGCTTTTGCAAGGTATTTTTCTTCATGCACCTCCTCAAAAATGTTCAACTTGCACAATTTGTATGTTGCTCAATTTTCAACATTTTTGGGTGTTCTTGGACTTTTTAGAAAGCTCAAGATGTCTTCTAAATATACTTTTTGGTTTCATATTCATTGGAGTTTCCATGCTCATGGAGACTTCTCGGCAAAAAGATGACTTTTGTTGACTTTTCTAGAAGGACCTATAATGTCTTGATCCATAGCTTCCAAATGAAGCATTTTCTGCCCAAGCTTGTGAGACATGAAGTTGTATAGAATTGAATTCTCTTCAAAATGAGTTATGGTGGAGAAATTTCTAATGAAATATGTGAAAGTTATGCTTGGTCAAAGTTCTGTTGACTTTATCTAGAGAAGCCCTAATTTGGAAACTTTGACTTTTGATCAGATCTTGACCTTTCTTGAGGAATCATGATCAACCCTTGATCAAATGATGAATATCACTTCAAAATATTGGTGTTGACAAAAAATTATGAAGTTTGACTGTACGTTGACCACAGTTGACTTTTTGTCCAATACCACTGATTTTCAGCTATCTGAGCCATTGGATGAGCAACTTTGACTTGTAAGGCTTGAAACTTGGCATGATGATCCCTTGAGGCATATGATGAGGTATGATAACCACTTGAAGCATTGAAAACACATTTTGACTTGAGAGGAGCAAAGCCCTAGTTTGGATTGGTTGCTTAGGAGAGGGTTTGTTTGGTCCACCCTTGTGAAGTCCTTAAGTATGGAGATATGAATTGTCTCGAGACGTAGGAGGGAAAGTTTTGGGGTATAACACCTCCCAACAGACGAAATTACTACAGATAAATATATCTATGGTAACAAGCCTTTCCAATCAAGGGGCATAACATGCTATCATCCAACTCATCTAGGGCAATCAGGTCAAGATTTAGAGAATCTCTCAAAAGTGTTGAATATCCAGGGGCATAGTTTGCATCTGAATCCCTTGGGGAATGTTACATTGTTCACAAGTTTCATCAAAAGCCATTGAGTTATTCTTCTATGACAGTAATATCAGATGGTGTCAGTATCATTCTCCCATAACATTCTTCAGAAAACTACTTGAGAAGGTCAAGACTATCAGGATTTCTAAATCCAGCGGTTCACCAATAACTTCAAACGTCAAATACACTAGGATATTGATCCCGAAGGTATATGAACTCACACATACGAAGGGGCATATTTTGACAGTGCTACAACGCTCACCACCATGAATGACGAAGATTTCCCGCACCCTGTGGACGCAGACATAGTCAAAAAATACTACGCATAAACGAGACCCACTAGATCAAATGACCTAGGCAAAAATAAGGGCGTCCTGACGAACCAAAAGGGTTCGGGAAAAAATTAAGGACGTATATACAAAACATGTACACCCGGCAAGTCGAAAACCTGCAAAGGCGGCTTGGGCAAAAAAGGGTATCTCGGTAGACTAAAAACCCGAAAGGGCGGTCTAGGCAAAAGTTAGGGATTTAAGCGTACGATTATGTCTCGTCCAAATCACCTACTTACATACCACATTGTTCTCAACTTCAAGTTCAAATGGCGCAAATTAGTCCAGTCATTTCCTTCTAACAGCAAGAATTAACAGTTACTACAGGCTTTAGGAATTGAGACAACGACTAAAGTCCCCAATACATCCCCCACAAAGTCACTTTCACAAGCATTCTCGCAGAATAATCTCTACAATCCCCACAGAGTCATCGCTCTCCTTACAAATACAAATCTTCTCCAACGAAGTATTACATCATCACGTTAGTCTCCGAGCAATGATCCTATCAGCTTCATCAGCTTCAATGATCCTATCAGCTTCATCAGCTTTAATGATCCTATCAACTTCATCAGCTTCAAAGATCCTATCAACTTCATCAGCTTCAATGATCATATCAGCTTCAATGATCCTATCAGCTTCATCAGCTTCAACGATCCTATCAGCTTCAAAGATCCTATCAGCTTCATCAGCTTCAATGATCCTATCAGCTTCATCAACTTCAATGATCCTATCAGCTTCATCACCTCAAGTGATCCTATCAACTTCATCACCTTAAGTGATCCTATCAATTTCATCATGTTAAGTGATCTTATCAGCTTCATCAGCTTCAAAGATCCTATCAGCTTCATTAGCTTCAAAGATCCTATCAGCTTCATCACCTCAAGTGATCCTATCAATTTCATCATGTTAAGTGATCCTATCAGCTTCATCATCTCAAGTGATCCTATCAGCTTCATCATCTCAAGTGATCCTATCAACTTCATCACCTCAAGTGATCCTATCAATTTCATCATGTTAAGTGATCCTATCAGCTTCATCACCTTAAGTGATCCTATCAGCTTCATCACCTCAAGTGACCCTATCAATTTTATCACGTTAAGTGATCCTATTAGCTTCGTCACCTCAAGTGATCATATCACCTTCGTCACCTCAAGTGTTCCTATCAGCTTCGTCACCTCAAGTGATCCTATCAGCTTCATCACCTTAAGTGATCCTATCAATTTCATCAAGTTAAGTGATCCTACCAGCTTTATCAGCTTCAACACATTAGTCCCTGAGCAGTGATCTCGTCATACTTATCTACATTCTCAAGTCATCATGTTACATTGGTCCCCGAGCAGTAACACATCAACCGACTACATCAGTCTCCAAGCAGTAACAAGTCATTCCATAACAAATTGCCACCAGTAAGGTATATGCACAAGATATTCATCCTCAACTAAGTATCTCTCAATGGTTATCATTTCCCCAACAGCAGCAATATCCAGACTCGAAACTTGGTCAGATAGTGCATCGGAGGAATTCACATCCCTTATTCCCCAATCGGGGTTTTCAACAACTTCATCCCCAAGCAGACATCAAAGGTCTCCAGCAGAATGTTCTCATCTTCTTCAAGATGGATATGTTTTGAAATACCACAACATCTACAATCATACATTATTCACGACATTGTCATATACTCGCATGCATCATAATCTGCATAGGACTAACCATATCATGTCAAGCTTTTATTTTCCCAGCAGGTAAAATCTATTTTCCAAACAGGAGGTCAAAGATTAATACCCGAAACAAGACAGGAGAACTATCTGAATGACCATACAAATTATTCCCAGACAACGAATTATGGATTAACACCCGAAACTAAACGGGAAAACTATTTGCATCCTGATAACTATTCATCTCAAGAATAGCCAAGACGAAGGTTTATTCTGACTCTCTCTTAGTATCAACCGCCCCGAATGACATATTTAAGCCCATCTCCGATTACGCATCTTCATCTCTCCATATGGCATCTTTAAGCCCATCTCTAATATTTCTCTCATCCAAAAAGACAAATAAAAAGTCTAGCATACGACTCACTCTCCAGCGTCAGTTTCTCCAAATGGCATCTCTAAGCCAGTTCCAACACGTTGTCAACTGACGATCCCATTCCACACCAACAGTGAGTGCAAATTTTTAGGTGTACTCGAGTGTTCAATCATCTTCTAACTTCAGGTCATGAAAGGCAAACATACCTATCTAACCCTTCTGGTACAAGAAGATTAAGGATTTCAGGGCAACTATTATAAGCAATCAATCCAAACTATTTGCTCCTCAATATGGACTAATACCAAGGGTCATCATATCACCCTATGCCTCAAAGTATTCAAGTTTCAAGCCTTGCAAGTCAATTCCTTGTCATGGTCAAAGTATCATCAAAAGTCAATCAAATCTCATCTATTTTTGAAGGAATATTCATCATTTGATCAAGGATTGATCATGATTCCTCAAGAAAAGTCAAGATTTGATTAAAAGTCAAAGTTTCTAGCTTAGGGTTTTTTCGACAAAAGTCAATAGAACTTTGACCAGGCATAACTTTCACATGCTTTATTATAAATTTTTCTATCAAAGATCATTTTAAAGGGAACTCAATTCTCTACAACTTCATGTCTCACAAGCTTTTGCTAGAAATGCTTCATTTGGAAGTTATGGATCAAAACATTACAGGTCATTCTAAAAGTCAACAAAAAGTCATCTTTTTGCAAAGAAGTGTTCATGAGCATGGAAACTTCAATGAAGATGAAACAAAAAGGGTTGTTTAGAGGACATCTTGATATTTCTAAAAAGTCTAAAAACACCCAAAAATGTTAAAAATTGATCAAGATACAAATTGTGCAAGTTTGATATTTTTGAGGAGGTGCACAAAGGAAAATACCTAGCAAATGCAAATATTTTTCAAATGGGCTTAAGTTTTCATGATCCATACTTATTCTTGAGAATATCCACGACCCCTAAGTCTATTTACACACCTATTTTCCATTTATTTAATTTATTTTGGAATTTAATCATTTAAATTCAATTTAAATAAAATAAAATGCAAAGAGCAAAGTTATGACAAGTTGGGCTTGGTTTCTACTTGTCTTGAGGTCCAAGATAGCCCATGCAAGCTGTCAAATTCGTGCAAGATGCAACAAGGAAGGAAAAATGCATTTTTGGCAAGATTTGATAAAAATTTACAAGGAAATATTTTGGCATTCAAGACACTATATTTTCTCATTATTGTTGATCAAATCCTTTGCTCTATAAATACCTTACAAGACCAGAAGCAGACGAGGGGAAAAAAGACAAAACCCTAGCCTCCAAGAACCAAACTCTCACTCCAAAATTTTCATACAAAGTTGCATTTTCGAATTTCTATTTGCAGCCTTCTTCAAAGTCTTACAGCCACTCATTCTTATTCCAGAGGTAAGAAAATGTAAGACTGGATCATTTTTCATGGACCATACACATTGAAACACCTTTATACGCATTCATCTGTTTGTATATACTATGAAATTCATATTTTTATTTATATTGCATTTTGATAAAAACTAACCGTTCTAATGGATTTGTATGATAGAATAGATCATATTTGAGTTATCGTGGAGAGTTTTTGATGGCTGAATGACTATCTGCCATTGTTATGGTTTGGAAAGAATGAAGCTTCGAGTCCTCTGATACAGCCGTTTTCAATATCTAAAAATATGTCCATGAAATTCGCCATGCCCTCTAACACCGATCTGGGCATTTTTCTGTTTTGAATGCAATTGTTTTATGTAGGTTAACATGAAAGTGATGACCTGAGAAGACGATCGGAGCTCTGCTCCAGCGTCTCTGATTTCTCTTGACCCAAAAGAGAACATCTGACCCTAGGCGGGACATGCTCTCATTCTCTCGTTCCAGCATCTGGGTCCCACACGTGTGTTGTTTAAAAAATTCAAAAGAAGAAGAAACGTGACAACGCTTCTACTATGGGGCTTGTGTTTCAAGAACAACAAAGCCTTCTGGCTTAGTTGGCAGCGCGCGCGTAGATAGCCAGAGGTTCTAGGGTTCAATCCCCAGTGCCTACCCTTTATGCCCTTTGTTTTTTGCTAACATACTTATGATCTATGCAGGTAGCGCACATGGCCCCCAAAGTTTTGGAAAACAGGTTTTCGGAAGCTCTGGAGGGAACTTCCGTCCAAGCCCCCAGAAGCTCTGGAAAACAGGTTTCCAGAAGCTCTTGAGGGAACTTCCGTCCAAGCCTCCTAAAGTTATGGAAAAGAGGTTCCAGAAGCTCTGGAGGGAACTTCCGTCCAGGTTCCAGAAGGAAGGAACTTCTGTGCTGCCTTCAGAAGTTCTGGAAGGGACTTCCATCAGAAGTTCTGAGACGAACTTAGTCAGAAGTTCTGACCAAAAAATCATTTTTTTATCTATTTCTTTTAATTTTCTTTTAATTTTCTTTTAATTAGTTTTCCTTTCAAAAATGCATTTAACTATTTTCTAAAATACCAAAAAATATCTTAATTTTAGATTTAGGTTAATAAAACCTTTATTCAATTTTTTTAACACATAAACATTTTCATTTTCTTTTTAAATTAAATATTAATTAACTTAGAGTTAGGTTTTTATGCATTAAAATCAATCCAAAAAAATATCAAAAAATATTTTTCCTTTGCAATTAGGATTTAGATATTTTCTTTTTATCATTAGACATTTTTCCTGCAATTTATTCCTTTTATTTCGCATTTAAATAGTAGAAATCGATGTATAGGTCGTAAGGATATTTTTGTAATAACGTAGGATTTTATTTTCTGCCTTTACTTTCCGCACCTCTATTATGTATCTGCCCCAAAGCCATGTAATAGCGTAGGATCTTTACTTTCCGCACTTTACATTTCGGCAATTTACTTTCTGCACATATTAACCGCTAGTAACTAGGCGTGTATGGCAAGAATTATTTAATCAATATAGCTAACCCTAATCACAAGATAAATATCTGAATACAACACACTTTTCACACATGCATTCACCTTAGGGTATCCTTTCTTGTTGCCTTTTGAATAATGGTCAAGTCCCTCGAACGTAGGGATATCTTAGCTAAGACGCTTACAAATATATCATCATAGTCCCTTCGATACAAAGATCATAGTCCCTCGATGACCCTCGATGTTGCCTACGAATACATGATCTCGTCCCTCGATTGTTGCCTACGAAAAGTGATGATCGTCCCTACGAATATGCTAAGATATTCGTCCGAGTGTTTTGCCGTGGGGTGCTCCTGTGTTGTTGGTTAAAAAGAAAGAGGGTTCGATGAGACTGTGTGTTGATTACAGGCAGTTGAACAAAGTTACAATCAAGAATCGGTATCCATTGTTGAGGATTGATGATTTGATGGATTAGCAGGTTAGGGCTTGTGTATTCAGTAAGATTGATTTGAGGTCTGGATATCATCAGATTCGTGTGAAGACAGAAGATATTCACAAACTGCATTTAGAACGAGGTATGGACATTATGATTATTCTGTTATGCCGTTTGGAGTTACTAATGCACCTGGTGTTTTCATGGAGTATATGAACATGATATTTCATCTGCATCTTGATAAGTTTGTGGTAGTTTTTATTGATGACATTCTGATCTATTCGAAGAGTGATGAAGAGCATGCATAACATCTTAGGATTGTGTTGGAATTGTTGAAGGAGAAGAAGCTTTATGCGAAGTTGTCCAAGTGTGAGTTCTGGTTGAGTGAAGTAAGCTTTCTTGGCCATGTGATTTCCAAGAATGGCATTGTTGTTGATCCTATGAAGGTAGAAGAGGTATCTCAGTGGGAAGCACCGAAGAATGCTTCTGAAATCCATAGTTTTCTTGGTCTTGCAGGTTACTACAGAAAGTTCATTGAAGGATTTTCGAAGTTAGCTTTGCCGTTGACTAAATTGACAAGAAAGGGTCAAATGTTTGTTTGGGATTCTGAATGCGAGAAAGGTTTTCAAGAGTTGAAGAGGAGGTTGACTAGTGCTCCAATTTTGATTTTGCCGAATCCGACGGAGTCTTTTGTTGTGTACTGTGATGCTCCATTGATGGGTTTAGGTGGTGTGTTGATGCAAGATAAGAAGGTAGTGGCTTATGCTTCAAGACAGTTGAAGATTCATGAAAGAAATTATCTGACTCATGATTTAGAGTTGGCAGCTGTGGTATTTGTTTTGAAATTGTGGAGGCATTATTTGTATGGATCTCGATTTAAGGTATTCAACGATCATAAGAGTCTGAAGTATCTCTTCGATCAGAAAGAGCTAAACATGAGGCAGAGAAGGTGGTTAGAATTCTTGAAAGATTATGATTTTGGTTTGAATTACCATCTTGGTAAGGCAAACGTGGTTGCAAATGCCTTGAGTAGGGAGTCGTTGCATATGTCTATGTTGATGGTGCTGAATTGAATTTAGTTGAGGAATTCAGAGACTTGAGTTTGGTATGTGAGACTACTTATGATAGTGTTAAATTGGGTATGTTGAAGTTGACTAGTGGTATTCTAGAGGAAATTCGAACTGGACAGAAATCTGATGTCGGTTTAGTCGATAAATTGACATTGATCAACCAAGGTCAAGGAGGTGAATTCCGAATTGACGAGAATGGTGTTATGAGATTTGGTGAAAGAGTTTGTGTTACGGATATTGCAGAGATTAGGAAGAGTATTTTGGAAGAAGGACATCGTAGTGGATTGAGTATTCATCCTGGTGCTACTAAGATGTATCATGATTTGTTAAATTCACTAAAATTGCCATTTTTGAACGTAGGAACCGGGTTCTCCTAGGGAGGAACCGGGTTCTCAGTGCAAATTTTACACATGAAAATGACATTTTTTCCAGGAACCGGTTCCCCATTTGGAGGAACCCATTCCCACTGTTACTTTTTGAAAAATACTAAACTTTAAAAATTCATAACTTTCAAACCGTAAGTCCGTTTTAGTCGCAGTTTTGGACGTTGTTTCTTAAATTAAATACTCTATTTTATAAAATGAAGAAAATTATAATTAATGGATTTTATTTTGAAAAGATCCATTTTTCCGATTTGTGAACTATGGTAGTTCTAGGAATGGTGGATGAACTGGTTTAAATTTGTTCTGACAAGTTGAACGAAGATTGATGCTTATGTGCTGTTTTCCTTGTTGTTTATTCATGATTGTATTGATATCATGTGTTATTGTCGATGTTGTATATTCATAATAGTTGTTGATCTCAGTTGTTGTTGTTGTATATACTGGTGATAGTCTTACTAATTGAAGGGTAAGCATTTGGCATATCTATGCTTTGTGATGATTTATTTCATGATAAGTGATGATATCATGTTGTGGTTGATGATGGTTTATAATGTCTGATATGGTCATAAACTGTGTTGAATGTTGCATGCTTTATGATGTGCATGCATATGCATTCTGGTGGAGTTAATTCCCATTGTGTAGAATTTGACTCGTATTGCCAATAACCGTTCCCGGGGGATTATGGGTGGTGAGGCTAGATTCATGTCTGGGTGATTATGGACGAATCGATGTTGGTGACTTAGTTCACGTTTTGGTACCACATGCATAGAGTCGTGCATTTGCATTTGTGTGAATTATAACATGTTAGGATAGATTCCAGTGTTATAGTCTGTTGTTTGTGTATGACGTATATTTATGACTTGTGTATGAAGCAGATCGGATTATGCTGAATAGGGTGGACTGATGTATTATGATATTTTATTGCTTTTGATGAACTTATAATGCATTTTAATTATGATGAAATCTCACCCTTACTTTGATGATTTTAGATTGAAGTCTTAGCTGCTTAGGAGTTGGTGAGGATGGCTCTTGAGCTATGCATTTAGTTTATCTGCGTGTCAGTGTCATGCTCTGGTAGATGTAACACTGGGGAACGTTTGGTTGCGAGTTATATTAAAACTCTGTTTTCTTTTGGGTTATGTTGGAATAATTATTGGTTGAATTTATTCCGTTTTTGATGATAATTTCCGATGTGTAGAACATGTCTTTTGGGTTAATTATTTTGATGAAGTTCTTTAGTAAAGCATGACAATTGTATGAGATTTTCTTTTAATTGAATTGTGACATCCCTTATTACATGTTAACTCTGAAATATAATATGATAATTCGCGGGGTATTTTAGAGGGGTGTTACAGCGACTCTTGCTATCTGCAACATTTGTGATAAAACGCAAAACAAACAAGTTAGTTCTTCCACCATGTTACACACATGGTCCAAACTTCTCATTGGGAGATGCTTAACCCAAACAGGGGAAAATTTGTTGATAAAAGTTGCATTCTCCCACATTGTGTTAAGCCTACACTGGATGTTATCCCCTTCTCACCTGTCATTTTTCCAAGTGAAAAGATGCATTTCATTCCTAACATCGATCAAGCCACACTCCTCAACCACTTTCCTTCCCCTTGATAATTGAATTAAACTCCTCGAGTTCCCATCAAGCTTGTCTATAGAACCCACCAAATTATTAATGTCTTTGAAACAACACCCCATGTCATTAGTAGGACTCACCCTCCTAATCTACTTCCAAGTAAGGTTCTTATTGTGTTCCTTAGGGTGACCGTAGATAGCAGCAAGGAAAGCTATTTTGCCATTAAACCCGTCTTCAAAGAAACCCCTATGTGATTAGGGGAAAAGAAGATATGGTGATAATAATTAGATCCCTCAATAACTGAGACACACCACCAACCCTATTTTTTCCCATACCAAAGTAATTAACTACTAAGCAAGAGTCAAAACCATAACTAAGTCTGATATACTCCAAATCCTTAGCTTTACGCTTTGTCTCCATAAAAAACACCACCGTGAGATTTTCTAAATTGGAGAGCCTTGAGAAGGCTGGAAGTGTATGGGGATTCCCCAATCCATATAGTCCGAGCTTAAGATTTTCATTGGGGAATGTGATGTTGGTTAACAAACATCACCTCTAGTACTTGTTCAAAACTTGAAATCTCATTGACACTATCTTGCTTCCTTTTATTTGCCTTGTTAATAACTTTCATAGAGGTTATTATGGTGATTTGGACCTCCACCAGTTGTCTCTTTCTAAGGTACAACTGCACCTTCTTATCTTCTAGGTTGGATTCTTCGAGGCTTCCTTTTGTCTCTTCCACTTAGGTGATTCTTTTTTCTTTTTGTTGTTGCCTTTACTTTTTCCCCATTCTCGTTACATAAAAACAAACCCAAGTGACTCTGCAACACTTTCTAATTATTTTATCTCCACACAAACCACTCTTAAATCTGGCCTACCTCCCTCCATCGAATCTTCTTCCTCTCATCTTCCCTTATTGGAAAGTTTCTTCCCTAAGTCACCATCCTTGCCTACTTCACTGCATTTGTTTTGGCTAGAAGAGAAAGATTTATGTTACAACTATAAACACCAATTTCATTCTTCGGTTATTCTATGTTCTTTGGTAGTGGGGATGTCCACAACCAAGGCCCAAAAGAGAGATCTTACTTCTCTAAATCCTCGAACCCTTCAACTCATCCCTCCATTAACTCTTTGTAGTCCTTCAATTGATGACCAATTTTTCCACAACAAAACAAAAATTAGGTAGTATTTCATATTAATATCTTAAGCTTTCTGTCTTGATACCTAACCATCATACCTTGTTTTAACAGATTTCTCAGGCCCACCTTGATTTTGATCCTTAAAAACCTCCCTATCCTATTTGTCTCATTCATATCAACTTCTTTGAAAACCCCAAGAATGCCACCTAGTTGTTTGCCACGATTTCTGATCTTAGCTTTCGAGGAAGATCGTAAACCCTAACTCAAAATGTCCCAAAGTGCATCTCTAACCCCCGACATTCATTCTTCTCACAAAACACTTTCAATGATGAGAAAATTTATATCGAAATTCCACGGTCTTCCTTTCAAGATAGATTCACCGTCTCTTCTTAAGGAGAATCGAAAAAGGAACAAGTTTTTCCCCATATCTTGAACTTTCACAACATTCTTAAGTCTCCAAGTTTGAATCATTGTGCTCTTGAAAGCACGAACATTGAAAGGATTGTCCATCCAGAGCTTGCCTACCAGGATCCCGTTAAAATTTTCTTCACTAATTACGCTTCCCCTTTCACTATATTACATTCCTCTTACTCATCTGAAAGAGGAACATTCTTCCACCGCTATGTTTTTCCACCCCATCAGATATAAATAACTCACAACAAAAGAAACACAAGGATATAGAGGCTAAGGCCACAAAGATAAAAACATAGAAAAAGGTATCCCCCTAAAAAATGAACATTCAAGAGAAATGAGAGAGAGGAAAAAAACCCTAGCGAAACCACACTAAACCGGTGGTGGGGACACAATAAGTTTAGAGAGAGAGAGAGACTCTCATTTTTCTCTAGAATACGTGAGTACGACATAACTTTTTACTCCAAAAATCTAATGCATTTGGAAAAGCAGCAACTCCACATCTATATCTCATGAAACTATCTCTTTATATTAAATCTCATTGGCTCTCAATTCCTTGACATACTCCTTTCACACTTACTTTAGTAAAATTCAAACAAAACTATTTCATGTAGAATTCCCACAACTTCTCTTGCATAATTATTAATGTTGGTGAAAATTGTAATGACACTCTAATCCATATTGATTTTAGTGGTTCTTCTCGCACATCATATGTGACTTGGAAATGCATGCTTCTATTATTTCATGTCAAACTCTAAAGATATCATACTGTCTATTCATCTCAAACTTTTGAGAAACCCTATATAAAAAGCTAAAGTTAATTTCGATTGAATTGTAGAATATGTGTACGAAAGCCCCTTTTACCGTATCTTAATCATGAAAAACTACAATACCCTCTATTATAGACCGTCTTACACACCCTTAAAGACGATCTACAAATATTTCTCTCAATATTAACCTTATTGAAAACCGATTAAATAAATATAATAAATATATAGCATTAATCAAAAGAATTAAAGATATCTTAAACAAAAATAGCATGTAAGCATCCCACCCTTTTTAAGAATTTAGTTTTTTCTCTATTCTTTTTAAGCCTTGTAAAAAAAAAAACAAAGTTGCTTGATTGAGATCATTTATATTTATATTTTTTTTAAAACCCAACTTTCTGTTTTCCCACACTGTTTTTCACATGCAAACATCCCATAAGAGCAAGACCATACCTCAGAAAACGTTTAAAATGACAAACCAAAGCCAAGAGAGAACAACTTAGAGAGAGAGAAATCTAACTTTACAGGTCAACTACGTCTCAGTCTCTTAGCTCAAAGACAAACACAGTGAATCCCTACACTCAAATGACATTTTTGCCCCCATCTATTCACCTCCTTCACTTGTGACTCAACCACTCCCTCACACTATCTCTCACCACAATGGATTCCGACGCCGGTGAACCTCAATTCCGGCAACAATCTCTCGCCGAGATGGATGACAAGCACGGCGACGATCCAAAACCAGATTCTGCTTCCGACGGAGTTACTGCCCCCGGAAACACCAGCGGAGCGAGATACAAGCTGATGTCCCCGGCGAAGCTCCCGATCTCTAGGTCGCCGGTTTTAACTATTCCTCCAGGACTAAGTCCGACTTCCTTTCTAGAATCACCAGTTCTACTCTCAAACATGAAGGTTTTCAAGGATACTCATTTTTTTTTCAATTTCTAGGGTTTTATTTTTTTTATTGCTTAAAATGTAGTATCAATGTTCAATTTGATCTAAAAAGATAAATAAATTAAATGGGTAAGTTAATTCATTATCAAAATATGATTTTTCAGTTGATTTTGTTAAAAAAATTGTATTTTTACTTACTAAATTGTGTGTTCTTGTTAATGTTAACTATTCAAGCACAGCATATCTGGAGCATTATTCTTCTGCTGGAATGAAAATTATGATTCTTTGTGACTTAAAATGACTTAATTTAGTTCTTGATGAGATGGAGATGCTTAGTTTCATGAAAAGTTTGAGAATTGCTGTGGGAGTATATGTGCTTGTTTAATTCTGCGGCTGATTTTATTTTGCGTATTTGTTTATTTTCTTTTATAATTGAAGTTGGTTCATTATTGTGTTTGATCTTTTTCAGTTTGTAGGTTTTATTATATGTGTGGTTTGTGTTTTTAGTTTGGTACAGTTAGATTCTGATGCTTTTCATTTCTAGAATTCTATGTTGCTGCTTTATGCTCAATTTGTTATTCTATTAAGAATTGGAATATGAGTTGCTCTTATGATCGCCGAACGTTAATTTTTCTGTGTTGTTTTTTCACATAGAGAATCTTCCTTTTGTTTTGGTGCTTTCCTTTTCTTTCTTTTTTTCTTTCTTTTTAAACGGCGTTGTAGGGAACACAAGAAAATCCTTTTCCCCCCTCATTTAGACATGTGGAATGGAACAATTGAATAGAGAACCATTGTCAAGGATTAGTTAGTGGATCCATTTTTAGTTTGCATAACATGACATGGGAATAGTATAAGGAATGTCAGAGAGATTATCTGTCAAGATATTTTTTCTTTGAAAGGTCTTGAGTGTCGATTTTCATAGTCTGTGTGGTCGTAACCTAACTTGTCCAGTTCAAGATTCACGTGAGAATGACTTTTCTGAGCTGTGTTTATATAAGTTCAAATATCATAACATTTTACTCGTACCTTGCAGGTAGAACCGTCACCTACAACAGGTTCCCTTCCTCGGCTTCAACAAACATCTCATGATTTTATGACTTCTTTCACGCCTGCTGCGTTTCCTGTAACCACTGTATGCTACAATTCTAATACTGTTGATGACGGAAAATCCAGCTTCTTTGAGTTTAAACCGCACAATAGATCAAATATGGTAATGAATTACATGATTTTTTCATTACGTTTTATTTTCTTGTTTTATATCTGTTGATGTTATTGTAAAGTTGGCCAAAACAGCTTTGCTGGTCATGTACCATATTCTTATACTGTTTTGAATATTACTACTGGTTGCATGGTACTTACACAACGCTCTTCACTTGTGTAAGGTTCCTGCTAACTTTGACAATCAAGTATGTGAAAAATCTACTCTAATTGACGGTCAAGGAAAGGTTCAAACTTTTGTCTCGTTACCGTTAGTCAAAAGTGAAATGGCAGTCCCTTCAGATGAAATAAGGCTATCATCATCGCCTCTTCAAATGGTTACTTCAGGGGCTAGTCCTCATGTTGAAGTCGAGTTGGACGAATCAAACCCCAGTGGCAACATAGCCGCCGGGCTTCAAGCATCACAAGTTGATGGTAGAGGCAGTGGACTTTCAGTTGCTGCTGATAAGGTGTCTGATGACGGATACAATTGGCGAAAATATGGGCAGAAGCTTGTTAAAGGATGTGAATTTCCGAGCAGTTATTACAAATGCACACATCCTAACTGTGAAGTAAAGAAACTTTTTGAACGCTCTCATGATGGCCAAATCACTGAGATAGTTTACAAGGGAACACATGATCATCCTAAACCTCAACCAAGCCGTCGATACTCTGGCGGAAATGTTATGTCTGTGCAAGAAGATAGATCTTTGACTAGCCGTGACGGTAATACCAAATGAATACTTCTCATTGATTCTGTTCTATTACTCCTTAGTGCCGAGCAAGTAACATGGCTTTCTTTTCTTTTTTTAATTCTTGAATTGTAGATAAAGGCTTTAATAATTATGGTCAGATGTCTCATGCAGCTGAGCGTGACAGTACCCCAGAGCTATCGCCTATAGCAACAAACAATGATAGTCCAGAGGGGGGCAGGGTTTTTGTCAAACCGGAATAATGACGAGGCTGATGAAGATGATCCCTTTTCAAAGCGAAGGTTTTTGATGACTTATTAGGCCAGAGTTTTTATTTTATTTTTGTTACTTGTAGTACACTTGCTGATCAAGAGTTTTTTTGTTAAGCAGAAAAATGGATCTTGACATCACTCCTATAGTTAAGCCTATACGGGAGCCACGGGTTGTTGTACAGACTCTGAGTGAGGTTGATATATTGGATGATGGTTACCGCTGGCGTAAATATGGGCAGAAGGTGGTAAGAGGCAATCCTAACCCTAGGTATGTCCTGACATTGATGACTACAATATAAACTACACTTAGTGTTCTTGTTTCAGCTTATTTACAAGAAAAACACCTTTAATCTATAAAAAAAAACACTTCTCACTAATTTGGACAAGATTTGAAACAATGGTTTCTAGAATAGGGAAAAGAGTAGAGCACATTATAACATATTTTGAATTACTCTAAATTCTAAGTCTTAAGGTCATGTGAAGTTTTATTCAATATATTGGGGAAAACCCAGGTCCCGCATTGAATAAAGATAGGCCTGAAATGAGTTTACATAGGAAGACACCCTTACCTTACAATCCGGTTTTGTATGGATCAGTTAGGTCAAATATAAAACTTAATACGATATCTAAGCCTATTGATTAGGCCACCCACTATTTATATCGCACCAAGCCCAATAGTGTGGGCTTGAGGGATGTGTTGGTAAAAACCTAAGCCCCACATTGAATAAAAATATGGCTTGAAATGAGTTTAATAAACCAGCCACCCTCCTTACCTTACAAGCCAGGTTTGTAGGGATGAGATAGGCCCACTACAAAAACCTAATAAAAGAGTTATAATAGTCATTCATACAATTCTATTTATTTATTTTCTGACCCACAAATTTGGAATAATTGCAAAATATCGAGTTACTAGAAGTTTGATGCCTTGGGAAATCAATGGTGTATATAGGGGGTGGCAAACGGGCATGTCCACCCCGTTTAGGCTAGCCCTGCAAAAAACGTGGCAAGGTGGACATAGCTGAGGGCACATGCATAAAACTTTAGCCCACCCCTCAAGAAAATGAGGGTGGGCGCGGGTAGCCCGTGGGCACTGCACATTTAAAGCATAAACTTGCCAAAATTTATGTTTATATTAGAAGGTGGGGGCCTAAAACCTTGGTTCGCATCACAAAAAAGTGCGGGCACACGTACGCCTGCCGCCTGCCGGGCCGGATCTGTTTTGCCTCCCTTAGCTGTATACGAATACTGAATTGGCCATTGACAAGTGATGATTGTAAGCTATAAAGGAACTAAAATAATTAAATTCCAAATGGTTAAGGAAGAGCTTTCGAAAGTAAGAGCAGTGCGAAGAAATAGGCAAAGAAATACAATGGTCAAACGAGAACTGTTGGATACTTAGTTATCAAGAAAATGTGGAAGAATATATGTTCACTTCAACCCTCTCAAAAATATGGCTAGAAACATAAGCATGGCTGTGAAAGTAGGTTAATAGTGAATTATAAGACATTTTAGAGGGAAAGGACGGGTAATAAGATATGCAGTGATTTGCACGATTGAACGGATTATACTGATCATTAGAATTGTTGGACTTATCTTTGTTGTAAAGTTGTTTTCCTTTTCACTATTTGTCATCTCGTTAGCGAAATAATGTAGTTGTTTTCAAGATCTAATACATTGAAACTGAATACTAGCTGAAATTTTGTCTCTGAATACTAGCTGAAATTACAAAATAGACAAAAAGATCGCATTTTGCTTACATTAAAGCTCAATATTATTAGATCTATTTTTACATTGAATAGACTATCTTATCAGAAATTGCAGATTTTCTTGCCGATCTAATAACTGTAGATTTTCAGGCTCAGAGTTAGATTACCGTCCTTTTTTAATATCCTTTTGTATTTGAGAAAAGTGTGGTGATTTGTTTCATATTTTTGGATAACCATGTTTTTTATCACAGGAGTTATTACAAATGCACAAATGCTGGTTGCCCGGTTAGAAAACACGTGGAGAGAGCATCTCATGATCCGAAGCTGTAATTACCACATACGAGGGTAAACACAATCATGATGTACCAACCGCTAGGAATAATAGTCATGACATGGCAGGACCATCAGCTGCAGGTGGTCATCAGGCACGAATTCGGCAAGAAGAAAGCGATACTATTAGTCTCGACCTTGGAATGGGCATTAGCCCAAACGCTGAAAATAGATCAAACAATCAAGGGAGGATGATGATGCGTAATGAATACGGCGATGGCCAAACTCACCCCGGCAATTCAAGTTTCAAGTTTGTTCATACTGCACCTTCTCCGGGATACTATGGTGTACTAAATAACAACTCAAATCCATATGGTTCTAGAGAAAATCCAAGTGATAGTTATCCTTGCCCACAGAACATGGGAAGAATACTAATGGGTCCTTGAAATTGTTTACACAAGATAAATAAATTAAAATGAAATGAAATTCTGTGTATTATTTTGCTTTCTTTTGGCTGGTAATGCTTCAAAGGCGTGTTTTATCTTTTGAACTAGCAGCAGGTTGACTTTTTATATATGTTTGTATAATTATATGTAGAAATTCTTCTGTACAAATATGAAGCTGATACTAAAATTGCTTCCACAAAATCCTTGTAAAAGTGTTTGAATTCAACTATTTATAAGAAGTCGCGCTTAGCTTGTCCTGAACTTTTGGGTGTTATATTCATAGTTTTTGTTGTTGTTGCTGTGATGGTGGCGCGACTGCTACTGCTACTGCAATGGCAGTATTAGAACTCTTCATTTCCATTTGAGTAATATCTCAGACAATGCTTTTACCTGGTTAACATTTCCCTGACATTTCAAAACAATTTGCTAAAGAGTACTATCCCCTCTCATTTTTCAGGCCAACATCCTCCCTTCTCTCTTGTCAGGTTCTAGTAACTCCCACATATTGCCATTTCTGCCCTCCCTTCATCTAGCTCGAAGATATTGCCATTTTGTCTTAGATAACTTCATCTGTTAAATGTTCTTCATTTCGTGCTTCTTTTTGTCTTCATGTTCATTTCGTGATTTTGCATCTAATGGATATATCATATATCATTGCTGAAAAAGTTGAAAATAATGTAAAACTTGTGGTCTCTATTCAATTTTCTGTTGTGCTTTCTCTGGCTATGAAGCAGTTTTTTCCTCTTCAAAATAGGGTATCATTCTTCATGTTCATGTTCTGTTATTCTTCTGGTTTTTACTCTTTTTCTGGTTGCTTAATCTGATTCTTAATCTGTTTTCAGACATGCGTAAACGTGCAAAGCTTATGCTTTATCAGTTGTGGTTTTCGTGCAAATATATATGTTTGATGCATGGCTACTAGGTATGCCTATTCGGATACATCTAATACTAAGTTAAAAAAAAACAACATTATAATCCATTATGCTGTTAAACACATAGGACACACAAATTCAACATATATAGCTATATAATCCATTATGCTGTTACTACTGTTTATGACAAAGTTTTAGGATCCTCTTTAACAACACAATTATTTGACTATAAAAAAGAGAAAAACTATATAATAAGATGACACATAGCCTAACATAAAACCTGCATTAACAAAACTGAACTGTCATAGGATTCTTCATCTCCAAGCACAAGAAGCAATAAGAGGTTGATTCATCCAACCAAGATATAGTGCACCATCTCTCTCTTCAAGAGTGTAATGTCCCCGGTAGCTGTCGAGAAGATTCTTGATTGAAGAGTTGATGAATGAGCTCAACGGATATGGTGTGAATCCAGCCATTATGAAACGCGTTTGCCACTTAGTTAGAAGCTCATGACGTTCTACTCGTTCTTCTCCTTCGCAGGCTACTAAGTTGACAACTTCACGAGCCAAACAGTGTTGTTCGACGTTAATCCTCTCTTTGTGGTCCCTTGGAAGAACGACGTCGATTGATTCATAGATGGCTGAGTAGTAGTTCATTGTCTCGAGAAAACGCGGCAAGAACGGAGCGTTGTTGGTGTCGAATTCTTGCTCGACTAGAGTCACCACCTTTGGAGCGAAATACTTAGCCAAATGCAATAACCTGTCGCGATGATTATGAACGTTCACGGTTTCGTCTGGCACGTGGTGTAGCATAATGGCGAAATTCACCGCCACGGCTTCGTCAGGTCGAAGTTCAAAGTCGTCGAGTTGCACCTCAGAAGCAGGAACTCTAACAGCATGGAACTCGAAAGGAACATGACACGACAGTGCAAGTGCCGATAACCTTTCCCCAACTATATCAACGCCCCCGCCGCGGGCGTAACCTGAAAACGTGTCATCAACACCTGTTATTCTGATTTTCGGAGGTCCTTCAGGCCGGCGAGCAAGAGCCTGAATTAGGCTCACCCACTGAGTTCCTTGAGCAATTTGAAAATCAATTATGTGTATTTCACTTTCATCCTTCATAGCTTCAGCAATCGCTCCATTTGCCGACATATACCCAAACTTAAAGTACGGACATATTTCGTAAAGCACATGCATGTAGGAAAGTAGTTCATTACCGGTAGGCTCGCTACATTTCAACGATTTGTAGATCGTACTTCCGGAAGAAGCCATTCTGGCAACAAGAGCCTCCAACATATACGCTCCCAATCGTTGGATCGGACTTCCTGAAATCGATACGATTTTACGTAATTCAGCAACCATCCATTCAATTGTGTCCATATCCTTCAAAGCTACTGCTTCTGCACAAGTATAAAGCATTTCTTTCAAGTCCCCTCGAGCCACGATCTCCGTATTTCTCTTCCAGTTTTCTGCCTCTAACGAGAACGAAGCAGCCTCTTCTCGAATCTCAGTATCATACATATCTAGTATATCCTCGTTCGGTCCGAGCATAACAGATTGGAGCTCTTGTATCTTATGCCTGAGGTCATCAAAATCATGTTGTGTCAAGTAAGAATCGCCCTCCTCAGGCGAACCGTTAACAAACTCAAGAGAGTTTGGTTGGCTTAACACGCACGAATTCGACTCTAGCTTCGACACCGGACTATTGTTTTGAGAGAAACTGAGAGTGGTCGGAGAATTTTGGTAAGGGAAACTGTTATTACTCGTTGAAGCAGATTCATGGGCGCTATACGGTTCTAGAGCCTGATGGGAAAGATAGAATGCTTGACTGCTGTTATCGGAGGAAGAATAGTTGTCAAGATTCTCACCCGAGGGTAAGCAATATGACTCGATATTCTGCACAGGCTCAACGTAGAACCTGTCAGAACCGTAAGAAATTCCATGTTTGTGTGGTGTTTGCATTGAGAAGTAACGAGTTCTACCGAACCGATTGATTTTCTAGCACAAACACCCTAGAAATTTTCCAATAGCCTTTCTTTTTGCAAAATAAGATATGTCACTAACTTCGTCTTACACAAATGATTCAAACTTTTCTGGCAAAAGAAGTATACCGAAAAAACGAGCTATATTCTGCATGAGGAAAGATGACAGTTAGACAAATACAATATCTGAAAACATAACTGTTACTACCTTTTTCATAGAAAATCACTTTTTTTTTAAAACAATAATCACTTTTAGTAGTTTTTAATAAGCTTTAGAAACTAATCAGAATCTAAAAACTTATGATTTCAATGAGTGTAGTAGATGTTATATTTCCCAGAATCATAATATGCTAATCCAATTAACACTACGCCAACCCTCCAAAGTTACAATTTTTTCACACTTTCTTTCTTATCTCAAATCACTGTACATGCACAACTTCAGCTCAATTAACATAAAAAGATGAAAATTTTCAAAAATCCCATATCATTGAAATGAAATCCACAAACCCTAATCCCAACAAATTGAAAAGCAAAACCCAAAAAAAAAAAAAAAAAAACAATAAACATAAAACAGAAAAAGGGTGAAAATCATTTCACAAACTTGAAAGATGCCCCTTTAATATGAACTTGAACACAAACCCAATTTCATAAACTCAGAAAAACCAAACCAAAAAGAATAAAAAAGTGATTTTTATGTTTTTATGATAATTGAAACAAGATGCATCATAATCAGTATCAACATGACAATAAAAAAGAACACTTTCATAGTAAAAAAAAACAACCAAATAAGGAAAGTGAAAACAGTTCAATGATTTATGAGTCTATGTCTTACCTTAAGAAGGATGATCTGAAACTAGAACTTGACCAAGTTGAACTGAAGGTGAAACAGAATGAATATAGGATAAGGATGTTATGTTGTTATGAGGTTGGAGAAAAACATGGGAGTAGATGGTAAAACACAAAGGTTGTTTTGGTTTTGGTTTGGTCCACTTTGAGGCGTGTTTGTGATATTTTTATATGGACGCCAACAAGGAAAGTCTTGTATTCTGTTAAATTAATATTTCTGTTTTTATAAATCTTAATTCATCTCTTGTTTTAGATTCTTTTTATAGGTACGGTTCGTACAAACTTAGAGTATAGCTTGATAGAGTTTTGGGGATTTGGATTCAGGGGTAGTGTAGTACAGTAGAACGCGGTTACAGCATCAAAATATATGGTATATTTTAATTAAATAGGAGATAATTAATTTTGGTAAAAATGTATATCTTATTTTTAGTGTTGAATTTTGTTGACATCAAATATAATATATATATATATATATATATATATATATATATATATAGAGAGAGAGAGAGAGAGAGAGAGAGAGAGAGAGAGAGAGAGAGAGAGAGAGAGAGAGAGAGAGAGAGAGAGAGAGAGTAGAAAGTTTACTCGTGCTCTCTATGACTATGTCTCCCCATTTTGTTTGTAATTAAGATAAAAATTTACCATGTAAAATTTGGTTCAAGAGAAATGTTGAAATCAACCCACAAACCCCATGTTTGATGTTGATCCTAGAAATTTCTCTTCACTTGATATGAGTTTGATCAAGTCACCCAACAATACCAATTTGATCCATCGTCTCCGCTCTTTTCTAGAAACGACTTCTCAAAGCTCATCACTCGGCCAAATCCAAATTGCAAATTGTTATCACCCAAGATTTCCAAACGATTCATCGTCTCACATTACTCATTTGCAAGAACATTTCATTCTTCAAAGCCTTTCACTCGATCGAATCTAATATTTGCGAAACCTTGTAAAAACTTTCAAATTTACACTTTGATCTTGAGATAAAAACTCACTGTTTTTCCAATGAAACCCCCATATGATTCCCAATCCAGCCTTATGTTACACCAACCTAAGTTGAATGTTATCAACAAGTGTATAGATGTTACCCAAACAATAAATGATTATGTGTATGTTGTTTATGTGTATGCATAGATGCAAGGTTGAAGATGATGAGAAATCTTAGTATGTGTTTATATTTTACCAAGTTCAAAAGGATGCATGTATGAAGCATATATAGGTGTGCAAGTTGAACGCAAATGAGAGACCTAGAAGTTTGAAAAGGAAAACAATTTTGTGGAAATTCTAGCACATGTGTCAACACATGTAAGTTATGTGTCAACACATGTAATGACACATGCCGACCTATATGTAATCATTGTGTCGAAACAAAGTTACATAGGCTACAGGCTTCAAAACAACAATGCACGTGTTGACACGAAACACATATGTGTCGACACATAGAGGTTTTATAATGACACATGTTGATCTGAAATAAAGGATGTGTCGACACAGTTACAAAGCCTACAAACTTTATTATTGATTCACATGTGTCGACGTATAACACAAATGTGTCAACACATGCAATTGATTTTTATGCAGAAAATTGATTTTTAGTGCATGATGCCTATTGACATCCTTTTCAAACATGATCTAGGTGAATTATAAGATCCCTAATGCAAGGATGCACACAATGACTTATAGAAATCGTTCGATATACAAAAAACTAGAACTATCCTAGTTTTGACATCATGCAAAAGATCTATTTGAGAGGCTAATGGATTCACATAATTGTCTTTTTTGATGATGACAAAACTTCAAAACTTGATTTGATGCTTTTCGTGTCTTCATGAAGGCTCCCCATGAATATGTGCATTCATCTTCAATCTTATGCTTCCCTTGACAACATCAAAAGAGACAAAGCACACCATGAAAAGTATCACTATTCACACAAATATGAATATACCACACAAAGGAATTTTGCAAAAGTAAGAGCGTACTCACACATATTAACATGGATTGAAGCAAAAAGTAATATAAATAACAAGACAACAACACACAATGTTAAAGAAAAATTGTTGAAGATTTGTTAGTGTTTTAAGTTGGCATCAATTTTGGTAAAACTAGGCTTTAGAAATGTCTTGATAGATGTCATGACATTCGAGATTGAAGATAAATCCTCTTGGACAAGGATGGTAAAAGTACATTCGAGCAGGAAGCTAAAGTCTGGAAATGCAGAAAATAGTCCGATGTCATAATGATGTTATGGCATTCATGTGACATTCTGCTGAATCGCTTTTCTGAGATTTTCGAAGTTTGTTGAGCATTTTATTTATGTTTTTCGTTATTAGAAAGCATGCTCACGTGGCTGCTAGATTAATCTTAATTAAACCTAAATTGGTTGTTGAACAAACCATGTTTTTAGGAGAAATTAAGTAAACCCTAGCTATCTTTATGGAAGCCCAAGATTCAGATCGCTTCTATATAAAGAATTCAACCCTTACTCTACGCCTCGAGTTTATTGAAGATATTGCAGGTTGTAATTTGTGTCGTTAAGGTTAGTAAAGTTGGTATTGTGTAATTCTAGTTTCTCTTGTGAGCAACTATCAATTGATAAGTGCATTGGACTAGGATTTGTTGTAAGGGTAGTTTATCACTCAAAGCTTTAAAGCACGAGTGTTTGTCTCTTGATTAAAGCTTTGAAGCAAGATCAAGATATTTTATTGAAGTGTGTCTTCACAATTCAATTAGTCAATAGGTTGATATCAACGCGGTGATTGAGGGGAGTGAGTAGAACTCATATCTAAGTAGGACTTAGGTAAAAGGGTCATTGGGTGTGATTAAGTGAGAAGGTCAGCGGTGTGTTGGCGGTAGAGTCTTTGAATTGATACTACTAATAGTGAACTTTATCCGGCTTGGTAGCCTCACGTGGGTTTGTTAGAACCGAACCGGGTGAACAACTTATTGTGTTATTTATCGCTTTCTATATTTCCGTGTGAATTGTCAAAGCAAATCTTATCATAACATTCTGTGACATTAAGTATCGCCGGAATTTCAATTGGTATCGAGCACTTGGTGAAAAGATGTCGAAGAGAAGCGGTGAAAGATTCTCGATCCTTGCCTAAGAGATTTGCAATGAAAGTCACCGATAGAAGAGGCTCAAGACATCGCACCTTGAAGGTTGAAGAACTTATTGGATTCCTTATGACTTTTGAGATGGGAATCGGTGAAGCGTGACAAGAAAATAAAAGCATAACACTTGTATCCAACGAAGAAGGATGGAAAGTGGAAGATGAAGAGAGATATCGAAGCTATTGCCATGCTTGGAAGACGCTTCAACAAACCGATCGGAGGATTGATCCAAAGTCAAGGTCAAATGTCAAGGACATTCCATCGACATTAGCGGTCTTATGACTCCGCAGAAGATCCAAGTCGAAGAAAAGGAAGTCAAGAAGAAATGTCATGAATGTGAAGGATTTGGACATATTAAAGCCGAATGTCCCACCTTTCTAAAAACAAAAGAAAGGAATGGTACACTTCCGATGGTGATTTAGAAGTGAATCAGGAAGAAGGTGCCAAACTTGTCACTTCTCCGGAGTGCACAACTCGATATGGATTCTAGTGATGAGGAAGTGACATTTGAAGAGCTTCTTGAAAACTACTATGTATAAAAAATGGTGAAGCATGTCAAGAAATGAGGAGCGAAAAAGTCGATTGAGAAGTTGGAAGTCGAGAATGTGAAGTTGAGAGAAAGAGGAAGACCGACCACTATAAATCACCTCAATAGTGATATTGTTATGTTTGAATTCCAAACTTGATCAGATGTCTAAGTCTGTCAAAATGTTGACATCTAGTCGATAAGTTGGAAGAAATTCTTGACTTGGACGAATGCGGAAATAAGCATGGTCTAGGATATGTGGTGAAAAGCAACCGTTGGTGACATTAAGAAGAAGAGACATAGGAAAACAATGTCAAAGCGGTGTCACAACCCAAACAGAAATGTGTCCGCTCGGGCTATGCAAAGAGATTTGCAAATAACCAGAATGGAACAAACACGGAAGTCAATGACAAAGAAGATGTCATACCACAAGCCGTGAATGTGTCCCATGGGTATATGAAGACTAAGAAGTTTGTCTATAACAAAAGGAAGAAGACTAATGAACCAATGTCAAAGCGGATGTCACAACATTGGATTCAACATCAAAATCATAGAAACCTGATCCAAAAGGCTCAAAGATGGAGATGTTATTATTGTGGAAGGTTTGGTCACATAAAGTCCACCTGCTATAGACTACATGGGTATCCTAATCAAGTTCCTTATGTGAAACCCAAGTCCAACAAGACATCACACTCTCACCAGTGGAAGAAGAAGAGACTACAACTCGATAGCACATCTTCTTAGAGTACCTTCCAAGGAAGATTGGTACTTTGACAGTGGGTGTTCCAAGCATATGACTGGAGACAGAAATCTTCTCAATGATGTTAAGCCTCATTCTACCAGCCTTGTTACCTTTGGGGATGGAGCTAAAGGAGAAATCAAAGGTGTTGGAAACTCAAACCGGTCCGAGTTCCAAACCGAATGGAGTCTCTGTAAAAGTTTGACCGCAAATCTCATTAGCATAAGTCACTATGTGATATGGGATTCATAGTCAACTTTAATAAGACCGAATGTCTTGTGATTAATGATGAACAAGCTGATTATGAGAGGAGTCGATCAAAGGACAACTGCTACTTGTGGAATCTGAGAACCCCACTGCCATCTATGTGCTCAGCAGACAAAGATGAAGAGAAAGTGAAGTTGGGGAAAAAGAAACGATCAACCACACTCGTGAGGAATGAGAAGGATCGGCCCATAGAGGAGTTAGAAGATTACCAAGAGTCCTCATGGAAAAGAGAAAATGTGGTAATTGTATCGGACAGAAATCGAATGTTTCACTCAATGTCCGACATTTGATCACTCTGAATCAAGCAAAGTACTAGGTTCGGAATGAGAGGTTGACCAAGTGTCTTCGTCAAATATTACAGGAGAAAAGTCTTGGATGATATCCTCGTTGGCGTAAGAGGAAATATCATGGTGACTTTCATCTATGGTAATAACTTAGTATCCTGAAGGAATCTCGGACACATTGATGGATGACTCAACACTTCTTTCACGAGCAAGTATGCAAGGAGGATTGTCAAGAGGATCGATGAAGAATGTCACCATAAAAGAACTCTTGCTCCTACACACTTGAAGATGTCCAAGAAAATAAGTGGGGAAAGTGTTGATAAATGCTTGTGTGAAAGATATGTTGAAGGATGGTTCATATGGAGGAGCAATCTTATTTCTTGGATCGAAGAAACAAACCTGTGTTCCTATACAATGTTGGAGTGAACACATAGCGGTGATAGCAATTGCTATAAGATGATCCGATGAAGAATCGATTGAGTACAATGTCATACGGATGTCATGACATTGAATGACATTGCACCCGAGGCCACCAATTTAAGACCTTAAGGGACAAATTGGGTATTTGTCAATATGAGGAATTGTAGCAATTAACTGGGTATGAAGGGATGAAAGGATTGTTTATTTCAATTACTTATAAGTGGGCCATTTAGGTATTTTCATCCTCATTTTAAAAGTCCAAGAATAGGAAGAGACATCCATATATAAGAGTTTCTCCATTTGAAAGTAGCATCTCTTTACTTCTTCTAAAAGAAACTCGAATCCCTTGCCATTTTCGCCTCATTCTCTCAAAACCATCAAAAATGTCTTCATCTTCCTCAACATCCCAACAATCGTGATCTTCATCTCCTTCAATGGTCAAGTTAGGTCCGAAACCATGCAAGTGAAGCATTAATTACTCCACTGTACCACAACCCAGAAAAGTCAAGAAGCTACGCACAAGAAATGCAAGAACAGGCATCCCCTTCCGTAAGACTTCTATCCCATCATCCTCCTCTCCGGGACTAGGTCGGTGCATGAGGCTATAGCTAGGATAGTGTCCGATATCCTAAATGAGAATAGGTCTGCAGGGGTTTGGGTTCCCGATCATAAGTCTGCTAGCCCTAGCTTAGCTTGATCCGTATGTCAATGAGAATGTCAAGACATCCGGTGATGATTCCCCAGAAAATGATGTAAATCCTCCACTCCACTCTGAAGGATGTAACGATGATAAAGAATCTCCGCTGAAAATGTGAATGAGATTTCATGAGGTTCTTGAGAAATCTTCGATCATAGTGGTTCGATAAAGCTCCCGCGCCTCCGACAACATATCCGATGGCATTCTTGAAGATTCTCCTGAGAAGAACACCAATCAAAATATGGTGTCTCACGCCATCAACCTAGATGAGGACTTCTCGATAATGACCTCATAGCCAAGGTTAATCCCAAAGATTGCTAGAAGGATAATGAATAGGAAAGGAAGAAAAATCGCTCAATGCCTGCTCAGAGAAGGTTTCTACTTCTCATAAGTCTCCTAAGGGGAACAAGACATTGATGAAATTGGTAAAGAGAAGGCTAAAACCTCCAAGGGAAGAATAAGATGAAGAGCAGTGTGGTTCATCTAAGGCAAAGAGCACCTCAATGGTGAAGAAGAGGAAGGCACACGAGCCCTCGCAATGATTCGACTTTGATGTTAGAGAATGTCTCGACATTCATTCAAGAAAAAGGTTGTCTCTTGGGAAAATACCCTTGTCCAAGTGCCAATTGACAACATCTCCTTTCACCACCTCGAAAATGCTAATAGGTGGAAGTATGTGAGTTTGAAGAATTGCCTCGGAGAGGAACTAAATAAAGATGCCCGAATGCAAGGAAGTGGTTGATCCGATCAAAGAAGTGGGTTGATGAGAACTGTGATGAAGTTCTCAAATTGTTATGAAGGCTTGGTGAAGGAGTTTGTTGTAAACCTATCCGTGGATGTGCCGATGGAAGTTGACTTTCAAACTGTGTTTGTTAGGGAAGAAAAGTGAAGTTTTCCCCAGAGTAATCAACAAGTATTTGGGAGATCGAGGAAGCTCAACGAGCTTGAAGAAACCGATAATCAAGTGTGTCAAACAATTACTGCAAAACAAGTAAAACATTGGCCAAGGAAAACTTATCGCTAGCAAGTTAAGTGTCAATTTGCTATTCGCACAAGATAGGTGCACTGGGCTCACAAACCATAAGTCAACCATCTCAATTGGTTTGGGAGGTTCATCTTTCTGTTGGAACAAAAGCAAAGTTTGACTATGGAAGCTACATTTTGATCGATCCTAAGACATGTGCTATGCTATAAAGGACCAATAGCATTTCCTCCCTCCGATGTGGTATTATCAGCGATCGCACTCGACATTCGGGGATAGAATACCAAAAGAGCTCCGCCCTGGCTTCCACTACAAGCTATTTAAGGGAAGCATGTTCCCGACATTGTCATGACATCTACCGAGACATCAACCGTCAAGCCAAACTCTCGTAGGAAAATGTCATTGTGCTAAAAGTGGAAGGAAGGTGAGGAAGGATTCTTCTTGACTCTTGAAGACAAGGTTGAGGAAGATTTGAGGAGGCTTCTTATGGTTGTGATTAACCGGGAGAAAGAAACTGAGAAGTTTTTGTTGCTTCTTTAGAGAAGCCTTGTTGCCTTTGTTACTTGGTTTTATTCGTCAAATTTTCCTTCTTGTCCGGTGTTTCCAATCTGTATGTTGGATGACTGTAATTGGTTGATGATATGTAACCCTTAAATATTTATGCTTGCTTTTCCTTCCGACACCTTTATGTTCATTGTTTGGGCAATTGTATTGTCTCCTTTGGCCCTTTATGGCTAAAAAGGGGAGAAGAAATACTGTGGGAAATATTAATGTTTGGGAAACTGTATGGGGATTGTATGGAGTTTAAATTGTATGGAAATTTTATGGCTGCTTGTTTAAATTTTGTTTGTGGGCAATTGTGGGAAATTATGGGATACTTGTGTATGGGTAGAATTTATCTTCTTGTAGTTCTAGTTACTTGAAGCTTAGGAAAGCTTAGGAAAACTTAGAACTAGGTTGTTAGTCTTCACGCATTTTGTACTGATAGTCTAGTAGTTTTAGCCAAAAATGTGCCAAAGGGGTTTGTTAGTGTTTTAAGTTGGCATCAATTTTGGTAAAACTAGGCTTTAGAAATGTCTTGATAGATGTCATGACATTCGAGATTGAAGATAAATCCTACGGACAAGGATGGTAAAAGTACACCGTAAGGGAAGCTAAAGTTGTCGGAAATTGCAGAAAATGCGATGTCATAATGATGTTATGACATTCGAGTGACATTCTGCTCGAATCGGTTTTCCCGAGATTTTCAGAAGTTTGTTGAGCATTTTATTTATGTTTTTCATTGTTAGAAAGCATGCTCACGTGGCTGCTAGGTTAATCTTAATTAAACCTAAATTGGTTGTTGAACAAACCATGTTTTTAGGAGAGAATTAAGTAAACCCTAGCTATCTTTATGGAAGCCCAAAGATTCAGGATCGCTTCTATATAAAGAATTCAACCTTACTCTACACCACGCCCGAGTTTATTGAAGATATTGCAGTTGTAATTTGTGTATCGTTAAGGTTAGTAACAGTTGGTATTGTGTAATTCTAGTTTCTCTTGTGAGCCGAGCAACTATCAATTGATAAGTGCATTGACTAGGATTTGTTGTAAGGTAGTTTATCACCAAAGCTTTAAAGCATGAGTGTTTGTCTCTTGATTAAAGCTTTGAAGCAAGATTAAGATATTTTATTGAAGTGTGTCTTCACAATTCAATTAGTCAATAGGTTGATATCATGCGGTGATTGAGGGGAGTGAGTAGGAACTCGTATCTAAGTAGGACTTAGGTAAAGGGTCATTGGGTAGTGATTAAGTGAGAAGGCATCACGGGTGTGTTGGTGTAGAGTCTTTGAATTGATACTACTAATAGTGAACTTTATCCCGGCTTGGTAGCCTCAGCACGTGGGTTTGTTAGAACCGCGGGTGAACAACTTATTGTGTTATTTATGCTTATATTTACGTGTGAATTGTCAAAGCATTGTCGAATCTTGTGTCATAACATTCTCGTGACATTAAGTATCCGCCGCCAGAATTTCAAGATTCATAAACACAAATTAAAACATAGAGCATTGTGCACTTCAAAGAAGTTACATAGTTGCTAATGAAAATAACAAAAAAATAAACAACCAACCAAGAAAATGACATAAAATGCAAGAAACAAAGCGCATGATCCGAAATGAATAAACCAACATGAACTAAAAGCTCCACACTCTAACGACCTCTATGAAATGGTCTTCCACAATGATCCATAGAGCTACATATATCTTGATAGAATTCCATACCCTCTTCATGATTCCGAACACCAAGAGTCGCCATGTTGTTAATTCTGGTCTGAATAGTAGCATTGTTGGTACTTATGTCATTGCAGATAGTAGAAAATTGCATAGTAGCATGAGAGATAAAATCATCAAAATTTGAATCTTGTAATGCCAAGTGTTCCTGAACAAGTAAGAACCTTCTATCTTGAGCAGCCTAAATTTTTTTCCTCCAAAGTATTTCTTCCTCATATCGCTCATCCTACTTAAGTTGCATATTTTGAAACATAACCATTAAAGCTAACTCATTGCTCGATGCAGTTCCAAACTCATTTTCTTGAGATCCAGATCCTTGCCTTCGTTAAACATTATCATACTCCCTATACCCATCACCTTGTTGCGGTCAGCTATCTTGTGGCCATTGCCTTCAATCTTGATCAACAACACCATTTATCCAAGCTTCCTCTTGATCATAATGAGAATCATCCATGTTCATGTCCTCCTCATTAATGTCACAAATTGGTTAATAATCAACCACGAGAGTATCCATGTTAACCTTGAATTCAGTAGGATCATGAAAATTAAAGATCTTTTTATGAGAACCCACCATATGGAAGAAATACACATTTGAGTCCTTATCCCAAAAGTACCTCATGTGAGTCAAGGTACTTTGATTGAATTGTTGAGTTGGCCCCTGAGAGATGAAAATATGATTAGGAACTTCAATATTCAAGGAGTTGAAGATCTTGGGAGTCATGGAAGCATAGAATAAGGAAGAGCCTTTGTTTCCATTATTTATGGTGAACATACAAGTGACAAAGAAGTTTGCCCAATTGATATTGATTTTATGAAGAAGTAAGTAAATGATGTGAACCTCCGTTTGGTCAACCCTAGAATATCCACCATTCTTTGGACGTAATATATGAGATACAACCCAATGCAAGATTTGAGGGAGTTGTTTCATTTGGACTGTTGAAATGCCCTTATAATTGTTATTATCCTGGGAGATTTTAACAACCCATTCAAGTGAATTCTCCAATGACATAGGTCATCAACATTGTTGTCTGTTGTCTTTGGCAATTCACGTCCGAAATCATCGCTAGTTATCTTAATACCAAAGAACGACTTCCACATATTATTAGTAAAGTGATAATTATCACCTCTCATTCTGAACATAAACTCGCTTCCATACCTCTTGCAACCCATAGAAAACTCAAATGAGATCTTCATTGTAATCTTGCGATAGCTGCAGGAAGTAGTTGATTTCTTGATGCGTAATACATTTCACCACTTCAGGAATATTGAGTTCCTCAACCACACTTGGGTTATACACATGTTATTTTACAACAAGCCTATTTTTGCACTTATCATCAAAGAATATAACATCCTTATCATCAACCAAAACAAACATGTTTTCATGCTCACACGGTGAAGAATGAGCCTTACCCTTACCTTTGGAATTCCCTTTGTTCCCTGCAACTCTTGGAGGCATGATGAAATTTTCAACAAGATGTACACACAAGGTGTTTGACGAAATTTATGAATGAAAAATTTGTTGTTTGAGAGAATTATGATTACCCACAAACCCCAAGTGCTAGATAAGGAAGCAAGAATACAGAAAATCGACAATGCAACAACAAATGAATTCAAATTCGTGAGTTGTAGGATGTGGGTATGTTTGAGAAAGTGAAAGAACAAGAGTTTTATAGGAAATGAATTATATTGGAGTTTTAATTATATGTTGGTAAATGGAGTGGTAAAATGATTTGTAGTTGAGAGATAAAAGAGGTTTAGTGGAGGATTAAATGTGTTGGTTGAATGAATTAAGACATAAACCAAATTTAAGAAGTTATGAGGTTTTAGGATGGGTGCGTGAATGAGAATCAAAGAAGAATATGAAAGGATAAACCAAAATTTGAAAAGTTTATCAATTAAGGGACACATGTCAACTTATGTAGACTCATGTGTCGACAATGAAGTTATGTGTCGACACATAGTGAACCAAAATTTAAGGAAGTTTAATTTTTTAATTGATATGTCGACACATTCAATTTTCAGGTTGATGCATCTTGGTGAAAAAATTAATTTGAATTTATGAAATATGTGTCGATTTATACATATCGTATGTCGACACATGATACATAAAAATAAATGTTAGGTTGAGAAACAAGATTTTGGGTTGGTTTTTAGTGACATGTTTTGACTCATTCATGAATGGTTATGAGATGTACATGTAATTGATCACTTTTCATGGTTTGATGGCAATAAAAAACATATACACATATGTAAGCAATGATATTAAGATGTACATGTGATGGAATTATAATGAGGTCATTTTAAGCATGTAAATTGAAAAAAACACAATGAGTGTCAACTAGAAATGTTTGGAAATGAACACTCACAACATATGTCACACATCAAGTATATCACATACCTTAGAAAATAAATAGGTAAAAAAAAAGACATACTTACAAAGAGAAACATTGAAACAATACTACCTTACCATTCAATATGATGGAGGATGCACTTTGCATTTCACAAGGGACTTTCAAATGAAAGTTGAAACAAATGCAACATCGTGCCACAGAAGCTTTAGACACCAACATTCTTACCACTTTTCATTTTGATGAAGTACCCATAAGTAAGACTTATAATGAACCCAAGAAGGACATTTTTTGGATGATCATTCATTTTGATTGAACTTTCATCATTGTCCATTTCATGATTGCTCATTCTCACGTTTCATCGATTTAGATTGATCAATTCCTTCTTTGGCATCATTAATTATGTCTTATTTAAGATACACCAACAACATCAAACGAAATACCTTTTTCGATATTTCTCAGGTAGTATTCATTAAAATTAGCTTACATAGCTTTTACTAATTTAGGGATACTTGTTGATGTTTTCTAAGTCACAAACTCTTTCTTTATTGCCACAAAGTCAATATATTTTGGAGATTTCACTTATCATATGCCTTGAGCTACCATAAATGAGAACCCGTATTATCTTCATAGAGCCAAGACATTTTTCCTGCACAATCAACAAGAAAAAATAGGTACATATTCATCATTGGGTCCTTGAGGGTAAGGAAAACTTTGGTTGTATTTAGGAAACCATTGATAAACGCTTTGGGAACTAAAACTTACTAAGTTTTCATTTAGAAATGGTGTGATCTTTCACACAACAATAGTGATCTTTGGTTCATTTGATTGTCTCAAAACATTTACACATCCTATAAGGATTATGAGAAGCAATTTGTATTTTTAGGTATCAATGACAAAAGTTACCTTTGGTTATGGAGCCTTGTTTAATTTGACCTTTATAGATCTAATCTCCTTTTTCCAAATGTGACAAGTATTACAACCAAAGTCAAACCACGAGGGTTTTTCATTTTCATCTTTTACTTTTTGAATTTCCACCATAAAAATCTTTAGATCTAAACTCCATAGCCTTGTTTAATTTGACTTTTAGAGATATAATCTCCTTTTACCATCTTTCATATTCCATTTGAATTTCTATCAAAGATCTTTTTGTTTGAAGCTAGCTTTTGAAAGATTCTATAAGCTTCTATGTAGATTTTCAAAGCATCTAGAATTAGGAATGAGACAATATATAAATATATTCATGTTTAGGGTAACTTACATTATTTTCTTCTTTTCAAGATAATGGGCGATAGACAAACCTCATCATGTTTCGATGGTTTGACACCATTTTTCTTCTTTTCATGATAATATGGTGAGACAAACCTCATCATATTTTGATGGTTTAACATCCTTTTTCTTATTTTATCATAATACTGAGAGACAAACAAATTTCGATGCTTGATTATCACATTGGTCTTAATTACTTGAGGATTCATATCCCTTCCTAAGTCACATAAGCATTTCTAGACTTTCTAGATTTCTTGTGTTGACTTTTCTCATTATCTTTATCAAGGAGTGGACATTTATGCTTCTAATGGCCATATTTATCACAATTATAACAAGAACATCTTGATCTTTTCTCATTGTCATCTTCCTTTAAGGATGTCGACTGTCTTCTAGACTTGGTGGTTTTTTTTCCAAGAACTCTTTACACCATTTCTTTTGATGTATCTATTGTATTTTTTCACAAAGAGTACTTGTTGATTCTCTATTTTTAGGATTTGATTTATGTTTGGTAAAACTAATATAGCCGCAATAGGTTAAATATGATTTATAACTTGTAAGGAGAAAGCAGGTTGAAGTTCTATTTAATGAAGAAAGATGTGTTGAAATGGTTCAACATCTGGAACAACATATCGAAGAAGATGTCACGACATCGTGTTTGAGTTGACAGATTGGATTCTGTTATGAAGCAGAATATTCCTAAGGAGAATCTTTTGCAGAATTGTAACAACTTACTTATTGTTACATGGAGCCCAAAATTATGGAGATATATTAGGGAGACTTTATAGGAGAGTCTGTTGCAGATTTGTTGATTCTCTAATTGTTGTTATAACAATATGGAGATATTTGTGGAGAATATCTTAGAGCAGTTGTAGCAGCAGTTTATTATGTTTTCAAGGCTCAATTCCAGTTGAGTAATAGGTTATAAATAGAAGATTTGTAACCTAAGTTTTGGTACCAGCCGAATTTAGTAATGATGTAGTTTTTAAGGATGAGTGCATGTGACTCTCGGAGAGTTGGTTTGTAGTTGAACCACCCAGTTGTGGGATGGTCAGCGATTTGTACCTCGAGCACGGCAAGAGGATTATTTAATCCTTTCGGCTGTGAAGTAATGAGTGTAGTTGTGTCCTTGGAAGAAATTGTGAAGTAATTCGAGTTAGTTTGTGTCCTGAGTTGTTGGTTTGTGTTTAAAGTGAGGTATCTTCAATTGTTTTGCATTGTGTTTGGGGTGAGGTATCTCCAGATGATTGTATTGGATCGAGCCATTGATCGGTTGTTGGGATATAATTGCTAGACATCAACTGCGGTGATTGGAAGTGAGTAGGTTCTCATATCTAAGTGAGGTATCTTAGGTAGAAGAATTATTGGGTAGTTTAATTAAGTGAGGGTGTAAGCAGGGAAGGTTTACTCCGAATTATCTGTGATAGTGAACTTCATTCTTAGCTTAGTATGCCCCGGATGTAGGTTGGTTAGGCAAAATGGGTGAAGATTCATGTGTTCTTTTGTTTATGCATTTAATTATATATGCTTTCTGTTTTATGTCGGATCGAGATGTCATGACATCACGAGTACGATAGCACCATAATTTTAATTGGTATCGGCGGGCATCTGTCTATTCTGGATGAGATCTATATGGGATACTTTTTGGTTGTGTTGAGGTAGATGATTGTTTGAACAAGGAGTGTTCGTATTGTATGGTCCTTGAAGTGGAAGATGGACTATTTGTGGAGAACTAGAACAACTGACCAAAAATGTTGTACCTTCTTGAGAGAAGATAATAAAGATGGAACAAGAGAGTTAAATTTAAAGACTTAATGCGGGGTGAATATTTTGGATTGAATTATTCACTATAATCGACATAGAAAAGATTGTTAAAACCTTCATAATCATGTGCCTACTTTGCTCGGAGATATTTTGCATTCTCTTTACACTTACTATGGAAAGACAAGGGACTCTCATGTGTTGCATACCATTATTATCCATGTGGTTTATTTACGCACCTTCCCGATCGGTGGTGAAGAATGAACAAGGTCGATATAGTGCAAAAGGTTGATGTCACTCCTCGTTCGAGATATCCATTGGTGTCTACTCTCAAAGGACTTCACTTTCATTGAGCATTATGGAGAATTCCTAATGTACCACTCCTTGGCATGGGGAGGTATCACATAACCGCTACTCTGCGTTACGACAATTTGGTTATGCTCGAAGAGCGGTCCTCATGATATACTTATTCAAGTATTATATTTGACTATGACAACGATCTCCAGGTTATCATAGAAGATTTGTGCACGTTTGGGGCATGGTGAAAAGCGATACTAAGACTTTGGGCGTAAAAATTCCATTCCTTGGGAATCTTACTTGAATGGACATACCCTCTTGATTTCAAAAATTAAAGATATCACGGATTCAACATAAATAAGAAAGGGATACATTGAGCTTAGTTCTATGCAGCGATAAAAGATTATTGGAGCCGGAAGCTACTTCACGAGGGCAGGGCATTAACACCTAAGTCGACCTGAAGAGGAAGCGTCCATGGGAAGCCTAAACACTAGAAATTTTACTTTTGTACTTGAACTTTATTTTGTATTTACTAATCAAATTAATAAAAGTTTGTTCTTGTTTGTTTACAAATTTAAATTCCTAAGGTCCTTGAAAACATTGCAACTGCATAACATTGGATATCATAGTACCATTTCATACAATTACGACCGTTTTTCTCATCTCTTCTTTGTTTATTTAATGAGAAAATGGCTCTTGAACAATGTCAAAGATCTCGAGGCTCATGCTTCGATTAAAGAAATGTTCACCAACCCTTGAGTCACAAAGATCTGAAGAGCTCGTCATCGAAGAAAAGAAGAAGATCAGGTATTATTCTCAATATGGGGAAAAGGTTCGGTCTGAGTCGAAGTAGTTAAGCGACTTGGTTCTCGAGAAAAATGGCGGCCCGAAGGAAGTGTCAGGCTAATGAGGGAAGCCATCATGGGTCTCGAAGAAGAAGGAGAAGACTATATGGCAAGCGGTATCCTTACGACAGCGAGAAGTATAAGCAACTCGAAGACCGTCCGAATCTTTGTGAAAAATTTGAAAATGTGTAATTGAACTTTGATGACAAGTTTGGTTCTGGAATGTCCATTCCCGAAAATTCAAAGTTCATACTTTTGCTAAATCGATGGCATTTCTTGTCGGAAGCTTCATAAGTCCTATGTTTAAAAGATTGACCATACTGCTGACAAGAAATTATGGATGAATTTCTTTCAAGAGAGTTTGTTTGAACCTGATTAGAATGGTATTGTCGGCTAGAGAATACTCACATTCATACTTGGAATGATTTGGCGGATGCTTTTCAAATAGTACCGGTCTGATGCTTAATTGGCGCGATCCACATCAGCTATGAGAATATGTCTATGGGCGCGATGAGAAGTTCAAAGAGTGCAGCTCGAAATGGAGAGATCTAGCGGTAGAGTCCGACCACCTTTGTCTAATCGGTGAATTGGTTGACATGTTCATGGGAATCTTGTGAGCTATTCTTCAATCAGTGATTGGAAACTCTTGGTAGGATTCCGGTGATATTGACATGTGAGCGTATTGAAGTGGAATCAAGGTGGAAAGATTGACTCGAGACATCTTGAATGCTTCTATTATACCCCATTTTCCCTCTTATTTTAAGTCGATACCATATCCATACTCGAGAGCTCCTCGAGGTTGACGGATGAACCCTCTCTAAGCATTGACCCGAATAGGGTTTAGTTTCTCTCAGTCGAATAAATTCTATTTCCTCAAGTGAGCATCACGCCTCCACATGTCTTAAGGTACCACCATGTCAGAGTTTCATGCGTAGCACAAGTTTGCTCGGTCGATTGCTCGGATGGTTGAAAATTGGTTGTATTAGACGAAAAGTTGATTGTGGTCAACATGCTGATCAAACTTCATCATTTTGGTCAACATCGAGATTTTGAAGTCACGTTCATCATTTGATATCAATTAAATCAAAGAATTGATTAAAGTCAAAGTTTCTAAAGTAGGGTTTCTTGATGAAAAGTCAGCGGAAGTTTGACCAAGCATAACTTTCACATACTTTATCGAAATTTTTCCACCAAAGCTCATTTTAAAAATTCAATTCTCTACAAATTTTTCTTTCAAAACTTTGCCCAAAATTCTTCATTTGAGAGTTATGGATTAAGACATTATAGGTCCTTCTAGAAGTCAACAAAAGTCATCTTTTTCGAAAAATGTACATGAACATGGAAACTTCAATGAAGATGAAGCCAAAAGAGCATTAGCAAGTTATGGCTTGGGAAAAATAGAAATTTTGAAGAAATGCATGAAATGTCAATTGAGTAATTTGATTTTTGAGTTAATGAGCCTAATTTTTGAAGTGTGAGCGTGGATATAACATGTTAGAGGACATCTAAGCCCATTGGTTCCTGGCCATGATTTTTATTTCATTTATTTTGATTTTTATTCATTTAAATTCAAATAAATCAAATAAAATACCAATTAAATAGCAAAACCGCATGGATTTTCTTCTCAATCGGAAAATTAATCAAAGATTTGCCTTGGAACTCGAGCAAATCATTGCAAACTGAATTGTGCAAGATTGATCCAAAAAGCAAAGTTTTGAATCAATTTCCAATCAAAGATTTTCTCCATCAATGAAATATATTCTTGACACAATTCTTAACCTAATTAGGTCCTATATATTCACAAGAATTCTAGATGCCAGGGCCGAATGTTTGGAGCACGAAGAACCTAATCGAACTTGGAAAAATCGTGGCTTTCAAGCAGTGGTAGACCAAGTTTTGCTTTGATTCGAGCAATTCCAACATCAAACAACATTCCTTGGAGCTCTACAGATCGTTCAGGCCATCATAGATCACCAGCGCCTCTTGAAACTTGAGTTCAAAATCAAGATTTGCACATTTTCTTTCAATTTCGGTTTCATACATACATGCATATTTAACATGTTTGATTGTATATTCATGCTTAGAATGAGGTTTGCAAGCTATACGGATGGTCGATTTGAGTTTAAGTGTCGGGATCGAATTACGTCATTGTTAGGGTTTTAAGCTTCAATTAGGGAACCTGGTTAGAGTAAATTTGGACCAGTCAAGTGCCGTCGTGTGAAGGAAATTTTCAGTCGAACTATGGTCTCACCTTTAATTTATATTGTATTCTTGATTTTTGAAAGTTGCGAGTGCTATATAGCTGAGGCCTTGATAGGTAAAGGTTTACCCAGTTGGCCGTGCTGTAAAGATACCCAAATTTTGAATTTGGGGACAAGAGACCCACAGTGCGGCGTTTTTTAAAATATATTTTGAAATTTTGTTTTATTATATATTATTTGTCTTCCATTCCAATATGACTAGCACATGGCTCAAATGGTTGGGCGCGTGTTGGTAACCATGAGGTTGGGGTTTGATCCTTGGGTTGTACATATTTTGCCAAATTTCTCACTAGTTTTTCTTCATATTTTCATATTTTCTTTTCTAATTTCTTTATCCACTTAATTTTTCTTTTCTAATATTTTTAAATACAATAAAAACCTAAAATGTTTTTTTTAGAATTAGGTCAATAAAATGTTAAATTAATATTTGACACAAAAATATTTTATTTTTATTCATTAAATTTTTTCTTAGTTAAATTTTAATTAACTTAGAATTAGGTTTTAATTAAAATCAAATCCAAAAATACCAAAAATATTTTTACTTTCAATTAGGGTTTAGAACACTTGTGTCTCCATTCAAACATTTTCTTTAATTTATTTATTACTTTTAGCATTTAAGCGCCCCAAGCCTTGTAATAGCGTAAGGTTTATTTTCCCACTTTTACTTTCCTTTTCTCTTATAAGCCATATATACCTTTGCTTAGATGTATGGTTAGTAGGATTGTATGGTAAGATTGAAATCGACGTTAGATAACCACAATCTCGAAGATAACATATCTGAATTGAACACACTCTACTTGCACCTACAGGGTATCTCTCTTGTTTTCCTTACGATACAATTGTCATGTCCCTCGAGCATTAGGGTACCATTAAAAAATCTGTTGACGAATAACATCGTAGTCCATTTTGATCTGAAGATCATAGTCTCTCATGAGCCTCGATGTTGCCTCACGAATATATGATCTCGTCCCTCGGTTGTTGCCTATGAATAAGTGATAATCGTCCCGGAATGCTAATATATCCTTACAATGTTGCCTTGATGACCACGATGACCATATGCATCCTTCATCCAGCGGATAGAGTTACCTACTGTGTGTATGGATATCGATGTCCTAAGGAGAAGGAAAATAACAAACGACCTTACGGTAGGTAAAAGACTCTAAATTGCTTGATCAATCAAAACAAATACTTTTCACACCTCAGCTCTTTTCAAAATACTTTCAAACAAACACTTTATATATTTCAGAGATCATTACAAAGCTTAACACTTTCAAAGACATTTCCAAACACTTAGGTATACATTCGTGAGATGATACAAGAATCATTACAAATTCAAAGCGAAATACTTTTCAAATACTTTTCAAATCAAATACCCAGAAAGCAAAATTTCAAAGTGAGCTAAGCAATTAAGGCGTGAATAACTACGGATGCAAAGGTCTGATAACTTCCCTTTTCGTAATTACCTCCCGTACTTAAAATCTATCAAAGGTCTTTCTATTGTTTTCACCTTTCCTTTATTGGATAAAAAAAAGTCGGTGGCGAATCTTGCTATCCATGACATTTGTGGTAAATGCAAAACAAACAAATGGGTTCTCCCGTGTTCAGAACTTGAGCTATTTGGGGAGCACGAAGAGAGGTTACCTTAGGGCTTTAGATCACTTTTACTCACTATTCTATTTGTATGCTTTACTTTTAAGGGTTGCTTGGGTATTATATTTATGGGGGTTCATAGGATCGAGGTTTCCCTAGGTAAGTAGCAATAAATCATCACGATTCTAACGTGGTGAAGCGGTTAAAATGATGGCTATGGTTAGTGCGATACTTTGGATTTCATGATGTTCTCATGTTCAATTGAGGAATATTTGGCATACGTGGTGTCATCAACACTAACTAAACTTTTAGAATCTAGTTGACCCGTCTTGGCTATTAGAAGGTAGTGAGATGGCCGGCTTGATGTGGGCGGGGTTGTTGGTTGATACTCGATCTCGCTCATTAAGATTCAACTTTCAAGATGTTTTGGTCGACCATTTTGTAGTCATATTGAAATAAACTACTTGAGAAAGATGCGTGATATGAGATTCTAGAACTCGATTACTATTGTAGGGGCGGGTTGAACCAACTTAAACTTTAGTAGGGTGAACACTTATACCTTATGAAGCCTTAAACCTAGGGCTTTATTGTGTGAAGTGCTTGTGTGGTATTTAAACATGACATGATGACATCATAACATCTTAACATTTCTAACCATTTCAGGACCTAAGGTTTACTTTTTCTTTGTGTTGTAGGGTTATGGTTTCGGAAAGACTATACGAATCAACTTTGTCGTATACCTTCCACTCGAGGAGTTAGTCTCAAAGTTCGATCATCTCGGTTTATCAAAAGGCATGGTTATCTACTAAACTTGGTTATATCCGGTTTTGAAGAAGATATGATGGTGTCGTATTCGGTTCTTTTATCTAAAACATAATTGCTTTACTTTCCCGGATTATCGGGTTAGTGCATACTGATGGAAGAATTCTGGCTACTTAGGACACCCGTCCTTGATCGGATACATTTCACAGGTTCGAGGAAAAAGTTAGAGTTTGAATACTTTGTAGCTGCT